>OU015493.1:186445146-187007646 GCA_907164885.2 Dolomedes plantarius
CTTCAAATGGCTGTTTCGGGGCGAAATTTCGAAACTTTTTTTATTGATTTATTTCAAAAGCCAGATTTTTAGGATTCTAAAACTTTTACTTTTATTCGTACGATCATTGGATGAGAACTTATGGCCCATTTGAAAAACCAAAAGCTATATTAAAGACCGAAAGTAGCATCTTTGAATGCATTTTCTAGCAAACTCATTTTTCGGTTACTTTTGTAAACGAGAAAGCTAATAACATTAAAAGTTTTCAATATGTTTCCTTCAAATTTTGCAATTGTGTTTTATATATTGCTAATTACAGTTTGAAATAAAAGCTAAGCTATATGTGTTAATTTGATCATTCTACAAGTACCTGTACTTATAAAAAGCTAATTTGCAAAAAAAATCAGTTTTTTTAACTTTTTTGGCATATTTCAGTGATTTTTCGAAATATTTTAAAACTTTAATTCAGAACATAGGTCCGTGTCACAGTAGTATCTATATATATATATAAAATAGTTCCGTAATTGACTGACTCGCTGACTCACTGATATACAACGCACAGACCAAACCGTTGGACCTAAAGAGCTGAAATTTTGCATGACGATTTTTCTTATAGTGTAGGGGTGCACTAAGAAAGATTTTTCAAAAATTCATCTTAGATTTTTTAAAATTAAATTTTTAAGCTGTTTTAGTAACTTTTTTTAAGTTTGCATTTAAAATAAAAATTTCATGGTTATAAAATTTATATCACGAGAAAGATCATAAAAAGTCCTATAAAATGAAACCTTTTTCGAATCTTTACCTCCATTTTCTGATTTTTGGTGAATTTTTAAATATTAAATTTTAGAATTTAATTTATTAAATGCTGATCACATTATTTCTTTTTCTGGTACTTTAAATAAATTTATCGTCACGTGCATAACAATTAAATAGACAGAAAAAATACTTTTTCTGTACCGAGGCAACGTCGGCTTCTAGGGATATATATATATATATATATATATATATATATATATATATATATATATATATATATATATATATATATATATATATATATATATATATATATATATTGCCTCGCATTTTAAATTCAAACTCATTTAGTATGAGGTCTACGATTACATACTTTGAAACTATGAAAAAAAAAATACGACGGGCTTCTTTTTTTTTTTTTTTTGGGGGGGGGGGTCACCTTGGAGCCGCCGTTGTTGTGGCGTAAGCACTAAATTGTACTAAAAATTTATAAAAAATTCCCTATATTTTAACATGTTATGTTTGTTTCCTATGTTTTAACACGTTATTAAAATTTTTAACAACATTATATTTGTTTGCATGATTTTATATCGCATTTGAACTAAAAATATATGTATTTAATCAGTACCGTATATTTTTTAAAAAAAGGGCTCTGAACGTAGGCCTTAAATAAAGTAGTATAGGATGTTAGTGTAAGAAAATCAAACTTGATGTAAAAGTAAGTTTGAAAATACGTTTCAAAACTTCGCATTCAGAAAGTAAGAACCGATTGGGTGTAAAAAAAATTAGGTAGCAGTTTCTGAAAGATTTTTATCACCAAATGTTAAAACGTATATTACATTACTTTAGTACGTAGACGCCATATTTATTGAGACATTTGTCGTATCATGAGACAAGCTTTGTATTCCTTTGTCGAAGAAACCCAACGCCGACCTATTCAGCCAGCGCTTCAGAACATCTTTTGTGTCTGGATCACTCTATATACTCTGACCTGCCCAAAATCGCTTCAGGTAAAAAAACAAATGGTAATTGCTAAGAACAAGGTCGGGACTAAACGGCGGATGTTCAAAAATTTTCGGTGTGTGGCTGCGCGTTGTTGTGCGAGGGACAAACTCCAGCAGAAAGTAACGCACGCCGTCGAATCTTAATTGCTCGGGAGAGCTTCTTAAGAGTTTCACAGTAGGATTCATCATTTATGGTCGTACCTTAATGATCGTACCTTACCATTTATGGTTGGAGTCCGGGGTTGCCTTAGGGCCTGTTCACATAGGAGTCCGTTGCGTTGCGTTAAGGAAAAGATGACGTTGAGACGAAAATAAACCAATCATAGGCCTCCAAACGATTAGCGATGAAATTTTTAACGCCTATGATTAGTTTATTTTCGTCTCAACGTCATCTTTTCCTTAACGCAACGCTACGAACTCCTATGTGAACAACAGTAGGGTGGAACGAAAAAAACTTTTTTTTGAATTTCAATATGCTCTAGTTTTCAAAAGTTGCCTTTTAACAAAATAAAGACGGAAATTAAATATTAGCGTAATTGGTGCATGTTTTCAGTTAGCGCATGAAGGGCAAACTTTTGGTTTTTATTAAATTTTTGACAAATTTCGCAATTATTTTGAAATTGAATACACTTGTAGTACAAAAAAGTAGCAAAATATGTAATTTAAACATTCCTTTTAGTTAGGAGATCTGTTAAACAGATTATATAATACGTTTTACTTCATAAAAATAGTACACATAAAGGCACTTAAGGACGAGGCAATTAAAAGACACTCGGACATCACGGTGGAACGAAAAAAATTTTTCGGAATTTCAATATGCTCTAGTTTTCAAAAGTTGTCTTTTAAAATTAAAATTAAGAATATAAAATCTTTTTGCTCTACTAAAATATTTTCAAGTGCCGCGAAGGGCTTCAAAATGGATATTTTTATGAAAAAGTGATAATATTTGTATTATATTTGTATTATAGTGATTATATTTCTTTTATAGTATATTAAAATAATGTATATTTTCTGTAAATAAAATATTCAAAATATGATATTTTGACAGAAAACTTGCATATTCTAAGTATTTCTAATTTTTAGATGCCATAACAGAACAACTGATTTTGTGGAATTTCGCGATTTTCATCATATTAATTTTACATTAGCACATTCTTATAATACACATTGGAATGAAAGAAAAACAATTTTTAATTGATGGACCTTAGTTAAAATAAACAAATCACACTTATTTAGAAAAAATTAATGTAGTGTCTATTAATGCAAAACATTATTTTGAAAAAAATATTCATGTTTTTCAAAAGTCCATATTAATCACACATTGTTTCCATTACTTATTTCGCTGACACATTGAATTGTTTTTTTTTGTTTCAAATTTTGGCATTATTTTTTGAGAATGTATTTTTGTTTTTATCTTTGCATCTCTTGGAGAAGTACCACGAACGAACAAGGATGACCAGGTAACTAATTTAACAATCCTTTCTACTACTTGTGTTTGACATGGAATGTTGTTGAAGTCAATAATTTAAATGAACTGCCCCTATGTCACCTATTTTGTTTCCTAGATTGAAAAACTAAAGGCCCAAATGAATTTGGAGGAGAAATTCTTAAACAACTAGAAAACTGCTCTGAACTTCCAGTGATTGAATTTTCACCTATTTAAAATAATATTACATTACTAGAAATTAAGGATGATTTAAGTGTGGACCCAAAATACTTGTTAGAAATGTATAATGCAATCTCTGTTGGACAGTGCTCTTCTGATTTCTCCATGAGAAAACCAAGAAAATTTTGTCATTCACGATGGCTTACATTAGCAAACCGTATACTTCGCTTGTATATGGGAACAGAATGTCCTGCAAAAAATCTCCGAATACTGACTGAGTGCATTTGAAAGTAAAATTAATGGAATCGCTTATTCATGCAATATTAGCTTAATTTTCCTCGGAAAGAAAAGGGAAAATTGCCCTAAATACTCTAGCACATCACCTGCTGTTAAACTAACAATAGCCCTTGTCCAATGTCTGCTATTCATCATTCTCTTAAGCAAAGTTTCTCTGTAATCCGAAGTTAAACTAATTTTCTCATAAACTATCATAATTAGTGGTGGCACCTTTATTATATTCTACATGAATTTGCTTTATATTATGCTTCCGTAACGTAGGAGCACGCGAAAATTTCTGTGTTAGAGCGTTTTCACTTTGCGCTAAAATCTAAAATAAACTTTGTTAAAACGTCAACAGAGAAAATTTGCAAATTCAAATACTAAAACAAGAATTAATATCTAGATTGGTGCTGTATGATTAAAACTGATTCGATAAATTTCAGTGCTATTTTAACCTTTTCCTTACGGGGTGGGATAGCATGTATCCCAAGAATACGACCCCAAGAACGAATATATATATATATATATATATATATATATATATATATACAGGTAACCCTCTTATAACACGGTAGATAGGTTCCTAGAAAATGCCGTGTCCTGTGAAACCGTGTTATATGAGACCCAGAGCCTGTACAAAAAGGGGGCTTACGTTCGGAAAACTTATTGAAAACAAACTTTTTTTAAAAATTCCATATAAGCAACTTAATTTTTATTAAAAATATAAATGTATGTACAACAGTAAACGAAAAGAAATAAAAATTATTGCTTTCATTTAATGCGATGTTAATTTAATAAATTTCTTCCTCATCAGTACAATTAAACCAGACGTTTTTTCCGATGAACAATATCCCTTCACTTTCAGAACCTTTTTCTTGATTTAGATTTCTTGCACCTTCTGTCCTCTTTAAAAATCTGTAATTTTCGTTTGTTTGCTGGTTCTTAGAAGGTCATTGTACATATCGCGGTATGGAAATAGATAAGTTTGCAGTTCCTTTTTGAATTTTCGGCTTCTGTCAGAGGAAGGTTCTGCATTCAAGAAAAATGATTCAAGATTTTCAGCTAATCTCAGGCCTTCTTGTAATTTTATAGAGTTATAAATGAATAAATTATAATTTGTTTATACATTTTCATGTAAAGCCACTATAATTCATTATTCCTTTCGTCATTATATTAAGGTAATTTAGTTTTTAAACGTGTTCAACAAAACTCATGTTATCTAGTGCTCTAGAAGTAAAGTGATATAGAAAGGATTTCGCAATTTATTTATCGTGTTATTGCGAAACCGTGTTGTAAGATGTTGTGCTGTAGGAGGGCTACCTGTATATATATATATATATATATATATATATATATATATATATATATATATATATATATATATATATATATATATATATATATATATATATATATATATATATATATATATATATATATATATATATGCATATATATACATATATATGCATATATATACATATATATACATACATATATATATATTAGGGCGGAGCGTAAAAAAAAAGTTTTCGATTTCGGTTTTGCCCTAGTGCGGAAAAGTTGGATACTGGTGGGTAGGTCACGTATGCAAAGTTTTGGGAAAAACAAAAAATATCTTCCGTCTCCATTTCGGCCGTGATTTTTAGCAGATTTTTACCATATAGTTAAAAATGTGTATTTCCATTGTTTTGTATGCAACTCGTCATTTTGTTCTTAAATAAAATACAGAGGTAATTCGAAACTAAATACAGAAAGGCAGCAGCTGACACACTGCGTGCAGAAAGGTAAAGAAATATTTTGGCATGAAAACATTGTCGACAACAACTTTAGAAACGAAGCTTAAAACCTTCGTAAAAGACTCACGGAAATTTTTCGACATTTCTTCATGTAAGTGTGTTTCTTTTAACAAATGTTCTTGCCCAAATCATAAAAGGATTCCTGAAATGAAAAGAAGTTTTCTTATAGACCAACAGGTACTTAGGCAAATGTCCATAGGCGCAGTTGACTTAAACTGAAAGCTGATGAAACGAGCCGATAGGAAGCAGAAAGAGCCAGAAGCAGTAAGTCTTAAAATAAATGTTTCGCCATCTGTTACTCCATCTAGGCTCATATTTCCTGATCCAGATTCTGACGTGGATTCACATAACTCCAATAGTGACACATATTACTTGAAGCCTTCCCCATCCACATCCAGGATTACCCAATCTGAAGGGAAAATGAAGTTACGATCAATCCGATACCCAGCAGTAGCTATAGCTTGTGACAGAACCGGAGTTTCAGATCGGACTGGAGCCATCATTGCAAGCGCTGTTTTGGAAGATTTGGGGATGATTACCGAAATACACACTTTAAATGTAATTGATAGACATAAAATAAGAAGAGAGAGGGAAAAAAAATTCGGAAAGAATATCAGCAAGGAAATAAAAGACAGCTGAAACCACTGAAGGGACTTTATTTTGACGGAAGGAAGGACAAAACTCTAATGCAAGAGAGCGTAGGGGGAAAGATGTACCAGAAAACAGTCCTGGAAGAAAACGTTTCAATGATTAAGGAACCTGGAAGCAAGTACCTTGGACACATAGCACTAACCTCATCATCAGCTTTGAGTATTTCTCAAATGATGCTTCAATGCATGTAGAATAAGAATATTGACATTTATCAACTAGTAGCAATAGGGTGCGATGGAGCAGTCGTTAATGCTGGCTATAAAATCGGCGTGATTCGCCTTTCTGGGGAAGCCATTGGGAAACCCTTGCACTGGTTTATCTGTCACGCATATCTGCCACGTATATCTGTCACGCGTTACACGCAAATGAGTTGCCACTCCAACATTTAGTGCAGCATTTGGATGGTGGAACGAGTGGCCCTAATGCATTTTCTGGTCCTACTGGGAAAGCATTGGCAAATTGTAAAAACCTCCCAGTTGTGAGATTTGTAGACATTTCGAGCGAATTTCCGAAAATCGACATAAAGGATCTTAGCACACATAAGCGATAGCTTTGGGATATTTGTCAAGCTGTCACAAATAAAAATTGCTCATCAAGTTTGTCACAAAAGCACCCTGGGAAAATGTCTCATGCACGTTGGCTAACAACTGCAAATCGAATAAAGCGTTAATACACTAGCTCGTCAGAGCCTTCAAACCGACTTCAAACTCTGGCAGAGTTCATCATGAAAGTGTACCCACCTATGTAGTTTACAGTAAAATTAAATCCATATTGCACGTATGGTCCACGAAATTTGTGGAAGACAATAAACGTCTCACGCTATCTTAAAAACAATTTAAAGACTGGTTGATCCCATTATCCAGAGAAATGGCTATTTTGGCCACCCGGAAGCAATAATCTTGTCAATGGTCACAAACGACAGACAGTCCATTCGAGAACTTGGACTACGTAGGATTTTCCGAGCAAGAAAAAAAAAGAAAGGAATCAGACACTACAACATTTCGTCACTCAACTTCGAGGCAGTTTCATATATAGACCTTATTGATTGGCAGAAATGTAATTTGACGGTACCCCCCCAAAACACCTCACTTGAAAGAAGATGATTTGAGAAATTTGATTTCCACTGGATAGTCTGTAGCTCAACACCTTGGAAGTCTAAAATTTCCTTGCCACACACAAAGTGTCGAACGTTTCGTGAAACTAGTAACAGAGGTTTCTGCGGCTGTGTGTGGAGAAAATAAGTGTGACGGTTTAGTTAGAACCCGAACAGAGTCGAGAAAAGCTATGCTATCATTTGGAATCAAATGCGAGTACCGAGTAAAACTGGAATAACTGCAAGGGCAAAGGAGTTATGTGCCGGATACGGTTGGGTGGATAAGTGGGCAGGGTGGAACTCGCAATGCAGCCACCTCCCCATGGTGAGTTCTGGGTTTTTTCTGAATTTATTTCAGAAAAAGCGAAAAGCTGCATACAAAACAATGGAAATACACATTTTTAGCTGTATGGTAAAAATCTGCTAAAAATCATAGCCGAAATGGAGACGGAAGATATTTTTTGTTTTTCCCAAAACTTTGCATACGTGACCTACCCACCAGTACCCAACTTTTCCGCACTAGGGCAAAAACAAAATCGAAAACTTTCTTTTTACGCTCCGCCCTAATATATATACATATATATATATAACATAAAATCCATATATATATACACACACACACACACACATATATATATATATATATATATATATATATATATATATATATATATATATATATATATATATATATATATATATATATGTATATATATATATATATATAAATATATATATATATATATATATATATGTATATATATATATATATATATGTATATATATATATATATATATATATGTATATATATATATATATATATATATGTATATATATATATAATATATATATATATATATATATATATATATATATATATATATATGCATATATATATATATATTTATTTATTGTACCGTTCTTACAGCAAAGGGTATGAAATTTCCCGTAGTAAAGAGGGAATGAGAAAAATGGGCCCCGTAAGCTAAAGGTTAAGTTACAGGGATTACATTACTGAGAAACCATGTATTGAAAACCATTCCTTTGTATCACAAACACATGTACAAATAAATAATCAAGTATTTATACATTAAAATAACCACTATTAAGAATATCTAAAACTTTTAATCTTACAAGCATGGTAAACCAAAATTAAGCTGGTATTAAAATTTCTTTTTCAGATTTGTGCTCAGCCAGCAAAAATGTACCATTTTATGATTATGTTGGAATTTACATGAAAGATAACTCAATGAATGCAAAATCTTATGTTAGACAAGAACCACTTTGATTTTAAATATAACACAATGTTTAAATTACCATCATCGATTTATTTTCTTTTTCTCTTTTGAGGTCTAATGGAAACCGCATATGAGTTAAAATTTAGTAGCTCTCAGAAGCAATAAATTAATTGCTTTATCCTAGATTTTATCAGTCAAAAGTCATATATACTGATGTCAGAATCATACTAATTAAAATTTACTGGGTCAGTTAAATTTAAAATATTCATGATATGTTAACATTCTAAGTCTTATTTTTTTCTGACTTTTTTGCATTTGAGAAGAGATTTATGATTGTACAGATGTACATCCTTGCATGTAATTTTATGTAAATTGTTCCAGACTATTTAACAGATATGAAGTGTTTCACAGTCCATCATTCGAGAATTGACATAGCCGTTCTCCTTTTATCCTATCGACGTTTTCATTATTAAATTGTGTTCTTTATATATTTCTTAACTTTGTAATAATTATTAACTTTAATTTAAGAGACTAATAGAAATATTTTTTTTAAATGTCAACCCCAAATATATCTTTTTATGAAGCTGTCTTTAATAGAAATACCCTAGGCAGACTTCAATACTATTATTTAAATAGTTGGGATTCAAAATATTAAGGTAAAATTTTTTTCTTAAAATCAAACACTTTATTGTTGAATAATGTTCTTAACTTTCCAAATAATTAAATGTCAGTTTAGTTTTCTAGGTGTATCTCATTTCTTATAGTCACCTGTTATTCTGAATTTTTTTTTATATGTAAATTCTTCAGTTTAACAAGATGTTGTTTCACAACGCAGGCTATTCGTCGCAAGGCATTTCTATAATCGCCCTCTTCGTGTGTCAGCTGACAAATGGCGAGTAAATGAAAGTTTCTCACAGTCTTGTAAGTATTCATTATCTCCAATCCTGAAATATTTTGTTAATTATTAGAAGAATAGGCTTTACAGATTATCATGATATCCTGTGTCTCGTCTCATTTTTAATCTTTGTGGTCATAAATGACATTTTTAATCCTTGAGGTCATAAATGACACGAAACATCCCTGAAATGTAAACCAAGTCATAAATGTCTTTTTCGTTTAGTATTTAGGTCAAAGACGATGGCACGAAATCCACCACAAGTGACCTTTAGTAATGCATGGTAAATAACGTCATATATAAATTATGTAAGTGTAATATTAGTAACGAAAAATGTAATTTTATTCGTAAGGTGTTGTTGCTGTTACTAATACCCCCAGGTTGGACAAATCCGAACCAGGTCTATTCAAGTTTGCAGGAGGAAGGTATGCACTCTTGTTTACCCAAGGGCTATTGGGCACCACAAGCGTCGGTGGCCAAATTTATTCCGGGGCCGCCACAATTTTGATACAGCAAGTCCAGAAGCGATATCTGGGGGTTCTACCTTCCTCCCATTCAAACAAACCCCACAGGGAGACTCTTCAGCCTACATATTCAACATTCTCATACCCGGTTTAGCATAGGCGTAGCGTGCTTCTAACTTTTTTTTTGAGGGGGGGGGGGGGGCACTAATCGAATTCAATTAGGGCCTTCCTCAGCGCATAGACCTCCGAACGATCCTTAAAATATGAAATATTATGATTTTTTTTTAAATTTAATAACATTGGAATTGATATTTGAGTAGTATTCAAAAGTTATACAATGAGAAATATATATATAATATTAATAAAATGAGAAAAAAAAATTTAGCATCGAATTTTTGTTACGGATCATGTCATTGTTAAAAACTATGTTAAGGCAAAAGACATGATCGGAATCTTCAGTTTCACAATTTGAAAAAGCGGGGAAAAACCAACTTTCTTAAAAGTTTTCTACAATTTCCCTATTTTAACTGAACTTCTATTAGCGTTTTAATTTATTTCAAGTTAAGACGGGGGCCCGTGCCCCCCTCCCCGACGCTACCTCTATGCGGCTTAGACACGACAGCATTAAGCGACGCTTGTTGAGATTCGAATCGAGCACCCTTAGGGCCTAATTCTGACGCGTTTACCACTAGAATGCTCCGGGATCCTTCCTAATACAGTGATTTTCGCTTATAAGAATCACGTTTGTTATTACTGTTATTGATTCTTATAAGCGGTTGATTCTTATAGCCGAAATTTAGGTTTTTGGACAGGCACACACACACACACACACACCTATATATACATATATGAGATAATTTACCATAAAATACTGTTTAATTTACGTTAAATATCTTTTATTAAAATAATTTTTTTATAATTTTAAAAATACAACTTAATTTCTAGACCTATAAGTAGATACACATTATATATAGTAAGAAAAGGAAAAAATCCAATATTTGTTACAACATACCTGCTTAACAGTTTTAACATTTAAACTACAGGTAGGGAGCAAGAAAAAGTTTTCTATAGTAGTTTGACGTCATGAAGTTTTCATGAGGCTGTTTATGCCACTTTCAATACTAAAAGTCTCAGATGAAGATTCACCTTCTAGCTTACGTTACACGATTTGATAACGTGCTGAATCTACTAATGTCACGCTTGCCTAAGTGATTGTGGATACTTCGCCGAAGGTTTATGTGTTTCAGGGTCCAGGAAGCCGCGACCAGGGTGTGAGAGGTGGGAAAAAAGAGTCCTTATTTGTGTTTGTCAGTGGAGAAAAGTGAAATCGGACCCGGAAGGGTAAAGATGCCCCCGGGTCAAGCTAATAGGACAGTGTTGAGCTAAAGCGTTTAAGGGGAAACTATTATGTTACGCCTAACAAAGAAAGGGATGAATTTTACGACTATATTCCATCCCATCTTATCAATCGTTCTTTAAAATAAAAAAAGAATGAACTTCGTGTCTATTGATGGTTTAAGCGGCTTTTTTGGAAAAATGAAAGGAAAGCGAAGAGTGTAAACTGATTCTTAAAACCGGTGGATTGATTCTTTAAAGCGAAAATTTTAACATGGAAATAATACATTTGTTTTTGTTTTCGCGATATTGATTCTTATAAACGGTTGATTCTTATAACCACTGACCACTATAAGCGATGGTTACTGTATATCCATTATATTATTTTCATAATATTTATTCCTAATATTATTGTAAATTTCTAATGGGTACCAAAATATCAATGAGTCAGAAATTTATTTTCACTGTAATGAAAAACTCACTAATATGTCCTTCTGGTCACTTCTTACCCATGTATGAAAATTATCCTTATGGGAGTCCGAAGCAGGTGTGTCCAACCCGCGGCCCTGAACTATTGAAAATTCTACCCCATAAGATCATAAACCTTATAAGACATGTGTCCGCTGAGACGAATGGCTCTGACTTTATAATCACACCTGAGTGATGTTATCGCTTCTCGACACTACGTACATTTTTGAGCAACTATTTTTAATGATGAAGCATACGAAGAGCAAAAATTGGATAAAAAAATTCTGACTTCCGTTATACTATACATGGATGCAATAGTTCCACAAAAACGAGGTCAAATGTCCAGCTAGTTTTATGTTTATGTAGTGGCCTATTTTTTTTATCGGAACAGAACAAGGAGTTCGTTTAGTCTCTTAAGTAGAATGGTTAACCTAATTCATGCAATTGTGTTTGAAAATTTTTATGACATTGTAAACTTCCCCAGTAAAGTTACAGTTGAATATAAAGATTAGTCATCGCTGCATAATTGATCACGATTATCCTCTGACAAAGATATAGCGAAATTTAAACAAAAGAACAATTGAAGTTATAATGTGTAAAGACAGTAAAATTATGACGCAAAAAATTACTTTTAAGAGTTGGATCCACTTATTCTTTCATGCATTATGTCTTCTTATATATATATGTCTTCTTACACGTATGTCTTCTTTCATACATAATTGAAATGACATTAGTTTGAAATAAATTAAGATGTTTGAAAGAAAATGAAATGACAGTGCCAGTGGCGTAGCAAAGGGGGGGCAAGGGGGTCTATCATGCCCCGGGCGCCACTCGCAGAGGGGCGCCAATGTAAGATCTATATATTATATTACTATATGTTTTCGAGGGAGATGCCAATATAAGGTCTATATATTATATTACTATATGTTTTTCAGGGGAGGGCACCAATATAAGGTCTATATATTATATTACTATATGTTTTTCGGGGAGGGCGCCAATATGAGGTCTATATATTATATTACTATATGTTTTTCAGGGGAGGGCACCAATATAAGGTCTATATATTATATTACTATATGTTTTTCGGGGAGGGCGCCAATATAAGGTCTATATATTATATTACTATATTTTTTTTGGGGGGCGCCAATATCAGGTCTATATATTATATTACTATATGTTTTTCGGGGAGGGCACCAACATAAGGTCTATATATTATGTTACTATATGCTTTTCGGGGGGGGTGCCGATATAAGGTCTATATATTATGTTATTATATGTTTATCGGGGGGTGCCAATATAGGGTCTATATATTATATTACTATATGTTTTTCGAGGGGGGGCGCCACAAAGGTATCGTGCCCCGGGCGCCAGTTATGCTCGCTACGCCACTGGACAGTGTCTTAGTTTCTTGCATATATAAGAAAAACTGACTTGTTTGAAATTTGTTGCATATTTAAAAATTTGTTGCATATATGTGAAAAACTGACTTGACTAAAATTAAAGTTAAAATGTCTAAAAACGGTAAAATTATGTCGCAAAAAAAATTACTTATAAGCGTTATATCCACTTATTCTTTCATAGATATGTCTTCTAACATATCTATGTCTTCTTTCATACATATGTTCATAATGAGAGTTTCATGAGAAATTTTAATGTCATTAGTTTGAAAAAAATTAAGATGTTTGAAACAAGAGGAAATGACAGTGCATTAGTTGTTGCATATTTATGAAAATCTGACTTGTTTGAAAATTGTTGCATGGTATATATGAAAATCTGACTTGACTAAAATTGAAGTTAAAATGTCTAAAAACTGTAAAATTATGACTCAAAGGCATTATTTATAAGCATTAGATCCGCTTATTCTTTCATACAGTATGTCTTCTTACATACATATGTCTTTTATCGTACATATGTTTATAATGAGTGTTTTATACGTACCTGAAATGACATTAGTTTTAAAAAAATTAACAGATTTGACACAAAATGAAATGGCAGTGCATTGATTTGTTGCATATGTATGAAAAACTGACTTGTATACTGACTCGTATATTTGTACCTGACATTTACTCCCCCATGCAAAGTAAAACCAGCTTGAAAATATGATGTATAAAAGAATAAAATCAGTGAAAGGTATAAGGATTTGGAGCAAAGAAAATATGTGTTCAATAACAAGGAAAAATAAACGGCTTACAGTAGTTTTCCTAAAATCCGCCTTTCATGAGTAAATTCTGTAGCTATAATAGCAAACTCATAGAGAAAAATGTTTGTTTATTTCTAGCTTTTTAATAACTATTAAAGGTACTCGTATATAGTAACTATCTCTCAGGATAATTTGTACAGAACAATACAATGGGTACATAGTCATGGCACATTCCCTGTGAATAAAAATATTTTTTATCTGCAATGTACTTTTCAAAATATCCGGTTTGGAAACGAAATATAATCATTTTTTTGGAAACGAAAATACAAAATCTCAGGAGAATTTTGGCAACTATTCGCTTTGAAGGCATATAATATCAATGGAAATGCAGATAAAATTGTCTGTGATTTACAAATAATTTATATGAAGGATACACAAATAATACTTATCCCTTTAACCTTAAAATGAGTCAATCTGGAACGCTTAATTGGTTTTAAATTTTGAAATTTGAAATGAAAATTTTCCTTTGTCAATCACGAAATGTATGTAGGTATGTCTCGAATGCAAAACTGGTAGCTTTTAATCCACATTAAAAATGTAAATTATTGATAACTTGTATCATGCTTTGTTAATGATGTAAGTTTCCACATGACATATCCTTTAAATTTAAATGAACAACCTCTTTCTGACGACATTTTTAGAGTAGGATTACGTTCCTCCATAACGGTCCTCCGGAAAGCAAAATTTAAGACGCTAAAACCTTCCGTCCGTACCTCGTGAATTATAATGTTGGCATCGCGCCAAACCCATTCTGTATCACTTGGACAAACGTAAACAGTTAAACAGAAAAGTATCTAAATCCGTCAAAATTTTGACATATATATATATATATATATATATATATATATATACACACTGAAGTGCCACTGAATTAGGGATAGCAAAGCCTATGCAAATTGTGTAGCGCTGCGCATCATGTATGCGCAAGTGAGGGCACTGTGGTAACTGCATATATAGCACGTACTGTGGTTGTTCTGAATTAGTTGTTGGAATTGCCAGTATGGGTAAACTGCCTGATTTAGACGCCTTCGATCGCGGATAAATCGTAGGTGCGCGACACATGGGCCATTCAATTTCCGAAATCGTCAGACAGCTAGGATTTTCAAGGTCGACAGTGTCAAGAGTATACCAAGAATACATGGATGGTGGAAAAAAAACTAGCGATCGGGCAAACTGCAAAGGACAATTAGCCTTCACAGTGCGTGGTCAGAGACGGCTCAGGCGTATTGTACGCAGCCAGCGAAGCCAAAAATTATCTCAAATTACCACCCAGTTTAATGACGGTGCCAGTCGTACAGTCAGTAAACGGACTGTGCAACGCTCGCTTCACCGTATGGGTTACGGGAGCCGTCGACCTACGAGAGTACCATTGCTCTATACTCGCCATCGGGCTGCACGTCTTCCCTGGGCTAGAGAGCACAGAGACTGGAGTGTAGAGGACTGGAAACGAGTAGCATGGGATGATGAGTCTCGATTCCGACTACTTAACGCCGACGGGAGGCTGAGAATATGGCGTCAGGCTCATGAAGCCATGGATCCTGCATGCCTGGCTGGAACTGTACAAGGGCATGGTGGCTCAATCATGGTCTGGGGTGTTTTTTCGTGGCACAGTTTGGGATCTTTGGTGCGTGTACCAACCTCCCTCAATGCAATTCGGTACGTAGAGTTGCTGGGTGATCACCTCCATCCGTTTATGCTGCTCTGTTATCCGCACGGTAATGGAGTTTTCCAGCAAGACAACTGTACCTCTCACAAGTTTTGGTTGGCTACTGGCTGGTTGGATGAGCATTCCTCTGACTTTTCTGCCATGAATTGGCCACCTAGAAGCCCAGACTTAAATCCTATTGAGCATCTTTGGGATGTTTTGGAAGCGTGAAAGGCCATCACACAGCACCAAAGAACCTTACTGAATTATGGACAGCTTTAGCCAATATTTGGCAAGCCATTCCCATGGAACGTTTCCAGAAACTTGTTGAATCTATGCCTCGTCGTGTGGCAGCCGTTATCAAGGCCAGAGGAAGCCCAACTCGTTACTAGGTAGGTATCCCTAATTCAGTGGCACTTCAGTGTATATATATATATATATATATATATATATATATATATATATATATGTTTCCGGCATTCTATAGATTACCTAGTCATTTTATAGAATGCCGAGAACTGGACGGCAGTGTATGATACGATTAATATTTCGCACATTTCCTAGGCACTCTATAGAATGCGAAATGACAAACCGGCAAAATATGAAATACATCTGTGATTCGTTTCGAATATTACGTGGCAAGGTACGAGACTTAATTCTCCGCTCAGGCTCAGAATTTGCCATTCGCATTTTGCGCTTTGTTCGGGAGTATCAAAATACGTGATTTTACTTAAATTTGTTCAACAAAAAATTAGTTTTTTACTGTGCTGCATGAAAATGGAAGAGCGAGATATAGTGTTGGAGAAGGAGTCCCATTCAATAGACATGCAACGTCAATTCGAAGACGAACTATCTAAGCTTCGAGTTAATGCTGCAAAAAACAGTTTGTTTTTTACCGAAACTTCGAAGATGAACTATCTAAGCTTCGAGTTAATGCTGCAAAAAACAGTTTGTTTTTTACCGAAACTAGTTACCAGTATTTAATAAATGATGTAAAACAAGCCTAAATGACTACTAAGAAGGAACCACGAGACTATTGGTTCTTGAATCAATGATGTGATGTTTGTGGAAAACAAAAGTAAACACATTTATCCTGTTAAAGAAGGCGTAGCGCGGTGGCCCAGTTGGCTGCTAGTCGGTGATCTGAACGTCTCTGGTTCGATTCCGGACGCTGACAAACCCACCACCGTGTACGCTAGTGGAGGATGGTGCACAAAAAAATCTGTCGTGGCTGCAATGTCCTACAAGTTTTCAAACCACCACTGGAATTGCGTAGTCAAGTGTAACGGTCTCGTCACTTGACTCGGTTCAAATTTACGGGACCGGTCCTTTAGCCAAGTCGGACTTCGACCCTTGTGGTGCTATTCAAAACCGGAGCCGCACCATTCTGCCCAATAGTCTTTATGGACTTGATCTGGTATACTGTCGGTTAAGGGGCATAAGCCACAACAACAACAGCAACAACAACAAAGAAAGCATCAGTATTATACAGTATTACGTCACGGACATTGAGTTATTTCACGTACTTCATGACACTCATTTGGCTGTTGGACACGGAGGACGTGATAGAATGTTTTAAGAACTTTCAACCAAATACATAAACGTTACACGTCATGATATTGAACTGTACATCCCCCTTTGTGAGCCCTGCCAAAAAAAATTAAAAGGTATTAAAAGGGCATTGTTGTGAAATCTATTATTTTCTTTGAATTTAATTCCCGTTGTCAGGTAGACCTTATTGTCTTAGCCAGATACAGAATATAAATTTATTATGGTTTGCCAAGATCATCTCATAAAATTTGTGATTCTGAAGGCTCTGACGTCAAAAAGAGCTAAAGTAGTAGCCTACAACCTAGTGGACATATTCTCGTTTCTTGGGGCTCAATCTGTATTACAGTCTGATAATGGTAGGAATAAATAGTAGACCCATAATGTGTTGACCATTTTGAAGGAGTTTTGGCCACCACTGAAGATCGTCCATGGGAAGCCTCGCCATTCAAAAAACCAGGGTAGTGTTGAAATAACTCATCAAGATATTGAAAATATGCTCAGTACTTGGATGCACGACAACATATTTGACCAGTGGACTGAAGGACTGCGGTTCTTTCAATTTATTAAAAATAGAGCTTATCATTCTGGAATCAAAAGAACACCATACGAAGCCCTTTTTGGCTGCAAACCTAAAGTAGGTCTCACAACGTCTTTTCTACCCCAAGATGTTTTAAAAGACATAAATGCAGAGGAGCAGCTTGAAAAAAAGCAATAGAAAGTGTCTACACGATGCAAAAGGTGAAACAAATCAGCTTATAAAAGAAAAAGAGCCTGTTTCAAAAAACATGGACGAGATTATCGAGGGTGGACTAAACCAACATGATGACATACTTAACCAAGAGATTTCTGTTCCTGCTACCCATTGAGTGTTTCAAGGAAACCAGTGGTGCACATGCATGCACAAAGTGTCGTCCAAAAATTCATAACTTCTGCGGTCATGTTAGTAAAGATGATGAATTGGATATTTTGTGCACTTTTTGTTTCAAATCTGAAAATGCTATCGACTGAAAAATTAATTCTAAAATCAATCGAGAAATACAAGCAAAGAAAAAGGAAAAAAAGAAAAAAGAAAATGAATTCGAGAAAAAAAAAAAGTTTTCCAGTGCTTCTTTGAGAACTACTGTGCGAGTTCCTATTTCTGACGTCGACAATTTTAATTTTTTATTTTTTATGAAAAAATTCATTTTTTTATTTTCTTTTATAAAGTGAGTTTTTAGTAAAGTTCATTTAATCACACTGTTTTACGTTTTAGAAGAAATAAAATTAAGTGCAATTCAAAATAAAATTCTTTCATTTCTTAGTGCAACAAGTATGTTCATATATTTTTTTTGTTTTCTTTAATAAGAAAGGCATAAATTTTGTTTTGTGCAATTTTAAGCTTTTTTTTACGTATTTTGAATAAAAGTTTCTTAATGGCATTCTTTCATTATTTTATAGAAATAACATTTGTATTTCTGAGGAATGAAGGTCTTTTAAATAACAGCCATACCATGACCTTTATTTTCATACTTTGCCTAAATAGAATTTGTCATTCTATAGAATACCTAGGTATTATAACAATGCCTAGGGAAAGTATATAATAATTCTCATCTTTCATACTTTGCCTAGAAACGCCAGGCATTCTATAAAATATATAGGTATTTTATAGAATGCCAGCATTTCATAAATTGCCGGTAACATATATATATACAGAGGCTGTTCGCACATTTTTTAGACGATTTTGGTAAGCGGTAATAAAAAATCGTTTGCTGCAAAAGAAATAATTGCAATTGTACTATGTTTTTAAAAGTCAAAATTATCGTCTGCGGCATGAAAGTTTTGTTTTTACACAAAATGGCGTTTTTAACAAAGCAGTGGTTCGAAGGCTACATTTATGCTCTATCCGAAGAGAAATATGCATACTCCGTTATCCAAAAACGATGTGAGAGTCATGGTTTTGTGATATCTAAAGCGTCGATAGGTAATATCGTCAACAAGAAAGGAAAAAAACGTCAAATTTTAGCCTCAAGCTGGACAAAAATTCCAAACAAGTATTCAAGGAAAAAACGGACATCTTCGACTATTGCAAAGGTACGTTGTTTAATGTTAAAAGAAAATCCCCCTAGTCAAAGGACAGTTGCAAAATCATTAAATGCTCGGTGTCCACTGTAAACAAAATGATAAACGTTGATTTAAATCTTAAGAAAGCGAAAAAACGCAATGTGCATCGTCTTCTTCCAAATCATATCGCTGAACGCAGGACACGCTGCAGAATTCTATATGAGAAACACTTATCCAAAGAAAAATGGAAAACAATTGTCACAATAGATGAATCATGGGTGTATTTAAATGATTGCAACAAAACTCCTGTATCACCTATGGATTTTTGTGCTTTCGGACTTTTAAAATCTGCATTATCCAAACGTCGTCCCAAATCCCCTACAGGAATCTGGAAAGCTGTTCAGGACGAATGGGATAGAATACCTCTTCTGATACTTCAAAAGGCATTATTATCCTGGAAATTGCGTTGTCGAAAGATAGTTCAGAATAAGGGATGTCAAATACAACATTTAAAACACAAGAATTTTATGTAATTTAGTTTTGTGAATACACTATACATCGTCTAAAAAATGTGTGAACAGCCTCTGTATATATATAATATATATATATATATATATATATATATATATATATATATATATATATATATATATATATATATATATATATATACATATACATATACATATATATGCATATATATGTATATGTATACATATATATATATATATATATATATATATATATATATATATATATATATATATATATATATATATATATCTCATATACATATACATATACATATACATATACTATATGCATATATATATACATATATATGCATATATACATATTTATATATACATACATATATATACATATATATATATGTAATATGGGAGGATGGCCGCAGGTCATTGCAATGAAGATACCGCAGATCCCATACCACGGTGAAATACTTTGTTACGATGAATTACAAGAACGACAATCTGGCCGGAAAAATTAGACGACGACACAAGCTTCTCGAAAGATCATTTTAATTTATCTCGGGGACTCTGTCAGCGTGTTGTGCAGCAGAGGAAAATGTACAGAGTCCCACCCATTTGTGGGTGCTAGATCTTATATAACTTCATTCCATCACGTGGAAAAAGGGCGTTGATTATAAATGGGATTGGTTAAAAGTTGTTGTTGATGTGCAGACCCGAGTAAAACATGTAGGCACGCTACACATGTTGAAGAGTATTAAATTGAAAAAAATACTAGCTTTTTAATGTTATAGAATATCCCCCCGTCCGGGAAGAGGCTGACCAACAATGCCTGCATTGGAGGGCAGACTCACCCAAATGAGTGAGAAAACTGGGCATTAAGAAACATTTGGAATAGTTTCTGTAAATGTTGTCAGTAAAAGTTAGAATTTTTAAAATAAAATTTAAAAATCACGTGATGAAATGACAGGACATTATTAACAAATTGTGGAAAAATATGTAAAATTCACATTAAAAAAATACACATAATAATAACATTGAAAACTCTACATGAGCATGATTTTGAAACCTGTTGAATAGGGCGGCCTTTAACCACACAACAAAATCTTAGAAAAAAAATCAATTAAGTATAAAAAAATTGTAAATTACCAAAAAAAATTTTTCACTGGAAATATACATTGAATACGATATCTACCATCATCTCGAGTTGAATAATACAAATAACAGAACATAACAATAAAAATATCAAAAAAAAAACAAAAAAATTAAGTTATTGAAGTTGAATTTGACAATAAAATTTTGAAGTTGCTGTATTTTCCTCCTTAACTCTCACCATATTGGGGTGAGTAAAAAAAAAAACTATTGTCTATAGCTATTTTGTTCATTTGCATACATGTCTTGTCATAGTCCTTAAAAAGTTTAACATTTTATATCTGAGGAAAATACCATTTAAATCACAGTCTTTGTAGCGCTGTGCTATTTTGTTTCACCAACGTAGACTATACACAAACAAATCACATTGTCTTGACTTGTTTATATATAAAAAAATAGTTCTTTAGTTACATAACAAAATTCACAGTTTATAATAGAAATCACACTTTCAATAAAAATCACATTTCTAATATATAAATTGTATATAAAATTACAGAACATATATTACAATAATCAAATACTCAATCATTCTTTTTAATTGTTATTCATTATATTTAGTTTCGTATCTTTATTTTTCTCATTATTCTCCTTACAATATTCATTATATCCATTGTTTCAACATTATTTACTTATTAAAAAAAAATCACTTTTCAGTATTCATTAGTTATTCTATTCATATTTATTCTAACTTTATTTACTTTTCCTCAATAAAATTTCACTTTATTTTCAACTTATTTATTTGCTATTCATTTGTGTACACTTAGTTTAAGTTTACGTCGATATCCGATTTTTGGGTTGAAGGATCCTTGTTGTATGTGTGTCACCCAAACTCTTAGTTTCAAACTCTTACCTAGTCCTACCTCTAAGTAGTGAGGGGTTGTGTTTATGTTTATGTAACAAGTGGGTATCTTTCTCCCTATTGTACAGCGACTAATAAGGAGGAAAGAATGGCCGTACTGTGGATCAACCGTTATTCTCCCAACAGGATATGACAGCCAAAAAAACAACATCTTGCATAGTACAAAGATGGAGAAATAGGAAAAATGTGAAATGTCATACCTGAGGCCTGTTTTTGTCATTACTGAAGTAGTTATTTTTCAGCACCTTAAGTGACTGAATAGATGAAGCAAAAGAAACAACAACAACAACAAAAAATTAAAAAGATCCTACACAGATGGGATGACTTCCAATGCGCTTGTAGAGTGGGTGATAGAAAAGATTTTTCAAGGAAGAGGAAATTTACTGAAAGATAAAAGAAGTAGAAATGTCATAGTCGGTGTTTTAATTTCAGATCCGAAAAAAATTCACATAATAGTATTCTTAAGAAGGAAGTTTAAGCAAGACAATTTATTTCAAGTAGTTTTATTTTTAGTAGGACAACAGATAATTACTTGTATCAATAAAAAAACATAATGATGTTAAGCATCAAACGAAAAGAAAAATGGATCTATTTTTTGTCATTATTCGTGGTATAATTTTAATTTATCTGGTGCATTATAATATCTTAATTTGCAAGCATGGAAAACCTCAGAATTTTGTTTGGTGTGAAAATTTTGCTTACAATTTCATAGATAACTTTTGACATTTGTCTTAAAATAGTGTAAGATCCAGAATAGGGTGAGCTTAACTTCCTCTTGTTGGGGTATTGGAATTCTTCAAATAATACTAAATCTCCAACATTAAATTTAGATTCTACAAAATGCGCGTCATATCTGACTTTATTTTTACTGTGGTACTTGATTGTTCTGTTTTTAGCTAATTTTCTCGCCTCATCCACCTGAGGGTAAAACTCTTGTTTTTTAACATGGGGTTCATAAGGTAATATTCCAAAAAGTAGGTAAGCTGCGGTCATTTGGGTAACTGAATGAGGCGTATGATTGTATTCATTAATTACTTCATTTAACAGGGTTGTCCAAGGAGTTTTACTTGTTGAGTTATGCACTTTGCACCTTAATCTTGTAATTATCTTTTGATTTATTCTCACGACCTTTCCGTTGGTTTGTGGATGGTGAGCCGTCGTAAGTAATTGTTTCACATTATTATGCTCTAAAAACCTTCTAAATTTTGAACAGGTAGAAGCTGCGTTTCTGTCAGTTAATAATTTTTTTGGAGTTTGAATTTGGAATATTTGCTTTAAGCAATTTATATAAGTCTCAGTGGTTACAGTTTTTGATGGAAAAGCCCAAATATAATGCGCTACATGGTCAATTATTAAATGTAAGTATTTCTTTGTGGGATTATAGTAATTAAATCCGCCTACTGTGTCTAAACTTAAGCACTCGAAGGGCTGGTCTGCCGGAGGAACCTCTTGCAGCAATCCAAACCTTTTCTGTCTTTTATTTTTGTTTAATTGACAAGTATGGCAATGTTTAACATAATTACTAATGTCCTCAGTGATTTTTGGCCAATGATATTGGGGTGTAAGCATTTAGCTGGGTAAGCTGGGTAAGCTTTAGGGTGTAAGCTGGGGGTTTTAACCTGCTTTTGTAATACATCTAAATGCTAAAAAGTACATATAAAAGTTGAATAAAGATTAGAATAGATGGTTTCATAAATTTGATTTTAATTATTTTCCCATTCTAATTTTTTTAAAGTTATATGCTTTTATTTTTTTAAAGCCTAAACCAGTCGCTTTTTTTTAAGGTATACATATAAAATTCATGGACATATTAAATCTAGATCAATTTCTTTAAATTTTTAAATATCATTTTAAGTTAAATGGATCTTATATCTTAAAAAATCATTGAAGTTAAATTGGGATCAAAAATCATAACGTAGTGAAACATCTGCCCATCAAATTGTTGGTCTTTCATTCTTTTTATTCAAACAGCATAAAATATTTGTCATAAATATAACGCTGGAGTTTATTTATAACCATAAAAAATATTCGTATAAACTGTGAGTTTTCAATATCGTTTGATCTTTGAAAAAAAAAAGCCTCATCTTTATTATACATGTCATTAACATAACACTAGCGTCTATCTCAAGATATTTTTTACAAATGTAACAAGCAAAATTATCAATGTGAATGGCAGGAATTCATCCGAAATTTTTTACCTTTTTTGTCATAAGCAACTGTTCTGAGCAAAAAGCTTTTTCTTATCTAACGCTCAAAAATGGGAACATTTAAAAAATTGGCTCTTGAAGAAGAAATTGCTTTTTACAAGCAGAATTTCCGATGTACTTTTACTAATGCTTAATACGTGAATACCGAATTAGTTCAATCTGAAAAATAATGGATTCACTGTGTGTATTATATTTGTGTAGCGTGAAAATCAACTTTTAAAAATAAAAGTAATGCGTTGTTAAAAAAAAGCTGATATTCTAAAGGTCTAATTGAAGATTTCGCTAAATCGGCTCATAACCGAAATGATAAAGTAAAAACATAACACTAAAATTTTTTTTACTACATGAAATACGTGATAATGCCCCATTGAACTTTTACGGAAATGTATCTACTTTTTCATGACAACTAAGTCTTAAATAGCATTTCTGTGAATTTATGTTTTTGGTATAATTACTAAGTATTATATCTGAGGAATACAATACATACAGAAATGTAAAATTATCTTGCTTTGGCAATCACTTTTTATTTTTAAAAACTATTCCTCCTTAGGAACTTCTTACAAAAGTATTTGTCGCATAAACAACAAAATCTCTTTCCTTGTCAGTAACTAAACCACGGTACCTGCTACAAGTTAACAAAAATTACAAAGCCTTTAATTAATTCAAGGAAGGAATTCGCACCATTGGAATAAATCACACAGAAAGTCCTTCAATAAACTGATGAGAAAAACTGTTCATTCAGAAAAAAATTTTGAAGATGTTTTCTGCAACGTAATTCTATTAACCAATTAAATCTTTATTACCAATTAAGGATTTTAAAAGAAAACTTTAAATTGCCTGTTTGAAAAATAACTTTGACAACCAGAAGAAGGCTAATTTCCTTCATAATTATTTAAGATGTTATGGGGTCAAACGAAACTATTTTTATACTCCTCAGACGTCTATATGATGATTTCACGTCATGCGACGAGAAGTAGATGGCGGAGTCAATCCAGTATAATTAACGCATGAGGCTGAAATATTGGAGTTCAAGGCTACGACATTGATCAACATTGTATCTTGAGCAGCACAAAGGCTATAGGTCTCTTTATATAGTTTATAAACACTCAATACTGGTGTAACTTATGCTGAAAATGTGTCAGTTTGGACACAAATAAAGGTTACAGAAGGGATTTCCAGCGGGGTCCAAGTGGACCCCTTGGGGGTGGTTGAAAGTTTAAAATGGGTCTATAATATTACAGGGGTCTATTGGGGGTCGATGGTAAATTTTTCTGTTTTAAAATTTAATTTAAATTTTAAGGAATATAAATATTAGATAATAATATCCATTTTAATATGTATAAATACAGATTTGCATAGGATGGAGTGATCCATGCATTGTAAAATTATTTGGTAAAATATATATTTATATTCGCTATGTTAGTTATTCTGACTATACGATGATAAAAAATTTCAGGCCAAACTTTAAAAAAATTGTATCAGTACTTCAAGGACAACCACGACATTAATTGAAATAGAACTTTTGTGCAATTACAATCTGTGTTTCTGAAATCTTGTTTGTATTTGTGAAATTAAAAATGAAAATATTACAAAATTATAAAAAATAAACCTCTTTTTCTAATTTTTGTTCATATTCTTAGTTAAACTACTAACTTTAAAAGTTTTATGTGCAATTATTAGTATTATAATTATGTTGTAGGCTGTATATTTTAGAGAATAATGTGAGGGCAGTCGATGAAGAAATCATTCTTTTAAAAGGGGTCGATGTAATAATAAGGTTCGGAAACCCTGGGTTTGAGTATGGAGGAAATTGGACTACACTGCTTATGTGACTATGAAAAGTAATTTAATGCCATTTATGAGAAGAGAGACAAGTCTTGAATTACATACCTTGAAGTTCATCTATTCCTAATCACTTTGCGTTTGTACAATAATAAAATACAAACTATACTAAATATCACTTAAAACTTTTATGAATGGTTTTATGAATAGTTTTGTATACAACCCTGTATTTTAATCTACAAAAAGCTTCAAATAACCCCTGATCAAAAAAATAGTTGAAGAAATAAAAAATTATAAGCATTCGAGGCAATCTTGAACATTAACATAAAAAGAACAGATATTCTCAATTTCAACTAAAAATTCCGCAGTTTTAAAAGAAGTACACGTCATAATTCTCTCACGAAAATATAACATTCCTAAGAAAGGACCTGTCATGAGACTGATAGAGATCCATTTATTGTGCTTCTTGATCTATATTCATGAGTCAATCACACACTGAAAAGAGTCATTGTAAGGCTAGACAGCGCTCAAACAAAAGAAAAGAGCTTCTTCCCTTTATGATTGTTCACTGCTTCCTTAATTCCGATATTAATGCCTGATAACTCTTTTTATGAGGAAAAGTGGCATCTATAAGTGATGCACTAAAAACCTATGTATCAGAGTGTATCAAAGAGTAGCTTTTATAAATGTCTATTTCATTGAGTGAATCATCAATATACAACACTTGATTCCATAAAACCATGAACTAATTTTTTCCTGCTGTATAAAAATTATACACGATGTCACATAGGGAACATTAAATTACAATGTTAGAATTTTTTAGACAAGAGTCGAGTTGAAGGTACTTTGAAGGTGAATATTGCTATTCTAAGCTCAGGAAACTGACTGCAATAGGTTAAGAGAAACTTATTAGTTTCTAATGAGATATATGTAAAAGACACTTTAGATGCGTTTTTATACGCATTCTTCATAATTAATTAATTTGAATTTAAGATTATATTTTCAGGAAGTTGACTTTGTTTACTATCTTCTGTAGCATGCCAGGTTGAACAGCTTTTTTCAAAAAGCAATAATAAACCTTAGATAGAATAAATTAATTATTTTAAATTAAAAATCTTGTACTCATTTCTTGAATAAAATGACTTGCACTCAATTACAATCCCAATTAAAAATTTGCCCAGTAACTGAAAGTGTTTTAAATATGAAATTAGATTTATTTCGAATAATTTTACTATAAAAATAACCGATGATAGAAGCATAACTATATGCATGTTAGGATTTAAAGTGTCACTCTCTTCACAAAACAAAGTTTTTCTCCAGTTCAGATACAATTTCATAATCTTAGTCGAGCATATACAGTGGAAGCTCTATCAATCGTTCCCCGCATTATCGTTTTCCCTTATATGTCGACTATTTCATCCAGTACCGATGATAATATTTACTTTGTTGTGTTACCGCATCTATCGTTTTCCCGCATTGATAGCGAGGAGTCAGTTCAGTTCAGTAGGTTCTTTGAGAAACTCTAGATCGAGATTTCACTGTATCTACGTATTTATAATGTAATCATCTGCCCATTTTAATCACACAGGTATTGGTAAGGCCTACTTATTAAGACATTTAAGATGTATAGTAACTCATTTTGGAGGTGTGTAGCAAGACATAAACGTGTATACTCCCTAAGTAATAGCCATAGGGAAAATTCTAATTCTTTAAGGATTACCAGTTTTCCGAATATTGTAAGAGTTGGACGCAACCCTATTGATTTAATTTATTTTCATTCATGTTCCTTTTTTCTTCAGTCATTTTATTTGTGACTTGATATGTAAAAATTTACGCCCTCATGGAAAAATTTATTTTTCTAAGGAAAGATAGTGATCTAAATTTGGGTACGAAACACACATGCTAAAATTTTGATGAACTAAGTCTTGCTCAGACTTTTCCAAACGAAGAGAAAAACGTACGCGCATAACCTTTCTCTTCTTGCACTCTTTGCCCCTAGACATGTAGTCAGGGTACCAAACAAATTCAGGCTTGGCTTTTCATTTTCTTACTTAATGAAATTAAAAACTGAATATGCCATATTCAGAGTTAGAGGAAGAAATTATTCGGGATGAAACGCAGTTCTTGGAATTAAAAATTTATGCACCTATGAGTGAGTATACCTGAGATATTTAAACTCCCGAAAATAGTACATTTTTCTCTTCATGACGTTAACAGAGTGCTCATAATCTTTAACATATGAAGGCCCTATTTGAATAGTGGTCCAACTCAAATCTTGTTCATTTTCAGATACAGAGCCTTAAAGTCTAATGAGTGCGCCGAAATGAATGCTGAAGTCTGATTTGTAAGGCACTCTGTTGGCAGCAGAAATAAGCTGGAAGTGTACCAGTTTAAAAATAAGATAAAAATGACTTAGACTTATATGAGCATGAAAGTGAGGCTAACTACATTTGTTTAAAAAGTGGAGTTGGACCACTATTCAAATAAGGCCTTCATATAAAGACGTATTTGAGATAAGTCTGTTGCTAGAAAGTAATAATTTTAGAAATGAGCATGGAACAGATATTTTATAATCAAATGTTGAAATTTTCATAAAAATGAACCACACTACAGAGTTTGGTTTGAAGTAAAATTTCATAAACATTCGAGAATGAAATATTGCCAGGTTGCCCATCTACTGTAAGCAGATAATAGCTTTACGTGTGTGCGTGCATTTATATGTAACTGCTTACACATAAATGCTCGCACACACACAGACACACATATGAGTGTGTAAATATATATATATATATATATATATATATATATATATGCCTGACTTCTAAAATCAGGAGTTATTACTGATCCGTAGAGATTTTTGTCATCTAAGAGATTATTATCGCTTTGGTAGGTGATATAGCAATAAAACCTAACATTCGCATGTCCGGATAAGAAGGCATTGGAAAATATACTTTGAACGAAGTAGCTTAGAAATAATATTAGTTAACTAAAATGAGCTTATTTTCCATTAAACACAAAGCCTCTTTGCAGACTAAAAATAGAGGATATAGACATACTTTTCAGGAGTTTAAAACATAAGTCTAACTCACGTTTAGATAAATATCATGAACATAAAAAAATGACGAAAAGAAAGTGGGAATGTATTTTATAATTTCGCAGACGCAGCTATAAATATCATGTCTGAAAATTTGTTTTAAATATCAATTTTCGGGCAAAAGATATTTATATTTATTATTTTGCTGTCTATTTCTTCAAATCATCGTCACAGACTTTTGAAAAGCTAACTATTAAGTAAATGTATATGAAGTATGTTGCGCCAAGATATATTTCTGGTCCTATATTTTGTAATTTTTAGTTGTTTTACTATACCGAAAACTACATTTATTCCTTGCGCAATCCCCTTTTATATTTATCGTTACCAGTTAAGGCAGTTAAGGTAGTGAAAGTTAAGTGACCAGTTACGGCAGTGAAAATCAAATAATATAAAATTTTAAATAATACATGAGAGGTAAAATGTAATATATCTGCATCTTAAAAATGTTTGTTGTTGTTGCTTATGCCACTTGACCGACAGCAACTTCAGATCAATTCCCGAAGGCTATAGACGAGAAAGGTGAGGCTCTTGTTTTGACTGGGACCACAAGGGTCGGAGTCCGACTTGGCCAAAGGACCAGTTTCGTAATTTTGAACCGAGTCAAGTGACGAGGACAAGTACACTTGACCCCTCACCTCCGGAGGGAATTTTGAGAACTTGGAGGACATTGCAGCCACGACAGATTTTACGTGCACTAGTCGCCATTAGTGTACACGGCAGTGGATTCGTCAGGGACGAGCATCGAACCAATGACTTTCAGATCACTAGTTCGCGTCCCTTGCCAACTGGGCCACTGCGCCCACATTGGCGCAGTGACCATTAATAATTTTTAATGTAGAGTTTAGAATATTATTTTTCCATGTTAAATACTTTAATCAAGTTTTCTGTTATTTCTTTCTATCTATGTAAAAAGACATTTTATACTTAATATCTCCCGTCTACGAATAAAATGTGATATATGTACTCTCATACGCAGAGTCGGTTCCATGGGTGATGCGGCGAGGCGACTGCTTCAGGTGCATCACCCATGAAAAAGCTGAATTGAAAAAGTCGCCAAAATGAGACATAGTTAAATTACGAAAACTTTAATGAATAACGACAAATCATTAATAGTTGAATCTAATAAATGAGGAAATTCCCAAAAATATACAAATATAAGTGAAAATTTAGAGAATTTTGTTTATAAACTCCTGGATTTGAGATAATTAAGTTTTGAATGCCTATTTCCAAACGTTGTTGTATCTCTAACTCTACCTGTAACTGTAGCAGCTCCAGCTGAGCGCAGTTTCTATAAACTGAAAATACATAAGAATTATCTATGAACAACAACTCAAGAGCGATTAAAGGATCTAACAATAATTTCTACATAAGAGTCTGTAGGATAAACAATAAATGATAGAGATGCAACCAAACAATTTGCTGCAATTAAAGTCTCAAGGAATGATTCAGAAATTATTTTTATTCCATAGCAAGTTATGGTCGAATTTATTTCCTTTTTCTATTTTTTTTTTAAGTATGAGCGCGGTGGCCCGGTTGGCAAAGGCAGCACGTCTCTGGTTCGATGCCGGTCGCTGACAAATCCACCGCCGTGTACACTAATGGCGTCTGGTTGACGGAAAATTTGTCGTGTCTGCAGTATCCTCCCAAGTTCTCAAAATTTACCTCTGGAAATGCTGGATCAAGTGTACCGGTCTCGCCACTTCACTCGGATAAAAATTAAAGGACTCGGTCCTTTAGCCAAGTCGGATTCCGACCTTTGTGGTGCTATTCAAAACCGTAGCGCCATTCTGCCCAATTGTCTTTATGGACTTGGCCTGATATTCAGAGGTGGGGAACGCGCGGCCTCCATGATCTTCTTGTGCGGCCTTCAAATTATTTTAGGAATTGTTGCTATGTCAGTTATTTATACTTTAATACTATTATTTTTCTATTGTATTTCTTTATAATGTTAAAAATATTTAAAAATACTTCTACTTTATTATTTTTATCTGAAGTGGTATTTAAATATGTAGTTTTCTATTAAAATTTAAAAATCTGGATCTATATATGTGCTTACATAAATAAAAATACCGACAGTGAAATATAAAAAATTACAGTGGTATCTATGAATTTTATAATTTTATAAAAAAAATTAATAATTAATGATTAATGTTATAACAAGTTTTTACCCTTATGTGAATGCAAAAATATTTTATATTGTAACTTTTTTATTCAAATAGTAAATAAATAAGGACTTAATTTTTTGTTGTTATTTTTCTATATAATGTACCAAATTGTTAAAACTATACCTACCTATAATAATTTCATAAATGTCGCATTTATAGGTACATCAACTTATGCAGCCTCCTTTATTTCTACCTAGTTTACATGTGGCCACTAATGGTAAAAAGGTTCCCCACCTTTGTGATATACTATCGGTCAAGAGGCATCCACAGCAACAACTTTTTTTTAAGTTCTGTAATTATTATTTTTTTATTTTTAGTTTTTTTTTAATAAATACATATTTTTTTTTCAAAAATGCCCTTTATTCTATTAAGTTGGTTATTTCTTATAGAGATACACTATTACTTAAGGGTCCCTCCAAAAATTTGTAAGATCGCCGCTTTTAAAACTTGCCTCAGGAGCCATAATTGATCCGTCCAGATCTGCTCATACGTATGCATACCCATATATTTTTTACCTTTGAGATATCTCCTTCAGATGCGTATTTGAAATCACAAAAATAAATGTATGACTGGAAATTAGTCTTTTTGCTTGTTTTATTACAGCCAACTGTCGTTATAACGATCCTTTAAGCTAAAAAGGCCCTATTAATTAATGAGCCAAAATCCTGGAGGCAAATTTTATAAACACAATTAATTACTCCTATTTTCTTCCTTCCGTGAATGTCTCATTCCCGTGGAACAGCATCGTTCTCGGAGAATTATCAGATTAAGGCAAATGTGCACAAATAACAACAAAGAATCCAGAATTCCGAAAACTTCGAACTTTTTGTCAGTGCATGAATTGCTCGTTAGGCTTCTTTAAATCTCCGCGAACTTTTTTTTATAGATCAATAAATAAGCAATTTTAAGCCACAAATTCCAACTTAATGGTCAAGTTCCTATGCAGGATGTGTTTTTATAATCATCCCGGGCATGTCTTACATAAATGAGTCCAGATTATTTGATGATCACGCTTAAAACCTCTAGCGCCTTAAAGTGCGGCGATGAAGGAAAAAGATGCAGCAATTTTAATAGAGTTAATTAGAATTTAGGTAGGTATGCGGTCATCAAGAACGGAAGTAAGCACATGGAAGGGATTACATGAATCCAATGTTGTTAATCATGAGGCATTTCTTGCAGTTTTATGGAGTAAGACTTCGGCATGCTATCGGGGGCATTATGGCTATGATTACGACTATGGTTTAATACAAGAATAAACTGGCGATAGCTTCGGAGTTATTAAAATATATTTAAACTTGTTAGAAGATCTTTTAAAAAGGGGATTTTATCAGGAGTAAAACTTTGCTACGTTGTATAGAGCTTTGAACGTAAAGCTTTGAAAATAAAAGACTGAGGAATTTTTGTTTCGTTTCTTTTTCACAGTATAGTTCTTAATACTGTTTGAAAATTACCTAAAATTATTGAAAAATAATTGAAAAATATATTTTAATATTTATTAGAAAATATTTATTTTTTGTATCAGGCTGTGGGATATATTGAGAAAGGAATTTAATGAATTTTGGAACTCAAATTTACCAAATTTCAATAAACTAGTTTTTACTCTTGAACCTTCGTATCTCAACACACATTTGCTTCACATTCATAACGGTTTATTTTGATATTTTGTGCAATCCAATTTCTATGGTTTAGTGTGTTTTGTTTTTTCTTAATTTTTCTATGTCGGATTTTTCCAAGTGAAGCCACTTGATCTGTTTCAAATGAACCTTTTTATTACTTACTCAGACAGGATCTTCAAACTTTGCAAAAGGGTGCGTCAAAAGAACCGAAAAAAATGAGTAAAGTTTCTAGACACATGCACCAGACTGTTTAATAAATGTCTAGAGTAAATGCCTAAAAGAATCCCCTTTAATGATACAATTATCTTTTTTTTCAAATTTTCTTATTTAATAACTTTTCTCTTGATATTGAAATTATTTATTGCTTATCACAGATGTTTAGCATTATAGAGGTGATTTAAGTGTCGTTGTGCATCAATTTCTTAATTAAATTTCAAATTTTTTTTAAATTATTTATCATATTATAATAATGATATTAGATTATGATTCAGAATTTCCATTCAATAAAGAAGAGATCCAAACAATTAGAACAGTATTGATAACATGTTGATCTATAGGAACTCTTGATAGATCAAATAGCAGATATAGTCAAGCAGAACTTTTAATGCAGGCTCGTAACAGCCACGTGACTGGAGTCTATGGTGATCAAACACATGATTTCTGAAACTCTCGATTTGTTTTTTTCACATTTAATTATTAATTAAAATTTATTCTTATTTTTTCCACTTTTATTATTTATTGATATTTATTAATCTATATAACAGTTCAGTAACTGACTGAGTGACAGGTAACGCACAGACAAAACCACAGGACCTAAAGGGCTGAAATTTTACATGGCGATTTTTCTTATAGTGTAGGGGTACACTAATAAAGATTTTTGAAAAATTCTTCTTAGATTTGTTTAAATTAAACTTTTAAGCTGTTTTTGTAACATTCTTTAAAGTTTGCATTTAAAATAATAATTTGAGGGTTGTAAAATTTATATCACGAGAAAGATCATAAAAATTCCTTTAAAATGAAATCTTTATCGAATCTTTACCTCCATTTTCCGATTTTACGGAAAATGAATTTAAAAACAGATTGAAACGATTAACCTTACGGGTGTGGATATCACGTATCCAAAGAATACGGGACCAAGAATGAATATATATATATATATATATATATATATATATATATATATATATATATATATATATATATATATATATATATATATATATATATATATATATGACAGGCGTGTGGTTGCCTGTTCTCACATCTTTAATGCAGTCATCATACTTTTACACTGGTGGCCAGTGGTAGCAATAGAATAACATGAGTCCATAATTTGAATGAATAAGAATTTATTCCCTTTCATGCGAACCAAAGCTCCAATCATCTCTCGACATTTTGAACTTACAGACGCGACGAACACACGTCCATCGGCATTGAATTCTATCCCGCGTATTCTCGATTTCGAGGTCAAAACCGCGCGTCCACTATCCTGGCACATGCGCAGAATCGAAGGGATTCACAGGGAATCGAAGGTCAATTACTGAAAACGGGAATTTCCCTGATTTCACCCGTAGCGCGTCTTGAAATATAAAAACTAGTGGCTTTTTCGCGCCACGAAAATGATTAATCCCTAAGCCCCCTTTAAATTTAACTTAATTATTTTTTTCCCAATTAATTTCTGACGTATATATATATATATATATATATATATATATATATATATATATATATATATATGTGTGTGTATATATATATATATATATATGTATATTTATATTTATATATATATATATATATATATATATATATATATATATATATATATATATATATATATATATATATATATATATATATATATATATATATATATATATATATGTGTGTGTATGTATACTATATAACGTCTTAATGGCCGTTCTTCCAAAGGGGGCATGAAATTTCCCGTTATAAAGAGAGAATCGGAAAAATAGGCCCCTTGAGCTAAACGTTAAATAATAAGGTCAAATATCTTTTAGATGATATTCCGCAATTATTTACCTAAGGAGCCATATTTTTCATCCCAAACTTAGTAAAAAATGAATTTTTTATGTCTGTAATCAAAAAAGGCAGAGTTCCTCTTTTCTTTAGTTTGTTTCAATTGGTAGAATATCGACCCGGGTTCAATTATTTGTCCTAGTTAGCGGTCGTTTCAAGTTATTATGTAATTACAAATACCCGCAAAATTATTTTCTATGAGTCTTTATAGTACGGTATTAATTGCTAGAGTAAGATTTTTAAATGCAATCATTTTTTGATAAAAATAACCTTTTTTACAAGGTAAATAATATTTTTATCACTATAATGCTAGTTTAATTACTGACTTAAAAAAAATTAAACTAGCAGTTCCATTAAATTTTTCTCTGAGAAAGATTAGGAAATTTTGGTGTGACTATCTTCGTTAAAAAAAAATTCAGTATGTATAAAACAAAAAGATTGTTTTTAATCTAGCGTTTTATTTATCTTGATGGGACTAAGATTATAGTGCTATATTTCTCTTAAACAGATGGCAGTACTTAAATAGTTTGCTTACTTCCAGGAAAAAAAATAACCACACGGCCGGAAAGCGGAAAATATGAAAAGATGCCTATCTTTCGAAGACACTGCAACCCAACATTTTAGGCATTTTTTAGACATTTCAGTGTTAAAAAACGCCTCTTGTGAAAACTGTTTGGACTCCGGTAATTAAAACTTATCCTCTGTTATGTGATTATTCCGCTGGAAATCTTTATTTTTCGTGATTAATTATCCTGTGTTAGATGGAAATAGTTAACTTTTAGAAAAAAATCGCTGTGAAACATACGCGAATTCACTAACCTTATTCCCTGTCTAAGTATAAAGAGCCCGTTCTGCAAGTTAAAACTAAAAATTTTTGGTTACATAGTGATGTTATGCAAGCGAGTAACCTTTTACTTCAAGTTTTCAAACAATTAACATTTAAGCATAAAAATGTATACTAGATTGTTATGTAAATTGTAAATGTATGCAGGTTTGTTAAATCTAATAAGGTTTAAAAAAGCAATCACCTGTAGTGAAATGTTCCAGAAGCAAAAATTGCTATGTTTGGCTCAGTGTTGTGAGGTAATAATTTCGCAAATACGATAGTATAATACGGGGGAAATTATATATGAAACTTGATTGCTTCAGCAGGATAAAATTCAGCAAAATGGTATACGTTTCTTATGTAGATAATATTATCGGCGTTTCATTTTTATTTACATGTTTCACGCTTTCAGGCTTTCAAATTTTCATAGCTCTCCGTATAGTTATACCTAAGGAAAGGCTTTTAACCCTTTGAGGGGCGCCGTTTGCACATTGCAAACGCCTAAATCTAGTCTTTTTTTCCCCTTTCATTCAATCTATTCCAGTTAAATGAGCAGAAAAGTGGCTAGTACTGCCATCTGTTATCAGTTTAAAGAAGTAAAAACATTTTGAAACCTTTAATTAAAAAATTTTCAAAATTATTTAGGTTAAAAAAATCGGGGAAAAAATCTACGTCGTGCAAACAGGGAGTTTGTTGCCCCTGAAAGGGTTAAAAAGTAATAAAACACATGCAAAACTATATATAATGGAGTATAATGGAGAAAAAAATCTTAGACACTTTTCAGCTCACCGTCTACGCGTATAAATAGTTCATAGCTTCATATGTTACTCTCCCTTATCATCATCTCCTTCGTAATTTCTTCAAGTTCCCGTATCATAGTGTAAAGTTTATTGAAAAATCAGTTCTCGGAAAATCTGGCACATAGAGAAACAAACTTAAAAGGACTGTTCAGCAAACAGAAAATAATAACTTGAAACTTGTTGATGTAGTATCTGATGATGTGATGAAGATTTCATTCAATAAGAACTTAAATACAGGGTTATCAGGAAAGAATCATCCGATTACAAAATTTAATATTTTACATAATTACGAACAGAAAATTATAATTAATATGTCATTGTGAAAGAAAAATGTTAAATTTATTTTTACAGGTGTTCGATATGACTTCCTTTAGTCACCCGTATAATATTATTGCGATATGACATATCTTGCCAAACTCGTTGTAATGTTTCCCTATTAACTGTTTGTAAAGCCTCACAAACGCGTTGTTTAAGTTCGGGCAAACATGTAGGTAAAAGTGGTATGAACACAAAATCTTTTACATATCCCCAAAAGGAAGAAGACGCATGGGGTTAAGTCCGGTGACGTAGGAGGGTAGCTGTGTAGGACCAAATCATCAGCTGCACTGCGACCAATCGGCTACACAGCTACCCTCCTAGGTCACCGGACTTAACCCCATGTGACTTCTTCCTTTGGGGATATGACAAAGATCTTGTGTTCATACCTCCTTTGCCTACAAGTTCGCCCGAATTTAAACAACGCATTTGTGATGCTTTACAAACAGTCAATAGTGAAACATTACAACGTGTTCGGCAAGAAATGGCATATCACAATGATATTATACGGGTGACTAAATGAAGTCATATCGAACACCTGTAAAAATAAATTTAACATTTTTCCTTTACAATGACATTAATTATAATTGTCTGTTTGTAATTATGGAAATTATTAAATTTGGCAATCGGAGGATTCTTTTCTGGTAACCCTGTATAATAAAGGTTTTCTTGAAGGATTATTTGTCAAATTCACGAGATAAGAGACCAAAATTGGAAGAAATGGTTAGCAGTGAGAAAATAATAACAAAATATTTTTCAAGCGGTTGTAGTAGATGATTCCTTCAGTAAGAGCCGGCATATTACATTATCTAGATATGATTAGTGTAGGTAGAATTTAGCAGGTAAGGTAATAAATTTAAGAGGTGTGATTAACAAGCAGAAAATCGTAACGTAATACCTTACAAACTGTTGATAGAATAAAGGCGTCGTTCAGTAAGAATCTACATACGAGTATTATAAGCAATTCTGTGGAATATATACACTCTCGGTGTAAAATATCCTTATTTAGGATTCAGTAATTATGTAATTATGCGTATAAATATATAACTAGATGCAGTCTGATTTTTAATTGACATTTTTTTCTCCCTCTTAGTAAAATAATAGTCATTTAATTATCTTTTATTATTTCTAAATAGTTTGTATATTTTACTCATCTTTTTACATGCTTTTGAAACCAAAATACATATGATAATTCGTGAAAAAATACTACAGCTATTCATATCATACAAGACTGAATAACGTAAGAAAAATTAAAATATTATAATTAGACCTATATTAATTCGAGTGAAGACCATCCATCTTCAGTTATTTCAATCACAGATTTTCTCTTTTCTGAAATATAGGGTAAAAAATATTTTGCCTTTCATTTTCTTACAATTCTTTTTCCGAGCTTCAAACATAAAAAAAATCAAACCATGAGTGGCAGCAAAATAAATTTTGTCATAACGAAAACAAAAAACAGTTATTTGGATTCACCTTTTTTTTCTTTATTCTGCTAAATTAGTCGTTTATTTAGAAAACACCAAAAAAGATTCACCACTTTTCAGATTATGAAAAAAAAAACGTTTTTTATTTAAACCTTTTCGCAAATTAACTCAATTGTTTTTGTTTTCAATTTTAAGCTCCCACGATTTATTTCTTTTTTTGTATTGAAAGCAAAATGTAATGAAATAATTCAATTACTAAACTTTCCTTCCTTGAATAAGAAGATTTTTTAAAATAAAGACTTTCGTTGAATTTGTGAGCAGACAATATATTTAGTGATTGTTATAATTTCTATCAAAGTTATTTATTTCAATGCTGCTTAACACTCGCAAAGTCCGTTTGAAAATGGGTAAGGATATGTAATTTTCGTACTTACGAAATAGATGCGAATAAATGCGAAATTTGCCGATATGATCGAATTATTTCTTTACTACTTTTCGGTGAAAACCCGGTGATAAACGGCTTTTTAAGAGAAATTAGGTAATAATAGTAATAATTTATTAACATAATTGCTTAACTAAGACCATCCGAGGTCTATAACTGAGACATTTCCCTCTGCTTCGGATTTGCTTCGAGTTTCACCCGGACAGTTTGCCCGTACCGGAGTCGAACCTAAAAATCTAACAGTAAAAATCAACCATCAAGTTTTGTGGAGCAATTTACTATATTTAAGAACGTCTCTTGAGCGCCAAAGTCAGGGGTATTTCAGCTACTTACAGTAGCCATCCAAGAGACTCCTGTTGGTGTTATATAGATTTTAATTGCAACGAAATGCTGCTACCTTAATTTCTCAAAGCTATACAAAGTTTCTATAGGCCCGTTAACAGAGTAGATGCTGAAATACTTTAGTAAGTACAACATAGTAATTATCGAAGGCAATGACTTACTTAACATAATGTGCAGACTACTACAATGTTAGATTTTAACTAAGAATTTTGATACTTACCTATGAAAGTATGTGAAATTATAATTTTATTAATAAACGCGAAGTCTTTGAACTTATATATTTTTTTGCGAATAAATGCGAAATTTTACGTATTGTATTTTTTTTCGAAATTTCGATACTTATTATATGAAATTTACGTATCCCTACAAAGGGGGAGAAACTCTTAATTGGTCAGCAAATTTAACATTTAAACTTTGAATCGCTAAAAAGTTCAGTTAATTTTCCCAAAGATAATCAAATAGGGATCTCGGCAAATAGCTCCTTTTGAAACTTTGTAGGCACATAAGGAGGAGATAAATGTAAATCCTTGTAAAAGTATAAATCCGTTTCAACATAATTAATATTTGTAAATTAATTGCTTTTCAAAGGGAAATTGTCGAGGTGGGCATATGTAAAACCTCCTAGTATAAAAATGGGATAATTGGGAATTTAACGAGTGAAATATTAGCTAAAATTAATGTATTGTAAAGTTTTTTACTAGATTTTATTGTTTTGTACCAGTGTTGTTTTGTTTACTTTAACATTGTGTGGGAAATGCCTAACATCCGCACATTCCACAGACCTCTGAAGAAGACATATCTTCCAGAATCTTTCCTCTAACCTTTTTTACAGAATCTGCAAAAAAGCCGATTCTACGTTATTCATCGGACCAGTAAGAAAAAAAAAAGGAATGTGTAATATCGAGGTAGAAAGCAAACAAACTGTACAGAGAGTAAAATAAGACATACAACCTATAAAATTCAATTCACACTAACTGAAACAGTCATTAAAAAGTTAACAATAAAAATTGAAATCAGCAAGTCTATATATATTATGTTTGAGGTGCTCTTTATTTAAGATAAACTTAAGAACAGTAAAAAAATATGTTTGGGGAGAAAAGTTTAGTTAATATTCTTGACCAAAAAATTTTATAGCTGTATAACCATTTTCTTCAAACTTTATGCGTATAAATTCGCTTCTTCATTTAATACTTTTTCTCTTCAGACCATAAATATATGAAATGTTATATTTGATTTAATTCAAATACAATAAAAGTGAAAAATATTTTAGTCTTAGTTGAAATATTTTAAATGTATTTTAAAATATTATTTATGTTATAAATGTATTTTAGAAACATTCAGGACGAATACTTTATAAAAAGGTAATATTATATGCAATATTATATTATACTTTATTTAAATGCAGTATAATGCAATAGTATATTGTATTTATTGTAGGGTATATATGAATGCAATCGCTTAGAATTAAACTTAGATTTTAGTAAAAAATCCATCTTTTACAACAATGATTCTTAACCTTTTGTTCATGTGGAAACACTCGTCTCCCCAAAAAAATCCTCTATGACCTTTTCCAAACCAGCCGTTTTAAATGCAATTTTTCTTTTAAATTTCGGGATGAAATAAACTATTTGTGGTAAACAATCATTTTAAACCTTATTTATGTTATAAATATGTTTTAGAAACATACTTTATAAAAATGCGGTCTTATATTATACTTTATATAAATGCAGTATGATGCAATACTATATTGTATTTATTATAGGGTTTATATGAATGCAATCGCTAATAATTAAACTTAGTTTTTAGTAAAACAATCGTTCTTTTACAACAATGATTCTTAACACTTTTTTGATGAGAGACCACTTGTCCCTTAAAAAATTCCTCTGTGTCCCTTTCCAAACCAAACTGTGAAAAAAAAAAAGGGAGAACAAAAAAAAGTTTTAGTCTCCAATTTTATAAAATTGGTAACCCTTTTAGAGGCAATTTTTTTTAATTTCCTGAAGGAACGAACTATTTGTGGTAAACAACCATTATAAAAAGTTACAATTAATCTGAATAAGAATAAAAAATTGAACATAAAAGTAAACTCAATACAGGCAAGCATAAAAGACTATGAAAACTTAAAATTGAATGAGATATTATATGTTGAATTTCCTTTACTAGCTGCAAAATCTTTTGCTTAAAATATTGCATGAAGTTATGAAAACAAAAAATAGTTTTAGTCACCAATTTTATAAAATTGGTAAATTTGAAATCCTTTTTGAACCAACTTAAATTCAGTGCAAATTTAAAAAACAATATTCAAGCATGGTAAAAGTGCAAACATAGTTTCACTTCAACTTTGTACATAATTATGATTGAGACAAAAATATAATGTATCTTATCACGAAAACTTTGTACATAACGTCTGGAGTTCGAGTTCATTAATATTCACATTATGAGAGTTAAAATGTGTTTTGTAAGCACAACACGCGATGTGTGAACATAGGATCACCGTGGATTTTGTTAATTACTATTTAAAATTAAAAAAATAAAACAAAATATGAGAGGCAAACTCACGCCACCGTTGCTTAAGTAGTTTCACTTCAAGAAAGGGGAAAAAAAGTCTAGTAAAGCAACATGAAGTAGAAAAACTTAGGAACAGTAGAAAATAGCACTCACATTGTGCTTGTGGAGAACGAATAACTTGGATATGAAAGCCATGAATCCACAATATTTTATACGACTGGCAACTGGCTTTGGTCATCACGTTTAAGCCCGTCTGCACAAGGAGCAACTCAAAAGAAACTGATAACTGACTCAAATCACAAACCATTCCGTGATGAGTCCGGGCACACCGTCACAAACCCGTCAGACGGGTTTGTAACCAGTTGCGCCGTGTGCGTGGCTCCATTCAAGTTACATAGGTTGCGACTCATCACGGACTGGTTTGTGATTTGAGTCAGTTATCAGTTTCTTTTGAGTTACTCCGTGTGTAGACGGCCTAACCCTTCATCAGGCAAATCACTAGATGCGGGTTTGAAGATTTTCATTCGTCATCCACAAGTACCTAGCGAGTACCCATTATAAAACATTGTCTGACCCGATCATTTTACAATAGTTCCTCACATTTTAAATAATTAACAGCTACGAAATATTACAATTTAAAGCAACATCAACGATAGCTTAAGCTTGAAATGCGAATAAAATAAGAAATTCAGCGTTATTTCTCTGCATGAAATATATTCCATATCACATATAACACAAAAATGACAATGCAATATCATCATCATCATCAAACTTCATCGGTAAAATCGGGGAGCAGTTTAATAATTCATTTTTTAACCAACGTTCAGAAGCAATACGAAATCATCCAATAGCCTATACAGAAAGTTTTGTTTTTATGTTTAAAACACATAAATATGTTTTATGTATGGGAATATTCATAGAAGTTCAAAACTTTCATATTTTTCGGGATCTCGAAACCTACGGAAAAGCTGGACTAGTGTAAATATTAAACTGGGAGAAAGACAAATTTCAGAAACGGCTGCAAGAGAAAGTTGAATTTTCTACCTATTTTCTTCGATGCATACGGTTTGCTGATCGATTTTTAAATAACCAGTGTTTTCATATCAGAGTCATAACTTAGGAAAGCAATGTTTTTGAGAAATATCGCTCGCCCAAAATATGGATTTGAAAAAATATAAAAACTTTGAGAAATTTAAAAAAAGAGAAGGAATAATAAATCATTTTAACTTGATGCAATAGCTGTTTTCCAAAGACCGTTAAATTTTTAAACACTTAGTTCAGAGGTATGGGAAAACAGATCATAAGCTTCATCAAGATATTTTGGCGTAGTTCCATGACTTTAATTATTTTGTCAGCTACAGATATTCGATAGTGCCCATGAAGCCTGAAAATTTTTAAGCGTTTTCTAAAATTACAGGCATAAAAAAATATTTTTCTGATATATCGTAGTTATGCTTTTATTTAGGTAAAATTGAATGGAATTTCGTTCGGTCAAAGCATATTAGCAGCTATTATCTTTTATTTTTTCTTGTCAGCTATTAGGTATAAAAAATTTTATGATCAACACTCATAACGTATGATGACATAAAGGCTTATTTAGGGATTTGACGTGTAAATCAGTAAAGGAGCTGTAAAATAAACTCATGAAAGAGCAAAAACTGTAATTATAAAACACACTTTTTATCTAAACTAACAGTTTTATCTTAAATAAATCAATAAAGAACAAATGTAAGATATTAGCAATAGGAATCATTGCCACAATTTCAATAAAAGTTATTATATTCTACTAATAAAAGGAATAAAATAATTTCTTAAAGAAAAATATGATTTAGCATGTAGTTTTGCTTTTTGAACAAGATTTCACAAGAAGCTATAGGAGGAAAAGTTATTTAAAATTTTCTATCATAAATTATAAAAAATCTTTATTCAACGTGCTTTGCTTTGCTTTAATCGGAACCCGATTTTTGAAGCTTAGCATAGAAAAAATTTACTTCAAGATTCATGCATGGTTTTTAAGTCTAAAAAAATACTTTTATTGAGGGTTTATAGTATGCAGTGTGATTTTTTTAAACTGACACTACTCAGAGCCATCTGTAACCTATAAGAATCAACCGCCTATAGGAATCAAAATCAGTAATAACAAACGTGATTCTTATAAGTGGAAATAACTGTATATATAAATACACAGGGTGATTTTTTTTTTAAACTGACAGTACTCAGAGACATCTGTAGCGCGATCTATCGGCTGGAATTCCACCAAAATTCATAGAGGGACTAAGGATGACATGGGAAAAGGTTTCCGTGAAAAAAAAAAGTTAGTTCCAAAAGTCGCCGATAGGGAAAGATATGGCATGGTTGTTGTCGAAGCACCCGAGATTTTGCATAAAAGGCAAGTCAAACATCAAAATGCAAATTTATGACTACGTAGTCGACGGCAGCGCCAGTATTTGGGCTATAAAGTGCGGAATTTGTTGCGACTTCGCTTTACAGAAGAAAGGGTCATCAGTCGCTTTTTTCCACTTGCATGGCCAACCTCGCGTCCCGGACCTAACCCATTGTACACTTTTCTGTGGGGTTATTTAAAATCTAAGGTGTATCTTTGTGGCCCTAAAGGACAGCATATCCCGGACTTGATGAACATTCCTGGTGACATGTTATGCTTGAGAACGTAGTGTTCCGGATGCAATGTGTCGTCCACCAGGAATGTGGTCACATTGAAGGGAAGGGGAGAAGTGAATTTGCTGCATAAAGCGGTGTTGCAGTGAAATTTCTTTGTTATTCATTTGTCTGCTTACAAGTTTTTCGGTATTCATCCCTTATTATTAAATCCCGGAATACTGGCGCTGCTGTCGACTGCATAGTCGTGAATTTGTATTTTGATGTTTTACTTGCCTTTTATACAAATTCTCGGGTGCGCCGGCAAAAACAGTGCCGTATCTTCCCCTATCGGCGACTTTTGGAACTATTTTTTTTTCACGGAAACTCTTTCCCATGTCGTACTTAGTCCCTCTATCAATTTTGGTGGAATTCCGAGTGATAGATCACGCTACAGATGGCTCTGAGTAGTGTCAGTTTAAAAATAATCACCCTGTACATAGGCACACATAAATGATCTAGCACACATAGCTACATATAAGTGATCTATACATACATTTATTTAAGAAATGTCAGATTATGAAATTTTCTTAAAACAAAAAACTTATATACATAAAATTTTCAAGTAAGTACTTATGAAAGGCATAATTCTTAAAGTAATTTGTTATGGATATAGAATTTTCATAATGATACCGTTTTAATGAAAACTTTGAAAGTATTTTCTAACTCCCCAAGGTCACTGTGTAATTACCGAGAAGTTAGAAATCTCTTAGCTTAAAAAGTATACTTGTTCACTTCTCTATATTTAACCTTCTCAAAAGTAGTATTTTCGTTAAACTTACTAAAGCATTCAAATAAGTGTTAATTAGGATGCAAGTTCAAACTAAGCCAATGCAAATGCAGCATTTAAATCCTTTTTGGCACTCATTTTATGTATGTGTTTAGCAGAAATGGATTCATGGCAAGAAAATTTTCCGTTGATTCACAACTATGAAAGAATTAATTACTCAACACCATGTAAATTTTTATCTATTTTTTGTGCTCAGACTCTACCTACACTGTCTAGAGCAACATCCTTTTTTCTCTACCATTGAAAGTTTATATTATACCTGTATACGTGCATGTATACTCGTGTAATGACACGCCAAACTACTTCCATTTGTTATTATTTCCTTCTTTTATAATCCTTTTTAGCAATCATTTTATGCATGTGTTTAGCAGAAATGGATTCATGACAAGTAAATTTTCCGTTGATTCAGCACTATGAAAGAATTAATTACTCAACACCATTTAAATTCTTATCTATTTTTGTGCTCAAACTCTAAGTAGACTGTCTAGAGCAGCGGTTCTCAACCTGGGGGGCGCGCCCCCCTAGGGGGGCGTAGAAGAATTTCAAGGGAGGCGTGAGCTTAAAGGAAAGTAAAATAAAAAGTAAAACTAACTGTAATTTACTGTACTCAATTTTGCGGTCACAATGTAACCGTAACGTATTTTTGACATACGAACACGAACACGTCGTCGTTCGATAATTGTCGTAATTGTAAAAACACGATAATTGTCATACGTCTGGACGTTGAAAGTGACCTAAGGTGTGCTTTGTTTCAGTTACAACCTAATATTCAAAAACCTGTGAAAGACAAACAGTGCTAGCTCTCTCATTAATGTTGTGAAAGTGACTGGTATTACATGCCAACCTCACCTAGATCCTTGATTACCTCAAATATATTTGATCTGCATTTAATTCTTTGATTCCGTATGTTCTAATAATAATATGTTCCAAATTAAGATATGTGTAGTAATATTAAATTTTGTGTATGAAATTATGTATTCTATATTTTCATTTAATAACCAGCTTCAGTTTCAAATTCCGAATGCACTATTTGTATTGACCACACATGATGCACTATTTGTATTGGTGGTGGTGGGGGGGGGGGGAGGGGTGACCTCACATCAATGTTCAAAGGGGGGCACAGAACCTGAAAGGTTGAGAATCAATGGTCTAGAGCAACATCATTTTTTCTCTACCATTGAAAATTTATGTTATACTTGTAAACATGCATGTATATTCGTGTAATGACCCGCAAAACTACTTCCACTTGTTATTATAGTCCAATTGATTAACGTTAGAGCAGTGCTATGGAATAGCTAATTTACACTTTAAAAGAAGTTTTGTTTACCGAAAATTAAGCAATAGCCATTTTAACACAATACTCTTGATTTATCTATGTATAAATAACATTTATATGATAAAATAACTTAATTATTCACCACCTCCAAATGCAAATTGTCAACTAAATATGAACAAACTTGCAATTTAATCTTTTAAATTATAAAAAATTTTGAGAAACAAAATTTTTCCTTTGCATGTCTTACTTCAACGGACATTTTTGTGAACTGTTGCTGAAATTCAATTCGCAGTTTTATTTGCTGTTACTTTTGCAGTAAACACACAAATAAAAAGCGTGTTTATTTCTATGTTTTTCAGAGGCTAGTGGCAGTCATAACGTAAGAGATGAACGCGTTTTAAGGATATAACTTGATTAACAGCAATCTCTAACTACCCCAAAACGGAGATTTCACTCTTATCTTGCATCGGATATATTTCCCCTCGGACTGCGTCACTGAAACAAAAATTAACCACTGCATCCCTCAAACATACCAAAATTATTATGCAGTAAAGTCGCTCTTCATCCTTTGTACATTATGATCAAAAATAGAATGTCTTTTACATTTGGAGATAATTTATTTTGTTGTTTAGCTTCTCTGTTTTCAATTCACAGGGGATTTTTTGGGGTGTAGCACTATGTCATCAAAAATTTATTTTTAACCATTCTCTATCTGTTTATGAGTGTCAATAAGCTTAGTTTTTCACAATAAATAATTTACATACGAAATGCATCTGACCGCAGAAAGAACCCGATGAGTCATAACTTGAACAGCATTTCTTTTTGCGGACCCCATCCCAACTCTATGCATTTTAAGTCATTTTTGAGACTTAATTTCTGGCTGAATAATTTCATAAGCACTACGTTATAATAAATATTGGTAAAAATGCATCGCTGGTTATTTTAATAAATGGTCTTGCGTATTTATAGAAACGAACATTTTTATTAGGACATAGAATAAAAAGCATAAAATGAAGAAAAACAGTAGTAAAAAGAATTTTAAAAGTTACAAAGCATAATACATTAAACTCATACAAACATTTCTTGGTCAAATATTGGTCAAAATAGATCTATATTATTATAATATGTTTTCTGTAAATGATTTTTACTTAATGAGATGGGTGCAAGGGTTCTCTTGAAACCAGAACCGCAATGTCAGGCTCTATGCTGGATAGTTTTATTCTGAGGTCCGCTTCTACATTCAGTTTGTTTCTATACTTTGATTTCATATATATAACAGTACCAAAAAATCCTGTATACATAAATATGTTGTTCAGAACGGAATCAAATGTTGGAGGACTTCAGTTGCAAGTGCAGGGTAATCAGATCTGAGAAATAACCAAAAGTTTGTGAGTTCATTTTTGTTGAATTATGGTTTCAAATACGTATCGCATGATAATTCCACGAGAATATCTTGTTCAAGTATAGATTGTCAATGTCAAAATTGTTTCGCGGACCCCCGGTAATGGCTACGCGGACCCCCAGGGGTCCGCAGACCACAGTTTAAGAATCAATGATCTAGGAGATGTTCAGTTCTTTTGCAACTTGATAAAATAAAGCATATAGCCCTTTTGGAACATAAAAAATACGCATGAAAATTAAATCTTAAAAGAAATTAAAGAGGAATTAATTTCGTCAATTCCCTTTAGAAATTATATGGGAATTCAGAGGTATCCTTTAACAATTTTTTTAACCCTAAACTTTTTCTATTATAATTTCTATTATAATTTTGTGACTGAATTCATCTAGGAGATGCTCAGTTCTGTAGCAACTTGATTAAAAAAAGCATATAGCCCTTTTGGAACATAAAAAATACGCATACACATTAAGTCTTAAAAGAAATTAAAACGGATTTCGTTAATTCCCTTTAGAAATTATATGAAAATTTAGAGGTATCCCTTAATATTTTTTAACCGTAAACTTTTTTCTATTATAATTATTTTTAATTCAAAATATGTGAGATAAGTATATAAAACCTCGTATTTCAAACCTTTTCTATAGGAAAAAAATTAGGTATGATTTTATTTAATTTATGTTAAGTGAATTTTCAAATTTTTATAAATATAAATTAAAATTACATTATTCATCTACAACCTATCCTAAGTCCAATATCATTTGCAAAAAACCTTAAAGAAGATATGACAATTGTAACAAAATAAGCAAAAGCAACGTTATTCTTTTCTGTTTTGTAGCTTCTTAGAGATTTTTCACTTCCTTTTATGATATAATGGAATTTGTCTTTTAAAAAAGAAAATGTCTGATAATTTAATCACCTCGAGATAAAATTTAATTCTCGTGCGTCAAAAGTTTCTGCTTATTTTATCAGCTTTTAAGATTTTAAGTATTTTAATAGGTATAGATAGAACTTTGACAAAACCATAGAATTTAGTTTAATTATTGAATTAATTTTATGGCTATATTAATATTCATAATTTTGAAGATTTTTTTTACAAATATTAAGATTATTCTAATTTTATCACTACATGAAAGTAATTAAAATTTTCTAAATATAACTATACCAAGATCATATCTATAAATATCAGCAATATTTAATGGGGTTGACGCTCTTTTCATATTTGTATGCATACGCTTATGCATACAAATATAAAAAGAGAAAAAAAATTAATTAATATCCCATAGTAAAATTTATCTCTTTAACAGCTTTATAATTATTCATTTCGCCTAAAAGGAGTAATATCCTTATTTAGTTTTTTTTTCTTATTAAAAAGAAAGGGGGATTCTACTTCTTTATAGATCCCTCTCCAAACAGAGTCAAATTTCCTAACTTTTTCGAGCCACCTATTAAATCTTGGGAAGTTACGTTTTGAAAAATGAATAACAATTAAAAACAAAGAAGAAACCTTTTTTGGGGGCTAAAAGTAATTTGAAACTATCAGAGAGTGTTCTGTGTACTATTATCATATCTGAGGTATGTAAATTTCGGAACTGTAGGTTAATACATACAATAGTCGGAGAAACCAATTAAATATTTGAAGTAATAAATATATTAATTGAGAAAAAAATTAAATAGCTCTTTTCAAAAATTTTAATCAATTGGCCATATATCTCAGCAGTATAATTTTAAATTTCTAATTCAGATTTCATCCACGTGGTTTTTTTGTCTGTTGGCAAAAGATTTTCCTACTTCTCGAGTAGAACATTTCGTGTTATTACGTCACTATAACTAATTTTAAGCTCTCGGAGATATTTCTAAATAATAGCTTAGGCAAATGAATCATAAATCAACATGAAAGAGAACGACGCATTCGGTAATATTTCGCCGTACTCTGGAGACAAGTTTAGAATCTCATAATTTTCGAAGAATGTATAGATTTTCTATACCTGCAGTATGCTCTGTAAAAAAAAATGTCTGTGGATTTAGTATTCAAATAACTCCCATAGAAATTAACTTTGCTATTCAACAGCCACTATAAAATTGTGTTTAAAAACAGTCCTTAAACCTTTCTTTAGTGATGTAAAGCAATTTACTGCGTAAGGACTAATCCCCATGTTGCTTTTAACGTAGGTTTCTCCATAAAAGTCCTCCGGAAAGCTAAATTTCAGACCTTAAAATCACTCGTCGTCACGAGTTATAATTTTGGAAGCGCGCCAAACCCAGTCTGTATCGCTTGGGCAAGCAGTAAACAGCTAAACAGTAAAGTACCAAAATACGTCAAAATTTTGGCATACATAGTATATAATATATATATATATATATATATATATATATATATATATATATATATAGAGAGAGAGAGAGAGAGAGAGACAGAGAGAGAGAGAGAGATACAAAAGAGGTAAGCAACGATAAGTAATCCTACGTTAATAACCCGCGGTAGTTTCGTTAGGAGAGACTACCAGAATTTTTTTTTCCTTATTACTGTTCTCCACCATACGGTACAAAAACTGGCAGCGAGAAAAGTTCACATCGTAGTTGCTTACCTAGTTTATGTCTACGGTTTGAAGCTTCTGTGTACTAACCCTGTTGAATACGCTCACCTTAATGTTAACCTATGGAGAAAATGTGTCCTGGGATTGCCGACTTGGATTGAAATATTTTTTTTTAAATTGTACTCTGTAATAGAGAAAGAAATTTCACAACTTGGGGCATTTTTCATTTCAAAAAAAAATGCAAATGATATTTTAAAGTTTAAATAATTATTCGGGAGAAAATCTGGTATAGTGTGTTTTAAACGCTCCTAAATTCCTGTGTTGCACGAAATTGTAGGGTTCGCGTGTTGCTCAGATGCAAATTTCTGATAGCTGCGCAGTGCAGGCCAGTCGAAGTGAGTTCGGAGCATGTGTCTGGTCTATTTAAGTGACACACGCTGAGTTCGTAAGAGCCCAAGAAGGGAGTGGAGATTTGTACGGTAGTACGTTACGCTATTAGTAGAGATACGAAAGAGGAGAGAAAAGTTAGATTGAAGGTGATAGCGGTATTTAACTGATAGAGCACGTATTAGTATTTAGCCTAGATGGCTGCACGATTTCCATAGTTAGTTCAGAGCCCGATGGTTACGGGTATTGCTAGTGAACGTATATGCTGCCTGAAAGTGTTCATTACGATTGTAAAGTTCAGTTTCTTAGTATCGCAAGTTTCGGTACTGTTGTGTTATTATTTGAAGCCCCCCCCCCCTCTACGTAGAAAATAAAGGAATTATTTATATTTATGCCTATTACTTTATAGTGTGCCTGGACCATTAGATGATTCACAGGGTACATAAGAAACATACCATATAAAATTTATAAAATGAATTCTGCTGCAAGATGCAGAAAAGTTCAGGCTATCTGAAAATGCTCTGTTTATTGGATTATCAGTAGTTATGTAGCTGTAAATAGTAGACAATTTTTCTCCATATATTTCCATTCAGGTAAGTGAATCCAGTAGCGTTAGTACACAGCAGCCGCAGTACACCATAAAAGTACAATTAATATAAAAGCGCGATTAGTATACGTCAACAATTATTACACCATAAAAGTACTATTTGTCAATAATTAATACACCATAAAAGTACTAATTGTCAACAATTAGTACACCATAAAAATACTATTTGTCAATAACTAATACACCATAAAAGTACTAATTGTCAACAATTAGTACACCATAAAAGTACTAATTGTCAATAATTAGTACACCATAAAATTACTAATTCTTGACGTGTTGTCTTGAGGATAAGTCTTAGGGTTTTATTTGTTATAATTTCGTCCTTCGTCCAAATGTTGTAGCTAAGGGTACTTTATTTTTAATTCTTTGAACTTTTGTCTTACTCAACGAGGCTTACAGCAATACTAAAGAATGACTGTAATTAATTGAAGTCAGAAGCATCCTTAAGTGAATGAGAGCATTATAAGGAATTTATTTGCCTTTCGTATACCCGAAGGAGTTCTGAGTAGATCTCCAGCGCGGCCAACACTCAAGGACTTCCGTAGCCCGACACGGATGCAAAGGACGCAGAAGGAGGGAAAATCCCAAAATTGGAGTTTCTCTAAATTTTACCTGATGACTGACAAGGGGATTCCATATCACCCACAGCGGAATGAACCAAGGGTCCTCCAAGAAATGAGAAGCAATATTTACATAGCTAGGAGATTATAAAATTGCACGTCCTTATTGTTTCGAAACTATAATCTGTTACTCATCGCTAAAACGAAAGTTTTAATTTTTGTCTTCACCACTAGTGTCTTAGTTACATAAAATAAGACCTCACAAGCTTTAATAGAAAAGTTACAAATCCAAGTAACATGACTCATTTTGGAGAAGCAACAAATGTTGAAATAATTTTTAGATGTTCAAAATAGCTAATGAGGTTTTTATTCCTCTGTGATGTAATAAATCTGTATACAAAGGAAAATTTTAAGTTGCACCTAAGACAAATTTTCTTTTTACAATACTTTACAAGCAAATATAAAAACAATAACGTAAACATCATTAAATATTGCTGTCAAAATATGCAGTAATAATTGCTCCAACAAATAACTACTGACATTAATTTTTGTTTTATTAAGCAAGTGCATACGGTATGACTACAATTATGCACCTCTTTTTCGTACTGAAAGATTTAAATTTCCCATAGGACATTTTAATTTCCTTTCTCTAATTAAATTGCTCATAAGTGGCAAAATATGTGTTATATATGAAATGCATAAAATGCATTTTTACGGGGTTTTAAAGCATGTTTTTTCTAGAGGGTAATTTTTCTGTTTAAAGTCCCATGATAATGTCCCCCAAACAAAACATATTTCATCATTAAATCTCCTTACATTTTACAATAAAATCTTTTTTTTTTTTGTATTGCAACTCATTGGGGGAAAAAAACATAGCAAAATACCTCATTTTTTTGTATATCTGATTACACATTTTATTGTTATATATCACTTGAATCTCACTCTTGAGTCATAACATCTGGAAGTAAAGAGATTTCAAAATTATGAGGTTCATTTTGTCTGCAGAATACGCATAATTTTACTATTATTACCCATTAATTATCGGCACGAAGCTATAATTCTTATATATTCAGCATTTCTTATACATGGATTCAAAATAAGTATTTACTTTAATATATGAATTTGCAATAAATTAAAAAATGATCTTTTGCACTTTCATTTTATTTTACGTAAATATTCCATTAAGAGTCATAATATTTGATAAAACTTATCTTTATTTCTTCATAATATACACCATTTCATTTTATATATTTCACGTATTTCATGTATTATATATTTATTCATAATTCTTATGTTTAGAAAATTAGACTTAATTTTTGTAAGACTTTTAATTCTCCTTTTTTCTTTCATAAGTAATTTTACCTGTAGTACGATAGATATGCAGTTATTAAATTACACTTGAGTTTGATGACGGTAAAATTGTACATCCTCTAAGATTATTAAATTATAAATCATAAATCTCCTTAAACAAACCATTCAATAAAGATCAAGGTATGAAAGGAGAACTGCTATTTTGTAAGGAAGTTTGCTTTATAAAAGAGACGATGTAAATGAAGTCCATGACTTTGGTAATGATGTCCTCCAAGTCAAAAACAAAGATTTATTTTATGAAAGAGTTTCAATTTTGTAATAACTGTGTATTCACTCAGACAATATTTTAATATGTAAAATATGACTGTATAGTTTACATTCAATAAATATTCGAGCTACTCTGTTAAACAGTAAGTACACATAAATAATTTAGTTATAAACACTTATATTAAAAATTTAGCGTTCTTTTTATTAATAAGGGGTATTTAGCAAGTTTTATTGTAAGGAATTTCAGGCAAGAAAGTATATTTTATTTACCTTAACCTTTAGCTTACGGGGCCTATTTTTCCTATTCCCTCTTTAGAATGGGAAATTTCATAGCCCCTTTGTAAGAACAGCCATAAGGGGGTTATATATATATATATATATATATATACAGAGGAATCTCGATCTATCGTTTTCCAAGGGACCGATTGAAATGAACGATAAATGCGGGAAAACGATAGATGCGGAAATATAACAAAGCAATTTGATCGTTGGGACCGGATAAAATGAGCGACACATACGGAAAAACCATCGATCGAGATTCCATTATATATATATATATATATATATATATATATATAAATAAATAAATATATATATATATATATATATATATATATATACATATATAATGTTATCGGCTATTGCGCACGGTAAACTTTAACCTAAACTATGTAGAGGAGATGAAACACAAACATATTGTAGACGTAGCCTCCAACACGTCCGAGTGTCAGGAGATGAAGACCATTTCACGAGAGCTGTTGACACATCGGGGAGGAAAACCACACACTGGAGAGGCATTGGAAGGACGCACACAACAGATATGCTACGAATATTAATTTATTCCGGATTCCAATGTAGACAAATATTATTCAGAAAAACACAGGTTTCTTGACAACTGGACACACACAATAGCAACGCCACCGGTCCCTGCCGGGGCACATTCAGAACGCAGATTTTAAATCATATTGAACAGCAGCGGAGCAGGGCGTAAACAGGACAAGACATCGACAGACAGTAAAAAGCACGCCGTAAACTTTTACAGAAGGTTATAAAGTGTAGGGGTACTGAGCGCGGGGAAATAATTTTATTGGCTAGAATTGAGCATCTGACTTGATTACATAAGAACCGCATGATGTTCCGAAAACCGCTCCGAGGCGAAAACATCACGTGGTGCTGAATCATGTTTACAAATATCTTTAACGCGCGTGTACTAAGGGGTAATATGGATGGTTAGTTCGTTAATTCCTAGGTCGCAATTTAAAGAAAAAGACTGCACTTTATTAAGAAGAAACACGGATAATTTAGAATAGGCGTTAAGTAAAAAAGATGGGGCGGAACAGTTTATAAGGATGGGGCGTTATTATTACATATATATATATATATATATATATGTGTGTGTGTGTGTGTGTGTATACATGTGATAATAATCACATTTGGAAAATTTTAACACAAGAGAATTGACGCGTAGAACTTATGGAAGATGCAGTCGGTACGAGGAGTGATGCAGTCGGGCGGAGTGTTCATCCAGGAAAACACTGATGATATCTTGGAAATTAACACACGCGGAGCCATAGAAGAGGAACACAGACGATATCCTGGAAATCACCTTTATTCAATTATGAAGCATCGCGAAGGCTGAAGCAGCCGCTGGACTGTGGACAGGAGGTCCGACAGCAATGAGAGTTAGGAGCGAAGAGAGAGAAAAATCTTCTGTTCATGCAATATTAAATGGGTGTTTTGCGATATGGTCGCCAGAGGGCCTAAACTACTTAATATTTTAATTGGGCGTCTTTAGGTTCGTGGAGTTCACGTGTCCACTTCAGTTTCCCGGGGACTGATAGATCCCGCGCTTGTTAGAGCTGCGACATATTGACCTAGGAGCAGGATAAGTAGCCATAAAGTTCTTGTAGTGTGGTTTCGACATTACAAAAGGCATAAATCCAGAGTGGTTCGAGGGATCTTCAAGAATTTTGACACTATACTGACATTCGGAATCTCATAAACTTCTAACACTCATATCTGGGGATGTTATTGAGTTCCGATACTTCACATGCTTGATCTTAAGGGCTACGATAAATTATCTTATTTTACTTTTAGGTTGAAAATTTGGAAAAGGGGTCGTACTTTATTAACATGAGAATATGCTTTAAAGTAAAGTAATTTAGGAAGACGCGTTTTCTTGTTACATACATATATATATGTATATATATATATATATATATATATATATATATATATATATATATATATATATATATATATATATATATTCATTCTTGGCCCCGTATTCTTGTGTTACATCTTATCCCACCTCGAAAGAAAAGGGTTAACGTATTTTCTTTTCTCATTTCAGAATCATGGAGTATACTTTAAGTTTGCAAAATGGATGTTACTATCATATAAAATCCATGAGGAAATTACTGACCTGCGGATAAAAAAAAATATTCATAAAATTTTCAACTTTTTTCAGACACACTTTATTCTTCTTGATCTCTCTCATATTTTAAAAAATTGTTTCAGGGAAAGAAGCTTCGAATTATTATCAGGGGGTGAAGAGAGCTGTGTTGTATTAGAGTATGCCTTCACCTCTCTCGAGACGCCGAGTTCTTTCAGAACTTCAATAAACATTTTTCAGCTCTCAGTTTATCAGAATTGTAAGATGGCATACTCAAATAAAAGAACTTGAATGCATAAAATATTCTAGGTCGCTTAAGGTGAAGTATAAAGCTCGTAGAAATAAAATAGGAAGAGTGATAAAATTCAACTGAACTCTTAAAACATTTCTCTCAGTCACATTCATATTTTGTCTTATCATCCAATATTTACTGATGGTGACTTAAAAAATTTCACTTTCCGATTGTCGTTCTGGTCGATAGATTTCATAAGTCATAAAAAAATGTTTTTAAAGCAGTCTTCCTTACATAAATGTTGGATTTTACTTTAGTCTCTCAAAACTGATTACTTGTGACTATTATAAATTTTTTAAAAAATGTCTTTATCTTCGTGTAAATTTTCCTGGAGTTTTAACTCTGCTAGTTACGGGATCTGTTACCTACTACCGGGTGTCGCAAAAATGACCGAGGATTTGAAAAATCAATTAAAGAAAAAAGTAAGTCGATAGAAATGTACGGTTTGCTGCATTCTGCTAAGGTAACCAGGGAATTTATTCTCACCAATTTTCAAAATTAGTTACAAAGTTCGTCAACAGATGGCGCTGCCGACTGGGAAAAACTATAAAACAATGATTTCAAAATAACCACCGTTTGTAACAACAACGTGACGCAATCTGAGGACAAAATTCTCAGCAAAATTCTCTTCCCGTGCAAACATTTCAGTTTGGATGTTCTGATAAGCAGCAGACATGTATTGTCTCAGTTCATCTACAGCTCGTGGATTGTGACAATACACTTGGTTTTTCAAATACCCCCAAAGAAAAAAAAATCGCATCGCGCCAAATCTGGCGAATAGGGAGGCCAATCCATGCCATTTTGCATATGCTTCTCGTAGTCAAGGGCAATGACACGATCACCGAAATATTCGCTGAGAAATTCGAGCACTGCAGCCTTTCGATGTGCCCGGGCACCGTCTTGTATAAACCACGAGCTATTCCTACCGTCCTCCAAAGCTTTTTGAATGGCCACAAATTCATGGAGGATGTGCAGATATTTTGCTACAATAATCGTTTGGTGTCCAAAAAAGGGCCCAATAAGTCCACTGGAGGAAATGGCGGCCCAAACCATGACTTTTGGCAGATGCAGAGATGAAAGTACGGCTACATGCGGATTTTCCGTTCCCCAAATACACCGGTTCTGCTTATTAACGAAGCCATACAGAAAAAAATACGATTCGTCAGAGAACCAAATGTTTCCGACATCGATTTCGCAGGCATCCAACTTCAGCAGCATAGCGCTTGCGAACGTCTCGCGTGCATTAATGCCATAAGCACTCAGAGGTTGTCGAGTCTGGATCTTGTAAGGAAACAAGTGAAGGCTCTGACGCATGATTCGGTGTGTAGTACTTCGTCGTAGTCCAGTCTGACAAGCAACGCGGTGAACGGAAACTCGTTATGTTGGATGATCTGCTGAACGACTGCAGCATTTCAGTGGCGTAGCGAGAGGGGGGCAAGGGGGTCTATCATGCCCCGGGCGCCGCTCGCAGAGAGGGGTGCTAATTGGTTCCCAAGACCATTGGACCATTTGGTCTCCAAGACCAAGGGGGGCGCCAAAAAGGTGTCGTGCCCCGGGCGCCAATTATGCTCGCTACGCCACTGCAGCATTTGCCTCTGAAACTTCTGTGCTTGGGCAGCCGACATTTCCAGCCCGGTCGTCATTAACGTTCCCAGTACGCTGAAAATTTTCGAACAGTGCATGTATTGTACTGTTTGCCGCATCATTTCTGATATTGAATTTCCTTTAAAAACTGCGCCTCGTTGCAACAAAACTGTGGTCCAGGTTATGAAACTCGAAAACAATAAAAATATGCTGTTCCAGCGAATAAACCATTTTCGAAGCATACGCTAGAATGTAGAAATAATACCGATCTGAAAGGACGGAATGCGTACAGAATAACAGCGCCATCTATTGACGAGCTTTGAAACTAATTTTGAAAATCGGTGAGAATAAATTCCCTGGTTACCTAAGCAGAATGCAGCAAACCGTACATTTCTATCAAGTTCCATTTTTCTTTAATTGAGTTTTTAAATCGTCTGTCATTTTTGGGACACCCGGTACATGCTCTTAATGCCCTAATTAAAAATAATTATGGTTTTACGGAAGAATGGAATGGATTTAAGGAACTTTTGGTTACAAACATGGGCACAAAATATTAAGAAAGAAAGCATTGCTTTATTTTCCTCCAAAATCGTAAACAAGATTATTCTTTAGTGCTATTTCATCAGGTAACTGTGGAAACATATTTCTTATAATGACGAATTATATTCATATTTAAGTTAAAATTTAATATAATAAACACTGCTATTATTTTCTATTAATAGATATTTTTCCTGATTAATCGTGCGGTACTCTTTCTCTGTTTAAACCTGTCATTTTATTGTGACATATTCTTCTTGTGAGACGAAACCTCAATTGCATATCATTTTCGGGGCTTCCTTTTTGTGAACAAAGAGGACAAATTTTAGTACCGAAATATCTATATGTGGAAGAAGTATGCATTTATCATGTTATAAGAAAAAGATTTATTATAATTATGGAGTTAAGACTGCTGTGTACTAACCCTATTGGATTCCCTCACTTCAATATTTACCAATGGAGAAAATGTGTACAAGGTTTTCCGACTTCAATTTGAGGATTTTTTTTAAATGTACCCCGCAATAGAGAAAAAAATGTTACTCTTTGGGACATATTTCATTTTTTTAAAATTGCAAATTATATTTTTAAACTGAAATTATTCGGGGGAAAAATCTCGTATAGTGGGCTTTAAAAGCTTATAAATTCCTTTGTTGAGGAAATTTATAAAAGGAACCCTGTTGCAAGGTACAGAAATGTTTAGGCTATCTGAAAATACCAATTTTATTCAATTATCATCTTTTATGTAGCTGTAAATAGTAGACAAATGTTCCCCATAAGTTAACACTGAGGTGAGCGAATCCAATAAGGTTAGTACACAATAGCCTTAATCACGAAAAAAAGTATACCGATACAAGTAGAAAAGTATAAAAATAAAAGTATACAAATACAGGGTTATAAAGAAAACGCTTTCTGAGACTTAACAAGTAAATAGTGCTGAAGCATCAGTGCCATACAGATGAAATAGAAAGATGTGAACTAAAAATACTCCCCTATTCATGTTTTAGGCCTAAAAAGAAGCAACCAACAATATGAGTTAGCTCGTTGACTCGTTACAATTAAGATTAATCATGATCTAGAAGGGAAAATGTTAGGTACACACCAGTTTGCAATTAAGCTAGAGTGGGTGAAATGGTAAACTATTATTTGTTGCTGAAAGTTTAATTTTCGGCCAATGCATGTAAACAAAGAGAAGTTAGCAGGTATAAATATTGTCAGAAAAGAATGAAAACCGTAACTTGTACAGATTTTGTACAAAAGAGAAAGGTAAAAGCAGATGGAAGGAAACCCAAGATACTCTTAAACAAAGATGTCGTCGAGGGATTAAAGAATGGACAAGTGCGAGCTGATGACAATGATTTCTACTTAAAGAGCCATATAATCTTAGAAATATATGGGGGTGGGGGGATAATCAACAAGTATGGCTCCGTCAACAAATATTGCCGTGTTGTGACACCGTTAGTAGTGAGTGGTTACCCTCCGTATTACGTATACTTGGCTAAAATGTTTTTACAAACAAAGTCTAACAAGAGATTAATTCACTTATCAATATTACAACGCCATATTAAGTAGAATTTTCTCAGAAAACTTAGAACAAAAAATTATGATCTTATATATTACACTATAAAATAACGAACACCTCTTGACAATAAAACTACGAGGTGCTTACAAACTTCCTCTAACACGAAACAGTATCAAAAGAATAACAACCGGATCTTTGAAAAAAGGTACTTTACAAAGAATTGTGTATTAGTCTACGAGTATCTCAATGATCAGTTTACAATGAAGTATTTAACAAAATATTAATAAAAATTTGCAAATAAAATGCAAATCCACCAAGACTTAAGACAGATGCAAGAAATTCATAGAATTTTCCCTCAAACTGCGAGAGTATATGAAAAATTCTACTGATCTTCAACATGAATATTTCAAGTTATAAATCCAAATTAAATGAAAACACGTGCATCAAATACTCTTGGCTTCTGAGCCTTAAAGAATGTGTCTTTCTTCGACCGTTAATGTCGTTTGAAAACAGGAGAAATTCTATGTCATTTACATATTGTAATTTGTATATTAATATGTGATAGTTTTTAAATTACAAATATACTAGGTTATTTTATACTGAAAATTAATATTAGATATTGTCAATTAAAAATATTATCCTGTGATAAAAACTGATGTATAGGTCAATGTTATTTGATATCAAAGTTTGGTTTGGAGCGCTACGGTCAGCTTTTTGCTACACGAGGGCTAATTAGACCGGGACCTACAGTTTAAAGTCGATTTGGACACAAACCCACAGGATCTGAACCGAATTCCAGCGCCCTAGCCATACGGCCATCACATGGATCTTTAACATCAAATATCACACACTTAGATACACTAAAAAAACTTATCCCAAGAATAATCAATGGTAATTAGAATGCGTAACCTTTGATTAAATCAAACTCTTGACAACTAATAATTATTCCTTGATGTAATTTATATTCTAAATTCACTCTAAATTCTAAATTTAAGTACTAATCATTACTAAGGGCAATTTATGTATTTCTTCAATATTAATTTGCGGAAATAAATAATGTTAGGTTTCCAAATTCAACCAAAACAAAAAGATATAAATGAATTCGTGACAGCATCACCACTCCTGGATGATTTTCACGTCGTAAATTGCCTAATGATCTATGAATTTTAACACATTCGAAATAAGAATATATTTTTCTCAATCCAAAATTTGCTGATACTAAAAGCACTAATACAAAGAAAACACGTGTTACTAGTTATTATTAGAAAACGTACAATGACCTCAGATAATTAATAAAATAAGTCAAATGTCACTCTGTTCTCAAAATAAAACGATAATATAGATAAATTAAACAAAACTCATACTGAACAAACTTCTCAATAAATGTTTACGTTATCATAATAAAATTCATGAAAATATACAGTTCAGCGGAAAAACTATCGTATAGACTATATATATAAAACAGTTCCGTAACTGACTCATTCATTCACTGACTGACTGACTGACATACAACGCTCAGACCAAACCGCTGGACCTAAAGGACTGAAATTTTGCATGGCAATCCTTCTAATAGGGTAGGGGTGCACTAAGAAAGATTTTTCAAAAATTCTTCTTAGATTTTTTTAAATTAAAATTTTAAGCTGTTTTTTAAACTTTTTTTACGTTTGCATTTAAAATAATACATTGAGGGTTATAAAATTTATATCACGAGAAAGATCATAAAAATTCCTTCAAAATGAAATTTTTTTCGAATTTTTACCTCCATTTCCTGATTTTTGGTGAATTTTTAAAGATTAATTTTTAGAATTTAATTTATTAAATGCTGATCACGTGATTTCTTTTTCTGGTACTTTAAATAAATTTATCGTCACGTGCATAACAACTAAATAGACAAAAAAAATATTTTTTTCTTGCTAATGTAGCAGACGATTGGACATTATTTTGTCTATAAAAATATCCCTTACGATTTTTTTTTATAAATATATATATATATATTTCTACATCAATTGTATATATTGATCGTCGTATTTATTATAAATATATATATATATTTATTTTTTTTGGCATTAATTGTATTCATTGACCGTTGTATTTAATTTGAATGTACTCCGTAGCGAAGTGCGGGTTTTCAGCTAGTACATGTATAAAACTATAGTGTTCTCCATCTATCTTATAATGTAAATTGATGCGATATGCCATCACAAAATAATTGAATTCCCCTGCATAGATACTCACGGAAGCACCTTATGAAAAGAAAACAATATTTTTGTCTTCTGAGTTCAAAGCAAATATCGTGCTTTCGTATTTTATGACTCAACATACGCTCGCGTTCTCTCCCACAGGATCAGCTAACCCCTCCTCCACTCTCAAAAGAGGTAGCACGCGCTGCAAAATCCATAAGGAAATTACTGACCTTCTCAGAAAACCATATTCATAAATTTCGCTGCACTTCCTGACGCACTTTATTTTTCTTAATCCCTTCCACGTTTAAAAAATTTGTTCCGAGATGCAAAGGGGGTCGCGCATTATTATCATGGGTGAGAAAAGATGATGTATTAGAACCGTGTGCGTGTAAACTTCGCTTCGAGTCGTTCTGTTTCTGATTTCTTTCCCAACTTCAATAAACATTTTCCTTCCGCTTTCGTCCTGTCAGAGTTGCGAGATGATGCGATCAACAGAACGAGGTAGAATGCATAAAATATTTTAGGTTTTCGGGAAGAAAACACGACGAGGGGTAAAAGTCAACTGAACTCACATACTATTTCATTTCCCTGGTATTCAAATTCTTTCTCTTCATCGTACATAACTTACCCGAGTTTTGAAAGTAAAAACCATTTACTTGAAGTGCACTTTTCTTTGTCAGTCCCATGAGGAGTGGGACAAACGTGAAGTTTAGCAAATTCATATGTCTTCACAGTCCTATCCATTAGCACATGTAGTAGCCTTCTTACATAGCATTAATTATTTATGATTTCCTTATGCAGAATATTCCAAGAGCTTGACATTTGTGTTTATCGTTGCTCCAATGATGTACACTCTTACGTGCAACAATTAATAAAAACTGTGAATTAAAAATGTAGACAAGATGTAAGGTATACACAAGATTCGATTCACAAGAATCAAACTTTTGAGTGAATGAATTAAAGAAGCTGCTTGAGATATGCTAATTTCGGCATACGCGCTTAGTATAAATACCATGCAGCGTCATTAATAAAAAAAAGGTGGTTAGGGTTGAAGAAGGTTGTTAAAGTTGATAGATAAGCGATAGGGAGCTACGAGGTATGCAGCTCCAGTACTATCCTGAGCTAGTGCTTAGGGGGCCCGAAGTTTACGTGGCAGTACTGCTGGTTTGACTTACTGTTCGTGAGTATTGAAAAATATATTGTTCTTGAAAGCTGTATTTATATATTCCGTACAAGTGGTACGTATGAATCTTGTTGTTAAAAGCAAAGCCTACATGTGCAAGAATATTCAATAAACATTGTTTCATGTATAAACTGTGTTTGCATCAAATTCATTTAGAGTGCCACTTCAAATTATATACACCCAAGTCTGGGTAGAAGTGAGCTAAATACTCTATAAAGACTTTAGGGAAACTGCTAGAGTAAAGCATTGAGTTATTGAAGGCGTCTAGTAAGTAAATTCAGTAAACAAATACACGAAAAATAAATAATGACGTCTATAGCATATCATCGACAAGTTTTAAAATACAGCAAGATTTTTCGAGATTCCCTCTCTACGTTATAAGTTTTCCTCGTTCCAAACTCATTTTAATTCTTACATGCGGACTCGATACGCACGTAATTGTTGAATATTAAATGTTTCCAATTATAAATGGCCTGGTACTCCTTATTCCACTGAACTTAAAACCACACAGATTCAGGTATTGTCCTATTTAATACAATAACTTTAAGTAAATTTATCAAAACTGAAGAATTTTAATACATTTGAGACTTAAAATTAACTGGAGCTGAGGGTTTGAAAATCAACATTACAATGCTTGAAAATGCCGCTCGCAGTGTAGTGGTTAGCGTTCTGAGCTGCCATGCAGTGGGCTTGGGTTCAAATCCCGAATAAGGCTTTGTCGTTTCCATGTCGTTCCATTCATAGGGAGCAATGCTGGCTCACCTATAGCGTGCTCCCATAAAGTAGCCAGTAAAATAGCGGTAAATAACAAAAGGTAAATGCCTAACGACAAGTGCATCCGCATTAGACGACTAAAAAATAAAAGTTCGTCTTTTAAAACGGCCGTGGCGGCCTTGTGGTACAGTGCGCTGGTTTTCGGTGCTGACGGTGCTCGGATCGAATCCTGCCGAAGCGCCACTAAAATGCCTCCGTTTGTGTCGTCCCTTCATAGGGGGCAATGTTGATCCGCCTATATGGCGCCCCCATAATAAAATGGCCAGCAAAACTGCGGGGAATTATAGGCGAATGTCCCCTCGACAAGTGCCTCCGCATTGAAAAAAAAAATGCTTGAAAATTGAATATTAATATATTCGATGCTCTATTACTTATCCTATAATACATGAAAATAAATTTATTTTCGCTTCACATTTTTCATATACATGTTCTGCTATAACTATTAATGCTATATATCTATGATTTCTGTTTTGGGTGCTCTTTAAGCTTAGGCGTATAGTAGACTAACGGCGGGGTTACTGACGCCTTGCTTAGTCCAGAGACCGGCACAGAGTTACTTAGACTAAAAACTTTATTTCTCAACTATATTTAGATAAACATTACTATGGGTGCCTTGTTGACAATCTTAAATAATTTATAAATAGTCGTCAGCAGTATTAGTACTCCCGTTGCCCATCCCTTTTGGCTGGCCTAGCTAAACTATTGGTGCTGCACTCCGGAAGATCTCAAATCTCTACTGTACTGCCCCATACTGTGCTATAGCCCTTTTCAAAGCTGGACTGAGCTCTAACTGTTCACGCTGATCCGCCTTCCGTCTTTTAATATTCAACTAACCAATATACTTGTTTTGATGATTTATTAAAAATCTTTTGCTTTTGGCTCTTTTGACTCTTTATTCGTAATCTTTGGCTTTATCCAAAATAGGTGTGAGTTACGTCATCTTGATGAATAACGTCAAACAAAAAATGGATAAAAAAATTCATAAAGAACTTTTACAAAACAAAGGAAAAAAGAAATAACGCCAAGACCACGCAACTTTTAGAGTAAAAAAACATTATTTTTATGTTTACAGCATACAAAAATAAATGTTTTATGCCCTAACAGTTATATATACATAAAAATAATGCATATAAAAATAATGATTTTAGCGTTTTACCAGTCAATTAGTCAGGAACGAAATTATTTCAGGTATGAAAAAAAAATTTGTAACTCTAAATAAATGATAAAAGAATAACTTATTAACATCGTAGTCATGGTATATTATTTAATTAGCCCAATTATGACAAGGTGGCCCCGTGAGTCTAGCACCAGAATATTTCAAAAGTTTTAATTTTTTACCATTAATTTTTAAATAAGACGCATCTTTTATATTGTTCAACATCCCATTATGTTGTTTTTAATATTAAAAACCCTCCAATGAAACAAATATAAAACAAAATTAGTTCATTATGTTATATAAAATTCATGTTTGTGTGAAGTCTAATAAAAATCTCTTTTCGTTCATATCCTAAGTATGAAACAAAACAAAAAATAGAAAGTTATCGTAAATAAATATGCACATAAACCCTAACAGTTTGTAGAGACCAGCTGTATTCTCAGATGTAATAAATTCTAAACCAGAAAATAGTTTTTATCTTTTCGTTTTATGTCAGCATACGTTGGTATGCTTCCTTTTTCGAAAATCGAAGGACAAAGTTTTTTCAATTTACGGAAGACCCAGTGCGTGATACGAAGTCCATGAGGAAATTACTGACCTTCGCCGAAAAACAGCATTCTCGCAAATTGTGCTGCATTTTTGTCATACTTTATATTTCTTTATCCTTCTTGTGTTTTAAATGAAAGAACAGATTTAAGAAGCGGAGAGTCGTATTATTGTCAGGGGCGAAGAGAGCTGACGTATTAGAGCTGTGTGTGAACCTCTCTCGAGGGACGGCTCTTCCTCGCTTCCAATAAACAGTTTCCATCTGCTTCCAGTTTATTGCAGTAGTGAGGTCGCATGCCCCAAATAAAAGAATCGGAATGCATAAAATATTCTGAATCATGCAACGTAAAGACAAAATTTACGGAAATGAAATTCAGCAAGTGAAAAAAGTTCAGCTGAGCTCTTGAAGTGCATTTCTCTCGGTAGCATTATATTCAGTTATATATTTCCTCAAAGAATAGCTCAGTTATGGACATTAAACTGTCAGCTGATTAATCTAGGCGATTTTGTAAGTAATTCAGGGCTAATTACTTTGGCCGAATCGGTTACAAATGAAATTCTGCAAGTGAAAAAGTTCAGCTGAGCTCTTGGAGTGCATTTCTCTCGCATTATATGCAATTATATTTTTACTCAAAGAATAGCTCAGTCACGGACTAAACTGCCAGCTGATTATTCTAGGCGATTCTGTAAGTAATTCAGAGCTAATTCTTTTGGCCGAATCGGTTACAAATGAAATTCAGCAAGTGAAGAAGTTCAGCTTAGCTCTGGAGTGAATTTCTCTCGCTAGCATTACATTAAGTTATGTTTTTACACAAAGAATAGCTGAATTATGGGCATTAAACTGCCAGCTGAATATGCTCGGTGATTCTGTAAGTAAAGTTCAGCTGAGCTCTTGGAGTGTATTTCTCTCGCTAGCATTATACTCAGTTATATTTTTACTTAAAGAATAGGTCAGTCAGGGGCATTAAACTGTCAGCTAATTATGCTCAGTGAATCTGTAATTCCCAACGCATCCATTTGTCCAAACTTGTTGCAAGTGATTGCCTCAAAACGGAAATGAAATTATGCAAGTGAAAAAGTTCAGCTGAACTCTAGAAGTATATTTCTCTCGGTAGCACTATAATCAGTTATATTTTTTCTCTTAGAACAGCTAAGTTATGAACATTAAACTGTCGGCTTGTTATGCTCGGTGAATCTCTAAGCAATTCATAGCCCATCCTTTTGGCTTAATTGGTTATAAGTGCTTGTCTCAAACAGAAAAAAAGTCTTCAAGGATCATCTAGAACTTAAAAGTATATTTTATTCCCAGGGTAGTTTTTCATTTACGCATTCACCAGCTTCACCTACATACGTCCTAAAATGGACATGGTCAGTGTTCGTTTCAGCAGGGTTTCAGTAAATTATTTTCCCACAGCATGTGTTACGTCATCCATTTTTCGTCCGTTTCATCCAAAATATGTCAATAGGATAAATAAGAGAAAGTGACATCATGTTGATTTTCCTTCAGACATGTAAACTGGGTTATTCGCGACACCATTAAAGGGATAATAGAGATGTTGCATGTCGTTTTCTCTACGCAAAAAAAGGATGTGCTTTCAAAAACGAAATCTGTGCAATCTAATTCTCCGCATCAGTGGGCTGTAACTTGTTTACCCATAATATTATCAGAAAGGGTAAGTTTTGTTAGCTGCATTAATCTTTTGAACAAAAAAAATTATAGACAGATAAACTTCGGTGGAACCATGGACTTAATTAAACAATAATTGATTTGAACGGTACATTCAGAATATCGAAATGCCTATTAAACATTATATTTATCAAATAAAGAATGTATTATGCTTTAAGCGTTTCATTAGAATGTTCCGTTCCTTTTCTGATTATTCAAATGCTATATTAAACGCCCTGAAATGAATACAAAACAAATATCTTACACGTATAAAAGTGCAACTCATTCAATCTTGAAATTTATGGCCTGAAAGATGTTGATTCTTACCAGAAAATTTCACTGACTTTTGATTTTTTGTGTTTTATCGAGATATGATTCATATAGTGATAATCCTGACTGTTTATAATATTGAAATTCTGTTTGATCTTTACATATATAATATCTGAGTCTTAAAGATAACTTTCCTTTATATAATTATCAATTTAATAGAATATTTGCTTTCAAAATGATTATATTTTACGCTTTATATTGGAAGGATTATTTGCCATTCATATTTATTGATGAAAGATGAATGCATATGATTTATTAACGTACAAATATTCAGTTTTATGTTGATTTAGAATTTCTATATTATGTGTCTGAAAAGTTATTGATAAAAATACTCCTTTTATTCTTAATTAAGCTTGAATGCAATTAAATATCTTTCTAAGTAAATAACTTAGCTTTGACAATTTTTCAAACAGGTTGTATAAACTAGATTAGATCGACCATACTGATTTAAGGTTAGAATCTTTAAAAAGCTGCGAATATGCCTAAAAATTTATTCATATTTCGTACATTATTAGGATGATATATATAACTGAAATTTTTTATGGCCGGTATTTTTTAAGCATTTGATTAACTACGAGAGAAATAAAATTAATATTATGTTTTCCCTAAAATGTTGTAAAAGGATTCCTTGCATGATTTTTCTTCGATGAAAATTTTCATAATTTTATGTTTTTGTGAGCTTCATTATAAACAATTCAAAGGATGTTTCATGAAATTACTGATATTAATGGTGGTATAATAAATCAATTGATGCAATTATGGCATGGCACATTTTGTCCGATACTGAAAATGAATGACGTATAGTTAAAATTGAAAATACAGATCAAATTATATTCTTTACATAAATTTTAATATTCACATTTCCTATATCAGTTTTGAGATGTAATGTGATTTTTTAAATCTTTTTTAAGGATTACTTGCATTCTGTCTTTACATAATGTAGTTTATTGTTATCTAATGTAGGCCTGTACAACTGGAAATGTGGTGGGGCCATATTACTTTATGGGAAGCTGCTGAGGGCAGAAAGAAAATAGGATAGATTGGAAAGTGAAAAATATTTTATCTAAAATAAAATAAATTATTCATTATTTAAAAAATTAAGTATATTGTAACGAGGAATTTCGTTACAGGTTCTGTTATTTATATTAACCTTGCTAATTTCAAGTTTGTAATCAGAACTTTAATAGTTATTTTAATTTTTATTTAATTCTTGAACTAATTTCAGTCCTGCAGGTTAACTCTTAATTCCTTAGCCTATAACTGTTTAATTTTTACATCTGCCCTCAGTTTCGTGGGAGGTCTTAAATTGCTTCTCGGGTCTCCTTCTTAATTCCAACAGCTTTTGATGTTAAACATCTGGACGGAACGTTAAACCGTCGTAAAAATTTCTCTTTATTTTCTTGTGCCTAGTTTAATTGCCTGCTGTTGTATTCAGAAAATAGAAACCTTATCTCCCCTTCGGCCGTTTTGTCCACGGAATGCATTGTCGGTGTTCTAATTGCTTGGCCTTAGCTCAGAAGAACATCCTATTTCAAGATAAAAGCATTTCCACATATCCCCCTACTGCGTGGGAAGAATATTTGCGTCGCTCTCCGGTCAATTTGAATTTCCGAGAACCCTGGGAAAATTTCTCTCCTAGGTTGAAGTTCGCTCCTGATAGCGGTTCTCTGATTGGTCAGCATTAGCCAATCAAGGTCCTGTTTGACTTCTACAAGTTCTACGCGATCAAGTTGGCAATGTTGGGGGCTTCCTTTTTGGCGATGTTTACGCGTTTCTTTTTTTTTAGACACAAAGTAGTTGGCGCGTTTTAGGTAGTGTAGCTCTCTTCTCTCTCCACGCGTTTGTCGTTTGGCGGGTTTGTAGAGATATTGCAACCCTTGTCTCTCCTCGCGCTGTCCAGGGCTTGAAAAAAAAGATACTCAGATTGATTTGAATTTTTCTGCCTGTTGGTTGGTATTTTTGATGGTTCCCCAAACCGAGGCTACGGCTTCCGAGCCGGAACTTGGTGAGGGGAGCTTACAATTTTCTTTTTCTTGATTCTGCGTGTATGTTTCAGAGAATAATCTCGTATTTTATGATAATGCTATCTGCTTCAGACCTGAATGGTCGTGTCAACCTGTAGCTCCTGATATGTATGGAGCTAGGCGACAAATTTTTGTATATTGCTTCATATTTTTAACCTAGAATATCTTTTAACTATGTTTACCTGAAATAAAAAACTAAATCTAATTTAACCAACCTAGTTTGTTATCTATTAGTGTGAAGTATTGATTTTTTATCCAGTAAGTGATAGCAGTATTTCAGAACGAAGTTTATTGCGGCACAACGAACGACAACAGTGTTGTTAGCAATCTACTAGAACCCATTTTATGGCGGCACAAACCTTGATGTCTCTCGCGATGTTCATCATTCCAGACTTTTAGGAGTATAAGAGACAATTGTTTGATTCGGATCTTCCGTCCATCATCATTTTTTTAGTTGCTAATAGCTCCGTAATATCACCTCTCTTGTGCATGGTGTTCAACGTCGACGTAGACCGAGACTTTGCAACAGGGTATTTCTTCTACCGGGTAGTGTCTTCTGAACTGTTTGCCATGAAGAAACTTTTTTCCTCGCAACAAAAAGACGGTACCGTGTTGTAATTCTTCCTCTTCAATATATCTTGCCGTGTAGAACTGTCCACTACAATGTAAATGTTACCGTGTGCTGAACTTTCTTCACTACAGAACAATTTCCTACAACTGAACTATTTTGAGCTACAGAAAATATAGTACCGGGTGTAGAACTTTTCCTTTTATTATATTTTTTTGCTACATATATAATAATATTCCTTGCTTATGTGTTTCTTTTGCAATATTATAAATCTAAAGATAATATTCCGTGCTTTTTAAATTTTTAATATGCGTCTTGGCAAAAGGTTTCGCGTGCCACAGAGTGAGTACTCGCGAGCCATATGTTGTGCAGGCCTGATCTAATTGATGTGCTTCTTTTTTTAAATATATGTTTAAAGTAATTACATTTTGTCTATTAAAAAGAGAATGTTGTTTTAAAACCGCCGTATGAGTTTATCATTTTTTCGGCACCTTACTGGCAAAAAGTAGCACTTCAGACGCCATTAATTCATTCTAAAGGTCTGTTATTGCAAAAGAGCTATGCTCAAAACCCCCAAAATATAGCGTTGTCGTCGATTCTGAATTAATCCGGAAGGCGGTGACGTCAGATTAACGAAATTACCGATTTTCCCGCTACCGATCGAAGAAACACGGAGCTTTTGAAACGATCCCACATGTCCCTCAAGCGTCGGGTGTAGCAGAGACGCAATATTACCCGAATTAGCGAAATTTTTAAAATCTCGAGGAGAACGGGAGGATTCGGACTCCGCCACCTCCACGAAGCCAGCGATCTCTCCTTATGACGTCATACCTCTGAAGTTTTCATGAAATTGCTCCCTCGGGAGTTTTTGTCCTGGAGAACTATTCTCTGTCAAATGTATCCCAAAAATGAACACGAGAGTGCTGGTTTCAAGTTACTCGGGAAAGCGATGGTGTCAGTGAAAACCGTCATACGAGTTTAAACTTTTTTAGTACCTGACTGGCATAAAGTAGCACTAGATACGCCATTAATTCCTCTTAAAGACCTATTACTCCAAAAGATATCTTTCCAGAAACCGGAAAATATAGTGTTGGCGTTAATTCCGTTTTATCCGTAAAAGCGGTGAAGTCAGATTAACAAAATTAGGAATTTTCCCGTTGCCGACCGAAGAAACACGATGCTTTCGAAACGAACCAACGTGTCTCTCCCGCGGCTGAAGTCGCACAGCCGCGAGGATACATGCATTTGCGAGATTTTTAAAATCACGAGGAGAACGGGGCGGTACGGTCTCAGCCACCTACGCAAAGCTATCGATCACGCCGTTGTGACGTTATACCACGGAAGACTTCATACTTATTTGTTATAAGCATCAGTTTTAATAAAATGAGAAAAAACGTTCAGAATTTTATGTTATGCATTTTTACTCTAACTATTTATTCAAAAAGTTATTGATAATACTGACTTTTTTACCTCGTAATTGTGCTTATAAAAGGATGCTGTATAAATAATATTTTATCCTTTTCCGTCAGTTTATACAAAACAAATACCTCCTATTATGTGTAAATTGTTACTTTTTTTGGTGATATTCATTTACTTCAAAATTTTATAAACGTCTAAGTTATTCTAAAATTTCCTATTTTTAGCATGAAAAGTTCCTATAAAATTGTTTTCTCTCTTCTCAGAAATTGTATGACGGTATAATTATATCCTAAACAGATTACATAATAAATTACTGGCCTGAAAAGTTACATGCATAAATTTCTCAAGTTTCATTTTAAACATTCAAATTACCTGAAATACTTTATGAAACTCTTAATATTTATGATGGTGCTCTTCCTCTAATTATACAAAAGTGATGTGGTTTATTTCGCTCTGTACTTTTCTGTACAAAGTATGGTAGTTGTCATAGTAAATACGGATGAAATTATGTTCTTTATTTATCTTCATGTGCACTGTCATAATCAGTTCTCATTCTATGTAGCACATAAAAGGACTATAATGGATAAAATGTGTGCAATTTAGTCTATTACTTGTAAAAGTCCCAGATCTCTGAAAAATGTTCCAATCTTTGTTTTAAATTTCCTAAACACGGATGTCCCTACACCTTTTAAATTGTTTCAAGATTGCTTTGGTTACTCCAGTAATAACGGATGAAAATTTAAAAGTTAAAGAGATGGAGTAAGGACGGTTTGTTTTCACAAATAATTATCATTTTCTATAATAAAACTGATCATCTTTAAACTCGCTTTAAAATATGTCAACTTTCTAGAAAAATATCCCATCAAATGTGACTAGGAGCATAATACATCGTGGTCGCTAAATGTTCAATATTTATAAATGAAATTATATTAATAAATACACTGGTGTGCAAAACTTAAAGACGGTATGGTTTTTTCGCAGTTTCTTCGCAATGGAGAAACCTGCATGAAGGAAAAACACACCCCAGAAACCTCAATATGTCCCATATTGGTGAATGACATAACACGCGCACAAAAAGAATACAAACATTAATTCACGGAATTTATTAGGAAACAGACAGAAAGCATTACATATCATCGTTCTAACAGCTGTCCCTGTTACTTTTAAAGTCTTCGAGACACGTGACACAATGTTGTGGGCGATACCAAACTCTTCGAATGCACTATTCACCACGCGTTCTTCTTCAAGCTTACCAATTATTCTACCGCACGTAACATCATCTAATTGTATCCTACTAGATATTTATATCATCCGAAACAGAAACACAGTTAACTTTAGCTTCGTACTCCGACGAGCACGCTAACTCTCTACTCCCAAACTTTTCTCAGAAATGCTGCTTTTGTAAATTTGAGCCCAGTCACGTGCCGTGCAACGTGACTTTCTGGAAATTTACATATGCGTCACCTTTATACTTATCAGGTATTAGGCAAATCACCTCTAGCTTTTGCATTTCATTTTTCGGCTTTAAACCAATATATATATAAACCAATATAATATGAATTGGGACATTTTTTTATTTCTTCTGCTAATCTTCTAATACTTTGCTTATCGTCAGTTGCCATTTCTACCAGTAAATTCACAGGATGGACATAGTATCTATTTGTTTGAATCACTGAGTGCCCTGTCTTCTTTAGCTCATCCAGGAGAAAAGTTGAGATTTGAATAATCAGCCACACATGTCTAGGTTCGTCTTCGCAACCTGGCCGTTTATTTACGCTAAACCATACTGGCACATAAACTCGCATCATGGACTGTGTGAGATATTTCAGAGCTTCATCCGGATTCGAAGTTCTAACGCACAAGCGTAAAATTCTGCAAACAATTGTGATCCATCTCAATTGCACAATTTTTCCTGGCTTTCCGTTTTAAAGTCCTCGAGAACACTGTTCAGTTGAAACCGCTGCACAAATATCAAATAAATACTTTTGACCTGTGCTCAAATCATCAGTGTTTTGCATTTCTGATGTCCATGAGACAGGAATATTCTCGAACGAAACGACACATATATTTTAGCACCTCATTAGTCTAGCTCCGATTGGGTGGGAAAACATCTTAGGTCCCTTGGTTCCTCCGTCTAATTAAGGCTGTAGATGTCGAAATAGGAGCTCGTTTGTATGAATAATACAAATCAAATTTTGCAGTTCTCTTCTTCATTTTCCCTCAAGATAGGCAATGACACCATTGCAATTTCCTGTATTAACAGCAGTGCCGTCACACCCGACTGCTAACAACTCAGAAATATCCACTTTGTTCTGGCTTAAAAAAAAAATGTAACGATTTCACTATTCCTTCGCCGTGACCGGAGCGAGGTGTCAAATTTTCCGAACCAGGTTCCAACAACACAGTGCAGTGATATGGTCTTCGTCTTTCTCTCGACGATGCTGCTTGTCTCCTTTGTTTCTATAAAGATCGTTTTATGCTTCATACCAAAAAAGAATATGCTTTTAATTTCCCTTCCTTCAAGATCTTCCTCCGCTTGTATCTTCACTGGTTTTCTCCAGACACTGTAAATAAACTCCATACCAGCCGCACTCCCCCCCCCCTTCCGGACTTGCTCTCAAGGCGTGTTGGGGTCCGTCACGCAAAAATACGACACATCAAAGCATCGAAAAGAACAAAAGAAGGAACAGCAAGGAGCATAAGAAGACAAAAGAGAGAAACCGGCGAAAGATTCAAACAAAACTAACAATGTTTGCCCACTTACACCCGAAAAGACGATAAATATCGGCTAATTTAGATAGCATATAGAAATTAAATAATACCTAATCAGAGTTTATTTAGGCATTTGGCACACTAAACATGACTATACAAGTCAATACAACCAAAATAAATTTAATCTAACATTTGCTAATAATTTTGCTAAAAAAGGTCCAAATTCAGCGGTTTAGTAAAACTTCAAGACATTTTCGGCAATCAATGTCATAAAAAATCTCAAATGTTTTCTGTCAACTTAGTGCCCAATTTGAATCTTTTCCGCTCTACCCATCATCGAAAACCGAATAAAAAGATTTTTTTGGCCCACCCTAATGTTTATATGTATGTGTATATGTATTACATATATGTATGTGTATATGTATTACATATATGTATGTGTATATGTATTACATATATGTATGTATATATGTAACGGTTCCTAATTTTCGTTCTTCCATATTTTGAATAAATATCAGCTACCGAAAATAGATTTAAGTAGTCTTTCGAGACAGCATTAGATGTTTAGTGAAGTAAACCTGGAGTTTTGATCAAAATCCAAAATTGATATTCTTCTGGCAAAACAGGTATAAATCACCAAAGAAAAGATTTGACTTAGCTACAATTTCTGCACGTAAATGTAACTTAACCACCATTTCTGCATTAACTTCTCAAGTTACTTTAATATATTTCTCTGTTGTGTTGCTGCCTTTGAATTGCATTGTATTTGTAAGTTTCTTGTCATGTAATTTTTTTCAATGCTTGATAAAAGGTAATAATAGCAAAGAGATATTACGAAAAAACAATAAAAAAAGTAAGGTAAGAGTAATTTAGGTAAGAAAATTAGATCATGAAGCATTTAATTAGCAATATTAGGACTTGGCACTGAATATGCGTTTGTTTGTAACTTCGAACTGTGCATTTTGTTCGTAATTTTTATACTTTCCAATGGGTGATTTTTTACTAAATAGTTTTTTTTTGGTATTTCTGAGAATTGATTTCCATGCTATTAAAGATTAAAAGTTTATCACAGATGACACTGAAAATGTTTGGCCTTTATTTGTTGTATTATGTAAATAGTAGTTGAATTTAAAGAATCTTCAATCAGATATTACTGTTGATTTAGTCAAAGGTAAAACAGCAATCAACGCGGAAGGTTTTCTCCATTATTATCTCTATTTAGACTAAGTCAATAGCAATGGCAGAATAAATAAATTATTTTGTTACAGAATTTTCATTACGCAGCAATTGGATGATTCTTAAAGTTTTCTACATCGAAACATAAATTTAGAAAAAGTGTATTAAATTCACTTAAATGTGTTTAAGCACCTAAATCTTTTTTTGGGGGGAGGAAATCGCATATTTGTAGATTATAAATTACGGAGACCGTTAGGGTGTTTTAACGTTCATAAAAATAAGCAATCTCTGTTAATTATTCGTATCTAAATAAGCAGACTTTCTACATATGACGTAAAAGTAATATCAATCTGATATTTAAATACGTGCATTGATGTCAGTCGGATGTTAAGTTTAGATGTTTCCTACGATGTTAAGAAGAATTCATCCAGTTGCCGACATTTCGGGGGATGTCTACTGCACAAGAAGAGAGGAAATATTTGATTTTTCTGGTCACGTAATGGAAGTTGTCAGTCAGTTTTTAGTCATATTCCAGATGCAGCTGTTTGGTCCGCTTTATGTAAATTCTACTTTTTTTGAAAAAAATGTGCTGACTGGGTTGTAGCTGGAATTTACCATTTTCTCTATCATGAGGCAGGAGGTGGAGTAAATGACTCACTCATGATGAACATTAAAGTAGCTGGAGTATATCATTTCAAAATTTATTCATTCATTCGTTCTACCTTTGTTACATTATTTCATAAAGGATCTTTCGCAAGGCACAAGACACAGCGCGTGAAGGCATCGATAACACCGAAAAATAAATTAAATTTGCCGCATTATGTGATTTATTTTAACGTCCTCGATTTACTTTATTTCTGTATATTATAGAAGGAATTGAAAGTACAGACTTATCTTCCTGGATCTTTCTAAGGATAAAGTCAAAGCCTGTAGTTATGAATACATCAACTTTTTAGAACACATATATTTTCTGTCAAATAATAAGTAATTCATTTGCAAATGCGGAAAAATAATTATTACACTGTACAACAAATATTTTGGAGCCTTTTAAGTGTAAACCTGTGAGTGTATCAGGAGTGATGACTATCAGGTTTTATTTTGTAGATACACCACATCCACCTTACATGTTGATTAAAAAAGTCGTCCACCAAAATAAGAAATTCTTAACCATGTAGTTTGGCTGCTTTCAGAATTAAAAATGAACACAACTGCCTGGTTGTACATTTAAATAGAATGGGAATTTTTTCTAGCCCTATATGCCCTCTTTTCAATTCCAACAATATGGATATCATGTCCTGCTCTGCCTTAACGGGGCGTCGTTTTGTGTACAGAAATTATTGGGAGGCCCATGATAGCATGAGAATTCTGTCTGAGTTGCTTTTCTTGTTTGTGTTTTTCATTTTGTTTGCCTTTGCAGTTTTATATATTTCCCTTTTTTCTGTAAATCTAAGAGATTTGTCCCCAGGTTTCTGCAATAGAAATATATAATCACGCAATCTACTCTTTATTTATATTTAAATTTGTAAAATTTGATGCAACTAGCATTCCAATCAAATGAACCAGTCACAATAATATAAACAATGATTTTAAAAATCTAAGTGATTATGTAAAAGGATTCTAACGGATCCACTTTCCCCCCAAAACGTGGGATATTGTTGCTAAATGCTCAGGTTGTTGTTCTCAAAGAAGAAGAGTATCAATTCCTTTTCTCTTCTGCGATAAATGTAAGTTTGTTTTTAGAAAGATGTAGTTCTTTTAGTGTTACTTAGAGACTAATAAAAGTCTCCAATGAGACACTATGATCCCTAAGGAAGTCATTCAGTTCGTGTTGGTTAAAACATTGTACAAGTGATTAAGTTCCAATAAAATCACTATTCGTTTCTCCTCTTTTGTCATATAATTGCCCGATCACCATCCTTTGAGACTTCTGGTAAGAGTCAAAAAGCTAGAATTTGAGTTATTGAACTATTTGAGAATGAAGCCTTGCTTAATTGAGATTCAGATATTAGTCCATTCGTTTATACCTATAAATGCTTTTGATGGCGACAAGAAAAAAAGGAGTATCAGTCATCAGGGTGGTTTTTAAGCTACCTCTAGAACTAGTATGCCAGATTTTAGGTGACTCTTCTTTCCATTCGTCCATTGCCGAAGCGCGCAGTAAAATTTTTCTATTAATTAAGGTGATGGATTTAGGGGTTACACAACTTATATTGGGGCCCTGAGAATCAAAATAACTAATATATTCCACGTTCATCTTTCTTTCAGAATGTATCTCTCTAAAATGTAGTAAATGTCATCTAGATGCTTTCAGAAACTTCTCTGGGAGCAAGCTGTGGTGTATGCACAATTTAAAGTACTGGCGTACAATGGCTTTATACAATCCCATATTACAGTACGGTATTCATATTGTACAATAATTACTTCACAAGCTCCGCTCGTCAATTCATCCAAATTTATTCGCAATCTAGCAATTTCTCCCTCGGCGAGATTCGCTGAGCTGGATAGTCACTTGTAATTGACAGCTAACTATGAATAATCGATACATATTGACGGGAAAAGAGAGATATGAATGTGAGATTTTTTTACACCATCATGCTCGAATTTCCAAGCGTAATAATAAACAAACTCATCCTAGGAGATGGACTGATCAGCATTTAACGCGATTATGTCATACCCTCAACAAACGCCGTATTCCGAAAACTAGAGTTTATGTGGCCAGATCGGCTCTAATTTTCCTAAAATACACCAATTACTCCTAAAATATACCAATCAATAGATTTGACATCCAAGATACAAAATCCGTTGCTCTGTTAATAATTGTTATGTGTATTATTTCATAATTATGCATTATTTTTCCAGAAGCGTTAAGTTGATGCAGGGTAAATCTTTATAAATGTCTCTCGTAGAATTTAGCTACAATATTATATTTTTGTCCTGATTGACTAATCTGAGTCCCCAATATAGATACATAGATATTTATCGTTGATTCTTAAGTCTAGCGGGAATGATACGGGTTTAAGGGGAGTGGTCACTTTTACGTACCTTTAAAAGTATCATTTTTAGACTTATTTTCGATTGTATGTACTATTCATGATTTTTGCTTCATTTACATGAGATTTTATGCGTAACTGCCTATAATACTGTTTATTATATATATATATATACAATATTTCAAGGTAATTAAAAAAATTATTTTTTATGCATGAAAAGTTAATTTTTTTTTTTTAAATCGAGCATTTTGCAGTCAACTACTGTGCGCATTCTGTCAAAATAAATTATTACGGTACAGTAATAATTGTTTACTATATGTGATTAAAATACTTCAGGAAACAAAATCCAGCAACATTTTTTAACCTTAACATATTTAAAATTTTTTTAAGAATTTTTTATAAGCTTTTTCTCAGTCATTTTTGAAATTTCTAATTAAAAATAGCACGTACTAAAATCTTTTGATATATTTTAGAATAATGTTGGTAGATATTGTTGCCTGAAGTATTATAATCACATATAGTAAACAATTATTACTGTACCTTAATAATTTATTTTGACAGAATGCGCACAACAGTTGACTGCAAAATGCTCGATTTTTAAAAAAATATTCACTCTTTATGTGTAAAAAATAATTTTATATTTTAATTACCTTGAAATATTGTATATATATAATACACAGTATGTTAGGCAGTCACTCAAAAAATTTCATGTAAATCAAGCAAAAATCATGAGTAGTACATAGAATCGAACATTGGTCTAAAATTGATACTTTTAAAGGTACTTAAAAGTGACCACTCCCCTTAAATAGATAATGTAGTTGCAATATTTACGTCAATGTCAGTTACAAAGATTAAGTTTGGGACCCTAGACACTGGAAGTAATTTATCTCATTAGACACTGTCTCATTTAAATGACCCCTGGTTACATCAAATGCGAGCAAATCATATGCCTCTCTGTGAAGATCATACGAAGAAATGAATCACTTGAATTAATTGCAAGAACTTCTATTTAATTTTAAATTGGTCCAGCCCTAATTGTAATAGAAACTCAAATTAACAAACAAAAGAAAACAATGGTTCACAACAAATATGGATTTAGGGGAATATTTCAGTGTTTGGTGTGCAAAGGGTGTTAAGTCCAAAATGGGCTAAAATGAGCTATCAAACCAGCTATGTTTGAAAAATCAAGGGCTACTGCAGAGTACAGAAAGCAAAGTTCAGTTCCACTCCTAAATATTTACTTTCATCAGAGAAAATTTGGGATACGTGAATCAAAACACAAACATGTTAGTGTTAAAGGAGCTATGTCTCAATCAAGGACTTTTCACTCAAAAAAAAGAAAATTGGAAAAATTTACTTTTTTTAAAAATTAAAAATTAAACTTAAAAATACTGACTTTACAAAAGCCCTTTTTTTTAAATCCCGTTTTTCTCAAAACTGCAATTTTGGACTTGACACTCTTTACACTGCAAACACAGATTTATCATGCTGCTTTTTGCTATTCTAAGTTCATGCAGTTGTCTAAGTAGTCACTACTTAAAGTGGAAATGAACTGCTATCGTATGTATCTTCACATTCCTTAAATAACATGTTCTCAAAGTATTCAATTTTTCCATATTTATTAGTTTTAAATCCCACTCATACATGTATTATTTCTATTTGAATTTTTTCCTTCAATTCTAATAACACTGATTTTTTATATTATTTAATTGAATATACTAATTATATTTCATAATTAAACTTTATTATGTATTATTAGCATATTGATTCAAGTATTGCTATTACTTGTAGTCTTATTTATTTCTCGAAAGGACTTTTTTTTCATTTCTGTTTTCGAAAAAAAAAAAAAAAAAAAAGAAAACTTTTAACAAAATGTTATGCTTGAACTACACTACAATTTTACAAATCGGACACTACAATTTTACAAACTGAAGTGTCGTTTTTCTTTTTAATACAGGCCCAAAAAAAATACCTTAAATCTTTAAAGTCTTTTTGCAATCTCTTGTTAATGAAATAGGATTTGACAGTGATTTGACAGTTGAGAATCTCGGGTGATAGAGCAAATTTCGTGAGAATAATAAGTATCCCTATCGTAGTTATTATCATCATTATCTAGTCTACAAAACATCATATAACTAAATGTGTTGAAAGATCCCATAAAGGTGTGAAGATATTTTACAATCTTTTATTAAGGGAAAATTGGCTTCTCCGGCTTTGATGGGGATCTTTCAATAATCTAACAGATAAGTATCTCAAATGATAGAGCTATTGTCTTGAGAGTAGTTTGTATCCCAATGGTAGTTAACATTATTATCTAGTCTACAGAATCCCTCATGACAGTTAAGGTTTGAAGATATTTTACAGTCACTTACTATAGGGAAATGCTTTGAAAGTGATCTTTCTTGAAAGTATCTCAAGTTGTAAATCTCCTGTCGAGATAATAGTCTATATCCCAGAGGAAGTTATAATCATGATTATCTAGTCTACAAAACGTTTTATTAGAAAAGTCTACGCTAGAATTTTTTTTTAAGTTTGGAATGGGATTTTATTATAATTTTTAAGGTAATGGGGTTAGTACAAAAAGCATTAACCATGGTCCCATTGCAGAAACAATACCATCAAATTTACAGACTTATATTTTTACTTGAGAAAAAAAAGGGGAGTAAGCAAATTTATGATAAAATACGGAGAACAATGCATAAGACATTTTTTTACAGATTATTTGAAAAATTGATCATTATTAAACCAAGAACCACAACCCATTTTAAACCAAGAGCGACAACTAAGTGAAAATAAAACCGCAAAGAAAAGTGCAAAAGAATCGAATGCGTCTCGCGAGCCACAGTTTTGCCCTAGCTAATATTTATTTTCACATCTGTATCGTAAAGGCAGGAGATTTCTCTTATCAAGAAAGAAAGCAAAACTGTGATAAATATTTTTTAAATTATCATGAATAATTTTACAAATTAAAGTGTCGTTTTTCTTTTTAATACAGGCAACGAAAATATGTGTATACATATATGTATGTATATATATATATATCTATCTATATATATATATATATATAAATATATATATATATATATATATATATATATATATATATATATATGTGGGGGAAGCAACGACCACAGCAGCAATGGATATAAACATCCTTTATTAGTTAAATATTAAGAAATTAAAATAAACAGCTCGAGAGGGACGTCTTCCCATCTCGGAGTACAGCGATCGTCTGATAAGGCGGGAATACATCATGCGGGCGCACGCACTGACGTCACACAGACAGTAGCGCCGCGTAACGTTTGGAGATGGAGATGGGATATAATTTCCCATATTCGGCCATCATGACCGGAAAGGCGACCTCGCCTTAAGGTACACAGCAAAAATTTATCAAAAACATTAGAACACAGTTAATACAAATATAAAATAACAGTAAAAATGCAAAATATAAAATGGAAAAATGAAAATAGTGATACAATACCATAGTTGGCTGGAAATAAACTGACAAAAAAAGACACAGCAAATACGAAATAACTAAAAGAAAAAACAATATTAGTGTATGCACAGGAGAAAAAAAATAATAAAGTTCTTGAGAGTCAATTGTCAATAGTCTGTTGTAAAAAAAAGTAAGTTCTGTTGAATAAAAATATCAAGTTATATGCTCAATAGTGTTGGACCAAGGTTTCAGATATTCTGCACAAGTTGACGTTTTCACTGGTCCGTCGAAGAATGCACACTTTTCAACATCATAAGTGTTGTTTGGTTTTACTTTAGTAATTTTATATGGTCCAAGAAATTTTTGTTTGAGTTTGAGACCAGGACCAAACTGGGTACGCTTGATTGCTACAAGGTCGTCGAGTTGGAAGGGGTGAGCTTGTTTGCGTCTCAGATTGTAAGTACGACGATTTTCGTCTTGAACCTTGCATATTTGTCGTTTAGCGTCTTTACGGAGATCATCACGTTTTTGGAGAAATGTAGATTTTATTTCCTCGTTGATCATATCAACAATTTTGATGTCATGGGGAGAATGCATTTTAGTCCCAAAAAGAATTTCGAATGGAGTGGAATTGATACTACGTTGAAAGGTGGAGTTGATGATTTGTTGAACGGCTGGAACATGGGAATACCATTTTTCCGGGTTGTCGATAGAGAGTTTAGAAAGTACGGCGATGATGACGGAGTTGAGACGTTCAACTTGACCGTTCGATCTGGGAAGTCCAGCAGTAACAGCAATGTGACGTATATTCTGTTTTTCACAATACTCTTGAAATGCAGTAGACATAAACGCGGTACCTCTGTCTGAAATTATCCGGGACGGATTACCGAAGACGGCTCTTTGGGTTTCCAACCTATTGATTACTTCAGCGGCGTCTGTAGACCGGGTTGGGTATAACCACACAAATTTAGTAAATGAGTCAATAACTGCAAAAATGTGTTTGTAACGTTTAGATGTACTGGCAAGTGGGCCTAGATGGTCGATATGGTACGTGTGCAGGGGTGTGTCGTCTTTTTCGATGGGATGCAGCATTCCATCTTGCTTGCCGCGTTTTCTGTTATTGAGGATGCATGTGACACAGTTATTGATGCATCGCTGTATTTTCTCTTTCAAGTTCGGGATAAAATATTCTTTTTGCAACAGTTCTTGAGTGCGTAGTACTGCGAAGTGGCCTCGTTCGTGAGCTGCCTGAATTATTTTCGCCTGCATACCCTCGGGCACTACAAGTAAATCAGTTCCTTGAACAGTTTTATATAGCAGATTATTTTTAACTATATAGTCGTCATATGGTGCGGTTGAAAGAAGTTTTTTTATAGTTTCGATATGCTCGTCTGATTGTTGTGCTTTAAGAAGTTGTATAAGGACACTGTCCTGAATAATCATGCAACATGGGCTTCTACTAAGGGCATCAACGTGAGCCATTTTTGAACCAGTACGGTGTACGATTTCGTAGTCAAAGTCTTGAAGATACAATGTCCATCGAGCTATACGTGAGTTAAGTTCTTTTTTACTTAAGGTTTTCACAAATGCATTACAGTCAGTAACTATTTTAAAATGTGAACCAAGAACGTAGATACGGAATTTTTTAAGTGCTTCCACAATGGCGAGTACTTCAAGTTCGTAGCTGGTATATTTGCGTTCGTTGTCCGACGTCTTCTTGGACATGTAGTAGACGGGGTGGAAACAATTATCATACTTGGATTTTTGTAGCAGGACTGCCCCCAAGCCATCAATTGATGCGTCAGTGTGAATTTCAATAGGACTCTTTTGGTTAAAAATACTTAAAACGGGCTGTTGGGAAAGGAGGTGTTTTAATTTTTGAAATGCGGCTTTCTGATCAGTCTGAAATTGAAATGGGGTGTCCTTACGAAGCAGATCACTAAGGGGTTTTGCTATGGTAGAATAAGAGGGAAGAAATTTACGAAAATATCCAGTAAGACCTAAAAAACGTTGGACATCTTTTGTGTTTTGGGGATCAGGATAATTAAGAACGGCTTTAGTTTTGGAGGAGGAGGGGAACAGTTTTCCGTGCTCCACAATGTGGCCTAGAAATTCAATTTTGTTATACAGAAATTGGCACTTATTAAAGTTTATGTCAAGTCCATAATCACGAGCTACAATTAAAACAGTGTTCAGACGTTCAAGAGCTTCAGACTCATTATTCGCTGGAATGATGAGATCATCCATGTATGGGAGTACAATACCTTTGGCAATAAGGTCACGAAAAACGGCATTTATGTATCGCATGAAAACAGAAGGACAAGAGCTTAATCCAAATGGCATATATCGGAATTGAAATTGACCTGAATGCGTCACAAAACTGGTGTAACGACGACTTTTTTCGTTTACGGGGACGTGAAAAAAATCCATTACGCAAATCGAGTGTACTGAATATGTTGGCATTTTGGAGACGATCCAAAATATCGTCGATCAAAGGTAAAGGGTAATGATCCTTGACTAACTTACGATTTAACTGCCTATAGTCTATGCAAACTCTCGGCTGACCGTTCTTTTTACGAACGACAACGACTTGACTAGCGTAGGGGGAAGAACATGGTTCTATAATTCCATTTGTTAACCATTCGTCAATTTGAGCATCCACTATATCACGTTCTGCAAATGGTAAGCGTCGGGGTGTATGGAAAATTGGCTTATCGTCAGTAAGCGTTATATCAAGTTCGATGTTTGCAGTTTTCGTTTTGTTAGGTTTGTAGGCCAACAATTGCTGTTCAACGTCACTACGGGTTTGGCGAGAAATGTTAGGACCAATATCAAAAGAAGGAGGATCGGCTGAAATTGTCATTACAAAATCGTCATGTGCGGCAGAATCATCAGGTTTTGAAATTTTGGAAAACATAGCACCGTCAGGTGTAATAGTTAAATTCGCCTGTTGGATTACATCGCAACCTAGTATGAGATCGAAAGTCATACAATTATTTGGAACAACGGAGATATTTACTGGAAAAATTTGATCATCTATTTTAATTTCGGAAGCAAAAGAACCAATGACTTTAGTTTTTGAAAAACCAAAACCAGTTAGCATAGTAGTGCTATTCGTCAACGGTGGTGATCCTAGTTTAATCCACGCGGAATGTTTAAGAAGTGTCGAATGACTGCCAGTATCCACTAATCCCGAAAATGTATTATCAAAAATAACAACCGTTTTGCATATATTAGTGGGAGAAGTAACAACATGCACTGTGTTGACACCGTCCTGCGTCGCGGAGCTTTCAATTTGAGGAGTACGACGGCAGTCCGAGGACTTATGTCCAAATAAATTACAAGAATGGCAACGAAGGCCAAGAGAAAGACTAGGGCACGTCTTTGAGATATGTCCAACTGCATTACAATTAAAACAGCGTTGATGAGATTTTGCTGAGCTAGCAACAGTAAATTTTGAGTCACGTCTTTGGGGTGCAGTGTTTGGTTCCGTGCCGCGTCTTTGGCCATCGCCGGCACGTCGAAAATTCGAACCAATTGTGTTCTTTTGACTAACTACGGTTTCGTATGTTCGGAGTTTTTCTTTGAATTCGGTATAAGATTTTGCACCGTAAAGAATAATTTTCTCTGATGGGGTACCCTGTATTCCTTGTATAGTATACTGAATGACGGAACATTCATCAATAGTATTAGTAGTGCGGTTTGCAATTTCACGCATCGCTATAAAATACTGCATTAAACTTTCATTAGAACGCATGTGACGTCTTTCAAGTTGTCTATGAATTTCAATGGATGTGATTCTATCAGAAAATTCATTTATTAACGCGGTCTTAAATGAATCATACGAATTCAGATTTCTTTGTGAAAACAAAAAAGTTTTAGCATTTCCTGTAACGAGGCGTTTGGCAAAAACCAATTTTTGTTGATCACTGATAGCGGGAAATAAATTAAAGTTATCCTCTACGTCGGCAAAAAAATTGTGGACGGAATATAAATTATTGCCTGTGAACTGGCGACACGAGGTTGAAAGGTCTCGCAACAACAACCAGAAGTGAGATTTCATAGAATCGGGAATCAAAACATCGTTATTGTTTATCAAAACATCATTTCTGCTAGGAGAGGCGTCAAGCCACAGTTGTTTAGTCTGGGTATCTGACTGAAACGCGGGAATGTTTTGTAAAGGGCTGGAAGTACTTTGACCTACATTTGAATCACTTGCGGTAGACTCAGAAGAAAGGATAATTTCGTTTTCAGCGTCGCATAAAAAACTCGTATCTAAAGAATTTTGAAATTTGGACAAATCGGATAGGGCATAAAGAATATTATCGCATAACTCAATTTTGTTAGTACTCACATTATCTAAATGTAATAAATTAGCAACAGAAATAAAATCGGCGAGTGAAAGATCCTTCATTAAGCATTCTTTATGTTTCGCGACATCGAATTCTGCGGGGAATGAGGAAAATTGACGCATTTTTTTTCGCGATGAGCGGTCGAATTCGATATAACCGAGTACTTTATTTACTAATTTTACGTTTTGGGTTGTTCCGTATGTGAGGGAGTTAGCAATTAGAGGGATATCGCCTAAGGTTAGGGCCATAATGAAAATTGAAACAAATTAATAACACAACTGAGGGGGAAAATTTTAAACTTAAGAAATTACGAAATTTTGAAACACAAACTAACGGGGAAAACAAAAAAAAAATGGGGCCTACCTCGCTTAAGGGAACAGTCCTTGTGGCTCGAAGGGTATCCAATGAGAATAGGATGAATAGTCCACGAAAGTCCAGTTTTTTTTTTATATAGGTGAATGTCACTATCCAAAATCACGTTATCCAATAGAATGGCACTATATCCAGTAGTGTAGGAATTGCACTAAGTTCTTGAAGATTACACAGTTCAGCAATGCAGCAATTATTTCGTTTCGATTTCAACGTCCGTGGCGAAAAGTTTGTAGATTCGTTGGTTTGTTACAGGTCTTCTAGTATAATTTTTAGTAGATCAAAATAAATATCCTTGGTGAGAGCAGCCGTCTGCTGCAATTGGCACGTCAGCCACAACTAAATTAAAAAACAAAAGTGTTCACAGCCGTCTGCTGGGATGATACTTCTTGTTTTAAACGGGAAACGGGTCTAGGGGGAACAATTCACGCAGGGAAAGCGAAAGAAAGGTCGAGCCCCCAAATGTGGGGGAAGCAACGACCACAGCAGCAATGGATATAAACATCCTTTATTAGTTAAATATTAAGAAATTAAAATAAACAGCTCGAGAGGGACGTCTTCCCATCTCGGAGTACAGCGATCGTCTGATAAGGCGGGAATACATCATGCGGGCGCACGCACTGACGTCACACAGACAGTAGCGCCGCGTAACGTTTGGAGATGGAGATGGGATATAATTTCCCATATATATATATATATATATATATATATATATATATATATATATATATATATATATATATATATATATATATATAAAACAGTTCCGTAACTGACTGACTAACTGACATACATCGCACAGACCAAACCGCTGGACCTAAAGGGCTGAAATTTTGCATGGCGATTCTTCTTATAGTGTAGGGGTGCACTAAGAAAGATTTTTGAAAAATTCTTTTTCAGATTTTTTAGATTAAAATTTTTAAGCTGTTTTAGTAACTTTTTTTAAGTTTGCATTTAAAATAATAAGTTGAGGGTTATAACATTTATATCACAAGAAAGATCATAAACATTCCTTTAAAATGAGACCTTTTTCGAATCTTTACCTCCATTTTCTGATTTTTGGTGAATTTTTAAAGATTAATTTTTAGAATTTAATTTGCTGATCACAGGACTTCTTTTTCTGGTACTTTAAATAAATTTATCGTCACGTGCATAACAACTAAATAGACAAAAAAATATTTTTTTCTTGCTAATGCGGCAGACGATTGGACATTATCAAAAAAAATATTAAAATACAATAAAAGATATTATGTTCCTCAAACTGTACTATATTAACTGTACTATATTCTTCAGTATGTCCTATTACATTTAATCTGAATATTTTTTTCTACATTATTTTGTCTATAAAAATATCCCTTACGATTTTTTTATAAATATATTTTTTGTTTTTCTTTACATCAATTGTATACATTGATCATCTTTTTTATTATATATATATATATATATGAAAATGTATAAGTTCGTTTACGCTGCGATTGTCACTAAAATTTTACACTGCCTTACCATCCTAAAAATATCATTTTCAAAACCATTAATTGGCAAAATGATATGTTTGACCGTCTGTACGCATTTAATTCACTTAAAGTTCTATTCCTATTTGCATGACTCAAGTATCGTGTAGCGGGTCATGGAAAAAAATTTAATTATATTAATGTCACTTTTTTCCTCCCCCCACTCCCCCCTTGGAAACAGGAGTTTTTGCGCCGCAAATTAAGTTTAATATCAAAAAACCCTCTAATAGGTAGGAAGAGACGAGCAAAAGTTTTTGAAAGATGACAAAATTAGTTTTTGCAAGCATTCAAGATCCAGTAGAAAAATTCTGATGCTTGTATGAGGAAAATAAAAGAAAGCGATAAAATAAAGCTTTTTTTTTTTTCCTCACTGAATGTGACAAAATTCATTGCCTAGCTCCGAGTCTAAACAAAAAACTTTTTTTTTCTTAAAACGAAAAAAAAATGAAAATTAAAGAATAATAATAATGACAAAAATGAGAAAAGTTTGAGTTTGCAAACTAAAATGAATCAGTCTCAAAGAGTGAGGTACAAAATTTTTGTAAAGATACGGGAGAAAAACCAAATAAAAAAAGTGTCATTAACCAAAGATTTGCTTTCACCTCTGCGTTATAAGTAAATATAAGCAGAATTAAAACTTTTGTTCTAGTTCTTAAAGGGAGTTTACCGAAAGGTAGATATCTTGAGACCGCAAAACTTTTACGTTTAAAGTTTTTGTCGTATAACTTACTAGCCGAAGGGAAATTAGTGAAAATGACACTATGCATGAATAGAACAGTGTATTGCGTTTTATAAGAAATAAAATGGCACGTATAATGTACTGTCTTTGCAGCTAAATTAACATGGTTTACACAAAATCAAAAATTTTTAACAATATAATTATATTCCAGCGTTTTTCAACTTGGGGGTCGCGGTGACATTTAGGTGGGGGGGGGGGGTGTCTCGAAATAATTACAACTCAACTCATAATAGTTTGAACTAGTCTCTAGAGCAGTTATTTGTTATTATAGGTATTACTCGACTTACGACCGCAATTTTTAAATAGTAAAAAAATATATAGTATCAGAATATTTAAGAATTTATTTTAAATGCTGCCTTAAAACATTTTTTTAAAAAATCGCTTTGAAAACGATGTTTTTTTCTGAAGCACACAAACTGCCATAGAATAAGCTTCGACCTTAAAAAATGAACTCTTTTCCTTGCGATTTAATATGGAATCACAGTTTTATTTGGTAGGACATGAGTCTCCATCGCTTCAGGTGACCTTGTAGAAAAACGTGATGCGAGGTTTCTGGAGGCTGAGGGATACTGGAGAATAGGAAACCGTTATACAGGTATTCTTCGACTTGCAACCGCTCGCACTTAACGACCAAAATTTAAAAAAAAAAAAATTATTATTTTCTCAAAAATATTGATGCTCGAATGTACAGTACATACCTATATGTATTACATAATTCTAAAAATATATGATGCAATATTCTTCAATACTGCAAAAAAAATTATGACGCAATAATATAAATGTATGATTCAATAGTTTCGATATCGCCGTGATAAATCAAATAAACCTTCACTGGAGTCATAAATGGCTTCAGCTTTTCATTGTATTAATAAAGGACTACAACAATTAGAAGGAATGGATCCAAATGAAGAAAGATTCACAAGCGTAAATCGTCGTTTTCGGGAAAATCTGGCCTGCTACCAGACAATATACAAGGAAAAGAAGATGCAAACTGTTCAAACAACCTTGGATGCATTTTTTTACAAAAACTTGCAACGTATCTTCTGTCGCAAATTCTGAACCAATGGATTGTACTAACATAATAAGTAGTGATGACGAAGAATAATTTATGTCTTCTAAATACAATGTATTTTAAATTATGTATACATGCATGAAAGTAAAATATATATGCATGTACATATACAAAATAAATTTGCTTGAAACTCGACTTACGACCAATGTCTCGGTCCCTATCTCGGTCGAAAGTCGAAGAATGTACTGTTATTAACGCATTTTTCACATATAAATTTATTGAAATGTGAACGCAGGTAACCGGCAAAGACTGAAATTTTGGAATAAAGTAGGAAATTTTTTATTTTCTTAAAAATCTATTTTCTTTACGGGGGGGGGGGGGGTCTGGAATTCACAGATTTAGTGATAAAATGTGAGGATATACCTTAAAGTCATTCAGGTCATAGTAAATGTAGCTTTCAACTAAAGCAATGCTCAGTTGATCAAAAATTTCTCCAATATGACTATCACCTTTATATTCATATTACCTTTATCCTACATTGTCTTCAACATTTGGGTGTAAAAACACGAATTTACTGTGTACCGGTCAACAATCTGTCTGGGAGGTCGTGAAATGTTCGTTTTATTTATATTACGTTTGGCGGGGTAAAAATATTGAGAACGGCTGATATAGTCTATATTACTGCATTCCTTTTACGTTTACAAAAAATTAAACTGGATGCATTGCAATCTATATACACTAGTAATCAAAAATTAAGGAAAAATCACAAAAAGAGGGATAAGACGTTCAAAACTAGACCAATCTGTTTAATATTTGAATATGTTGTTAAATAAAAGGTGCTGAACAATACTACATTATGCCAAATAGTGGCGCTGCACTCGGAATTCGTCATTTGCGAGAAGTGCATGTTTCAGAGCAAGGTGGCAATTGTCTCTGCGAGGCTGAGATTAGACATCTGGCATAGCCAAATTGTAACAATGACCTCCAGGCATCATTTGACAGAAGAACTGCGATGGCGAGCTGTTGGGAGACTAGAGGCAGGACAAAGTCAGACAGAAGTCGTCAGATGGCTAAATGTGAGTCTGTCTGTGGTTCATAGACTTTGGCAACAATTTCTAACCACGGATTCGGCATCCAGGAGGTTCAGCCAAGGACGGCCATACGCTACGACAAATGCCGATGACCGATATTTGTCATTATGCGCACGAAGGAATAGAACCGCAACTCCGTCTGAACTCAGATCCTCCCTCGCGTCGAGGTTGGTATCAACGTCAATCGTGCGTAGAAGGCTTCACAAAGGTAGTCTTTTTGCTAGGCTACCAGCCATTTGCGTCCCGCTCAGGTACGCAACGTTTGCAGTGGGCACGCATAGACGAGAACGTTTGCAGTGGGCACGTCTACATGTCCACTGGACGCGTGAGCAATGGAGGGCTGTTCTCTTTACGGATGAGTCCAGGTTTAGCCTCCAAAGCGATAGTAGGCGTATTTTGATTTGATGAGAACCTGGAACTCGTTTTCATCCATCACACATCCGTGAAAGATATGCATACGGATCAGGCAGTGTTTGTGTTTGGGATGGTATCTCTTTGGGTGGACGCACAGACGTTCATGTCTTTCCCCGTTGAAATGTGAATGCTCACGCCTATAGAGATGAGATCCTTTATGTTTATGTGCGCCCTTATGCCGGAGCAATAGGTTATGCTTTCGTGCTACAGGACGATAACGCGAGACCGCACAGGGCTCGCATCGTGGATGCTTATCTTGAGCAGGAAACAATTCAGCGTATCGAGGGGTCAGCTCGATCACCGGACCTGAATCCTATCGAGAATGTTTGGGACGCTTCAGGACAACGTATAGCTGCTCTCAATTCTCCTCCTCGGACCCTAGCCATGCTTTCAACTGCTTTGCAAGAGCAATGGCTCTCACTTCCTACCGCACTCATAGACCGCATAATCGACAGCATCACATATCGCTGTGTGTGCTGTACTGCTTCCCAGGGGTATCATACGCCATATTAAAGGTACTTTTCCTATACCAAACTGACACATTCAATTTGTTCATTGTATACATATGCTAGTTTCTATAAAACCATAATAGCCTGGAGATTTCTTTTTATGCTATTTTATACCTACCTATGTATTGTATAATGTGTATAAGTTTCATTAAATTCTACTCGTAACTTTTTGAGTAATCGCTATTTTTGTGACTTTTCCTTAATTTTTGATAACCATTGTATATAAAATAGTTCTGTGACTGACTGACTGACAGATAACGCACACACCAAACCTCGGGACCTAAAGGGCTGAAATTTTGCATGGCGATTCTTCTTATAGTGCAGGGGTGGACTAAGAAAGATTTTTGAAAAATTCTTCTTAGATTTTTTAAATTAAATTTTTCAGCTGTTTTTGAAACTTATTTTAAGTTTGCATTAAAAATAATAATCTGAGGGTTATAAAATTTATATTATCGGAAGGATCATAAAAATTTCTTTAAGATGAATTCTTTTTCAAATCTTTACCTCCATTATCTGATTTTTTGGGAATTTTTAAAGCTTAATTTTTAGAATTTAATTTCTTAAATGCGGATCACGTGGTTTCTTTTGTTTTTGTGATACTTCAAATTAATTTTGCGTCCCGTGCATAACAACGAAATAAATTGACCAAAAAGAAATATTAAAATACGGTAAAAAATAAAATTTAACCACTAGACTCATTGAGATGGTAGTTTTTTAAGAATTTAATTCAAATTAGTATGTTTTATGAATATTAAACATACAAATTAATTGCATACATTGACCATTGTATTTAATTTGAATATTTTCTTCCCCATTATTTTGTCTGTAAAAATATCCGTTACGATTTTTTATATTTTTTTTACATTAATTGCATACATTGACCGTTGTATTTAATTTGAGTGTACTCCGAAGTACGGGTATTCAGCAAGTAATTCATAGAAATAGTGTTTTTGTTTTCTTTGCTATAACTGTCTTTTCAGGATTGCAATATTCAATATTGAGTTCAAAATCTGATATTTATTGAATTTACCAATAAAATCCTTCAAATCGTATTTTTTCTTCCCTTTTTTTTAATATGGATGTAAAATTATTTACGATATCAAAAATACGCATGCATCACACCGGTAACTGTGAGAATTTTGACAAATTTGAAGCGTTTCAATGCGTCAAAGAGATTCATTGAAAGGACATTCCATAAGTTCAGCTAAACAAGTAGACTTAAAATAAGAAGGACGAAGAAGCAACGGAAGAGGAAGAGGGAGTATTTAAGCAGAAGAACTAATAAAAAGAGTACGTGAGAGAATTCACTGAAATCGCTCACAACCTGCGAGAAAAGTATCACGAGACTTGTGTCAAATATAAAGTTGGAATTATTATGAAAAACGTGTTAAAATTAAAAACTTTAAGAAAGTATCGTAATTCATTGGGGAAAAAATAGGAATGCGGGATTGAAAAAAAAAATCAAACTATCACTATTTCGAGACATGATATAATTATTTTTCAGTTTTTCTTTCAATAAGCATCTCATAACAATCAAAAGGACAACATCTACGCGAAATTAGATTGTGATATTTCTCCTCTTCATTCATTCATTTTATTATTCTCATTCTTGATTGTATTGAAACAAAATAAATTAAACTGATTAACTTTTCTGCTCTAATAATTGGATGCTATCCTTTGAAACTGGTTTCTGTGAATCACACGTAATAAATAGTAGGTTCAGATGCTAAACTGTCATTTCAGAATACTCTGAATGAAATAGGGTAGTTCCTGGAAAAATAAAATTTTGCCATAAGAGACATGCTCTGAATTTTGATATACGATTTACAAGTGCTTGATAATATATATTGTATATATGTTATAATATTGTATATGCATTACAATATTGTATTTACTGAATCTCCACCTTTGGTACATTTGAATGGATTACATCTATGATTATAAAAAGTCTGTAATAAATGACTAAAAAAATTGTAATTATTGTTAATATTCCTTCCACGCACTGATATTCACTGAATAATACTGATATAAAATATGCTAAAATATAAATAAAGTACATTAAGGACGTTTTAGTGGCTTTATATAATACATAACAATTTTACATAAATGTCGATCTTTAGAATGCTTTACAAGTGCTTTATAACTGATTATTTATAGTTCTGAGTATAAAACTTTCGTCACATTATAAACATGCTCCTAAGTTGATACATTTCAAATGAATTATATCAACGAAAGAATTCTATAAATTTCGCGAAAAACATCTGCGAGAAAATTATATATATATATATATATATATATATATATATATATATATATATATATATATATATATATATATATATATGGGCAATTCCATGTGACCCACGTTACCGTTGGACACAATTTCGCAAAAGCAAATTCTATATATATCAAAGAAATATTACATTTGATTAAAAAAAAGTTCTTTATAGACATCTGGGATACAGTAAGAAACTAGTGATATCAATTTTTAAAAACTTAATATGAACAGATGGTATCCAGACCATAATTTAGCACTGTGACTCACATTGCAAAAAAAAAAGGAAGTCAAGTTTAGTGTGTTAATGAAAACCTAAAATTTCTCCACTTTCAACACAGCAGAGTAAAAAAGAAGTATTTTATGAAATAATAAGCACTTCCAACTTGTGATATACACCTCGAAAAATTTTTTTTGATAGTAATTAATTATGTTAATCAATATTTTACGTGTGACTCACGTTACATCTCCCACTTAAGTCTTTGAAGTGAATGAAATATTGATTTAAAAATATTTTATTTTGCAGTTAGTAAACATTACTAAATTAAATTAACAGGCATGTAGTTATAGTGAAGTAATAAATTAATTAGCAGTAAATTAGTGAAAATTAATATATATATCTATATATCATTTATATATATATATATATATATATCAATTAGAATAAATTACAGTGGTTTTATTGAAAGAACTACAATACAAATGTAAAAAACACTCTTGACTTAACAGGAATTGGAGGTTTTAATATCCAAATCAACTTTGATCGAGGATAAAATATTTTATCTTCATTTTTAGGCCATTTCCAATGTTTGCCTGTAGGGTGCATCGTAGTTATTTCAAAGTCTCCATTGATACAATTGGTAGTTTTTCCTGGATACAGTACACCATCGTATTCAATTACATACCAATCATCATATTTAATATCGTATAATGGTTGAGGAATTATTTTATTATCAGAAGATATCAAAAATCCTTTAGGTTTCTTATTTTCATCTTTAATACAGTGATATTGTTTGATACCTTGTAATAATGGTAAATAATGGAAATTGTGGAACAAGATCTGCTACATAAGAGTGTAAATCGGAATATGATCCAATGCGTTCTATCTTCAACAATAGTTGATAACTTAATTAACATGCCCGTATCCGGCCTAGACACGGAGGTATTTAATGGCGCTTTTCGGGATTCGATCCGAGCATCCTCAGCACCGAAAGCCGACGTATTTTTACTAGGCTACCTCAAGCCCCTATATATATATATATATATATATATATATATATATATATATATATATATATATATATATAGAGAGAGAGAGAGAGAGAGAGAGATAGATAGAGATATCGATATATATAATATATATTATATATATATATACATATATACATATACATACATAAATATATACACACATACACACATGTACATATATTTACCCTAAAAATATATAACTGCATTACGCCTTAATTATGATTGTTTCAAACTTTAATTTACTTAAATAACATCGACAATAATTAATATTAATGTCGGTTATTATAACACTTTACAAGGGATTAATAACAGTCTATTTATAGATCTGTATCTAAACGTTTCATCACATCATAAACATATTCCTGAATCTCTACCTTTGATACATTTAAATGGATTACACCGATGAAAGAATTCTATGAATTTTGCGAAAAACATCTGCAAATGAAAAATAAATAAATAAATAACATGAGGGTGCTTTAAATGACGTTGTGCGAGCTGATTATTCTATTCTTCATGATTAGTATACGAATCCTACTGTGCCAAGTACTTCCGTGAAGTGCCTTCACTCACTCCTTCCCGCCCGCTGCGTCCCGTGAGATCTGGACTCTGTCAACGAACTTCTCATAATAAAATTTCAGTTTTATTCCCTTATCTTTGGAGTCATTCAGATTCAAAGTCCGTAGCTTTGAATAACAATATTTCAAAGTCCGTAAATAAAAAAGGGATCTAATAAATTTTTCTGTTGTTTCTAGAAGAAATTAGTCACTTGAAATTAAACTTAATTTCCCAGAAGAATTATGTAATTAAGGAGAGGAAAATTGTGCCGTGAAAAATGTCCGAATGAATTTTTCAAGAGTAGGTTTTTCTCCTTTTTTTGTTGAACCGAAAAAGAAGCAATACTTCTTTTCGTAAAATTATTTCTAAATTTTTGTGGTTGTTTCTTTATTTTATTTTGACAAATTTTACTCCTGTTGCTGTCATCCTTAGTTTAAAAGAAATGCTTCAAAAGAAATGGAGCAATAATAGCGAGAAGGATGTGAAAAATTCAATATTGAATTCAAGACCACGAGGGAAATCAGGAGATTTAATATCTCCTCGAATTTTCAGATGTTTCCTCTTTTAACTTTTGATCATCGTAGAACTATAATTCTCTTGATGTTTGGAAATGGGAAGTTGAATTTTCAATTAAATTAAAAGTTTGACAATTGCTCCATTAATTCTTTTAGATATTGTATAAATAAACAAAAGTTTGAAAGAATCATGCAGAAGGTGGAGTATAAGAATATATTATAAGGCTATGTATATATATATATATATATATATATATATATATATATATATATATATATATATATATATATATATATATATATATATATATATATATATATATATATATATATATATATATATATGTATGTATATATATATATATATATATGTATGTATATATATATATATGTATGTGTATATATATATATATATATATATATATATATATATGTATGTATACATATATATATGTATGTAAGTATACATACATATACATTTTATATATATATATATATATACGATGATTTTTTTAAAAACTGACAGTACTCAGATCCATCTGTAGCGCGATCTATGAGCCGGCATTCCACTAAAATTGATAGAGGGACTAAGGACGACATGGGATAGAGTTTCCGTGAAAAAAAAAATTAGCTCCAAAAGTCGCCGATAGAGGAAGATGTGGCGCTCTTGCTGTCGGCGCACCCTAGAATTTGCATAAAAGGCAAGTAAAACATCAAAATAGAAATTCACGACCATGTTGTCGACAGCAGCGCCAGTATTTCGGGATATAAATTGCGAAATCTGTTGCGCCTTTGCTTTACAGAAGAAAAGGTCATCAGTCGCTTTTTTTCACTTACATGGCCACCTCGCTCCCCTGACCTAACCCATGTGATATTTTTCTGTGGGGTTATTTAAAATCTAAGGTGTATCTTAGAGAAGTCTCGAATTTGGCGGCCCTAAAGAACAACATATCCCGGGCTTTAATGAACATTCCTGGTGATATGTTACGCTCGGCCGTTTAGAACATAGTGTTCAGAATGCAATGTGTCGTCCACCAAGACTGTGGTCACATTGAAGGAGGGAGAAGTGAATTTGCTGCATAATGTGATGTTGCAGTTAAATTTCTTTGTTATTCATTTGTCTTACAACCTTTTCGGTATTCATCCCTAATCTTTATAGCGCGAAATGCTAGCGCTGCTGTCGACTCCATAGTCGTGAATTTGTATTTAGATGTTTTTCTTGCCTTTTATGCAAATTCTTGGGTGCGCCGACAACAAGAACGCCATATGTACTTCTATCGGCGACTTTTGATCTTTTTTTTTTTTTTTGACGGAAAATTCTTCCCCATGTCGTCCTTAGTCCCTCTATCAATTGTGGTGGAATTCCGGCTGATAGATCGCGCTACCGATGTTCTTGAGTACTGTCAGGTTTTTAAAAAATCACCCTGTGTATATATATATATATATATATATATATATATATATATATATATATATATATATATATATATATATATATATATATATATACAGTAACCATCGCTTATAGTGATCAGGGGTTATAAGAATCAACCGTTTATAAGAATCATTACCGAGAAAACAAAAACAAATGTATTATTTCCATGTTCAAATATTCGCTTTAAAGAATCAATCCACCGGTTTTAAGAATAAGTTTACATACTTCGCTTTCCTTTTCCAAAAAAGCCACTTAAACCCTCAAAAGGCATGAAGTTCTTTCTTTTTTTTTAAAGAAAGATTGATAAGATGGGATGGAATATAGTCGTAAAATTCATCCCTTTCTTTGTTAGACATAACATAAGAGTTTCCTCTTAAACGCTTTAGCACAACACTGTCCTATTAACTTGACCCAGGTGCATCTTTACCCGTTCGGGTCCTATTTCACTTTTCTCCACTGACAAAGAAAAATAGGGACTCCTTTTTTTCCCACCTCCCACATCCTGGTTGTGGCTTCCTAGAACCCGAAACACATAAATCTTCGCCGAAGTGTCCAAGTCCATTATCACTTAGGCAAACGTGACATTAGTAGATTCAGCACGTTATCAAACCGTGAAACGTAAGCTAGAAGGTGAATCTTCGTCAGAAACTATTAGTATTGAAAGAGTACTGAAACAGCCTCCTGAAAACTTCATTATGTCAAACTACTATAGAAAACTTTTTCTTGTTCCCTTCCTGTAGTTGAAACATTAAAACTGTTAAGAAGGTATGTTGTAACAAATATTGGATTTTTTTCTTCTCTTACTATAATCATGTGTATCTACATATAGGTCTTATTAAGTTGTATTTTTAAAATTATAAAAAATAATTTTAATAAAAGATAATTAACGTAAATTAAAGAGTATTTTATGGTAAATTACCTCATATATGTATATATAGGTGTGTGTGTGTGTGTGTGCCTGTCCAAAAACCAAAATTTCGGCTATAAGAATCAAACGCTTATAAGAATCAAATACAGTAATAATAAACGTGATTTTTATAAGCGGAAATCACATGTATATATATATATATATATATATATATATATATATATATATATATATATATAATAAAAATTGAAAGAAAAAGAGTTAGGAGGAAAGAGATTATCAGTACGTTATAGAGCGTAAATATTAATAACTTAATTTACGCTCAGTTAAATACCAAGAGTCATGTAATTCATCAAGAGGCGTATAATTGATCTACATCAAAAGTGAAATCTAATAGAAATTTCTTTATTAATTTGTTGCCATTAATATAGTATTTCCTCAAGCAAAAGCTTTTCATCATATAGTAAATGCTCTAATCAAACTTGTAAATGGAAATTTTTTTACTATACATTAAACACTATAAAAAATTATTCTAGTTAAAACTCATGAAGTCTAAAATAAGTAGTCACCATTAAGTCTAGAGCCATGACTTACCTATTAGTTATATAAATACAACACTGTTTCATACTTTGTAGCATACTTTTGACAGTATTTCAACATTAATTCATGATTTACGGTATAAAATAATTTTCCGTTCTAATAAATGCTTCTTTCATTGATAATCTATTTCTCAAACGCTTTTACTTGATTATTTGGTTTAATAGGAAATTTATTCACTTATCTGACGCTTTCACTTACTATTATATAGTACTGATTTGAAAATATTGAGATAGATTGGAATATACAGGATTATATAACTACCTTTTGACAGTTTTCAAACAATTATCAATTTTCTTTACATCGCTAGACAGTGCGTAACAAATAAATTATGCTTGAATTGGAATTTGTAGATTGTTAAAATATTTCTATATAATGCGCCCCCTAGCGGACATTTTATTTAATTTTTTTAATCTTCCAGCGAATCCTTTGAATTGTCTATCTGCAAAATTTCATCTCAATCTGCCTTTTAGTTACAACTACAGAGGGCTCTGAATGGGCCAATTTTAATTGTGATTACCTGGTATTTTTCCGTACTAACAAAGGTATTCATTTGGACCTACTTCTCAAATGGTTTTTCTTATATATTTTGCAGTAATAGCGAAATTTATTCACTTATTTGACGCTTACACTTACAGTTACTTAGTACTGATTGGAAAAATATTGATATAGATCCGAATATACAGGAATATAACAAACTACCTTTTGACAATAATTTTTCCAACAATAAGTCATTAGTAAAATTAATTTTCCGTACTAACAAAGGCTTTTTTTTAAAATTATTTTTCTAATGCTTTTTCTTGATTATTTTGCTTTTATAGGGAAAATTATTCATTGTTTTGGCGTTTACACATACTGTGATTTAGTACTAATTGAAAAATTTTGAGATCGATTGGAATACATTACCTTTTGACAGCATTGCAACAGTAACCTGTCAGTTACAGTGTAAATTAATTTTCCGTACTTACGAATACTTTCTTAAGAACCTAGTTCCAAACTCTTTTAACTGATTATATTTTTTTAATAGGGAAAATTAGTCATTTATTTGACACTTACTGTTATTTAGTACTTATTCGGAAAATATTGAGATAGACAGGAATTTATAGGAATGCATAAGAATATATAATGACCTTTTGATAGTATTGCAACAGTAATTCGTAAGTAACAGTATAAAGTAATTTTCCGTACTAACAAAGGCTTTCATTAAGGAGCTATTTTTCAAATGTTTTTTCTTTATTATTTTGATTTAAAAGGGAAAATTATTAATGTATTTGCCATTTACGCGTACTGACATTTAGTACTAATTAAAAAATATTTAGATAGATAGGAATATATTACTTTTTGAGAGTATTGCAACACTAATTCGTAAGCTACAGTATAAAGTAATTTACCGTGCTAACAAATATTTTCACTAAGAACCTATTTTCAAACTATTTTATCTGATTATATTTATTTAATAGGAAAAATTAGTCATTTGTTTGACGTTTACACTTGCTGTCCTTTAATACTTATTCTGAAAATATTGAGGTAGACAGGAATATATTAATTTGATAGTAATGCAACACTAATTCGTAATCTACAGTATAAAGTAATTTTCCGTGCTAACAAAGACTTTCACTATGAACCTTTTTCCAAACTCTTTTACCTGATTGTATTTATATAATAGGGAAACTTAGTCATTTGTTTGACATTTACACTTCTGTCATTTAGTACTTAATCGGAAAATATTGAGATAGATAGGAATATATTACTTTTTGACAGTATTGCAACACTAATACGTAAGCTACAGTACAAAGTAATTTTCCGTGCTAACAAAGCCTTTCACTAAGAACCTATTTACAGTCTCTTTTACCTGATTATATTTATTCAATAGGGTAAATTAGTCATTTATTTGACGCTTACACTTTTTGTCATTTAGTACTTATAAGAAAAATATTGAGCTAGATAGGAATTTATGGGAATATATAGGAATATATAATAACCTTTTGACGGTATTGAAACGGTAATTCGTAAGTCACAGTATAAAGTAATTTTCCGTACTAACAAAGGCTTTCATTAAGGGGCTATTTTTCAAATGCTTTTTCTTGATTATTTTGCCTTTATAGGGAAATTTTTTTCACTTATTTGACGCTTACTCGTACTGTCATTTAGTACTAATTAGAAAATATTGAGTTAGATAGGAATATATTACTTTTTGACAGTATTGCAACACTAATTCGTAAGCTCAGTATAAATAAATTTCCCGTGCTAACAAAGACTTTCTCTAAGAACCTATTTCCAAACTCTTTTACCTGATTATATTTATTTATTAAGGAAAATTAGTCATTTATTTGACGCTTACACTTGCTGTCATTTAGTACTTATTCGGAACACATTGACATAGATTAGGAATATATAAAAATATATAATAACCTTTTGACAGTAATGCAACAGCAATTCGTAAGTCACAGTATACACTAACTGTCTGTACTAACAAAGGCTTTCATTAGTCCTATATTTCAAATGCTTTTTCTTAATTATTTTGCTTTTATAGGGAAATTTGTTGACATATTTGACGCTTACACGTACTGTTGTTTTAGTAGTAATTAGAAAATATTGAGAGAGATAGGAATATATTAATTTTTGACAGCATTGCAACAGAAATTCGTAAGCTACAGTATAAAGTAATTTTCCGTGCTAACGAAGACTTTCACTAAGAACCTATTTCGAAATTCTTTTACCTGATTATATTTATTCAAATATGAAAATTCATCCTTTATTTGACGCTTACACTAGCTGTCATTTAGTACTTATTCGGAAAATATTGAGATAGACAGGCATTTATGGGAATATATAGAATTATATAATAATGTTTTGACAGTCTTGCAACAGTAATTCGTAAGTCACAGTATAAAGTATTTTTCCGTAGCGAAATCTTTCATTTAGATCTATTTCTTCAATGGTTTTTCTTAATTATTTTGCTTCAATAGGGAAATTTATTCATTTATTTGACGCTTACACTTATAGTTACTTAGTACTGATTGGAAAATATTGAGATAAATTGGAATATACAGGAATATATAACAAACTACCTATTAACAGTTTTCCAATAATAAAACATGAGTTAAAGTAATTTTTCGTACTAACAAAGGCTTTTCCGTAAAGTAATTTTTCGTGCTAACAGAAGCTATTTTTCAAGTGATTTTTATTGATTATTTTACTTTAATAGGGAAAATTATTCATTTATTTGGCGTTTACACGCATATTAGTACTAAATGGAAAATATTAAGATAGATAAGAATATATTACCTTTTGACAATAGTGCAACAGTAATTTGTAAGTTACATTATAAAGTAATTTACCGTGCTAACAAAAAAAATTAGTAAGAACTTATTTCAAACTCTTTTAGCTGATTATATTTATTTAATAGGAAAAATTAGTCTTTTTTTCATGCTTATATTTGCTGTCATTTAGTACTAATTCGGAAAATATTGAGATAGGTAGAAATATGTAGTAACATATAATATCCTTTGACAGTATCGCAACAGTAATTAGTAAGTTACAATGTAGAGGTTTTCATTAAGAATCTACTTCTCAAACGCTTTTACTTAATTATTTTGCTTTAATATGAAAAATTAGTCATTTATTTGATTTTACGCTTACTGAAATAGATATCAATACATAATCAAAATGCGAAATACAGCAATAACAATTTACTTATGTGAATTACACAGCTAAAAATGTATATAGTATTTTAGTTTCATACATTAATGTTATAAATTTGATTTCGGGATCACATTAAAAAAAAATCTTCCTTCAAATTTTTCGAAACCTTTTTTCTATAAAAGAATTAACTTGCGATGAATTTAAAAAAAATTGTTTAGAGGGAGCACAGGAGGATTACAATACATAATCCCCTTTTTTAAGCTATCCAAAAAAAAAAAGCGCTTTTCTAACTCACCCTCGTTTGACCCGAGGCGCTCTTGCTTAAGCTACCAGAAAGGCACTAGATAGTTTCTACTCTTGAAATTTCATAGGGACCAATTACGCGGGAGCTATTCTTATATTTCTTTTTCCATAGCTTGAATATTATGCATCTTTACGTCGCAAACTTTTAAGCATAAAAAAACTCATCTCCTGATAGAATTTAGGCATGAAAATAATAAAGGAAGATAGGGTAAGATTAAACGCCAATAAATTTGATTAAATGCTATCAGTAAGATAGTTTCAACTATATGGTCTAAACATGGATTTTAAAATTAAAGCAATATATTATTTTTATAATTAAAGCAATCTATTATTAAATACTAATTTATCATTTTTCACACATTTGCTCTTTTGTACTGCAATGTAATTTTTTTTTAATTTTGAGATAGTACATTTGTATGTATATATATATAGTACTAGCTGAAAACCCGCACTTCGCTACGGAGTACATTGAAATTAAATACAACGGTCAATGTATGCAATTAATGCCAAAAATATATATATATTTATAATAAATACGACGATCAATGTATACAATTGTAATATATATATATATATATATATATATATATATATATATATATATATATATATATATATATATATATATTATATATATATATATATATATATATATATATTATATATATATATATTTATTTATTTATTTATTTATAAAAAAAGCCGTAAGGGATATTTATTTTTTTTGGATAATATCCAATCGTCTGCTGCATTAGAAAGAAAAAAAATTATATTTTGCCTATTTAGTTGTTATGCACATGACGATAAATTTATTTAAAGTACCAGAAAAATCACGTGATCAGCATTTAATAAATTAAATTCTAAAAATGAATCTTTAAAAATTCACCAAAAATCAGAAAATCGACGCAAAGATTCGAAAAAGATTTCATTTTAAGGGAATTTTTATGATCTTTCTCGTGATATAAATTCTATAACCCTCAAATTATTATTTTAAAGGCAAACTTAAAAAAAGTTACAAAAACAGCTTAAAAATTTAATTTTAAAAAATCTAAGAAGAATTTTTCAAAAATCTTTCTTAGTGCACCCCTACACCATAAGAAGAATCGCCATGCAAAATTTCGACCCTTTTAAGTCTAGCGGTTTGGTCTGTGCGTTGTATGTCAGTGAGTCAGTTACTGAACTGTTATATATATATAGATAATGTACGTAAATTGAAATTGTAAATAGTAATATGTTATTAATGCAATGGTAAATGTAATAGTAAGAGTAAGAGTAAGAGTATTTGAAATTGCACCTTAAATGTAAAATTGTAAGTATATAATGTAAGCTGTAATTGTAAATTGTAATATGTTCACAAGCGTAATTGTAATTGAAACTGCAGTTTGAATGTAAAATAGCAATTTTATAATGTAAATTGTAACTGCAAAGCACAATTAATTTGCAGGGTATGGATAAGAAATACATGTACAAATAAGTACAGGGAAAAAACAAAGAAAGCAACAGGGAACCGGCGTGGAACTTAAGTGGGGTTGCCATTATAAATTGGTTGAATAGATAGTTTAGGCTTGCGAATTGTAAAGGGAAAAAATCGGCTTGGTGGTGTCCGAGTAAGTCGTTCGTCCCCGAGCAAATGGGTCCCTGCTGAGCGGATTGCTGGGGGGACGCTGGGCTCCAATTAAACATGCCGTATAAGCTTATCGCTGTGGTCGGTGGAACCTTTAGAATTATCAAGTGGCGTGCCCACTGTGGGATTAATGAAAATGAGATGGTAGACGCTGCAGCTAAACAAGCGATAACACTGAATGAAATCACAGGAAATTATAAATTAACTAAAGAACAGATTAAGAATAAAATTCAGAATTATTATATAAATATATGGCAAGAAAATTGGGAGAGAAGAAGTTTAGGAAGGAAAGTATTTGAGGTATTCCCTAGAATTTCTACGAAATGACTGTCGGCAGATTTCCTTATTAATCAAGCAATAACTTAACATGGCTGTATAGGGGTCTATCAAAACAAATTTTTTGCTAAAACGGATCTTTGCGAGTGTGGCTATATACAAACTATAAAGCACTGTATATACAATTGTAGCAAATGGGCTGAAGCACGAAAAAACTTACCTTTGAGCTTTGAAGATTGAGCCCATAGTAAATAATTTACGGATTATTATTGTAGAAGGTCTATCAAGAATATTATGCAGGAACTTGTGAATATACACTTCCAAGGGGAAGGTGGATAGCCCCTCAGATTGAAAAGAAAAAAGACATGTAAACGAATAGTAAAAAGAAAAACTTCGGGACCCGGCTGGGCTGGATTGCCATCGGGGTGATTAGTTTTATTATTGAAGGGCCGTATAACCTTCGGGTGTAGACAGCGGCGATATTTCTTATCAAGTGGCGTAATATGTGATTTCTATGAATTTGCGTACTGATAGAAATAAAGGAAATATAAAAGAACACAGATCCTTTCCCAACTGTTTGTTTAACTAGATTTTTTACATGTATGTATTTAAAATTTTCTTGGAAAGAGCAGAACTGAATTCACTTCCCTTGTCTGCGGAGCCATTTCATTGCACCATACCACCAATGTGAGGAAATTTCACATTGCCAATTCACATTCACATTCTCCTTAACCCTGTAATTGCCCAGTTAATGGTAATGTAAATCAGAATCATAGATCTCTTTCAGGTTTTTAATAACACTTAATTTTGAAAACTCAGAAAATTCAAAAGATTTAGAAAATCCACGGTGATTTAAATAGAGGATTTGTATTACGGTACAGTGGTATCACGGTACACAATCACATATTACGCCACCTGATAACGGTACAGTGGTTTGAGACGAAATAGATGGTACGGTCGGGTGGGATCAGACCCGATCACTTTTTTGGTGAGGTTTTTGGTAGAAATAAGTACACAATAAGCATTTTTGTTGTATAATAACATTCCTTGATAATATTTTACATGAAATGAAAACCTTATTGTAGAAAAAAAAAGACCAATGAATTGAAATTTTGCTAAACAAAGAAAGTTTCTCTGGCATTTACATAGAATGTTGTCTATATTAGGTCTAGTATGTAATTTAGTCTTGTACCTAGTTTTAGAAGTTACTAAACCAAATTTCTGAGCACAAAAATGTAAAAAATAATATACACTGACATTTTTGGCCTTCAAAATCGAAATAAAAATTAAAAATCTAAAAAAAAAAAAAGACTAGTGATCATGAATAACGTTTTTCAACAGAGACACTCGTATTTACTGCAAACTTATAACTGCAAACGCTCCCACACCTGTTGCAAGACTGCCTGGTAGGGTTCCTTGTCAACTCGATCTCTTGCAATGAGAGGGGAGACTACAGGAGGGAAGAAACACACCCTTAGGTCGGATCCGACCCCCACCATACCGTTAGAGGGTTAAAGTCCTTTGCGGCTAACGCACAAAAAGTGGTCTTTTTTACCCCACAGGCAGGGTGCTCCCCGTTTAGCACATATTTTATTAACTGTATTATATTTTTTTCTGCCGATTCTGATGCCTTCTCAAGTAAATGCTTGTAAATTTACATCCTCATGGTTCATAAATATTTTTTTGCAGTGGGTCGAACCCCCTGAATCAACTATCTTCCAGATGGGGATTGAAACTTGAGCCCTGGTCATCCGGTCAGTGTGAGAAAATCTTATATTGGAATTTCTACTCCTCTTAAATCTTCGAGCTTATTGTACTATTTTATGATTTTTTTTCTTCGGTTAACACTAAATATAAAGATATATCGGACACCAGTTGCCCCTGTATATGTGAACAAATCCTCTATTTAAATTACCGTGGATTTTCTAACTCTTTTGAATTTTCTGAGTTTTCAAAATTAAGTGTTATTAAAAACCTGAAAGAGATCTATGATTTTGATTTGCATTACCATTAACTGGGCAATTTTCTAATCAGTGACTCGTTAACATTAGTCAGAGGAGGACCGTGATTTAAATAGAAGGTATGCAAATTCTTAATGGAACAAGAAATATTATCGACGTTTACAGACAGCTAGCCTAAATAAAATCATAAGTTTGATTTTCAGGGAGCATGTTATATGCAAAATGATAAAAGCAGTAATAAGATGCTTGAAAAGTTGTAGCTTGGTTATTTTGGTTATAATTTAGGATTCTTTATGCCATTTTACTCCTAATTTTTCAGAGAAAGATGATTTTCACAGCCTTTTAAAAAAATCCTAAATTTTCCTCCATTTCTTAATAATAGCACGAGTTTTGATTTCATTGTTTGGATTTCTGTTATTAATCTTGTGAACAATAACAAAATTAATAACAGAATTTTTACATGTATGTATTTAAAATTTTCTTGGAAAGAGCAGAACTGAATTCACGCCCCTTGTCTGTGAAGCCATTTCATTGCACCATACCACCAATGTGAGGAAATTTCACATTGCCAATTCACATTCACATTCTCCTTAACATAAAATCATAAGTTTGTTCAGTTACTTTACTTTTAAAAACATGCTACTCAAATCATTGATTATTTTCTAGTGAATTTCTTACCCTATCCTTTGTTTTTTACCGGTTTGCCCGCACAGTGTACGGGCATCGGTATTCTGTCCTTTCCTATTTTGGTTTGTACGTATTTTAAGTTTGTAAAGTCTATTACTTATACAAAGTCTAGTGCAAATATTTTTAACAGACGTCGGAACTTGTCCATGTCATTTAAATTATTTTCATCCGGTTTTTCTTTGTTAACGGAGGCGCGGGAATTTTTGTTTTGGGGATTTTGTTGTTCTAGTGCTTGCAACGCTTGTGAATTCAAATCCCTACATTTTTCTAAAAATTATGGATGAAATGAACGACGAAAATACTTTCCTGTTAGATGATGGACTGAATTCTGATTCAGATTCGGAACTGCATAGAGAATACAGGTCACTTCTACCCAGATTTGGGTGTATATAATTTGAAGTGGCACTCTAAATGAATTTCATACAAACACAGATTATACATGAAACAATGTTTATTGAATTCCTTGCATATATAGAATTTGCTTTTACAGCAATAAGCATACGTACTACTTGTACGGAATATATATATATTAACATTCAATAGAAATACACATTTCAATACTCACAAACCAGCAGAGAGTCAAACCAGAAGTACTGCCACGTAAACTTTGGACCCCCCTAAGCACTAGCGCAGGATAGCACTCGAGCTTCATACCCTCGTAGCTCCCTCTCGCTTATCTATCAACCTTAACAACCTTTTTCAACCCTAACAACCTTTTTTATTAATGACGCTGCATGGTATTTATACTAAGCGCGTATGCCGAAATTAGCATATCTCAAGCAGCTTCTTTAATTCATTCACTCAAAAGTTTGTTTCTTGTGAATCGAATCTTGTGTATACCTTACAACTGTCTTCTAATTATCTGGATTATTCTTCAGATCATTATTTTTGTCCTGATTGTGACGTAGCACTTTGTATTACACATTGCTTCAAATTGTACCCCACACACACAAAAAAAAAGACTTTTGAACAATTTGCAAAAGTGTAAAATTCAAATTTTATAATAAGTATGAAAGAAATTTTTGTAAGATCTGTTAAACATTCTTCATTGCACGCAGCTTTTTCTTGCAAAAAGCAAAAATTTAAGGGGTTTTGTGTTCCAAAATTTTAAAATAAAAAATAGTGTAGAACCATTAAAAGTGAAATTTATTTTTCATTTTCTTATTCTGTTAAGTATGGTGTTTAATTATATGCAGCAAAAATAATATGCCTTTTCAGGCAACATCTCTAGTAAAAGAAAAGACCATTTAAGGGGTAGAAACACACCATACAAGATTTTTTTCCCTCGAATAATTTAAATTTTAAAATATTATTTGCCCCTTTTTTTTAACGAAAAATGCCCCAAGGGGGGAAATTTCTTTCTCTATTGCGGAGTACAATTTAAAAAAAAAAAAAACTTTCAATTCAAGTCGGCAATCCTTGGAGAAATTTTCTCCACAGGTTAACATTGAGGTGAGCGTATTCGATAGGGTTAGTGCACAGCTGCCTTAAGAGTTTTCAGTGTTTTACTTTTAAAAATATTATTGCTTCTACATGCCTTTATAGTTTGCAGTCATCAAATGAGTTAATAAATTTTCATTATCTATATATATAAAACAGTTCCATAACTGACTGACTCACTGACATACAACGCACAGACCAAACAGCTGGACCTAAAGGGCTGAAATTTTGCATGGCGATTCTTCTTATAGTGTAGGGGTGCACTAAGAAAGATCTTTGAAAAATTCTTCTTAGATTTTTTTAAATTAAATTTTTAAGCTGTTTTTGTAACTTTTTACAAGTTTGCATTTAAAATAATAACCTGGGAGTTATAAAATTTATATCACGAGAAAGATCATAAAAATTCCTTTAAAATGAAATCTTTTTCGAATCTTTACCTCCATTTTCTGATTTTTGGTGAATTTTTAAAGATTAATTTTTAGAATTTAATTTATTAAATGCTGATCACGGGATTTCTTTTTCTGGTACTTTAAATAAATTTATCGTCACGTGCATAACAACTAAATAGACAAAAAAATATTTTTTTGTCTATTTTTTTTTGGATAATGTCCAATCGTCTATGCGATTGGACATTATCCCAAAAAATATTAAAATACACTAAAAGATATTATGTTCCTCAAACTGTACTATATTCTTTAGTATGTCCTATTAGATTTAACTTGAATATTTTCTTCTACATTATTTTGTCTATAAAAATATCCCTTACTAATTTTTTTATAAATATATATATATATTTTTTTACATCAATTGTATACATTGATCGTCGTATTCATTATAAATATATATATATATATATATTTATTTTTTTTTGCATTAATTGCATACATTGACCGTTGTATTTAATTTGAATGTACTCTGTAGCGAAGTGCGGGTTTTCAGCTAGTAATTTTATATAAATTCAACAACTCAGAAATTTTGTTTAAAGAAATTGCAGTTGAGAAAGCCAATGAAAGATATTTAACCCATTTAGAAAGAAAATATAATAGAGAGCTCTTATATTTCCGATAAAACACATATCATCATAATTTATCTTTATTGAAGAGATTTCATAATTAGAACGATCAAAGCTATCAATAAAAAACGATGAAATTATTACACTCAAGAACAATATTCTATTGTTGTTATTGAAGAAAATACAGTGCAATCATCTTGCATTACAAATATGATTAGAATAATTTTAATGTAATTACTGAATTCGTATTGCAACGGCTGATGCACGTGCTTCCTATCAAAAATTTATTATCATTGGTATTAATTAAGTATTGGTATTCCGATTAAATAAAGTTAATTAAACGTAATGAAGTAATTAATGAACACTAAAGGAAGTAATCAATTTCGGTCTAATGCAGTACTGCTATTAAATATACAATTATATTTTTAAAATAATAGAGCGCAATAAAGGTTCTAACAAATTTAATAAGATATTTACAAACTAGGGGGGGGGGATTGAATTTTATCAAAAATCAAACTGCAGGAATATCCATGGGATAAATGTCAGTACATCATTAACCTGATAGAAATATAAAAGTAAAGTTTCCTTCGAATAGAATCGTATTTAATCGTATAACGTTCTCGGCAGATGGGCACTATTATTGCAAGGCTTATATCATTTTAATTGATAAAATGTTTTTATTTATAGTTTCGTGGTAATACTTATAATTTTATTAGTATATTTCGTTAACAGTTTTTATCGTGAAATGGATATTATTATTTAGGTAATAAAATAACTTTTAGAAATAGCTAAGGATTTTTGAATATGACGCTAATCAAAAGATTGGTCACTACGGTCAAATTTTTGCTACAAGAGGGCTAATTAGACCGGTACCTACAGCTTAAATCCGATTCCGAACGACTACAAACATCCATGCCAACAGTGGGACTCGAACCCACAGGCTCTCAACCGAATACCAGTGCCCTAGACATTCGACCATCAACCAGCCGGTAGACAAAGGATTTTTAACTTTCATATGCTTTTATTATTTTAAGGACAAAAACAAAGTTTTATTTAAATATAAATTGAAAGACAGACAAAAAAGCTCTAGTAGAAAGAAAAGAAAAGACGAGCCTAATGAATGGAACAGAAAGAAACTCTGAAATAGGTAAGAATTTGATACAATTTGGACAATTTTATACAAATAAATTCTCCGGTGCTGATGAAGGTTTTTTTTAACTCCCATATGCTTTTATTATTTTATGGATAACAGAATAAACTTTATTTAAATATAAATTGAAAGACAGACAAAAGAGGTCTAGTCAGAAAGTAAAGAAAAGACGAGTCTAATGAAACAAACAGAAAGAAACTCTAAAATATGTGAGAATTTGATTCAATTTGGACATTTATATAAAAATAAATTCACCGATGCTAATGAAGGTTTTTTTATCTCACATATCCTTTTATTATTTTTAGGACAAAAGCATAAAATTTTATTTAAATATAAATTGAAAGACAGACAAAAGAGCTCTAGTCAGAAAGAAAAGAAAAGACGAGCCTAAGGAAACAAACAGAAAGAAACTCTGAAATAAGTAAAAATTTCATTCAATTTGGACATTTATATAAAAATAAATTCACCGATGCTAATGAAGGTTTTTTTTATCTCACATATCCTTTTATTATTTTTAGGACAAAAGCATAAAATTTTATTTAAATATAAATTGAAAGACAGACAAAAGAGCTCTAGTCAGAAAGAAAAGATAAGACGAGCCTAAGGAAACAAACAGAAAGAAACTCTGAAATAAGTAAAAATTTCATTCAATTTGGACATTTATATAAAAATAAATTCACCGATGCTAATGAAGGTTTTTTTTATCTCACATATCCTTTTATTATTTTTAGGACAAAAGCATAAAATTTTATTTAAATATAAATTGAAAGACAGACAAAAGAGCTCTAGTCAGAAAGAAAAGATAAGACGAGCCTAAGGAAACAAACAGAAAGAAACTCTGAAATAAGTAAAAATTTCATTCAATTTGGACAAATTTATACAAATAAATTCACCGTTGCTAATGTGTTAGCATATCGTTGAACGGTGCTGAGTAAATTCGTGTTTTTACACACAAATGAGGAAGATAATTTAGGAAAAAGGAAGTCTAAGTGAAGAAATTTTTTATCAACTGAACGTTGCTTTACTTGAAAACTACCTTTACTATGACCCGAATCAGTTTCATGCAAATCATCCTATAATATTATTTAAACTGTCAATCTCAGACCCTCATATAAAGAAAACAGATTTCATAAAACAAAAATGGCCATACTTTATTCCAAAATTTCAGTCTTTGCCGGCGACTTGCATATACACTTAAATAAAATTGCCGGTCAACAATGTGTTAAGAACATTTTCTTCAATACTGCAATTTTTGTGGATTCAAAGTATCGAATGCCTTTTTTTCGATGTCAGAAACGCAAAATCACATATTTATTCTCTTGGCTTGAAACATTCTGTAGATATTTTAGAATCAAATAATGCGAAACGCATGTTTCTGCTGTAGTTACATTGATAGATATATCATTTTCCTACTGTACATTCATTCCTTGCCATATACCTCTGATATATATATATATATATATATATATATATATATATATATATATATATATATATATATATATATACATATATATATATATATATATATATATATATATATATATATATATATATATACATATATATATATATATATTTGTGTGTATGTGTGTGTGTGTGTGTGTGTGTGTGTGTGTGTAATTAATATATATATAATTACGCACGCACACGTTGTTATATTGTTAGTGAGTGGCCAGGCGTCACTAACAGCAGAGTAATTATCTGATTAAAATATGTTATCGTAACTATCGTAATTTTTTTTCATAAAGAGAGTTACTGGAACGCCGTTCCGGCACGTTCTTCCTCAAATCGAGTTCTGAATATATATATATATATATATATATATATATATATATATATATATATATATATATATATATATATATATATATATATATATATATATATATATATATATATATAAATATATATATATATATATATATATATATATATATATATAAATATATATATATATATATATATATATATATATATATATATATATATATATATATATATATATATATATATATATATATATATATATATATATATATATATATATATATATATATATATATATATATATCTTAAATAGTTTGATCATAATGTATATACGACAAATTTGAATTTCGAAAAAAAATTAAAACTGCGTAAACAAGATAAATAAAATTTCCTGTCCCAGACCTCGTATAAACTGTGAAATTTTATTTATTAACTGCCCCCTAGCGGCTACTTAGAGCAGAACCGCACGAAGTTACAGAGTTATGTGATTAAGAAGGATTAGGCAGCTATTTTCAGTTCATTAAAAGATTTTATTACAGCCTGTAAATCTTTGCACGAGATTTAGACCTCGTAATCCGGTCACTCTAAGTAACTAGTTCGAGAACTAGTCCTTGTCCTCGAATTTACAAAGTTTACAAGTTCGTTGATATGACCCTCGGTCGTGAAACGTTGATGACCCCCTATTCCAGACGCATGTAAAAAGAAAACTGTGCCATCTTATCATAATCAAGCTGAGCTAGGTACGTTCCTAAAGAAAATTCGGACCCGACGTAGCCTATCTATAGCGCGTCGGATTTTGGTAGTGAAGGTGCTTGACAATCAACATTAAATATCTTTGTATCCAGGCCGGATATGGGCACATTACATCCATAGACCGGAAAGTCATTCAATGAGGTCAGTGGGTGGAGGAGGTACGATCCACCCAGAAGTCGCTCCCGGGGTTGCTCGGTCAAATAGAGGTGGCACCTAGCCAAGTTGGACTCCGACCCTTGTGCTGCTGTTATAAACCGGAGCCGCAGTACTACAGCCCGAAGCCTCTATGGACCTGGTCAGGAATATGTCTGGAATATGACCTGGTCTGGAATATGTCTGGAATATGTCAGGAATATGACCTGGTCCAGGTCTGAAATATATATATATATAAATAGGTATATACTTTTTTTACCAATCAAGTACCCATCTGTGTACTAACAAATAGCTTATTTTCTTAGCTATGTATATTCGTATATACTCTGTATAAAAATATAAGGAAATATCTGTTGTTTCCTCTCACTTTGGCTGCATACGTATATATAAGGAAAAGCTCTCTCAAGAGTAGACGTCTGGTAAAATATAGTTAAAATATATAAAGTATAAGTTTAAATATGTAATACACCTCGCATAAAGCCCATAGTGATATAAGACATTATCCGCTTCATACAAATTGCCTGATTTTCCTGTATTCCAAGGAACATTTACGTCGTCGTCGAAAGCTTTGGAATACGATCATTATATTTGCAGTGATGAACATTGTACCTTATACTCTGCTATCATTGAACAGAATTGAACAGAAATGAAATCATTAAACAGAAATTTAATTTTTATCTTAAACATATTTCCTTATCATACAGTTATATTAAGTGCTTTTAGTTTCTATCGTAAAAATTGGAATTTTTGCTGTTGTTTTTACTTCATTTATTAAAAAGTAGTCGACGCCCACATTTGCAATTCTGTCTTTAGAATTCGTACGAATGTATACATATATATATATGTGTGTGTGTGCGTACAGGGAAAATTCTCTATGACGGCCAGTCATGGTTCCGTAAGTGGCCTTTTCGAGGGGTGGCCGTGGAAAAGGAAGTTAAATAACATTTTATCTATGGAGTGTATTTAAACGGTTCTGGACAAAATTCGATCGCTTATAGGCGGTTTAACCGAATAGGAATGGACGGCTCGAGAAGTTTATATATATATATATATATATATATATATATATATATATATATATATATATATATATATATATATATATATATATATATATATATATATATATATATATATATATATATATATATATATAGAGAGAGAGAGAGAGAGAGAGAGAGAGAGATAGATAGATAGATAGATAGATAGATAGATAGATATAGATAGATAGATAGATATATACAGTGAAACCCCTATTTAATGTAACCAGTATTTAACGATTTCCCGCATATAACGCCATTTTTCAGTAGTCCCTATAAATTTCCTATACTTGTAGTGTTAGAAGATCCAAGATTTAATGTTATCATTTTAAAATATTTACCGCATTTAACGTTTTTTGAGCTGGAAACATTCAATGGAATTTTCCCAAAATAGTCAGAAAATGTGATGAAAAAAAATGTAGCTTTTAAGTGCCGGGAATACACGGAATCTCCCCTCTCTTTGTCCATTCTTATCAACTGCAGGTATAATATTCGAAATCCCTCCTCTCTTTGTGAAAAAAGAAGGAAGACCACCACAAGACAAAGGTCAGATTCGTAGAATCCCACTGACCAATACCTTTTTTATTCGAGTGGATGTTATATTTTCTATGCTTTCTATACTAGTATGGAGCTGATAGCATTCGTTAGTCCGTTAGATAGTTTTTGTTAGCGGTAGTTTGATGGTATATATATGGCGTCAAAAATAAAGAGATTTTCTTTGCTGCGAAAAATCAGAAATCATCAGGAAAGCCAAAGATTAGATTGGCAGTAAAGTTGATTTTGCTAACTTAATTGGAATTCCATATTCATCTTTGTAAGAAATTTTTAATGAAGCATATTTAATGGAGAACAATTTGGAAAAGATTGGTAAACACACTTTAAAGAGAAAAAAATGTGAAATCTCACTGTTTGAGACATTGGAAAATTTTCCTTTTTCAATGGTTCAACGAAGTTCGTGCAACAAACATTCCAATAAAAGGCCCTGTTTTGAAAGTGAGAACATTAGAAATTGCTTCTAAAAAAGGAATTCAAGGACTCACATCTTCAAATGGTTGGATATATCGCTTTGGAACAGAGGTACAATTTATCGTACAAGTCTACTAGTGTTGGGTCTGCCGGAGTCGATTGTGAGACTGTCCAAGACTGGAGGGAGAACATATTGCCGTTTTTCCATACAAGGATATTCTAGTAAATACATTTTCAATGCTGACGAGGCAGGATCATTTTACAATGTTCCTCCTGATGAGACTTGTGCAGCAAATGGTGGAAAGAGCCATGGTGGGAAATTATACAAACTGCGATTGCCTGTTTTGCTATGCACGAATTTGGACTGTAGTGAAAAGATAACACCATTAGTTTTTGGAAAATTTTTAAAAAAAACTCAGGTGTTTGAAGAATGTAAAAAGCTTTCCTACTGAATATGAATAAAAAAATCTTCGATGACAAGAAAATTTTTGGAAATTTTCTTCGCACAATTGCACTTTCAGTAACGTAAGATGCTTTTGTTTGTTGATGTACAGCCCGTGTTGTACATTTAAAGTTACAAAATGTGCGGAATGGAATTTTTCACTGCCAGTTGTAAAAGCGAAATTCAACCTTAAGTGATTTGGGGATCATACGATTGTTCAAAGTAAACTATAAAAACTAATTTTTGAAAAATCTCTTCTTAGTATAGAATCTGGAGGCAAGAAAAAATTCGATAAACGATCTAGAAGTTCTTTATATGATTTCTTCAGCATGGGAGATAGCCAGTCGAAATACATAGGATTAATCTGCTTGTGATTCAAACGTTGTGACATCCGAGATTCCGAATCTGTGATTCGTTAGACTCAGATTCGAACAGTTCGTATGATGATGTAGATGATGATGAGGAACACATATATGTGAAACTCAGATATGTTAAGAATGCGATTTGTGATGTAGCTGATAAAAACAGAGCGCAAAATAACATAACCAATTTCATTAAAGCATAATTTAGAAAACTGATGTCTAAAACATTGTAAATGAAGAAATAAAAGAGAATTTACCTAAATTAGAGTTTATTTTATGCTCAGTGTTTTGTTTTTACCTTACCCCGATTTAGTATTTTCCCGCATATAGCGTCATTTCTTTATGGTCCCTTGAATAACGTTTCATTGTATATATATATATATATATACAGGACTTCGGAGTCAGTATAGCTTTTTTTTTTGTAAAAAAAAAATAGTTCCCGAACTCACCATATTATTGCGCCTAAAATTACTGACAAAGACAAATGGATTTTGAAATTTCAATTGACAAAAAGAAAATTATGCTGAAAATTAGTTGAAGAATTTAATATATCTAACATTTTATATTTTGGCAATATTTTATTGAATAAACTAGTAAAACTAGCAATTTCACATATAAAATTGTTCCGGAGCTGCGTTCCGTTGCGTTCCGTCACAAAAAAGCACTATATATATATATATATATATATATATATATATTATATATATATATATATATATATATATATATATATATTATATTTATATATACATATTATATATATATATATATATATATATTGTATATATATATTATTATATATATATATATATATATATATATATATATTTATATATATATATATATTATATATATATATATATATATATATATATATATATATATATATATATATATATATATATATATATATATATTTATATATATATATATATATATATATTTATTATATATATATATATATATATATATTATATATTTATTTATATATATATTTATATATTTATTATATATATTATATATATATATATATTATATATATATATATATATATATATATATATATATATATATATATTATATATATATATATATATATATTTATATATATATTATATATATATATATATATATATATATATATATATATATATATATACTAATTAGCGATTTTATCCGAATTTATATTCAGTGAGTTCATAACAGCACAACCAAATACAAGCAACACAAACATTTTTACCGTAATACAGCACTGAACACAGAACAGCGGGATTAACAAGAATTTTTCGCATCCACAGTACAGTTTTACTTTTCAAATCTACTAACGGAAGATCTTTTCTCTTATAATTCTTATGCAACTACTGACAAAAAATTCACTGATGTCAGTGTAATGTGAAAGTGTGCTTCTAGTCTAAACTAAAATTTAAATTACATCATTTTTCCATTAAAGTATTCAATATATTAATTTTTTTTTTAATTTGACTCTTATAAAGTTGACATTTCAAATGAATTTGTAGTTCCGACACAAGTTCAAGTACCTCAATAAATTTTCAAACAATTATAATACAAAACTAAGACTCATCTGTCCTAAACAGATATTAATTTATTTCTTAACAAAAAAATATTGCACCTGTGAAAAAATACGACGAGGGGGGAGATCACCTTAAAAACTTCAAAAATCTCATTTTTTCATTATGATTAAATTATGAAGAATGGAATGTAAGGAGTCTTTTTATAAAAATGAAGTCGATGCTACAATTAGAACCGATTTTATGGCTAAATGCATAAAGCTAAAAGTAATTTATAGATACTTTAAATGGTTTTTTCTAAAAACTGGTATTTTCAAACTTGTGCGCACTATTTCTTCAAAACTAAAGTTTTCAAACTGCTAAAAGTTTGGATACATGTATATCTAGTATGTTTACACAATTTTCTACCTAAATTTAGGTAAGTACATATTACTAATTTTTTACAGCTTTTTTGGGGGGAGGGGGGGAAACATTTTATGATATTTCTTGTACATTACAACACATTTGCCTGAAGAAAAAAATTTGTGAAATATGGGGTTTTTTAGGTGTAGATAACAGTATAACATATGTATGTTATACTGTTATCTACACCGATAGAATATATAAAAATAATTTAATTTATGTCTCTTATAGTTTTTAAAAAATTCTCCACGCACTGCATTGACCTAAGATTCATTATTCATAAAATATTAATTTTTTTATATAAAATAATTACTAATCTCCCTACAATTCTGCTTTTGTTTTCAATAGAAAAAGCTTTTAAATTAATTGCAAATTAACTGTTTGCCAACACATTAAGCTTGGTAGTAAAATTAGTGTATATTTGCGAGTACAAAAGTGATGTCCCCCCCTTAAGCTGGGTTCTGAGGCCTATTTCATCACATTTTTATGATTTTTCTACCTAAATGTTCTCCAAACTTCCAATATAAATAGTTTAATCAGATCACACATTTAAAATTCACTACAAATTAGAAAAATCCACTTGAGATTTAAAAATCCAGTTAATATCCGGAGTTCCAACAGAAATTCGAGCACTATTTAATCTTAAAGCCCTTATCACGGAACCCTTTTCATAAGACTGGAAAAGTTCAAATCTTGCATACTCCCAGTAGACCAGACTGGTGATGAAGCTAATGTGTATCACTGTCAGTGTAATACAACTAGGGACAAATGATCACATGGAGCTGATACGACCGGTGCTGAGATAACTCGACATCCTTAAGGCAAAGGAAACGTCTAGCGCTTTAAAGCAGAGAGAACTGATCTATGTACCTTAAGTTTCCTTGGGAAAATGGAGAAATTATTAAACGAAGACGCTGCCTTGATTTTAAAATAACAGTACCGTACTGTATCTTAAATCAAACGTAAGGTGAACAATCCAATTTTGCCTTTAAAGCAAGGTATTTCAATTTAGTTAGCTACAGTTAAATTATTCTTTTATCTTGAGATATATTCATATCACGCGTTTCGGAGGTGATTCATTCTTTCATCAATTTTTATCTCTCTCTAATATTCATGTAATCAGAATTTTCTGTATGCGGGTATTCCAATAGCTCTTGGACAAGGTTAGACTATCGGCCAACGCGGCTAATGCAGGAGATTTTTCTCTTCCATGATGCCAAAACGTTATGCATGCATACATACATATAGTAAAAACATATAATGCAAAATAAATAACTATATTAAATATATAATACACTGTTAACTGATTTATGTATGTATGGGTGTTTGAGAGTGTGTTTCTGTGCGTAATACATTTAATACAATATATACGCACTAATAATCCGAGAGTATTACGGATTACCTCTGTTAAAACTCTAGAGGTTCACGCGTACTCTAGATATATATTGAAAAATTATGTATTTAGAGATTACACATGGTGTTTCAAAAAACCTTGACATATTTAAAAAAATTATTTCAAAAAAATATACAAGGAAGGAACTGGAAATTCACAGATGTGTTACCGCGTGTACTAGAGTTTTTATCTGTGTCAAAAAAGTTCAACAGAGGGCGCTAGTTGTTCCGTGAAAGCGAGCGTTGTAAAATGGCTAAAGTTGTAAATGGCTATTTTTCTATCCCACAAATTTCTTATTTACATCCAAAAATCATTTGGCAACAAGACGGTACACGACTTCATTGGGGTATTATTCATTGCGAAATTATGTAATAAGAAATTATATTCTGAGAACAATATATTAAGAATGAAAATTTAGAGAATATTTAACTTGGAGTGTTAACTTAGAGAAAAACCTGCTGATCTCTAAAGCGACCCGATTAGATGCAAGTATTATAAGTCCATGTCTCAGAATGCACTTTTCTCAAATGTTATTCTTTTTGCAGGGTTGCAAATTATACGCATAGAGCTATATAAACTTAATTTTGAGCTGAAATTTTCGCTGTAATAACTGGAAATTTATTTAAATAATTCTTAAATGATTATGTTAAATATACGAGTATAATACACTACTAAAGATTTATGTATGTATGTGTGTCTGAGAGTGTGTATGTGTGCGTAATACATTTAATACGATATATAAACACACTGATAATCCGAGAGTATTACGGATTACCTCTGTTAAAACTCTAGAGGTTCACGCGTACTCCAAATATATAGTGAGAAATTATGTATTTTGAGATTTTGCATTGCGAAATTATGTAATGAGAAATTATGTTCTGATAACAATATAATAAGTATGGAAATTTAGAGAATATTTAGATTCTTAACTTAGAGAAAAATATGCAAATCTCTGAAGTGACCCTATTAGCTGCAATCATTGTTAAGTCTATATCTCAGAATGTACTTTTCTCAGGTTATACTTCTTGCAAAGTTACAAATTATTCACCTAGAACAAAATAATCTTAATTTTATTGCTGTAATTTTTGTTGTAATATTTTGAAATTTATTTAAATAATTCTTTAATAATTAATGCCAGTTATATTTTCCACTAATATTTTCATTATTTATAATTCTTTTTTACAATAATTTTATAACAAATCTTTTGTGTACAAGAGATATTCAAGTATACATGATAAAACAGTAATCTCATGACAGCAATGAGTAAAATATAATATGTTCTAATACATAACTGTTTTATCCAAAAAATCACTTAATTTTTTTTTGTAATAATATACATAACAGAATAGCTTGTTACATATAATTTCACTTGTCTCTGGTGAGAAACAATAATTTCCCTTATTTTTTTCACTGTCAGTAAAACATTTCATAAGATTATGACAGTGCTTGAATGTTGGTGACTTCCATTTTTTGTGATGTTTAAAGCAAAAAAAAAAATATTTTTCAGAAGTTAAGATGTGAATTTGTGCTTTATTTCTTACTTCAAAGTGCGTTCACCTTTTAAAAAACATTTATTAAGTTATTTTAATTATTCAGAAAGGGCATGACTGGGCAAAACTGCGATAGAAAAAATCTATTCTAGGCCTAAATTTCCTCACAACTTTTAATAGGGTTGTACGTAATTTAAGTATTACTTAATTAGACCAACTCCTTAACTCCCTTGACAATAAACATAAAATTATAAAACTAGAAGCGTTTAAAACGACTTTAATTTTCCATTTAAGAGATTTTGATTTATTTTGTGTAAAATCCTACCCAAAACTCTATAACTGCTTGTAACAAGTTTAAAAAAAATTTAAATACTGCTTATCATAAAAATTTGATCTTAATTTATTTAATTACATCATCCATAAATTAGCAATAGCAAAACTGTTAAGAACATAACTGTCATGTAAATACGAGCCACAAAATTAAATTAAATTGTTCAGTTAACACGTTAAATAATTATACAAAAAAAAAATTCTGAATTTTTCGTATCACATCCCTGAAATTTCCATTACAATAGGGGTCTTCAACCTTTCAAGTTCGCGGGCCACACCAATAAATTCGCAAAGTTCCGCCACACATCTGTGAAATAAGTAGTATAGGCAGAGGAATAAATGTATTATTTGCAAATGGCCTTTGAGAGGATTGTTTGATTTGCTTTTTATTCCATGATGATGAAGGATTAATTCCTTCAAAACACGTCCACAAAGTTTTGTGTGTATGATGTGTTTTAAGAAGTATTTTGTACCTTTTATAACCATTAAAAATTAAAAAATGTTTTTATTTATTTTTTTCTACAAACAACAAAAAATTGGAGTTGAATCAATGTATTTTGTACTTTATATTGCATGAAACAGAATGAATGCAGGAAGACGAGACGTTCGTGAGGTTCTGGAAAGAAAGATCCTTGGCATGCTGCTATCTGTGTTTATTTCATCTTAATATTCTGAATACAATTACCAGTTTATTATTTTGATAAGCCTATGTGCCGTGGGCTACTTTTCCCTTTTTGAATCAATGTATTTTGTACTTTATATTGCATGAAACAGAATGAATGCAGGAAGACGAGACGTTCGTGAGGTTCTGGAAAGAAAGATCCTTTCATGCTCAAGGGAAAAGTATTACAATTACCAGTTTATTATTTTGATAAGCCTATGTGCCGTGGGCTACTTTTCCCCTTTTGAATCAATGTATTTTGTACTTTATATTGCATGAAACAGAATGAATGCAGGAAGACGAGACGTTCGTGAGGTTCTGGAAAGAAAGATCCTTGGCATGCTGCTTTCTGTGTTTATTTCATCTTAAAATTCTGAATACAATTATCAGTTTATTATTTTGATAAGCCTATGTGCCGTGGGCTACTTTTCCCTTTTTGAATCAATGTATCTTGTACTTTATATTGCATGAAACAGAATGAATGCAGGAAAAGGAGACGTTCGTGAGGTTCTGGAAAGAAAGATCCTTGGTATGCTGCTTTCTGTGTTTATTTCATCTTAAGATTCTGAATACAATTACCAGTTTATTATTTTGATAAGCCTATGTGCCGTGGGCTACTTTTCCCCTTTTGAATCAATGTATTTTGTACTTTATATTGCATGAAACAGAATGAATGCAGGAAGACGAGACGTTCGTGAGGTTCTGGAAAGAAAGATCCTTGGCATGCTGCTTTCTGTGTTTATTTCATCTTAAAATTCTGAATACAATTATCAGTTTATTATTTTGATAAGCCTATGTGCCGTGGGCTACTTTTCCCTTTTTGAATCAATGTATCTTGTACTTTATATTGCATGAAACAGAATGAATGCAGGAAGACGAGACGTTCGTGAGGTTCTGGAAAGAAAGATCCTTGGCATGCTGCTTTCTGTGTTTATTTCATCTTAAGATTCTGAATACAATTACCAGTTTATTATTTTAAATAAGCCTATTTGCCGTGGGCTACTTTTCCCTTTTTGAATCAATGTATTTTGTACTTTATATTGCATGAAACAGAATGAATGCAGGAAGACGAGACGTTCGTGGGGTTCTGGAAAGAAAGATCCTTGGCATGCTGCTTTCTGTGTTTATTTCATCTTAAGATTCTGAATACAATTACCAGTTTATTATTTTGATAAGCCTATGTGCGGTGGGCTACTTTTCCCCATGCAATCTTGATCTCTTTTGTTTTAGAGAATTAACCGTTCTAAGGTTTTAACTTAGGACTACGTTCCTCCATAACGGACCTCCGGAAAGCAAAACTTCAGATGCTAAATATAATATTGTTATAATTTTGCAGCGTGCCAATCCCAGTCTGTATCGCTCGAAGAAGCAGTAAACAGTTAAACAGAAAAGTACCAAAATGCGTCAAAATTTTGACATACATATTTTTTTTTGCACTTGTCGTCAAACATTCGCTTGTACTACGTTATTATGGAGGCACCATGTAGGCGGACGGCATTACCCCCTATGAAGGAACGACACAAACGGGGGAATTTTTCATGGCGCGACGCCGGGATTCGATCCGAGCTCACTCAGCACCGAAAACCAGCGCGCTGTACCACACGGCCGCCACTAGCCCCACACACACACATTATATATATATATATATATATATATATATATATATATATATATATATATATATATATATATATATATATATATATATATATATATATATATATATATATATATATATATATATACATACATACTTAGATATATAAGGATACATATATACATAACACATACATATACAATATGCATACAAAAGAGGTAAGCAACGATAAGTAATCCTACGTTAATAACCCGCGGTAGTTTTGTTAGAAGAGACTACCTGAATTTGCTTTTGGTGTTTTCAAATTATATCAAACTTTCGTTTTGCGTGATCGAAATGTTTAGGTGGGCCACAGGTTGAAGACCCTTTCATTACAATATCATAAATAATTAAGGATTCGTCTTAGCGCTATCCATAATGCCCAAAATGTGTTTCAAATTACCAAGCTTTTCATTGTACAAGTGGCAACCTTAATGCGTTTTGTTCAAAATGGTAGGGTAAAGAAATAATGGTAAACGGTATGAAAAAATGCAGCGACATTTTTTTTAAATAAATGGTACTTAATTTAATTTTCCTCAGGTATAATGTACCACTACAACCACGCATGAAACATATTTCCCGATTACGTTACGTTGTATACCATTTCGTGCAGCAGTAATCATAAAAAGATATAAAATCCCATAATCATAAGTCGACAACTTTTTGTTCAAACCATTTTTTAATTAAGGGGATGGTTAACATTGCGAAGCGATTTTTGAAATTTTTACCTCAGAGATATGAAATTATTCATATACAGGGTGGTCATAAAAAAACTTTGCCGATATATGGACCTCTAGCGTCTGTTCCGTTCAACCGATCGAGATGAGATTTAATATATAGTTATTCAGAGGTATGAGCTCGGGATTCTGTGAACGGCAACAAACTGGCGCTCACAGTTATGGTTATAGGTACAGAAACTCGAAATTTTCGAATGGCAACACCCACTTTTTCCCGTCGCAAAATGCTCAGCGCATGCGAAAACCCTAAAGAGCGTCGGAACGGTGAGTGCATCACAAAAAACGGACGCGTTATGCACGCACAAAAAACAGCTCTGCGAAAGATCAACAAAAAACACGATCGGGGCGCACGGAGGAAATTTGCATATGACAGAGTTAAGACACCAATCACTGATGACAACACAGATCGGACAAAAGAAAACTTTTATTTGCATTACATATTTTCCACATCAGTGCCATCACAGACCGTTCGCAGAGCTGTTTTTTTTAGATACACGTACCGTTCCAACGCTCTTTAGGTTTTTCACATGCTCTGAGCATTTTGCGACGAGAAAAAGTGGCTGTTGCCATTCGAAAATTTTGAGTTTCTGTACCTATAACCGTAACTGTGAGCTCCACTTTGTTGCCGTTCACAGAATCCCAAACTCATACTTCTGAATACCTATATCCGAAATTTTCTCTCGATCGGTTGAATGGAACAGCCGCTAGAGTTCCACATATCAGCAAAGTTTTTTTATGACCACCCTGTATATTCATTAAAGTATATAACTATATCAAACACCATATAAAATTTTATAAATACTTTAAATTTTTTTAATATTTTAAAAATTGAAATTTTTTTTTATGTTTTTGAAAATGCTCCTGGCGATCCAATTTTTAACTTTCCCCCTTAATTTTGCATTTATATTGCATATAAATACATTTTTAACAGAGTTATATATTACTATGTGCTTTCGTTGAAAAGTTAATTTTTAGTAAATATTTTTATGCTTGTACTCTGAATTTTCGAGAATTTTTTGTACTTTTCTACACTTAAGTAAAACTTTGATAATCTTAATGATGTCAAAACCTGCAATGGATACATAACTTCATTTTTATATAATTTGAGGAGTCTTTATTATAAATTTTATAAAATTTCGTCAAAATTATGACGCAAGGAGCATTTCAAAGTCTTCCAAATCTGGAAATTACGATTTTGAGTAAAAGCCATTTAAAAGATTTTTTTCACCTACCTTTAATATTTACTTTGCTAAAGCCACCAAGTTTTCATTTTAATTTTCAATCCATGTTTTAAATGTATTTTATTCCAATATTTACATATTTTTAAAATATTAATACACCCAGAAAAAATTCCAATTTTTGTTCGATTTTTGTAATTTGAAAGTCCACCATCCCCTTAAAGAATATTAAGCGTTCAAATAGCCTGTATTAAACTGACAAAACCAGTATAGCATGCTTACATCACTTCCCACCTATGAACTACACGAAGTTGAGAAATAGATTGCTGTTAATTTTTAAAGAAGAATGCAATTTGCACGGTAAAATCAACGTTCTATCCCTTTTCTACGAGCTGCAAAAAAGCCGGGTGTACACCAATGTTATCTCAGAGTATTATCTCATTTAAAGACTTAAAATGTGAACTCGAGGCTCATAACACAGCCCACAAGATTTTCAAAAACCTGCTTTAAAATTTAACCATTATTAACTAGTCAATGAGCCAATACACACCTTGATGCAATTATTACCATGTTTTTATTAACTCACTTTCTTGTTTGTGTGTGTGTTTGTCCAGTACAAATCTTGCAATCGAATTTTAACTAACTTACCGACTAGCTAGACATTTGAAACTTTTAGAATAGCTCAGAACACGATAACAATGCATTAGTTTAACACTTTTAGCCATCTTTAAGCAGATTTGAATTCATTTTCAGTTAATTTTATTTTGTAGACTGGTACAGCCATCTATCGGCCGTTACGGGAACGAAAAGTTAAACGCAAGTTAACTTCCAATTAACTTCATTTTCTTAACGCCATTTTGATGGGATAATTCATCAAAAAAAATTTTAAAAAGTATTTATTAATACATAGAATTGAAACAACACAAACAGCATGTGTCTGCTGTGATTACAGAGACTTAATTTATGTTATGTACTGCATCTTCTCACGCAGTACGCATGTGCACTAATCTGTTTACATAGAAATGGAAAATTTTCGCGAATTTATGTACTATTTAAACGGATATCTCTAAAAAATATCCCAAAAAATTCCGATTTTTGTTCAATTTTTGGTAATTTGAAAGTCCACCATCCCCTCATGTATAGCGTATCAACATTGATACCTAAGAGTGAATTTACAGAAAGGAAAAAAGGCAAATTTTCACCTCTTTAAACATCGTTAACACTTGCAAATTAAGGCTGATGTGTACTAACCTTGTTGGTTAGCAAGACCCTTGGAAACCATTGAAAGGGATTGCAAGTTGAAAAAGGTTAGGAAACACTTGTTTAGAGCAACGACGGCTCAATGCTTCCCCACATTTATTCATTCCCCGTACAGTTCAAAAAGGTTCAATATTTCCTTGAAATATTGCATCTAGAAACGTTTATCCGTACAGATGTTTTTGTTGCCATATTTGATAGTTACGTGCCAAAGTATCTGACTACTCATAGAGCCATGCATTGAATGAACTACAATTTCCACTTAATAACATAACAAAATGTAAAACGATGGATTCAAAATCCAACAATGCAAATAAAAAAAATTAAACAGAATAAGTTGAACGGGATAAATAGGAAAGTAGTTTTTTTTTTTCCTAAATTTAATGAGAGCAGAAAAACTGCGAATAAGTGGCACCTTTTTTCCACTTGCATATTTGATAGCAATCTGATTTTTAACATAGAATTACGTTCCTGTATAACGGTCCTCCTGAAAGAAAAATTTCAGAAGCTAAATCCGTCCGTCCGTGTCTCGCGAGTTTAGATTTTAGTCAAAGATTTTTGAAAAATTCTTCTTAGATTTTTTTAAATTAAATTTTTAATCTGTTTTTGTAACATTCTTTAAATTTTGTCTTTAAAATAATAATCTGAGGTTTATAAAATTTATATCACAAGAAGGATCATGAAAATTCCTTTAAAATGAAAATCTTTTTCGAATCTTTACCTCCATTTTCTGATTTTTGCTGAATTTTTAAAGATTAATTTTTGGAATTTAATTTATTAAATGCTGATCACAAAATTTCTTTTCTTTTTGCGATACTTTAAATTAATTTTGCATCGTGTACACAACAACGAAATAAATTGACAAAAACATATTAAAATACAGTAAAAGATCAAATTTAATCACTAGACTAATTGAAATGGAAGTCTTTTAAGAATTTAATTCAAATTAGTATGTTTTACGGATATTAAACATACAAATTAATTGCATACATTGACCATTGTATTTAATTTGAATATTTTCTTCTACATTATTTTGTCTATAATAATATCCGTTACGATTTTTTTTTATAAATATATATTTTTTTGGCATTAATTCCGTACATTGACCGTTGTATTTAATTTGAATGTACTCCATAGCGAAGCACGGGTATTCAGCTAGTAATAAAAGGGAAGAATTATTTAATATTTTTTATATTTCTTAACAGTCCGGACAGCACTGAAAGGCACCTGCAAAAGAAATCAAGCTCTAGTCATTTGCAATCCAAATTATTTATCCAAATTATTTAAAATATAGACTTGGTAACAGAATCCAACAGCCTCATATTTGTACGTACTTGTGATGTAAGGGGAAATTTAGACATAGCACCACCTCCTACGGCTTTGCACGTAACATATTTACAACACAGGCTGACCACGAGAGAGGGTCACCAAGCATAATTTCTCCGTACCTCGCTAGTTTATAATTTTGGCAGAGTGCCAAACCCAGTTTGTATCACTTGGACAAGCAGTAAACAGTTAAACAGAAAAGTATCAAAATGTGTCAAAATGTTGACATACATATATTTATATATATATATATATATATATACATACGTACATGTTTATAGATACATATAACACATACATACATATATACATACAAAAGTAGTAAGCAACGATAAGTAATCCTACGTTAATAACCCGCGGTAGTTTCGTTAGAAGAGACTACCTGAAATATTTTTTTTTATATACTTAACTACGTATTAGCCTTCTGGAAAAATATTTTATTACAAAATATGAGAACTGTATTTGTCTCTAAACTCCATAGAGAAAACTTTACACAAATGGTACGAAATGTTCTGTACTCTCTCTTACTGTAGTACATTTCAGAATATTTAGAATTCTGAAACTATATTTTCAAACCTGCTTGTTATATTTTCGTATCATTATTTAAAGCAAACGTTTCTGTTGTTAAACTATTCACCAAAATTTTTGTATGACTGGTTAAGAAAAATTCCTTTATACTATATTCTGAAATACGAATATACAAGGAAAGTTTGGAAAATAACTGTATATTTAGCTTTCAAACTTACAGTAAACGTAATATGAACAAGAGAAGAAATATTTGTGTGGACATTTTTGAATAATATACGGATATATTCACGCATGGCGAAATTCCCTGTGTAGATAGATCTTCAATAGGAAACGTATTTCAAAGCTGCTATGTACAAACTCTATTGGATTCGCTCACCTCAGTGTTTACCTATGGAGAAAATTTGTATACTATTTACAGCTACATAAATGCTGATAATTCAATAAAAATGGTATTTTCAGATAGCCTGAACTTTTCTGCAACTTGCAGCGGGATTCATTTTATAAATTTCGTCCACCAAAGGAATTTATGAGCGTTGAAAACACACTATACCAGATTTTTTCCCGAATAATTCATATTTTAAAATATCATTTGCATTTTAAAAAAATTGAGGTAGTCTTTTCTAACGAAACTACCGCGAGTTATTAATGTAGGATTACTTATCGTTGCTTGCCTCTTTTGTATGTATATCTATGTATATGTTATGTACATATATATATAATATATATATATATATATATATATATATATATATTTGTGTGTGTGTGTGTATGTCAAAATTTTGACGCATTTTTGGAACTATTCTATTTAATTGTTTATTGCTTGCCCAAGCGATACATACTGGGTTTGGCGAGCTGCCAAAATAATAACTCGCGACGCAGGACATCTGAAATTTTGCTTTCCGAAGGACCGTTATGGAGGAACGTAATCCTACGTAAAAAATCGAAAAACGCCCCAAGGTATCAAATTTCTTTCTCTATTACACAGTACAGTTTTTTTTTTAATCATTCAATCCAAGTCGGCAATCCTTGGACATATTTTCTCCATAGGATTTCATTGAGGTGAGCAAATCCAATAGGATTATTACATAGCAGCCTTAAGTAATGTAAGATAATTTGTGAGATATTGACGTATTAGTGCTATAGTCTACTTTTATTTGTTTTCCATTACTGTCACCTCTTAAGTATCAAATGTTGAGTGAAGTTCGTGGAAATGCTTTGATGTTTTTATAAATTTGTACCTCGGAGACTGAGGAATTCACCAACGACGAGTTTGCTCATAGTTGTAGGAAAATGTTTTGACTAAACAAAGATAAAACATACGAATATAATATGTTATAGCCGGTGTAAATAGCGTAATTGAAGAAAGCATTTTTTACACTTATTTGGACTGCAAAATAGCGTGGATATCTTATTAAATTTTTATTTAACTCAAGAAACGAAATGGATCTGATTCTTTTCAGATTTCTCTGAACTGTTCACTCTATTTGAGTTAAGATTATTTGAGTCTTAACTCTGATTAATGGATCTTAACTCTATTTCAGTTAAGATTATTTGAGAGCCAATTCTTTGAGTTTTAATCTTCTATTATTCACATATTACAGCCCAATTTGCTGGATCATTAGCAAAGACAAAATTGCAATGCAATTTACCACTTAAAATATTATATAGATGTATAATATTTTGTAGTTGTAAATTGCATTGCAATTTTATCTATCCTAATGATTCAGCAAATTGGGTTGTAATATGTGAATAATAGTAAATTAAAACTCAAATAATGTATTGTGCTTTAAAATATGCAACTCTCTAAGGAAGCACATAGCTAAGTATAAAAAATTAAACAATCACAATAACTTTCAATTTTCTTTTGAACTAAATATTACAGAACTTTCAAAACCCGCTTGTCTTCCAGGTTAATAACAAATTGAAAACTTCATAATATAAATTTATAATATTTAATGTTTTATAATATAATCTGATGATATTTCATGTCTATCATAAAAATTTAATGATACATGATATTTGCATTACAATGATTTGACGCCATTTATTTATAATTTCATAGATAAATAAATTAATATATTTGATGTCTATGAACTGGAGTCTTTGAACTGAAGTTTTAAAAAGTTATTAAACTCTTAAAATAATAGCCACATGTGGAAAAAATATTGATTAAAATTATTTACAACTTAGAAAAAGAATCAAAATTTTAATTCGGGGTAATAACTAGGACTTTAAGTAGAATTTAATTAATTGATAAAATTATAATTTTCTAATATTAGAAATATTAGATTAGAATTTAATAACTTTAGATTCTATCTAACACCGTTGATTTTAATGATATCTCAGAAATATTTCGTACTTCATTTAACAAATAATGGGTTTCTAAATTTCCTGAGTGAATCTCGGGAAAACTGTCTGATTTATACATATCTTTGACATATCTGTTAAATTTTAAGTATGAAAATATTATACACTCATGGACAAAAAAATTAGCGCACCAAGAAGGAGTCGTTAAAATGAAAGGAAATTTTACATACGTAATGACTACTTTGATATAAGTAAATGATAAGAAAATCAAAGAAAATGGATAATTTATTTCAGAGAAAAAGGCAAAAGCACGGAGGCGTTAATACTCCGTTGGACCACCTCTAGCGCGAATGTACGATGCGATACGATCGGACATTGAGTCATACAAGTTCTGTATGATGTCTTGAGACATTTCGTTCCATATTTGCTGTAACCTTGCCTCTAGTTCGTTCAAACTCGTGGGATGCCCAACTCGTCGTCCCAAATGATCCCAGATATGCTCGATTGGAGACAAATCTGGGGATCGGGCAGGCCAAGGAAGGGTAGTAACAGTGCGGAGACAGTCTTGTGACACCCTTGCCGTATGAGGCCGAGCATTGTCTTGTTGAAAAATGGCTCCTGGGAGCCGTTGCATGAGTGGCAACACATGTGGTTGCAGGATTTCATGAACAAACCGCTGGGCTGTCATGGTGCCACGGAACAATACTAGGGGTGACCGTGTATTGTAGGCAATGGCACCCCATACCGTCACACCAGCTGTGGGAGCGATGTGTCGCTGTACAGCAAAGGAAGGATTGAAGCGTTCACCACGGGCTCTCCACACACGAACACGATTGTCATCACTGCCGAGATTGAATCCGGATTCGTCGCTAAAGACGACCTGGTTCCATTCCGCTGCAGTCCAGTTTCCTCGTGCGCGGCAAAACTCCAAACGGAGGCGTCGATGGGTGGGCGTCAAGGGCAGCACACGTAATGGGCACCGCGATACCAACTATCCTTCAGCCAGGCGCCTTCGTATGGTTCGAGAAGACACAGAAGCCCCTAGTGAAGGTGCTACCTGTGCCTGGATGGCGGCCGGCAAAGCAGTTGGCTGTACGCGTGCATTTCTCACGATGTGGCGGTCTTCTCGACGACTGGTCTGTCGAGGGCATCCTGAGCCTGGTCTTCGTATACATGACATCTCTCGGGTCCACTGGTCCCAACACCCCCTCACAACACAATCAGAGCGGCCTAATTGACGAGCTACTCGCCTAGCTGATCACCCAGCTTCCATCATCCCGACGATTCTCCCCCTCTCAAACTGCGACCACTTCTTATATTGTCTTCGAACACGGCGTAATGGCATGTCTATCTCAGCTCTTCCTTTGTAAATGATTTAGCACACTCAAACAAGCTTTGGTTACCTGTTTTATACTCCACAGAGTACGATGTTCAACGCCCTCTACCGGCTATACGTAATGCGCAATCACGCTGCATTTCTAATCATTTGCATATCTCCCCGACATGTACCTTCATTGCGAGTTCATTCAAGTTTCGTTACGATCCCGTAATTATTTCTTGGTGCGCTAATTTTTTTGTCCATGAGTGTATTTGGACATAAATTTTAAGTTCTACGTTTAAAGCAACTATACAGAATTTCTATCAAAACTAATTACTCTATGCTTAAATTATTATGATAATGTAGGTTAATACATAATATAACATATTTATAAAATATTTTAAACATATATATGCAAATACAATCTGTCTGTCGCAATAGATTTCCTTCCATCTTGATTAGAATTAGTCAAATGCAATAGCTCAAACAATAAAGTTCTTTTCATAGTCTTGTGAAAAATTATAATTATTAGAAATAATGCTATAGAAACTAATTCAAAGAATAGTAGTTATTACAATGGAATTAGGGAATATTTCATTGCGTTAAACACACCAGGCTTATATCGTATGAGATTTAGTTACAGTGACTTGAATTTCTAAATTACATAAAGTTAAATAGCACAAAACGGGATAAATATGTTAAGTCATTCTGCTGCAATACACACTATGAGTTTAACTGGTTTGTTTTAAATGATTAATTTTAGAGAAGTGCAGTTAAATTTGCGAATATATTTAGAATATTATGTTATCTTTAAAAAAGATTGAAAACTTTTCGTTTATTTTCCCATAGAGAGCTAATGTAAGTATTAATGGTAAGACGTGGTTATACTACTTAATGGACGATACTATTTCACGTTTTTTTTGCTGTAAACTATAAAACGGCTAAAAATATTTAGTGGTTAGTGATTCAGAATTTTACTCCAGTTTTAGAACATCAACGACGACTAGTATTCCTGTCTGATCAGTGGCGTAGCGAGCATAACTGGCGCCCGGGGCACGATACCTTTGTAGCGCCCCCCCCCCCTGAAAAACATATAGTAATATAATATATAGACCCTATATTGGCGCCCTCTATAAACATATAATAACATAATATATAGACCTTATATTGGCACTCCCCCCGAAAAGCATATAGTAACATAATATATAGACCTTATGTTGGTGCCCTCCCCTAAAAACATATAATAATATAATATATAGACCTTATATTGGCGCCCCCCACAAAATAATATAGTAATATAATATATATACCTTATATTGTCGCCCTCCCCGAAAAAATATAGTAATATAATATATAGACCTTATATTGTGGCCCTCCCCTGAAAAACATATAGTAATATAATATATAGACCTTATATTGGCGCCCTCCACGAAAAACATATAGTAATATAATATATAGACCTTATATTGTGGCCCTCCCCTGAAAAACATATAGTAATATAATATATAGACCTTATATTGGCATCCACCTCGAAAACATATAGTAATATAATATATGGATCTTACATTGGCGCCCCTCTGCGAGTGGCGCCCGGGGCATGATAGACCCCCCCCCCCTTTGCTACGCCACTGTGTCTGATATTCCGCTTTAAAAGAAAATAAATTAATTCCTCGTGTACATGAATTTCTTTTGCTTTTATGGCGGATTTTTTAAAATTTTCTTCGATGATTTTATTTATAAATTTATTTATTTATTTATTTAGATCTCATCGCATAACCATACTCCCTTTCCGTGGAATGTGAAAAGCTGTTTTACTCCTTCGAGAATCTGGAAACCTAATTAACATTCTTTTAAATATTTTATTCTTATATTGCATAAATCTTAATTAGAATATGACCATTTACTGTTGATTTCCAATCAGCCTAAATACCGCTAATGCGTCTTACTTAGTGAATATTCCATCCATCTAAAAACGCAATATGCAAACTGATGAAGGAAACCGATGTGCAGGTGTATATACATTCATTTCAATGAAAGTTCAGTTAAAAGCGAAATTTTCTAAAATCTGTTACCGTTATGTTTTGTTTACCTCGCGTACCAAGGTTTACAAAAATTTGCATTCAGTCTTTTTGGTTTGTTATTGTGATTTTTATTTCATAGATGGCAGCACCGAACGACGGTTTATTAACTAATTTCTTTTTCCTCGCAGATACATTTCTAGATTTCTTCAAAGTTTTGTTTCTTGTAACGCATTTTCAATGTATTCTGTCCTTACGCGTAAATAAATGAAATGTTGCTAGATTTATAAATAAACTTAGTAAATTAATTAGAGTAAGTACACAAAAGATTAAAAAAATAAATTGTTCTATAAAGTAAAAAGGCCTCGCCAGCAATTTTTTGATTGAATCGTTACGGAAATCTTAGGCTAGCCATCACATTTTCTCACAATTTTCATTCGGATTCATGAAATCAAGATCACTGATAAAATCATTAATGTTTCGCATCCTATGCAAAAACCCACTTTTTGAAATTGATCTTAACTGATTACATTAAGCATAACATGGGAACAGTTACATCTGCAGTTATTTATACAGATGCTGCAAAGAATAAACGGATTTACTCATCTACTAGGAGGTAAATAATAGGTCAAATTATTCTGTAAAAAATATGTAAATCTTTTAAGTGTTTAAACACATCATCATGTTTTCCTTGAAATATAAAAAAGGTCATTAACTCAACTGCTGATTTTAAAATATTTTAGATAAACGCTTCTAATTTATTCTCAGAAAAGAAACTTACATTTTTGAATCAATACAACTGAGTTATAGTAAAATAAGTTTGTTCCATCCTTGCCCTGCCTCTCTGTCTCTAACTCTCAAATTTTGTTTCTCCCTACCCCTCTGAAGTTCTGCCCTTGTTTCACAAACATGCTAGCGTGAAAGCGTGCCTTCTAGACATTTTTATCATTAACACCTCGTATAAAGAAAAGATTATTTGCTGCATTTGGAATTCATCTGGTGAGTCAATCGCGTGTAATACTCTGGACGCCTGATGAGGTATTACATCCGTTAGCTCGAAACTGCTGACCATTCTATTTATTTATCCGTATTCAAGAAACTTTTGTTACCAGCTTATTCATTCTCCTCAAACACCTTATATTTTTTCCTAAAACTGAATTATTCCTGAATTTGATCTCGAGATTATCTCATAAATTTAAAATTGACTATTATTTTGTAGTTAATTTGATACATCTATGTTTTTATTCTCCAAAATCAGTTGAAATATAAAGACAAGCGAAAAGTTTCAAAATCAGTTCACTCTATTCTTTTCACATAATTACTTACATAATTATAAAAGGATATATACGACATGCATGACTATCAACCTACATTTAAATTTCCAAGCTATGCGAAATTGCTATTTAACTACTATCCAGTGAAAGGTATACACATGCATTCCACGACGGCTTAATACTGATTTTTTTTTAAGTACTTAAGAAACAGATCTGATGAATATATTTGTTTACTGTATGAATTTGTTATGTTGAATAAATGAAGATTGTTAAATGCGATTTACGCGAGCTTTGGTGAGGCGGAAAAGGTCCAGTGATAAAGGTCAGTGATGAAAAAGATAACATAAGACTCAGTAACAAACTAGATACAGTAACCACCGCTTATAGTGATCACTGGTTATAAGAATCAGCCGTTTATAAGAATCAATATCGCGAAAACAAAAACAAATGAATTATTTCCATGCTAAAATTTTCGCTTTAAAGAATCAATCCACCGGTTTTAAGAATCAGTTTACACGCTTCTATTGCCTATCATTTTTCCAAAAAAGCCACTTAAACCCTCAGTTCTTTCTTTTCTTTTCTTTAAAGATTGATAATATGGGATGGAATATAGTCGTAAATTTCACCCCTTTCTTTATTAGACATAACATAATAGTTTCCCTTTAAACGCTTTACCACAACACTGTCCTATTAGCTTGACCCGGGGGCAACTTTACCCGTCCGACTAAATCTTCGTCTGAGACTATAAGTATTGAAAGAGGTATAAACAGCCTTCTGAAAACTTCATTACGTCAAACTACCGTAGAAAACTTTTTCTTGCTCCCTTCCTGTAGTTGAAATGTTAAAACTGTTAAGCAGGTATGTTGTAACTTGTAACAAATATTGTATTTTTTTCTTCTCTTACTATAATCATGTGTATCTACTTATAGGTCTAAAAATCAAGTTTTATTTTTAAAACTATAAAAAATAATTTTAATAAAAGATAGTTAATGCAAATTAAAGAGTATTTCATGGTAAATTATCTAATATATGTATATATAGGTGTGTGTGTTCCTGTCCAAAAACCTAAATTTCGGTTATAAGAATCAACCGCTTATAAGAATCAAAAACAGTAATAACAAACGTGATTCTTATAAGCGGAAATCACTGTATTTGTGTTTTTTATTGACTTGGAATTTTAACTAAATTTTGACTAAAGAAAAGAAATTAGTAAAAGCACCTCGCCGACAAAGGTATCTTTTTCCTGGATTTCACATCACTTATCGCCTATCATTGACTTCCAAATCTCACGTTTCACACTCCAACTTCCGATCAGGGCCCGACTTTCACACAATGGGGCCCTGGGCAAAGCAGACTTTGGGGGCCCCCTTCAAGGACAGATCCAGAGGGGGGCATGTCCCCCCTCCTCAGGACCAGATTTCCACATGAACATGTGGGAAACTCACCCAGGCCTCCCTTAAATCGGGACCAGAAATTCAAAAAAAATTTCGACCGACAAGTCAAAAATTTGAAGAAAATAGTGAATATTAATAAGAAGTGTTAATCTATGTACAACTTTATACTAAATTAGGGGGCCCTGGGCAAGTGCCCCACTTGCCCATGCGGAAATCTGGGCCTGCTTCCGATCATAAAATTCCTACACCCAGTACAAGCCTTAATATTAACTCATTTAAGGCTGCTGTGTACTAACTCTATTGGATTCGCTCATCTCAATGGTAACCTATGGAGAAAATATGTCTAAGGATTACTGACTTGGAATTTTTTTTTAATATTAACTCATTTAAGGCTTTTTTTATATTAACTCATTTAAGGCATTTTTTATTTTTAATATTAACTCATTTAAGGCTGCTGTGTACTAACCCTATTGGATTCGCTCATCTCAATGGTAACCTATGGAGAAAATATGTCTAAGGATTACCGACTTGGAATTTTATTTTTTATATTAACTCATTTAAGGCTTTTTTTTATATTAACTCATTTAAGGCTGCTGTGTACTAACCCTATTGGATTCGCTCATCTCAATGGTAACCTATGGAGAAAATATGTCTAAGGATTGCCGACTTGGAATTTTTTTTTATATTAACTCATTTAAGGCTTTTTTTTATATTAACTCATTTAAGGCATTTTTTATTTTTAATATTAACTCATTTAAGGCTGTTGTGTACTAACCCTATTGGATTCGCTCATCTCAATTGTAACCTATGGAGAAAATATGTCTAAGGATTACCGATTTGGAAGATTTTTTTTAAATAGTACTCCGTAATAGAGAAAGAAATTTTACGACTTGGGGCATTTTTTATTTTAAAAAAATGCAAATAATATTTTAAAATTTTAATTATTTGGAGAAAAAAATCTGGTATAGTGTGTTTCAAACGCTCCTAAATTCCTTTGGTGGACGAAATTTATAAAAAGAATCCTGTTGCAAGGTGCAGAAAAGCTCAGGCTATCTGAAAATACCTTTCTTTTTATAGGATTATCAGAACTCGTGTATCTGTAAATAGCAGCACATTTTCTCCATAGGTTGACAATGAGGTGAGTTCCTCTCTGACTTAGGGGAACATCAACGTGTTTTGTACAGGCTTGATATCAGAGTCGCACAATGGATTAGATACTCGTACATTCCACCTCACCGCCACCTACCCCTTTAAAAGACACATTTTAAACAATTTCATAAACAAAGATTTATATCTCAATAGAAAATGGAAAATCAGAGTTGATGTATGATTTTTTTTAAAAATATTTTAGTTGGAGAGTGGGGAAATATATTGTAAATTGTTGATGAAGCATGTATCATGTATTCAATGATTGTAACAAACAAAAATTTGATTATCTTTCTCAAATACGGGACAGTGGCGTAGCGAGCATAACTGGCGCCCGGGGCACGATACTTTTGTGGCGCCCCTCCCCCCGCAAAACATATATTAATATAATATATAGACCTTATATTGGCGCCCTTCCCCCGAAAAAAAATATAATAATATAATATATATACCTTTATATTGGCGCCCCTCCCCCGAAAACATATATTAATATAATATATAGACCTTATATTGGCACCCCCCCCCCCGAAAAACATATAGTAATATAATATATAGACCATATATTGGCGCCCCCCCCCCCGAAAAACATATAGTAATATAGTATATAGACCTTATATTGGCACCCCCCCCCGAAAAACATATAGTAATGTAATATATAGACCTTATATTGGCGCCCCTCTGCAAGTGGCGCCCGGGGCTTGATAGACCCCCTTGCCCCCCCCCCTCGCTACGCCACTAATACGGGATAAAAGGACTACAGACTAAGTTCAATATCATGAAAGTAATTTTTATAGATAAAAGTTATTTTTATAGAGGATTCTTTATTATTGATAGTTTCTTCTGGGAAATTCCAATCTAGAAAAGTATAGAAGTAGATTTAAATACATCTTACTATTTATCAAAACAGACTTTTTCCCGCCGTATTTAATAAATCCTTCCTTGAGAAAAATACCATCCACTAAGTCTTCAAATATTAAAACTCCATTGAGTTGAGACTACCAGTCGTGCATCCCAATCTACCACCTAATTTCTTGGGTGTCGAATTAAATACCATGGGTATCAGAGCCATACTTATAGCAATATTTTTTCACTTTCCAATGTTCAACGTAGACTTTGATTTTAATAAAATAGTTTTGTAAAGGCATATCTATAACAATGAAATGATTATAGAGAGCACTAACAGAAAGTAATAAGGTACCACTAGTAACTTTCACAAATTACCTTTTATTCTGGAAAACTATAAGTAAATTTATCGTCTAGAGAAAAATCTATCAGAATATAACGAATTAAAATAAACTAGATATATTATTGAAGCGGAAAACCGTTCTAAAAATCTGTGACTATGAAAATATTTTGATAAAGCAATTTTCAGTACCAACATTAAATTCCGTATTCCTAAAAAAGGTTATCAAACAATTCTATGAGGCGGTGATAAGAATTTTTCTTTTTACCTGACTAGTCGCTTGTTGGTATCAAAGCGTTCTTCAGTTAGAACTAAAACTACAAATTTCAAGGAACATACGTTTTTCTCATCCTCTTTACTTCAACATGTCAAGTAAACTTCTTACAAAATAAAAAATATCAATAAACAAACATGACGCACTAATCCGGTTTGTTGCAAATCCCGATTCCTCTCTGAGATCTTAACATTGTTCGACTTTACTCCTGCTTCATGCCAGCTTTTTCAAACGTTGACTATCTCCGTTACTTCACGCGAGTAAATTTTTTCAGTCTGGTTTCAAGCCATGACAGCTCCTAAAGTCACACGGTAACTGCTTGTATCACCTTTCCTAATAATCATATTCTAATGGGATTAGAAAGATAACAAGTACTTAGGGGAAATTTTAAGCAGTCCACCAACGTATGCAACTTTACATCTCGTCTATAATGTAATATTACCCTTCATGTATCTGGTGACCCCAGGGACTTGCTACTTGGGGCACCTGCCTTTCTTTCTCCCTAGTCATTATGCATTTTCGTTCTTCGTCAGTCGTGAGCTCGAATTAGGGTTATGTTCAAATAAATTCTTTTGAGAATAGCAATTTGAAAGTAAACTTAAAGAAAGCAGATTTGAACAATAAGGAAATACTTCATAGTGTGTGCTAAAAGCCTGGCATAATCAGAGCTCTGACATTAACTCTCCTAAGACCATTAAAATGAATGAGAACAATAATTGGCATGGGTAACTGCATATTGAACTAGAATTTACTTGAAAAATAATAAATTTCCGCTGAAACGAACCAAAATCAGTAACTCATTAAAATGATTAACGTGATGTAACTATGTAATTATTTTATGACTACATAGATCTGTATTTTTTTTTCAATTTATTCAAAAATTCTTCAGTTAAATATATTTTAGTATTTTAGAAAGATGGCGAAACATTGTTAATGGCATTCTCAGACGAGAGAAAAAAAATGCTACATCTAAAATATCGAAGACAAAAATTTTCTTTTGAAAAACTCATTCTGTTCAGTATACAATCGAATAAATCAAAGTCGACGATATACACAGTACCATAACTTCTAGTAAAGAAAACAGAGCTTAAAAAGTTAATAGATTTACTCCTTCTAAATGGTACACGTGTGCCCATATATATAAAAAATTACTATTACTACCAGCTACTTTGGCGGATCACGGTTTGCAGCTAAACACAAGAACGCCATAAAATTGAAAGGTAGTTTTAAAAAAGATTTCCTCATTGGAACTAGGGCTCCGTGGAAGAAAAAACATATGGTTTAGATTGGTAGTTCAAAGTAAAAAAAAAAACAGGATTTACAGACATTTTTCAATTTATTTTTTATCTTAGATTTAAACTTTTTAGCGCAGTACAGAATGTTCACTTTTTCCTTTTTTTTTTCTAAAGTTTGACCTCACTTATTTTTCAGCTTCTAAACTAAAGGAATGGGAGAACTGCTTGTTATCTCAGACGCAAAAACTTTACTTTTCAGATAACAAATTAGATAAATGATTACCAATACAAAATATTTCGCACTTTTAGAATTAAAAAAGAGGAAATGTCCGATAAGACTGCGTTTGCAAATTGAACTGAAATTGGAAACATTTTAAGGTAAATTAATTTCATTTTATTTTTAATTTTTTTTAGAATGCATTTCGTTCCTAGTAAATTGAAATTTTTGTGTAAATCACGGTTGTTATACTGTAAGTAGTGTCTGTTTACAGCAGTTTGTACCAGCATTAGAGAAATTAATTGAAAATGAGATTGTGGAATTTAACACAACATCCTAAAACATGTAATCTATATTAGAATACTTAATTGATATATTAATAATTTAATTCGGCAATGTATTTGTATTGCAATCATGCAATGGCTTTAATTAAAGGTATATTTTAAAATATTTGCTATAATAAGATCCGTAGAAAGAGAATTAAATTCTGCTCCTGCACGGGGATAAAATGCAACTGATTTTATCACAGTAAAAAAGGAAATGAGTTTCTTTTTTCAAGTGAAAAGTTTCCTTCCTATCATTATTTGAGTTTCAAATATCCAGTTGTGAAATAGACGTATGATGATCTTTTTTTCTGAAATAAAAGAAGCAATTGTGAATCATACTACGGAACGAGTGAAAACCAAAGCATAATTTACTTTAAAGTAGCAAGAGCGGTTTTCAAATAGAGATATGCCATTTTTTACTTGCACTTTCGTCCAAATAAAGTAAAATGCAAAGCTTTAACCCTTCAACGGGCGCGCCCGTGTACAGAGTGCAACATTTTCGTAATTTTGAATGGTTTGTTTTTACATGTAAGGTTTGAATGTTCTAAGCAGTTTATATTTATAGCTACACCTTTTCTAATACAGGTCTGATTTTATGACCCTTGTATTCCTTTCCATTCATTATTAGTCATCATTTAACCGTGGCAAACCAGAGATTAGAGTGGATTACAATACGAGAAAAGTAGGAGTTGATGTAGTCGATCAAATGTGCAGCTATTACACGGTATCCCGCATATCACGAAGATGGACAATCTCATTGTTTTTTAGGTTTTTGGACATAATAGTAATCGATTCGCAAGTTCTCTTTAGATGCATTAAACCGGACAGTTTTGAAATAAGGCGATTGTATCTGCATTCTTTGGCCTTTAATTTTAAATATATGTCAATATTATCAACATTTTATCTCTTGCCATAAAACGCAGAATTATTATTTTCAATTTGAAAAAACAAGCTTATTACAAAAGGAATTATCAAGGTTGAAAAAAAAACTGTTCCACGTTCTTTATTTGAGAGGCAATTCCTTTGCATTATGATAAAATTTCACCAATCAAACCCTGATCAGAAAGGTAACGTACAAAAATAGGCATCTTCAGCGTACTAACTCTAGGTTTCGTCACTTTGGACACCCCAGCAGGGCATAGCCGACAAGCAAGCTGTTGGAGAAAGAAAACTGAATTACTTTAAATTTTTCCAAAGTCAGTATCTCTTGCCACTGGGGTATCGACTGACAATAAGAATATAAATGATTATTTTAAAAAGAAAACCAATATCGGAAAAGCATTAAAACTCGAAGACGAAATTATAATTCAAGGTCTGACAGACGGATTGCCCGCAAGATACAAAGATTTATTTTTAATAAGTCATGTAGCTACAGCTACTGAGTGGATTTCCCTAGCCAAGAAAGTGATCAACAGCTACACGGATGACAAGAAGAGAGAACAACAATTTCATAAAAGAGATCTGCAGAGCCAACAGTTCGTATTTCGCAGACCGCTCGATCGGCGAAATGACTATGAAAGATTCCCACAACATGAGTCACCTAGATTCCGGCACCAACAACCGCGACCATGGCAGAGATGGCCCCAGAATTTTCGAGAAGAGGATAGCCCCAAGACTCGGTTCCAGACTCCACAACATGCAAACAACTATAACAGCAACATGAGAGAACAGAGACAATGACGGATGTTCACCGTAGACCTAGGAATCGGTACGGAACTTATTAGCGGCCTGATAGATACAGGAAGTAACATTAACATTAACATCGAACTGTATATGATAAAATTAAATATTATGTGAAAATTCTCCCACCGGACAATTCACAGGTCAATACCCTTGCAGGTAAAATCAAAATTGATAAAATAGTTTCTACAGAGTGCCGAATCAGTGAGTTGAATAGATTTGTTAACTTTTATGTCATTGAAACGAATTTAAAGTATGCAATTTTATCGTCGGAATTTAATAATCAGTCTAAAATTAATTTGGATTTTAAAAATTTTTGTATACATCAAGGAAAAAAATAATATCTCATCTACTTTGTCATTGGAAAATGTTAATAATAATTGTTATATATTTTTAACTTATGATAATCCTAAAGTGCAACATATTTGTTCTCATAATACTATAAATCTTGATACTAAATATAATAGAAATTGTGATACTCATTTTTATAAAACTGGAAATGGAAATAATGTTGCTGATGATGAGAGTGCTGAATTGAATAAAATATTGAATGAGTATATGTAGTAATATTTTCGCGAAAAATAAATATGATGTTGGATGTATCCGTCTTGAACCACAAAGAGAATTCTGAACTTCCAATTTCCCTTCGTCCATACAGGGCGTTGCCAAAAGATAATACCGAAATTAAGAAGCAAATAGATGAACTTTCAGCTTCAGGTTTAATAAAAACATCTCATTCGCCCTATGCTTTCCCAATTACTTTATTTTACAAGAGAGATGAAAACTCAAAATCCAGAATGTGTATTGATTGCCGAAAACTAAAAAGTATTACAAAAACAGATTCTGAACCGATTCCCGGAATCGACGCAGTTTTAGATCAGTTAACCAATGCTAAGATTTTCTCTACCCTTGATCTCGCGTGTGGCTACTGGCATATTAAACTAAATAAAAAAGATACAGAAAATTTCACTTTCACCTCAAATTTTGGCTTATATGAATGGAAAAGACTACCTTTTGTCTGGAAAAAACGCCCCAGCCATATTCCAAAGAACACTCAGACAAATTTTAAATAAATACGAAATTAAATTTGTGCTCAATTATTTTGACGATATAATTATATTTTCAGACTCTTTCAAAGAACACTTAGAGAATTTAAAAACTATTTTCTCGATTTCTGAAAAAGAAAACATAAAATTGAAATTTTCAAAATGCCAATTTGCCAAAACAAAAATAAAGTATTTTGGATATGAAGTGGAAAAAGGATGTTATCACCCAAGTAACGCCAATATAGAAATTATTAAAAAACTTCAACCTCCCAGGAATGTGAAAGACTTACAAAGATTTTTAGGTAGTGTAAATGATTATAATAAATTCATTCCCAACTATGCTAAATTACGAGTACCACTGAATAAATTGTTGAAGAAAGACACTAAATTTGAATGGACAGATGATTGCCAAAAAGCTTTTCAGGATTTAAAAGACACTCTCATTTCTAAACCTGTTTTGACTATTTACAATCCAAATTACCATGCCATATTTTCGTGGATGCGTCCGGACAAGCGGTAAGCGCAGTCTTAAAAAAACAACACCCTGATGGAAGTTTGTATCCCAAAGCCTATCATTCTCGAAAACTTAGAACCTATGAACAAAATTATGCCATTACCGATTTAGAGTGCCTAGCAATTATTGATGCTGTCGATAAATATTATTGCTATTTACATGGGACTCATTTTACTGTTCATACGGATCATGCTGCATTTGTTTGGTTAAAAAGTATTAAACACCCACTGGATGATTATTCCGATGGTCACTTAAACTTTGCATGTACGATTTCGACATTAGATATAAAAAAAGGTTCTGCAAATTATGAAGCCGATATGTTAACTAGAAACCCAATTTCTCACCATGTAACTTTAAGTGAACGTAACCCATTGTTGTCGTTGCAAGAAATCGAGCATCATCAAAATTTAGATAATGTAAACGGTAAGAAGTTTAAAAAAGCAAATAATGTATGGACAATTGAAAAACATGGTTTAATGATGTGCCCCTCTCCTTGCGATTAAAATTATTAGAAAAAAACCCTGTTAATTTTGGACATTTAGGAGTTTCGGCAATGTTAAATCTGGTACCCCCTCAATATTATTGGATTGGAATAACTAAAGATGTAAGTAACTATTTGAAACATTGTGAAGTATGTTAATTAAATAAGAAGTCTAGACAAAAAAGATTTGGTCTCTTAGAAATATTACCCCCTACCAGTGAACCCTTTGAAATTCTTGCCATAGACACTGTTGGTGGTTTAAATTAGTATGAGTCTACAAAGAAATATTTACACATAGTTATAGATCATGCTACTTGGTATATCTGGACTTTTGCTTCTAAAAATGAAAATACGGATACTTATATTAATTGTTTAAGACAAATTTTTCAACATCAAGTACCTAAGAAAATTTTAAGTGATAGAAATAGTGCTTTTACTTCTTCCAAATTTACAATAATATTAAACAACTACTAACTAGATCACATAGACTACAAACAAATGGAAAAAATGAACGAGTAAATCAGACACTCATCACTAGGCTTAAATGTAAATTAAATTCACACCCTGTTAAAGTATCCTGGACAAAATTATTACGTTAAATAACGAACGAATATAACGACACCAACATACAGTAACAAAATTTCCCCCTTCTTATTTAATGCATGGAAAACAACCCTACAAAAACTTGATTGATAACCAAGACATGTATCCACCAATTGAAGATGCTAGAAAGATTGCTGAACAGAGAACTATAAGAAATCACAAAGTAAATAAAGAAAGATATGGCACTCATTTTCAAGAATATAAGTTTAATGTAGGTGATATAGTGATGTACGAAGAGTTTCGTTACCCAAATACTCCTAAACTTATTCCCCCTTATTCTGGTCCATATAAAATTTTGAGACAAATTTCTAGAGTAAATTTTGAAATTAACAGACCCAATTCCCTTACTAAGAAAACTTCGGAAATTGTACATTGTACCAGATTAAGACCTTTCAACCCTGCAGGTAATTTTCAATTAGCAACTAGAAAAAGTAAAATTCCTATTTTAATAACAGTAAACCCCAAAACGCCCAAGATCCCAAGAAAAATTAATTAATAGTGTTAGAGGAAAAAAAACCTATCTGTGATGATTATTAGATCTGATGTAATGTTAAAAAGCTTGACAGGTATCTAAATTCTATATTGTAATTGAAGTGAAACTTTCAGAATAATATAACAAATCAATTTTGTAATAATATTGGCTAAAGTAATGTTGTCTTGAACTTGAACTTATTGAAATATCTTCGAATTCTACATTGTGAATTATTTTAAAATTTATGTAAGTATGCGAGATTAGGAATATGGAAAATGGAGATCGATGTATAATTTATGTAAACAATGAAGTTTTGAAATCATGGGAAATCATGTGTAAAATGGAGACACTGAATATAAACCACATACAATAAGGACTTATTTGATAAACCATGTATAACGACTTGAAATTAAACGGAATTGAAGGACTCCATGAATGATACGTTATTTTAGGACTCTTTATTGAATGAAGAACTTTGATTTGTTTAAAAAGTTATCTAGATTATATTAGCCAATAATATTTCAGTTATTTGAATTTCATTGCACATTGTATTAATAATTATAAATTTTATTGCATATTATATTAATTCCATGTATTTCAAGTGTTCATTATAGATTTCATTGTATATCTCTTTAATTTCATATATTTTGTGTGATGGAGCAACGAAGTCATAAGAGTGAACTTAGTTTTATGATGAAGATTCAAAAGATTTAACTTTGGTTTTGTTTCGGTGGAGTTAATTAATGATGGGTTATGGATAAAGCTCTTGACTCTGTAACCTTGATGTGTTCTAATTTTACCAACCTTGCTGTTTGTCGTGACTTCTTTCTACCAATGTTGCACTCAAAGAAATATACTTTTATAATGTAGGTAATTTTAATTATGTTGCATTGTACTTGTACTAACTTTTTTTTCCCAATGCGGAGGCACTTGTCTTCAAACATTCGCCTATACTACGCCGCAATTTTACTGCCCATTTTATTGTGGGGGCACCATATAGGCAGACAGCATTACCCCCTATGAAGGAACGACACGAACGGAGTCATTTTTCGTGACGCGACGCCAGAATTCGATCCGAGCACCCTCAGCACCGAAAACCAGCACATTGTACCACTGGGCTCTTTATACTAACTTTTATTCTAAGAGTTTTTGTTGTATTATGTTTGTGAAAAATGTCACCTTTCAACGTGACGATTTTCCCTTTTTTCGGAGGGGGTGGGATTTGTAATATATTAAATATTATGCCCTCCATTCTAGCATTTTAGTTCCCTCTCCTAAATCCAATCCCCAGTAACATTACTTAATCGTTTTAAAACCCTTAGCAACAGAACTTCCCCTGAATCGTATACCTTTTCATTTCTACACGTGTACCTCTCGGGATTCAGTAGCGTGGGTTCGCATAGCAAGCCCCAATATTTGCTAACCCTACAAAATAATAGACGCATGTTTTTTTCGCCGTCTCGCGCGTAAGGTTGAAAGGTGATATTCGCTTCCGAACCGTCTTCTGAAATGGACGGATGTACATTTGTCGCTCTAATAAACGATTGGTCCAGACTGCATCGGAATTTTATTCCTTTCAGGCTGAGTCTAGCTCCAGCCATGAAAATATGAGCTGGTTTTCCTTTTCAGGTTGTATTTTAAGGAGGTGATGTAATGGATATATATACACTGCTGGCCACCCAAATTGCAACACCAAGAAAGACAAGAGATATCACAACAAAATTTATTTTGTAGACAACATGTTGACCAAGTATCAATTGATTAAATTTATAGACTTCTGTGAAGTGTGGTTCCTGCCAAAATCAGTAGCCAGAGTAGCCGCTATTGTTGGAGATCACCGCTGCCACACGCCTCGGCATTGATTCAAAGAGACTTTGGATGAGTTCTTGGGGTACAGCAGACCAAGCAGCTTCCACACGTTGCCAAAGTTGATCTGCTGTGGCAGCTGGGGATGGAATCTGGGTCAATCGTAGAGCAACCATGGACCACATGTTTTCTATCGGCGGAAGATCCGGAGAGCGAGGCGGCCAGGGAAGCAATTCAATCTGGCGATTGACGAAGAACCGTTGGACAATGCGTGCCACGTGTGGTCCGCATTATCCTGTTGAAATATGGCTGTGGGCAAGCCCTGAAGGTAAGGAAGGACAACTGGCTCCAACACCTCGGAGATGTAGCGCTGGCTGTTTAAAGTACCGGCAATGCGTACTAGAGGTGTGCGAGAGTGATATCCAATACCGCGCCATACCATAATACCCGGTGCAGGACCAGTGTGGTGGTGCATAACGCAGCTGTTCAGCATCCTCTCTTCACGGTGTCTCCAGACTCAAATGCGACCAACGTGGTGTTGCAGACAGAAGCGTGACTCGTCAGTAAAAACAATTTCTTTCCATTCTGACGTTCACATCCTTCTGTCATGGCACCATTGGCGGCGGAGACGTCTGTGGTTCTGCGTCAAGTGTAGACAAAACAATGGACGTCTGGCGGACAGACCACTCTGCTGTAAACGGCGTCGAATGGTACGCGCAGACACTGGATGATGCGTTACAGACTGCATGTGCTGTGCTATGGTTCGTGATGTGACTGAGTGATCCGTCACTGCCATGCGCACAACTTGCCTGTCATCACGTGAAGTGGTGCGCTGAGGTGGATGCGATCGAACACGCCGGTCCGTCGTACCCTCCTGCATCCAACGATCACATAACCGCATTGCAGTTGTTTGGTTTCGTCCAACACGACTACCGATTTCCCTGAAAGATAATCCACAATCTCGATAGGCCACTATCCTTCCTCTGTCGAACTCAGATACTTGATCAAAAGATGATCGCTGTTTTCGACGAGGCATGATTGATAGTTTTTTCGTAAAAACCACAAGAAAAACACAATTGCCGAACTTGAAATCGTCGAAATCTCCAAGCTTTAAATAGCGCTTTGAAGTGACGCCACAGGCGCGCGTGATGTGCGTCTGCGCTGAAATTCTAATCATTTGCATATCTCATCTCCTCTAATGCATGTTGTAAATTTCATGTTATTTGCATGTTTCCTTCAGGGTGTTGCATTTACAGTGACCAGCTGTGTATATATATATATATGTTACGATACAACAACAGTAACGTAATTTTCATAAAGTGTAATGTAGTCGTGGCGCTTATTCAAGAAAGAACAAAATTTAACGCATAAAAACATTAATATCAACATTTCTTCGCTCGTTCCCCATTTTCGTTTTCTACGAGCCATACATAGCACAGAGGTCTTCCCAGGACTCCTCACGTGTCTGCTAAAGAAAGTGCATGAAACTACGTAATTATAACTTCACATTCCACCCTGACAGTCCAAAAATGGAACCATCTCCCAGAAGGAATATTATTACATCAGCAATACTTAAGCTTAATTTCCTCACTTTTAAATATGATGTAGTCGCCCTAAAGACGAACGGTGTCAGTTTTCGCGGTACATTTCCAACATTGAGTTCACCTAAAGGTAAATACAAAAATTAATAAAAATCTTATGTATATAAATAAAAATAATATTTTATAGGTCATGTTATGAATTTCAATAAGTTTGGGAATGAAAAATAGATTTTTGACATAATATATATATATATGTGTGTGTGTGTGTGTATCTACCTACTTCGAGCCCAAATCCGTAGCTTTTATAAGGTCGGTTCTGTCAACTGAATATACTATTTGATGCTTAAGCTTCTCGCTGAAACGGAAGTATCTTAGGGGTGTAAAGGTTAATTTGATAGATTTTTTTTATGTATCTGCGTGATAAAACTCATCTAGACGGGACCGTGCACAAATTTTGTTTCGGAAAATATTGCAAAAGTATAAATTGAATTTGGATATTTGTAGTTCGTGCGTCAATTTGGTAAATTAGAGAATATTAAAAATAAGTTAGCTGAATGTAGAATTTTGATAATTATGTTGTGACGCCGAATTATTACATATATGTGTGTGTGTGTATAAGTCCGTATGTATATATATATATATATATATAAAAGAATGCTTTATGGATAGTCAGCGGATATTATTTTTCCATTCTAACAAAAATAACTTTTTTTCAATATAGTCTGGGATTTTACGGTAAAGGCAGCTTTATCTCGGAAAATAAATATCGCTTAAAAAAGAACCTCAGTCCTAAAATCTAGGGATACCCAGAGAAAACTCATCCGTATATTTAAAAACATCCCCTTAGACATGATTTTGATGTAAAAGAAGTGGTAATTACCTTTGTATGTACTGGGTGTTACTTCATGTTTAAAAGTGACATTTTTGAAACAGCAAACATGTGCAAATATCTAAAATTTTTCGTCCTTTCGGACATCGAACTACGCAGTAGCATACAAGTAATACTTTGTATATCCGAAGATTTTAATCGATCCACAATGAAACAGTCAATTTCTAAGAATATTGAATTTCATTTCAAATGGAAAGACCTTTTGAAGTATTAGGTAGAAACTACGGTATCAAGAACTTTATTTAGGAATTAATTAATGACATTCCCTTTCTAATTACTTATTTAATGAACATATTAATTATTTTCTCTCGTCTGGGTTGTAGCTCAAAGGTTACTGAGTAAATTCTATAAAGTTATTTAAACAATTAGGCATAGAAATCATTCCATATTTCATTTCATAAGCCTCAAAAATAAAGACGTAATGAATAGGAGCTTTAAATTTGGGTTAATTACTTCAAATAATTTTAAGTATCAAATAAGCAGCACTTAATTTTTAATTGCATTCATTGAACTAATTCAAAATTCCCCCCTCTCCCAAGATACTGGTTTGATAAACAAATAAAAGACTAAATATTTGACAAGATTATTGTGTCAACGAACAGGGGACGGTTGAACCTACCATGAGGGGTCTAGGGCCGGTCTCGGACCAATGGATCGGAGATTAGATTTGTTATATTCTTATGTACTTAAAGTCTTCAAATGAATACAGTAAATATTTTTATTTAAAGTATAGCGTCTGCAGGTTATTCCTTTTCTTGTGGGTGTCGATGTTTACAATGTAACATTTTAAGTGAACTTAAGTTTACTTCTTGACATTCACGACTTCTTAAATAACTAAAACTTATTCAGATATATAGATCTTTATCGCTGCAATAAATACTGTAAATAGATTTAGATATCTATATATATAAAACAGTTCCGTAACTGACTCATTCATTCACTGACTGACTGACTGACTGACATACAACGCACAGACCAAACCGCTGGACCTAAATGGCTGAAATTTTGCATGGCGATTCTTCTAATAGTGTAGGGGTGCACTAAGAAAGATTTTTCAAAAATTCTTCTTAGATTTTTTAAATTAAATTTTTCAGCTGTTTTTTAAACTTTTTTTACGTTTGCATTTAAAATAATACATTGAGGGTTATAAAATTTATATCACGAGAAAGATCATAAAAATTCCTTCAAAATGAAATTTTTTTCGAATTTTTACCTCCATTTCCTGATTTTTGGTGAATTTTTAAAGATTAATTTTTAGAATTTAATTTATTAAATGCCGATCACGTGATTTCTTTTTCTGGTACTTTCAATAAATTTATCGTCACGTGCGTAACAACTAAATAGACAAAAAAAATAATTTTTTCTCTTTCTAATGCAGCAGACGATTGGATATTATCCAAAAAAATGCATATCCCTTACGATTTTTTTATAAATATATATATATAGATAGATATATATTTTACATCAATTGTATACATTGATCATCGCATTTATTATAAATATTTTTTGGCATAAATTGCATACGTTCACCGTTGTATTTAATTTGACTGTACTCCGTAGCAAAGCTCGAGTTTTCAAGCTAGTTAAAGCATAAATAGAAACTTTCAATGAAGTGTCTTGGGTCTACAGTTGCGCTGTGAGAAAAGAAAATCATCCATACAACAGAAAAACATCGACCTAAAGATATTATCTTTTGATCAAATTATCTTTTTATCATCATGGTGTAAGTTAGGAGATACCTCGAAAACCTTGAAATCCGCAACAACAAGATATGGTTGTAGAGTCTACTACAGCTCAGAAAAATTTCTACATTCACTTGCATTCAGCAGACCAGCGTTTTAACTTTCTTTTTTTTCAAATACGTGGACAAGTTGAAAAAATGTGATAATTTTCTATGCTAAAATAGAATCTTAGAAAAAAAAATTGACTCCCCAAGAAGGAGTTATCCGAACGGGACGAAAATTGGTAGATATGATGTACATGTACAGAAAAACCAATGATTACAATTTGAGAAAAATTGGATGATTTATTCAAGAGCTTTACAAAGTGAGAAAGTCAATAACGCGTTGGTACACCTCCGGCCCTTATGCAAGAAGTTATTCGGCTTGGCATTGGTTGATAGAGGTGGCGGATGTCCTCTTGCGGGATATCGTGCCAAATTCTATCCAACTGGCGAGTTAGATTGCCATAATCCCGAGCTGTTTGGAGGGCCCTGCCCACAATGCTCCAAACGTGCTCAATGGGGTAGAGATCTGGCGACCTTGCAGGCGAAGGTAGCGTTGGGCAAGCCCGAAGACAAGCAGTAGAAACTCCCGCATAGTTAAAGTCTACCTGAGTACACAGAAGGAAATTCGCAAAGAATTTATGACCTGGAATCGAAATTTCTTCTCTTTAATATCCTGCCAGTTACGCAGTTAAGATGCACTGCAGCGTCACATGTTCATTCATTTGCCGCTAAACTTTAAAATTTTGCATTTTCCGTCGAAACCTGTATGCATATCAATTTGTATCTAATTTGCATTACCCCTTCTTGGTGCGTCGTTTTATTTTCGTCTAAGAGTGTAATCTTCATTCATTATTTTATGCATGCTGCTTCTCTACATTTATTAGAAACATTACTAGCTTAAAAATATAAGTTAAGGAATTTGTAAATATAGATCAAAGAATAACTAAAGTGAGATAATAATATATCGCAACTGAATTATGATGATGTGTACCCACAAATTAAATGACCATCCGAATTATAGTAAATAATGCGATCAACAATTTTTTTATCAGACATTGAAGCTTGGATGAAAGAGTTATTCTCAAGTTCAAACGTTTGCATTTCGTGCCGGGCACTGACAGAAATAGATATTTTTTTTTTCTTTTTTCTCTGCGGCAGACATATGACCCTAGGTCATAAGCCCGCACACACTGCAATTTTTATTGGCTATTTTATTATGGATGCATGATATACGAGAACCATCCTCCCTATGAAAGAACAGCGGAGGAATGTCCACAAGAATGTTCGCCCGAATTCAAAACTCAACCCACACTGTTGAAGCTCGACACGTTAACCTCTAAACCAGGGATTCCCAACATGTTTACGTTTGCGGTACCCTTGGTAATAAGATTAGAAACTCCGGGCACCCTTGTTGGAATTTTACTTTATTTTTTCGATTTTTTTAACATTAAATCAAAGCGTAATTTATACCAGGAACATGTCAAATTTAAGTTGAAATAAATACTTACTCCATTTCTGATTTTATTTATTCCTTGAAAGATATAAGTAACTTTTAACAAACTTTAACATTTAACTTTTACCAAGCATAAAAATATAAGTAACAAACACCAAAATTGAGTATATTAATACAGTTCAAAAATAGCCATGGGATTCATTGCTCAAGAAGCATCGTCAGACATCAGAGCTTGTAGACGTTCTTAATGGGTTTTACACAAAAGGTCCTGGTATGTTAAGCCATCGTGCAGCAAAATATGACAGTAGCACTCTAGAAACAGACTGACTTCACAATTTGCCCTCTAAATTTATTGCCACATTTTGCCTACGTATAAGTTAGAGTCGTATGATAATAAGCCTTTCTCCTGGTCAACAGACAGGTTTGTCTCACTGACATTAAAAAGCATTTGCAGAACAAAGTTATTTATCAGGTCTGCAGACGAAGCTTGGCTGTGTATAGTCGACACATATCGACGTTAGAGGTTGTAAGGGCTGAGCCTTAGCTCGATGTCCTTAGTCTAGACCTGACCTGACCTGAACTTAGATTCAATATTTTAAAATAAGTTCTCCAACCCGGAGGCCCACCTTGCAGTCATGTTTAGAAATTAGAAGAAACCCAAAAATTCAAAGTTTATTGAGAAATCAAATTTTTTGTAAAGAATAAATAAATAACAATAGTATCGGAATATTTAAGAGTCTATTTAAATGCTGTCTTAAAACACTTTTTAAAAAATCGCTTTTAACACGCTGTTTTTCGCTGGAGTACACAAACTGCCACAGAATAAGCTTTGACGTTTAAAAATGAACTTATTTCCATGTGATTTAATGTGGAATCACAGTTTCATAAGGTTGAACATGAGCCTCCATCGCTTCAGATGACCTTGTAGAATAACGTGATGTAAGGTTTCTGAAGGCTGAAGGATACTGAAGAATAGGAAATCGTTATACAGGTATTCCTCGACTTACGACCGAAATTTTTAAATTTAAAAAAAAATTCTCAAAAATACTGTCCCTCGAATGTATAGTACATACCTATATGTATTACATAATTATTAAAAAATATGATGCAATATTCTGCAATACTGCAGAAATTTATGACGCAATAATAAAAATGCATGATTCAATAGTTTCGATATCCACACGATAAATCGAAAAAACCTTCATTATCTTCAGAAATGGCTTCAGCTTTTCATTATATTAATAAAGAACTATAACAGATAGAAGCAATGGATCCAAACAGTGGCGTAGCAAAGGGTGGGCAAGGGGGTCTATCATGCCCCGGGCGCCACTCGCAGAGGGGCGCCAATGTAAGATCTATATATTATATTACTATATGTTTTCGAGGTGGATGCCAATATAAGGTCTATATATTATATTACTATATGTTTTTCAGGGGAGGGTCCCAATATAAGGTCTATATATTATATTACTATATGTTTTTCAGGGGAGGGTCCCAATATAAGGTCTATATATTATATTACTATATGTTTTTCGGGGAGGGCACCAATATAAGGTATATATATTATATTACTATATTATTTTGTGGGGGGCGCCAATATAAGGTCTATATATTATATTACTATATGTTTTTAGGGGAGGGCACCAACATAAGGTCTATATATTATGGTACTACATGCTTTTCGGGGGGGAGTGCCAATATAAGGTCTATATATTATGTTATGATATGTTTATCGGGGTTCGCCAATATAGGGTCTATATATTATATTACTATATGTTTTTCAGGGGGGGGGGGCGCGCCACAAAGGTATCGTGCCCCGGGCGCCAGTTATGCTCGCTACTCCACTGGATCCAAATGAAGAAAGATTCACAAGTGTAAATCGTCGTATTCATGAAAATCTGGCTTGCTACCAGACAATACACACGGAAAAGAAGACGCAAACTGTTCAAACTACCTTGGATAACTTTGTTAAAAAACTTTCAACGCATCTTCTGTCGTAAATTCTGAACCAATAGATTGTACTAACATAATAAGTAGTGATGATGAAGAAGAATTTATGTCTTCTAACTACGATGTATTTTAAATTACGTATGAAAGTAAAATATATATGTATGTGCTGTACTACAAAAAAAAAATGTTTAAAACCCGACTTACGACCAACTCCACTTACGACCTATGTCTCGGTCCCTATCTCGGTCTAAGTCGAGGAATACCTTTGCTTATTTTTATACAACTTCTCAAGGACTTCTATGAGCTTTGAATCTCCACGCTGTACAGTTTATTAAACAAACGTCTCAGTGATTGTGTTCGCTTTTTTTTATGTATTGATAAAACTTCCCGGCATTATCGCCTTCTCCGCAGTTTCATTTGACTCGATCTAAAAGTTTGCGTTTATTAAGCATGCAAAAATATGCGAAATATTATACTTTGACTGCCAAAAAACTATGTTGTACGAAGATGTATTTCGTATGCCATAACTTTTTACTTTTGAAAAAAAATAGCATTATTCTTTGTGTTCTTTATCTTCTTTTAAATGAACATTTATATATTAAAATACAATTATAAAGGGAAAATATAAGTATCAATGCATCAGTACATTAAAAAGTCAGACGTGTTTAGGTTGAATCTCATCTTTAAGGAAAAGTTACAATGAATCCAACAAAACAGGGAGAATACTTCCCGCTTCAATTCCAGTGGAATTTTAAACAAAATTTTAAAAAGATGGCGTCATTTTAGTTTTGATGCATTTGTAAATATGCTGTACTAAAATGTAACGGTAAATATTCCATGCCTAAAATGTACTCTACCTTTAACATTTAAATCGGTATGATTTTTAATTACTTATCATACAAGTCCTTTTTTGCCCCAAAATAGTACATATATCATCGAGAGTTATTTTAAGTCTTAAAAAAACATATGTATATGCAAATATCGATACAGCATGACTGTATTAAAGCAATCCGAAAAGACAATAATCATAGGTAATTTGTAGCATACTATGTGTAGTGCACTTTGATTACCCTTTTGAACAATCTACAGTAGTTCGGAAAAAATCTGTGACGTTTCTGATGACTCTATCCTTCATCCTATGATTGAAAAGGATTTCAAATCAGTATCAAGGAAGACAAGCCACAAACGCATTAGCATTTTAACGTATGATTACGTTCCTCCATAACGGTCCTCCGGAAAGGAAAATTTCAGACGCTAAAACCGTCCGTCCGTATCTCGCGAGTTATAATTTTGGCACCACACAAAACCCAGTTTGTAAGTACCAAAATGCGTCGAAATTTTGACATACATGTATGTATATATATATACATGCGTACATATATATAGATACATATATAAGTAACACATATATACATGTATACATACAAAAGAGGTAAGCAACGATAAGTAATCCTACGTCAATAACCCGCGGTAGTTTCGTTAGAAGAGACCACTTGAAATTTTTTTTCATTTCTTACGAACTTGTAAATCTTAAAGGACGGATATACAATTAACTAATTTCATAAATAGTTATCGAGAACATAAAAATGCCTTGCAGACGGTATGAGAATAAATTTAAAAATTTTGAATTATATTTTCAAGAATTCAAAACTTGTCATTATATTTTAAAAAAATTTTTTAATTTTAATTTCAAAATTTTTTTTAAATTTTAATTTTAAAATATATTAACAACAATTTAAAAATTAAAATATTAATTTACTGCTTTACTTATACCTTTGTATCTCTGAAATAATTTGAAAGATTTAAATTACTCATATATTTTAAAACTGAAAAATATTAATTTTCCAAAATATAAGAGCGTGATACTTATAGCACTTAAATCTCTTTTCTTTAAGTCCACACTGAACTTACACATTTGTATCTCTGATTATAGTGACCATAATCAAAATCTGTGTAATAAATCAGATGATCAGTATTTTTTCTCTAAGTGTTGGGTAATGGTAAGATATATGCAATGCTTTACTTACTTTTTTTTTTCTCAGATTGGAAAACACATGCGTAAATACATACATGCATAGACATTTCAATAGGAATTTTTCATGGGATAACAAAATCTTAATGTACATGTTTCAAGCACGTAGAAAATATTAATTTGGCCTAGATCCCATGCCCCGCTTCAAAACACAATACGGAAATTCTTTAGGGCCGTAATCTCATTCTAAGAATTACCCACGAGTCCCAGTAATAAATTTAAGTATGCGTACTGATCCACAATCTTGAAAATTCAATTAAAGTGGAAATTCATTAGCAGAAGCAACTTTCTAACTTACCCGAAACTTTAAACATCGATGTGATGAATTAAATTTAAAGACACCAAGAAACATGCTCTTTGATTACAAATGTAGAAAATAAGTGAATTTGCTAATCACATTAAATTTCGAAGCATCTTAATGTTCATTAATGTAAGTAGTATTTCCCGACATTAATATTTGATTTTAGTGTCAATCTTCAAGAGCGTTATCTGATTTCTCTGTCACAGTAATTCTATTTATGTATTTCGTCATGACCATTTACTCGCTGTAAATTGAATCATTTCTCTAATCATCTAATTGGTAATAATATTTGTACTATATCTCTGATAAAGACATTCAGTTTAATGTATTACATGACTTCTGCATTCTGAATAATTGTGTTCTGCATTTAGGAAATAGTACACCATGATAAGTTTACTCCTTTAAAAAAAATCGTTCCTTTAGTAGCTATTAGTAAATTAAATTCATTTTTCCTAATGTTTTTCCCCAAACATCGATCAATATTCTCCAATTTATCAATTTATCTAAATGATAGATTAAAAAAATATTTTTTAATTCCCTGAAAAAGCACTAATTTTACATAAAACTCTAGTAAAAGTTTGTACAACAAAGCCTGCAAAACAGGAATCTAAAAAATTTGAAAATCATTTCTGTATAAGGCAGATAACACCATAAGCGTACAGCTTACATTCAGTGATCTGAACGTCCCTGGTTCGATGTTCGTCGCTGCAAATCCACCGCCGTGTTCACTAGTGGTGGCCGGGGCACGTAAAATAGGTCGTGGCTACAATATCCTCCAAGTTCTCAAATTTACCTCTGGAGGTGCGGGGTCAAGTGTTCCGGTCTCGTCACTTGACTTGGTTCAAAATTACGGGACCAGTCATTTAGCCAAGTCGGACTCCGACCCTTGTGGTGCTAATTCTAAACAGGAGCCGGCCTTTTCAGCCCAATAGCCTATTAGGACCTGGTGAATGGAACCTCCAACCAGGGGGCATTAGCAACAACAACAACAACAACAGCTTACATTAAGACCATGGAAATTTTCAAATTTTTGACAGTATTTTTCTCTAAATGAATGCTGGATAAAATTCTCATATCAATATAAGCTAATGGCTTATTTTGATACCAATTAAATTATCAAATTTTTAACAAAATCCTTCTTCAAATAAGGCCAGAGTATATTCCTATGCAAAAATTTTCCCCTATTCGGAAGATATCAGTATGAGGTCACAACTTATTTCCTTACCAAAGAAATTATCAAATTTTTGACAAGATTCTACTACAAATAAGTGCCGGAGTATATTCCCATACAAAAACATCCCCATATTCGATCGATATTAGTAGAAGCTTACAGCTTATTTTCTGACCAAAGAAATTTTCAAATTTTTGACTAGATTCTTCTTTTAATAAGCCACAAATATGGCGATATTTTCTTACAAAAATATTCCCATGGTCGTCAGTATCAGTATCAGCTTACAGCTTATTTTGTGACCAAAGGAATTTTTATATTTTTGACAAGATTCCTCTCTAAATAAGTACCATTTTTTTTAAATAAATTTCATGACTTTTTATGAACTTTCCTATATATCCAGATGTCAATAACTAATAAAACGTTTACAGTAAATCTAAGATTTACTTATTAAAAGCTTATTTTGTTACCAAAGAAACTATCAAATTTTTGACAAGATTCTTCTATAAATAAGACCGGAGTGGGGATATATTCCCATACAAAAACATCCCCCTATTCGGAAGATCTCGGTATAAGCTCACAATTTATTTCCTTACCAAAGAAATTTTCAAATTTTGACTCGATTCTTCTTTAAATAAGCGTAAAATATGGCGATATTTTCTTACAAAAATATTCCCATATTCGTCAGATATCAGTATCAGCTTATAGCTTATTTTGTGACCAAAGAAATTTTCATGTTTTTGACAAGATTCCTCTCTATATAAATACCAATTTTTTAAAATAAATTTCATGATTTTAACGTAGGATTACGTTCCTCCATAACGGTCGTCTGGAAAGCAAAATTTCAGATGTCCTACGTCAGGAGTTATAATTCTGACAGCGCACCAAACCCAGTCTGTATCGCTTGGGCAAGCAGTAAACAGTTAAACAGAAAAGTACAAAAATACGTTGAAATTTTGATATATATATATATATATATATATATATATATATATATATATATATATATATATACACATACGTACATATATATAAATACATATATACATAACACATACATACATATTTACATACAAAAGAGGTAAGCAACGATAAGTAATCCTACATTAATAACTCGCGGTAGTTTCGTTAGAAGAGACTACCTGATTTTTTTTTATAAACTATCTTATAAATCCAGATTTCAATAACTAGTAAAACATTTACAGTAAATATAAAATTTTAGTTTACTGTACAGTTCCTAAGCAACAAGTTCTACGCATGACCTGCCGAATTATTCTTTTTGAAAATAATATTCCTTTGATAAAAATGAACTTCCCCAAAATATATCAATATGTTAAAAACTAAAATAAACGCCTACATATTACACAATCAAAAACAGCCAATATACACTATCAATTACAGTATCATAACACAAAAGTTCCAGACGCATTATTAGACAAAAGCTACATAACATAAATCTAGCGAGATGCTTTTCCGATATCACAGAGGTCCAAATGTTCCCTTAATCCTATCCTTTAGTCTGATGCTCTGTTCTTCTGCCGGTTTATCCATTTGTTTGTTTGTTCAGGCATCATATTTGTACGATAACATTTCAAAAGCATCTAATATAGGTTCTTGATATATGAAACCTGCTCTAATATATGTTCTTGATGTATGACGGAGAAATTTCTGCATTATTTACTTTATTGCAAGCGATTATGTTTTTGATAAACATTGCAGAATTATGGAAAATTCTGATAAATTAACGCTATGATACCAAGAGAAATATATTTTAGTTTAAATATTTTGAATAAATGGGAACTAAGCTTAGAATTTTTAATATCTGCCAAGCTTGAGGATATTGTTGCATCTGTTTTTTTTTTATAACTTGAATTGTATACTCACAATAAAATTAAACTAAAAGTATCTTTCTTCCTGCTTGAAAATTTTAAGGCATCAAAACACCTTTGAACAAAATTTTACGAAATAATTTTATTTTTTTATTTTAGTAAGGGGCTCTTACTAAGTTTATAATATTGTGGCAACAGAGAGTTACCATACGTAGGTTGTCAAAAGACATTGCTACGAGTACTAAACTTCCTCTTCATGTGCGTAATCAACGCAGACATCTATAAATTTAAGTTGCTAAGCCGACTTTTTGGGCAGTCCGTGAGAGAAAATTACTGCATCAATTTACTTCATTTTGGTCTTAAACGAAAGACTGTAATCTGTAGATTTTTCAAATTTGGTTTCTGTAACTGCAATTTTTATTAATGAGCTATAATTTACAATTGAAATTTGATTTGTGCGCATGCTCAGTGGCATGTTTCAATCTGGCTTTAGAAACTCACTGTTTCTGCGCATGCTCAGTGACATGTTTGAATGCCGAGGAGTCTCTCTAGATCTCTCTCTCTGCCCATTTTTATTTTTATGATAATTATGTTTGTGAAATATAAGATTTGACCTGATGGAAATTGCTTATTTCGCGCTGTTTAATTAGCGATAATTTACAATTAAAAATTTGCTTTCTGCGCATGCTCAGTGACATTTTTAAATCTGGCTTTAGATACTCTCTAAGCACGAGGCCGCTTAAATACATTAATTTGTTTCTGCGCATTATTATGATTTTCGTAATGATGTTTTGAGTATAATTTGTGTATTAGTACATTTATTTACTATCTAGCCGTCATGTTTTGACATGTATCAACTAGTCTATATATTTAAGTTGCTAAGCCGACTTTTTGGGCAGTCCGTGAGAGAGAACTACTGCATCAATTTACTTCATTTTGGTCTTAAACGAAAGATTGTAATCTGTAGATTTGTCAAATTTGTTTTTTTTTAACCGCAATTTCTATTAATTAGCGATAATTTACAATTGAAAAATTTATTTCTGCGCATGCTCAGTCGCATGTTTCAATCTGGCTTTAGAAACTCACTTTTCTGCGCATGCTCAGTGACATGTTTTAATGATAAACACGTTTATTCCTCGGAGTCACTCTAGATCTCTGCCTGCCATTTTTTTGTGATAATTAAGTTTGTGAAATATAATATTAAACCTGATGGAAATTGTTTATCTCGCGCTGTTTAATTAGCGATAATTAATTTACAATTTTTAAAAAAATTCTTTCTGCGCATGCTCAGTGGTATTTTAAAATCTGGCTTTATATACTCAAAAAGCGTGAGGCCGCTTAAACACATTAATTTGTTTCTGCGCATTATTATAATTTGGCAATGATATTTTGAGTATAATTTGTGTATTAGTGCATTTATTTACTATCTAGCCATCATGTTTTGATGGGTACCAACTAGTATGTTTTAATATGTCAAAAGTATTACGATAAAACCTCGTTTATCCAGACTAACTGGGACCATTGGCAATCCGGACAATCAAAAATCCGGATAATCCGGGTAATATGGGTAATAAGCAAAACAAAATCCTTAACTAAGTAGACTTGAAAATAAATTTTATTTCTGCTCTCTAGCGGATAAATATTGAGCGGTGAGATAGGACGATCATGCAGGGATATACTGCTCTCTTTCAGGGCATTCTGAAAACAAACATAACTAAAAATCGCCGATTTTTGAGATATGACGTTGTTGAAAGGAGTGAGCGATATATCAAAATTGTTGGAGCTTTACAGCAGCACTCGATAGCACACTTCAAAGAAATAATTTTTAGGTGATCAGTTAACAACTTGCTTTAATTTAAGGAAGGTCGGGAAGATCTCAAACATGATAAAAGTCGGAAACCAAGAGATAGTTTTTTGTGAGGAGGTATTCAAGAGGGGTGTTCTTTACAGATTTTCTTGAAACGCCCTGGACAATTATGAGAGATTATGAAGTATTATGAAGTTTTAAGGAAACTTAAGATTTCATTTATGAAAAAAAGGGGTGATAACGTCGAGGCAACAAATTTTCACCATCACGTCAAAGCACCTGCCCATACTTTCAAGAACTTTCCTACTTGAGAATACGAGCTGTTAATCATATTTATATTTTTTAGTGACTTTGCTCATTTATTCGTAGCATTTTTCACCGGGAAATATTTAAAGGAATTGTTTACAAGCAGATGACTTGCTTGGGAATGTTCTGGTTATCCTTTTACGTATAAACGGGAGATACATGTAAACGGATTTCAAATTTGGGATGACTTACCTTAACTTGAAATTCCCTAACTGAACTAAAGCATGACGTAAAGTATGATGTATTAAAGTAAATTATGACGTTATGTCACTTCAAGTTATATATATTAAACGGTATTGTTGTTTCCTCTGCACTAGTTATTACAGGGTTAAAACACAGACTGTGCACTAAGAAAAGGAAGTTGAGAGTTGGAGAGATTTTTAAATCAAAACAGAGTCGATTTTAATCCCTTGTCAAAAATCTGGGGCTGTTCTTTATCCTAAACTTTTGTTTTTGTTTGCCAAAGTTTCTATTTTCTGAAGCCATAATACTCAAGACCGATTTGCTTGACAGTATTCTAACTAAAGTTAATCATTGTCAATTACGTAATTATCAGGTATTTTTTAGTTTAACAAGGGTCCTTAAGTCATTAAACGTTTGTCTAGTTGAATCCACCGTAAGAGATATTTCCTATTTCCGAAACACCAAGTGAAACCCGACATAGCAACAAGGCCTTACTGGGTTAATTCCTTCCGGTGAGGTTAGACCACAACAGGCAACCACTCCGCGTACCCTCAAACCATAAGACATATTTAGCGGACTTAATATCACGGGTGTTTTACAGCCAGAAGTACATTCTGGAAGCAATTATTCCCATGATTCCACTTATCCATAATCCATAGTGCAATAGCTTCGAGCATGTATTTAGCATTGAAGAGTATTTTGCTAGTCGCGTTGGAATTAGGGGAGCATGTTCTAAACTCCAATCATGTTTGTGGCTTATTGAGAATGGAAGTCAGTATCCGTTCTACGAAACAATGGTCCCTGGTTGAAATAAAATGGCAAAAGTTTTCATGTTTATAACGCGATCGTAATTATCATTTTTCTAGCTCTCACGCGATCGAACGCATTTTCCCGAATCATTAATAAATGATGATGCAAACAGAAATTTCTGATGAAGTGTCCTCACAAGACATCATGTCGATGACAAGAGCCTCTGCAAAGACACAGAAAAAATGTCTTATTAGAACAATTAGGAGAAAAATATGGAAGGGAAGAGTTCTTCGAATTCAGTAAATTAAAACTGCTAAAATTACTTAAAGTGTTTTCAAAAGTTTGCTATTCCAAATCATTGATATAAAAGAAAGATTAAAAGAGAGGAAATGATCAGATGGCAGGAGTTATGAGTCAGATAAGGGCAGGAGAGTGTACGAAATATATCTTGAAATTCCAGAAAACAGACTTTGTAATGATGTCAGGTTAAATCAAGCTATTACAGGACATGGGTGCTTTGCGGAATACCAGCACAGAATACATAAGAAAGATGATAAATGTTGGTGTGGGGAGAAACAGACTGCAGAGCATTGAATCTATGAATGTATCGATCTACAGGCTTATAGAGAAAGATTTCCCTCAGATTACACAAGCTGGAGTAAACACAAACTCTATAATGACTTTTATAGTAAAAGAGTAATAAAAGATATAGTGGGGTTCCTAATGGATGTCCACATCCCCTTTTTTTCCCGTTGAGGTTTTTCTTGATCTTGTCTTTGTGTTTTTATTTTATTTGTGTATATTGTATGTATGTGATTGTATATTGTATAGTGTATTTTTGAATATTAAGTAAATTAGTTTAATGAATTTGTTTTGTTGAAATAGTGAAGTGTTATGTGGATAGATTTTAAAATTAATAAATGTATAGCACATTATTTGGATTTTTTTTCAAAATATGTTCATTGAATATAATCAGATATGAATGGCATGCATAAATAATATATAAAAACAATATATGAATTAGTATGGCATGCTATTAAATATTGAATTATATGGCTTGTAAAATTAACTTGAAAATTGATTGAATTTGATAGAATAATTTGTTTGAAATTGTTGAAATATTGCATAACAGAATATGCAAATGTAATGTAAGTAATATAAATATTGTGAATTGGGAATTTTTTTGCTATATGAGGTTTATAAATATTAATTTATGTATGTAAATGTGTATATAATTGTTTAAATTGTGTTTTATAAAAGCAGTTGCTTTTATGTCAATTTATAAATACAAATTTTTCGTTATGTAAGGGCAGATGCCTTTATGTATGTATATACTTATGTGATGCTATATGTATACTTATGTGTTAAAAGTTCACATATGAATATTTAACTAAATTGTAGTTAAAATTTGTTGTTGAAGTTTAAAGAAATAAAGCAGTGACTAGGTTCAAGCGGAGCACAGGAATTTGAACAGGATTCTGGAATTTAAATTGTTATTTATTATTAAATTGTTAATTTTATCTTAATTTAAAATTTTGTAGCTTTTTAATTGACGCGCGGGGGTTTATGTGACCAAGTCTACGATTCCTTGGGACGGCGTCTGTTGGAATTGTGTTATGGCGGCCAGGCATCAGTTGAATTCCGCGTGGCTAACGCCGGGACGGAGATATTCTTGCATCTATTCCAAATCATTGAAATTTGCTTCTTCTTGTTGTTCCTAATGTCCCTTGGCCGGAAGTTCCAGACCAGGTCCATAAAGGCATCGGACAGAGTAGTGCTGACCCGGTTTATAATAGCACTACAAGGGTCGGAATCTGACTTGGCCATATTAGCCCTCGTGTAGCAAAAAATGACCGTAGCGCTCTCAACCAAACCAAACCAAACCAAACCAAACCAAATCGACTTGGCTAGGTGCCACCTCAATTTTGACCGAGCATCCCCAGAGGCGACATCTGGGTTGATTGCGCCCTTTCCCACCCTCTCTGACTTGCTAGAGAGAATTTCCGGTTTACTGATTTAACGTGCCCATATCCGGCCTAGACACGAAGGTATTTAACGGCTCTTGCCGGCATTCGATCCACCCTCAGTACCGAAAGCCGACGCGCTACCGATAGGATACCTCGGGCCCTGAATTTTGCTTTTAACACGGAAACAACTGGATTTACATATCATCTGATAGCACTACTTTCTTGACTGTGGACTTGAAAAACAGCAAAATTTCTCATATTCATTCAATTCAAGTTCCCAAAATCAAAGTTTTTGAAAAATTTGCTGATCTGCGATATTAAAATTTCTTTAGAACGCGCGAACAAACAGTTGGAGGTAAAAACCAAAAATTAATACTATTTACCTCGGCCGGGATTAAATGACTAGCACATTTCGTGTTTGTAGTCCCCAGTAACCACAAACGTGATAACTCATTGACACTGATATTCACCAATTCCAATTTTTATTCGTTTCATTGAAGTTCTCCAGAATTTTCATTCGCAGCATGTATAAAGATCTGAAAGATCTCCCTAAGATTCGTAATTATTTTGTAATTAATATCAAGTAGTCATTACACTTACGTGTTTTCCTTCGTCTTTGACAGAGACATTCATCCTCATAAGACTTTCGTGGCGTTAACGATTCTAAAAACGGGAATAATTGAGATAATTCCACTAGAAATACCAGATACAGAGAGGCAGTTTGAAATGCGTCGTATGACTGTTTATTTGTATTAAATTAAGCTTAAGTGGAATGCAAAGAATTAAACGGCCGCGTGTCTTGAGAGAGGCTTTGAAAGTCCCGTAGCAAACAGAAACATAATAAAAGGCCTCTAATTAGATAATTTCAACTCTCCTGGACATTAAGAATAAGTGCCGATGTTAGAAACGTTGAACTACTTGCAAAGCTTCGGAAATTGAATTAAAATGTGACAATTCAAGTGAGATTACCGTTATTATTTTAATGTAATTTGGCTTTGAGGCTGAAACATTGAGAAGCAGCGATTGTTACAAGCATTCATTTACTGCTAATCAAATGTTATTCTATACTTAACATTTGATCGTATTCTCAACATATTCCATCATTAACGTTTTATATCATCATATAATTTAAAATCTGTAATACTGTCTGTAATGTTGTCTATAACGAAATAGAGATACGGCCAGCTGTTTTTACTTGCAACTGTACCTAACATAATTTTGAACGTGAAATCTAATAGCAAATTACTTCTTTCATCATGACAGCAGCATATGCGCACGTTTTACTATATTCAGTCCTTCTATCAAATGTGTATTAACTATATTTCGTTCAGATAACGTGATGAGGATTGGCAAAGTTTTATTATACTTGGTAAAGAGACTTCCTTAGACTTAATTCATGATCATGTGCTACGATTCTTGATATTAATCGAAGGTCCACAAAAGAGGCGTGGTCATAGAGATAAAAATAGAAGAAAATAAAGTACGGCTGTAAAGGATATGTCTCAACACGACCCAATGGACAGAGGTGTAACTCTCAGAAACTGACAACAGGTGTTTATAATGGGGGACCGGAAAGTAATGTCGTTTCTGCTCATGTCGATATTCGTTTGTCATTTACCAGCTCATTGTGTACTTCAAGGTCGTACCAAAGACGTTTTAAGGTTAGAGTGAAGTGTTTACTCGTAAATTATTAAACCTTATTTCATTTTTTTTTCAATTTATGGTGAAATGGCCAGCCAAATACCAGAAGAGGTATATATCCTGCATTGTATGCTTTTTGAGTTTCACAAGGGTAGTCACGCAACAGTTGCTACCAAAAACATATGCGATGTTTATCCAAGTGCATTAGACGTTCGTAAATGTCAAAGGTATTTTTCTAAGTTCAAATCCGGTAATTTTGATATTTCCGACTCATATCGATCAGGAAGACTAGCAACTTTAGACAATGACATGTTAAGGGCGGAAGTGGAAGCAAATCCGTGTCAGAAATTCGAGGAACTGTCAAACACTCTTAACCAACCTTGGTCGACCATACAAGAACATTTGCTGCAGATTGGTAAAGTAAGCAGGGCAGGTGTCTGGGTCCCGCAATATCTATCCAAAAACATGGCTAACCGGTCCACCAAATGCAACTTATTGCTTCAGCGGCACAATACAGAAACGTGTTTTGATCGCTTGATCACTGGAGATGAAAAATGGGTTCTCTATGATAATCCAAAACGCAAAAGGCAGTGGCTCTCTCCGAATGAATCGCCACGAAGTACTACTAAGCCAGGTTTACCCCACAAAAAGGCGCTTTTGTGTGTTTGGTGGGGTATTCGCGGGGTCGTTCATTTTGAAGTAGTGAAACCTGGACAAACTGTGAATGCATACCTTTACTGTGAACAATTGGATCGAGTAAATTAATCTTTAAGTGAAAAGTGCCCAGAGCTTGTCAACAGAAAAGGCTTAATTCTACAACACAATAATTCAAGACCGCACTGCGCAAGGCGAACCCTGGAAAAAATTAATGAATTGGGGTGGGATTCACCATACTCGCCCAATATTGTGCCATCGGATTTCCATTTAGTCTGATCGCTACAACATTTTCTAAGTCGCAAAAAATTTGAAAATTTGAATGATGCCCAAAATGCCATCTCCAGATATTTTTCTCAAAAACCAATTGATTTTTATCGATTCGGCAATGAAAATTTGCGCACTAGAGGGCAAAATGTTGTTAATAACGAGGGTGATTACATAATTTATTAAAAATATAAACTTGTTTAAAATTTATCTGTTTGAATTTAATGTAAAAAAAAGACATTACTTTCCTGTCTCCCTATCCAATAGTCAAGTTTAGAAGAATACAAAAAGTTATTCTTTGAATTTCGACAGTCATGCAACTTAGAAAAAGACTGATAAATTGAGATATCTGAAAATTTCTGAATGGGGATACGTTGTTATCGTAGCCAGTCTATGTCCTTGTTCAAATTGAGTCTGTCAGCGTAGCATTACGTCAGCGTTACTCGTATCAAAATAATTTTAAACCAATTACAGATCTCCAAACAATTAACCAAGAAACTCTTAAGGTCTGCGATTGGTTAAAATTATTTCGATACGAGTAACGCTGACGGACCCAATGTAAACAAGGCCTAACTGCAACTTTTCAGCTAAATCATTCTTCCTTTCGGTAAGAGAAAAAAATCTAGCACACCATTTGTCAGATATTTAAACCTCCTGTGCCTTTGAATGCTTAATTTTCTAGCTTCAGTCGCAAAGATATCCATCCGATCCACTGGGTGACTTATTGCCAAGAAATTTTTGCAGGCGACCCAGCTTTAAAATTTTACAAGCGACTGACGAACAAAACGGCAAGTGACTTGGCTTATTTTTAACACAACACTGTAGCACGAATCTGACGCACGTTAGAATATTGGACCCTTATGGACAGAATTTCGTCCAATTTAAAGAAGTTCCTTCGTCATTTAGTCGATATTTATGCTTCAACCCTTGTGCATCGCTTTTCTCAAACGATCTGAATAATTCAAATCTTGTAAGTGTTATTTTTAAAATTTAATCTATAATCTGCTGTCTATGCTATTCAAAACTTTCTTTCCCATATTAGCCCTCGCTATTGGAAATGTCGCACATCGCAAAGTGATATGAATAATTCAAACCTTATAAATATTCTTTTTAATATTTGATCTTAAGCTGCTGTCTATGCTATTTACAGCCTTCTTTCCCTTATTATCGTTCGCTACTGGAAATGTAACTTATATGATGTTGATTGTTTTCTGTGAACTGGTTTCTTCCTTTTCGCGTCGGTATGAAAGAAGCATTAAGTGTCGAGAAAGGGAGAACTGAGACAGGAAAGTGATATTAGCCCGTAAATGGTAACATCCGCCTCTCGGGAGAGAAGAGTTCATACTTTTCCCGTTAGAATGTGTAATTATCGATTTTAAACCTTCATGTTCGAGCTATGCTTTAATTATTCCATGACCTTGGTTGTGTTTGTTTATCTTTGAGTTTTGTTTACTTTATCGCCTTAAATTTACCATTCCAAGAAAACTCACTCCGCTTTAGAGACGGATATTACTTCAAAGCAAAGACGTACCCAGGATATAATCTTGTCGGATATTTAATCGTGAACGGATAAGAATATTTACAATGCAAATTCAATATTCATAATGCAATTTCTATTTCTTTGGGGGGAGGGAGACCCCTTGGCCCACCCCCTGGGTTTGCCACTGCTTCAAAGGTACGTACTTTGTCCGTCTGTCAGACGACTAAAAAAATTATAATGGAAAATTTTTCGTCCAGAAGATGACCAGGAAGCAAAATTAAGTAAGCATTCCTTAAAAAGTGACAAGTTGGAGAAGAGGAGAAACGTTAGGTATTGTCCTTTCACAAAAAATAGAATGGCTAACTACAAGTGTATGAAGTGTGATACACCTAATTGCTCGGAGTGTTCAAAAAAGATATGCAATATTTGTGTACAAAATTTGTAAAACTTTTATGATGAAATTTTATTTTAATCTTGTTTATATTTGTCCCTAGTTTACTTTTTTATTCTAATATATTTATTTATATAATAATTTAATTTTCTTTTGCAGATCTTATTGAAATTCTAAAACTTTTATTGAATAAAGTTATATTAAAATTAAAACCAAGTGTAAATATTTTTTTTATAAATCAACAATACCTCAAATGCAGAGCTAAAATTAAATGAAAATTGGAAAATTACATAAGTAATGAGCTTCGAAATTCAAGTTAGTCTTATGGACGGATGTTGCTGTTAGAGTGATTCCGACAGATGTTAACCATTTACGGGTTAGAAACGGAGGAATAGGATATCAACAAGCTCACGTTCCAAATTATTTTCTCTTTGCAGTTTTCCTGAAATCCTGAATTTATTTTGATATTTACTGTAGTTCTCTCTCCGGTTGGGAACCATTGGTCTAGAAACAAGGACATCAGTTTTTTAGGGAACTATTTATTTATTAATTATGGACTCACAAGATAACTTAAAAAGGAACTGAAATCTTTGGATTTCATAGGATCAAAAACTTAAAAAGTTATGCAGTACCAACCAGTGTTTTAATTTTTACGAATTTCGTGAGAATAAGTTAAGTTGTGATTTTTCATGGGGCATTTTCATCAAACAGCTCCAAATTCTCAAAATGGCACTGTTGTGAATGAAATTCGATTTGGTTCACCCAATTATTATTAAAACTTGTGCTTTCAATTATGATTTTTACCTTTAATATGAATCTTGACAAGAATATATATAATCAAAATAGCATTTTCAACATTAAAACCCTTGAGCTGTTTGAAAAAAAAATGTGCTTTCAGCATCCTGGATCTAAATTTTTGATAAAACGAGTAAAAATGTATTTAAAATAATATTTATCATGTGAATCAGAAGGATATAAATAATAAACATTTTATATTTGGTAAAGCACATTTTATGAATTTCTTGAAATTAATTTAATTGTATGAAGAATCAAAAAAGAAGCTATTAAGCATTTTCCACTGTCTTCTGACAGAATTATGCATATTTTATAAAGTCTGCTTCTTTACTAGATCAATATTTATTCTTTGACACTTGCTTTTCTTATGAAAAATTTAAGTGATTTGAATAATTCATACCTTATAAATATTCTTAGAGTCTTTATTTTATAAACATTTTAATTTAAACAGTTACTTTTTTTGAGTCTTTTTAAAGAAAATATGTAAAAAAAAATATCGCTGAGTCAAAGATTAATATTTTGCATGTACCAATGTATTTATGTGTGAAGGTTACTTAAATTTTCAAATGTTTTGCTTTCCAATCTACTACAGCATTTCTGTTATTATTTTAAATTAACTTGGGTGGTGTGCATATTTTATAATCTTATATTCAAATTTTTGACGTAAATTATTTATAAAGAGAAAATTCATATTTACTTAAATGGGAAATACAAAATTTATTTAAACAGGTTACTAGGAATTTAAACTTGAGACCTGCAAGATGAAAAAAAAATGAAACATTTTATGCATTCAAAATTTCCAGTTCCAATATTAAGAATCGTGTTTTGATATTTTACTGAATAAAATTACTTGCATTTGTTAACAAGTTTGCAACAAAGAAAGGTTTTCATAAATTTAACTTTTCTGCAAGCTTAAGGAATAGTAATTTCTTTATGAATAAAGTACAAGTAAATATACATATAAATGTATTGAAATTTCTTGATTTAAAACCCATTTTCTAGCTACTCTGAAGAAATTATTACAACGTTGCTAACAGATAACATATTTTTTATGTAAGTAGAATAATCATGCAAACTGGTAAACTTATAAATAATGAAATAACATTTTTTTTTTCAAATTTTTTCTGTACTTTTTAGATTTATTTTAGCTGAACAAATACAGGGTGTCTCAAAAAAACCTTGACACATTTTAAAAGTTTATATATAAAAAAGTACTCATGGTAGGAACTAGAAATTAACATACGTGTTACATTATATAATTTGAGTTTATTTTTCAATTCCTACTATTAGTTCACACTCTCTCTATATATATATCTTGTTCAAATTTTCAATCGTTAATAAAAGTACTTTTTATTCATCCACTCAAGTTCAAATACATTTTTTTAAACTTGTAGTGGATGACACTTGATGTTAATACAGTTTTTTTAAATATTAATTCATTAATTAAATTTAATTAATCAATTTTAGTTTTAGACCTAGAGCGTCTCTTGCTCTTGAATAGTAATTTCCCTCTTGTTACTGTGTAAACGGTAGCACTGCGGTATCGCGGGCTTCTCCCGTCCTGTAGGTTGCGAGATCGAATCCCCAACCTGACAAACTTTTTCTCTCTCTTTCCCCCCCCCCTCCTATTCTCGCACAGTAGGCAAGGTTCTGGCAGGCAATCCTTTTTTTCAATTCCTACTATTAGTTCACACTCAAATTTTTCTTTGTTGACCTAAGTAGGAATTGACTTTAAAAATTTTTTTATATATTACTTGTTTTGTTATGGTCAATAAATATCAATATGTGCTCATTTTGTGGCAAGGACAATTTCTAGTCGTTAATCCATTTCAGCCCATGTGCGTTCCAAAATGGTTTCCGTAACACATGAAATTGCAACAATTACCGTAAAATCTCGACTATAATACGCACCGAGTATAATACGCATGCTTGATTTTGTGCAAAATTTTCGGAAAAAATTAAGATTCGACTATAATACGCACCCATAACTTTTCAATATTTAATTTAAAAATTGCACAAATATTTATTAAGATAAATAAATTTTGTAATAAAAAGAAACGAAAATGTCAAATTCGGTAGAAAAAAAAATTAAATTGTTAATTCAAAACAAACAATACTGGCAAATTATCAGTCTTAATCACTTTCATTAGAATACAGCTCATCTATTGTGCTGCGTCCATGTCATAATTATTGTTGCCGTCGTAATATATATCGCCATCATCATCCTCACTTGGCGATACGAACTGTGAGTTCCATTTGTTTAAAAAGTATACCTGATAAGTAAACGCGTGGATGAATCACGGAGTGCAGATGCGCACGCATCCGGTTTGCCACAATGTCTTACAGCTGCTGTACGTTCGTTTATCCAATGTTTAAAACTACGTTTTTTTTTGTATGCGAGCATAATACGCAACCTCATTTTTGCGGACTAAAAGTGAAAAAAAGTGCGTATTAGCCCGTCTGCACACGGAGCAACTCAAAAGAAACTGATAACTGACTCAAATCACAACACACACGGCGCAACTGGTTACAAACCCGTCGGACGGGTTTGTAACCAGTTGCGCCGTGTGCGTGACTCCATTCAATTACATAGGTTGCGACTCATCACGGGCTGGTTTGTGATTTGAGTCAGTTATCAGTTTCTTTTGAGTTGCTCCGTGTGCAGACGGCCTTATACTCGAGATTTTACGGTATGCGTTTTTTTTTTTGAGTTTTTTAAGACTGTCCACTTTTGTTGAATAAACTTTGTCTTTGACAAATCCCCAAAGAAAAAAGGTCAAGAGGTGCAATGTCTGGAGATTGAGGCGACCATTGGATGATACAATCTCCTCCAATCCACCTGTTTAGTAATTCCTCATTTAAAAAGTCTCGAACAATCATACCCGAATGAGGCGATCTTGTTGCTGAATTATTTTGGGATGTGATGTAAATAAGAAATTTGTGGGACAACAAAATAGCCATTTTACAACTTTAGCCATTTTACAACTTTAGCCATTTTGCAACTTTAGCCATTTTACAATTTCGCTTTCACAGAACAACTAGCGCCCTCATTTGAACTTTTTTGACACAGAAAAAAATCTAATAAATATATGCGGTAAAACATCTATGAATTTCCAGTTTCTACCTTGTATAATTTTTTTATTAGAAATTTTCAAAATGTGTCAAGGTTTTTTGAGACACCCTGTGTTATAATTAAGTCTGCCAATTCTCTGCAACAGTAGTTCATTTTAAAATTTAAAAAATCGCAAAAGGGTAATTACCTAGTATTTAAAAAGAGTTTTTCTGGTTACTGTCAAGCGTACACATACACATGTGAACGTTTGCTCACATGTGGGCATTTAGTCACAATTTGCAACGTGTTTCGACTGTGGATCACCTTACATTACAAATTAGATCATCTTACGTCACAAGTTAAAGACTCTACTATAAAATGCTTTACTACTGGGGTGCCCAATCTTTATAAAGCACGTGCAAAATCAAAACACTGGGAAAATTCAACATACCACATTGAAAATACCAGGTGATCATAATTAAACTTGGCCTATTCAGAGCCCTCTGTAGCTGTAACTAAAAGGCGGATTGAGCTGAAATTTTGCAGATAGACAATTCAAAGGATGTGCTGAAAGATTCCACAAAATAAAAATTTGTTCAAAATATGTCCTCTAGGAAGCGCATTACAGCCTAAATGCTTGAAATGTCCCGCAATAAATATCTGTGCACAGTAAAAAAGTCATTTAAAACATTTATTTTACATTTTGAAGCATTATGACGGTACAAAAGTTAATAATTGTGCCACTCCAAGTGAAAAAGAAAACAATCTGATTTGCAAAAGCATACCAATTTAGTGTGAATTCTGGGTATAAAAACGATGAGATAAGGAAGAATGATTGGGAAGCGGGAAGGATAAAAGAAGTGGAACGGTGAATGACGTGATGACTTAGCCAAAGAAATGGAAGCAAGAAACAGGTGGAACTCTAGGTATTTCGGCCGTGTATGTAAGACTGTGAGAAGAGAAGGGTAATGAGAAAAAGCGACACGCCTTCAGCAGGGCGGGGATAGAAAATTCTAGAAGAAAACGGAAGAACCAATAAAGTAAGACAGAAAGGTATACGACCAATCGGAATGAGAAAAGAGGAGTAGTTAAGGAGGAAGGGCAAAAAGTATTAGAGACACAAGAAATGTATGAACAAAATTATTAGAGCTATCAGAATGATTTTTGTTGTTTGGTAGAGAGCTAGAACCGAAGAACGAGCGACCTGTATTACGAAGTTAAGAGAGCTGAATGGCTTCGAGCGAGATAGAGGAATGAGGACTTGTGTCTAGAATAGAAAGAAATAACTGCCTGCGCCAATAACCCGATACTGAAATGATATGATATTCGAGTCTAGCGCAGCAGAATAAGAAACCCAAATTAATTTTAAGAGAGGAATCGAGAAGTTGTTTTGGAAGTCCAGAAGTGGCATTTGAAAATCCACGTGCCTTTTACACAATTCCGCAACACTCGCCTAAAGTTACCGTCTGGTGTGGATTGACTTCCCAATTTATCCTTGGACGATTCTTTTTCGAAGAACTTAAAGATAATGGCCCTGTCACATGTTCTGCAACAGCATTCAGATATCGTGACATGCTCAGCAGTTTCGTTTTACCTCAACTCCAGCAGCAACAGTGCCTTGGGTCCATTACTTTTATGCAGGATGGTGCCCTTCCACATAATTGACTCTGTGTGCAGAGGATTTTGCGACAACATTTTACGGATGACAGGGTGAATAGCTTATCGTTTTCTACTCCTTGGCTGGCCTGATCTCACTCCGTGTGATTTCTGGTTATGGGGTCATTTAAAGAACGTTTTTTATAGGGGGAATGTTATAACTTTGGAAGACCTGAAGAACCGTATAACACTGTATGTTTGACCTATTACTAGCGACCAGCTGCGGTTCGCTGTTGAACACGCTGTTCATCGTGTAACCGTAATTTAAATTGTTTATATTATTTTAAATGAAATTATTGGGATTGGGAGTTATTATATTATTCGTATATTAATTATATTTATTAATTATGATTTTGATTTAGTAATTTATTGGTTCATGATTGTGGCTAGTACATTGATGTGCTTCCCAAATAATGGAAATTAACTCTGGTTATATTGACAAATCAATTTATTGAATATTAACACACATAAATAATACACTCCAAAATTACTCAATATTTCCTCCGGCATTTACACATTATTACCGCAATAACTTCATTCCTACTAAATTAATTCTTTATATATATTCAAAACATTATATTAAATTGTTGGTACGAATTATCTGTCTATTACTCAACATCTTATACTCAAAAACTATATTCATCGCGCTCTATCTTAATCATTATGGCTATACACTGAGAAGCAATGATACAATATAAAAGGGAAATGCAAAGTCGGTACCTCAGCAGATGACGGTTGAATCCCTCTAGGCAGCTGGCACTCGTAATGATGAATACGTCGTCTTTATCCTCAAACGTAATTCGGGCATCTCTTTATCCGGAATACGGCTCCGTCGTTCATTGCAGACACTCGGCATGGGACACTGGGCGCTCGACAACTTCTATCTCTTTAAACTTGACTGCACTCGAACACGGCTCCGTCGTTTATCGCAGACACTCGGCATGGGACACTGGGCGCTCGACAACTTCTGACTGACTCTCACTTCCCAGGTTATCTCTCTGCCTTCACACTATTTTTTATTTCATATATTTTCTTACTAATGTCTCCGCCTCTTATAATTTCCATTGGTTATCTGGAAATTATCATGCCATCGCCATTCGTCCGTGCTGCCACTCCTCAATCCCCTTTTACCAATGCGCGTCGAGGGCGGGATTTATAAATTCTCCCTCAATTTTAACTTTTTCCCAAGCTTTGGATTCAAGTTGGGTGGGCCGTTTTATAGCCATTATAAATTTTCTTTTATTTTCACTCTCTTCCACTTCTATTTATTGCTACGAACATTATCTCTAATTTTCGTTCCGGTCTATGGCTTTCTTCCCTTCTCTTTTATTGCCCTGTTTCTTTATTGCATTTAACAATTATTTTATTTTATTTTGTATTTCTTTCCATGCTCCTGTCCCTGGCCGTAACACTACTGCCATGTCCCTATGACACATCGCTTGCACAATTTGCATACTAATGAGGGAGCCCGCGTTGAACAATTTTCTTTACATCGCTAAACAGTGTGTAACAAATAAATTATGCCTGAATTTGAATTTGTAGCTTGTTTAAATTATTTCCATGTAATGCGCCCCCTAACGGACATTTTTTTCGGAATATTTCAGCGCACCCTTTGGATTGTCTATCTGCAAAATTTCAGCTCAATCCGCCTTTTAGTTACAGCTACAGAGGGCTCTGAATAGTCCAAGTTTAATTATGATCACTTGGTATAGTACTGTAGAAAATGACTTGAATATAATACAATAATTATGAAGTACAGAACACGGTAACAAATTTTTAAAATTGTTTTCAGTATAGAATTAGTTCTAATAATTTTATCTGAAACACGGCAGTAAATATTTAAAATTGTTTTTTATAATATTTAAAGCACAGAAAATATTCAAAAAACAAACAAACAAATAAGAAATGTCAAAAAAAATATTGCTACAAAGTTTTCGATGAACCAATGTTTTTAATTTTTTCATGTTTTGTGAAGATAAAGATGTACTACTCCAGTTAGTTTTTAGAGCTTCAATTTTTGGGGAGTTTTTTCGCGCATCGGAAATGAATGGCGTGCAGTTAGGCCGTCCGCACACGGAGCAACTCAAAAGAAACAGTAAATATTTAAAATTGTTTTTTATAATATTTAAAGCACAGAAAATATTCAAAAAACAAACAAACAAATAAGAAATGTCAAAAAAAATATTGCTACAAAGTTTTCGATGAACCAATGTTTTTAATTTTTTCATGTTTTGTGAAGATAAAGATGTACTACTCCAGTTAGTTTTTAGAGCTTCAATTTTTGGGGAGTTTTTTCGCGCATCGGAAATGAATGGCGTGCAGTTAGGCCGTCCGCACACGGAGCAACTCAAAAGAAACTGATAACCGACTCCAATCACAAACCAGTCCGTGATGAGTCGTAACCTATGTAATTGAATGGAGCCACGCACACGGAGCAACTGGTTACAAACCCGTCAGCAACGCGTTTGTAATCAGTCGCAGGCAACTCAACGTGTCGAGTCGCTAGCAAATTCAGTCGCCAGTTTCTCTTGCGTTGTGCGTGTTGTTACTCAATATATGTTACAGCCGCTCTTTTGGCAAGCTACCAAATGACGAACACGAGTCACGTGACTTCTGCCTAGCGATGAAATGAAATTTTAACGTTTTTTGTTGTATGGAATATTTGCGCCCATACCTACAGTCCATTTTTAAACGATTGATCAAAGACAATCTATTGTGACGATATTTTAAAATAAATTAATTTCTGATAATAATTTAACTAAAAATAATGCCCGGAATAATGATGTTCTTCCTTCCATGACAGGTCGCAAACTATTGATTTGAATCACTTTTGAGTCGGCCCGTGTGCGGAGCCGCATCACTAACGAGTTTGCAACCGATAAGCAATTTCAGTCGCTAACCAGTTCAGTTTCCTTTGAGTCGTTCCGTGTGCGGACGGCCTTAGCCAGTCTGCACACGGAGCAACTCAAAAGAAACCCGTCTGGTTACAAACCCGTCGGACGGGTTTGTAACCAGTTGCGCCGTGTGCGTGGCTCCATTCAATTACATAGGTTGCGACTCATCACGGACTGGTTTGTCATTTGAGTCAGTTATCAGTTTCTTTTGAGTTGCTCCGTGTGCAGACGGCCTAAGTGACATGCGTGCCACACGTTGGCGACCGCTGCTCTACTATTTAATACTGAACTATATAGAGCAGGGGTCGGCAACCTTTTTTATTACGAGGGCATATTTCAGAAATGCGCAGTTCGACGGGCACCGCTGGATGAAGTGGAGAAGAGGGGGGGGGGGTTAATATTTAAACATGAAAATATTAATGGGGAATAAATTTTTAATAGATAAATACAAATTTTAAAAATTTAAACAAAATAATCTTAAAATTGATAATTAATGCAATATTTGAGCCGTTCACTGTACACAATGATCAACTCCACTTTTCGAAAAATCTAAATTTAAGTGTCAAAGCACTTGGTTCAGTCATAGCTTTTTATATTTATAATAAATTTCCCAAATAATAAAGATTAACACCATTAAACGACAATATTATGGATACATTAATATTACTATATTATCTATTTTTATATTATTTTACGTTATTTTGTTGCATTTCTCCACTGTTTGTTTATGAAGTTAATGTGTGCAGTGAACGGCTCATTTGACATTGCAAATCTGTGGCCAACTCGTTGAAATGTGGCACTCAAGTTGAATTCCCAGTTCTCAGGCATTGGTCCAAATGGGTGTCAGTGAGCCTTGATCGGTACTTTGATTTTAAGTATTTCATATTGGAAAACAAAGATTCACAAGTATTTGTCGACGCGCAAAGAGAGTTCAGTTTCAGAGCACATTTTCTCAACAATGGGAAGCTATTTCTATACACAAAATTCCAGAATTTTTCTTCGTTTTTATGTTATTTTAATTCAATATTATTTCTTATATTTATAATTTCCAATTCTCAGTCCTCCGGATTGGAAATATCAAAATATGTTGCGATTTTATGAGTCACATCGTCCTCTGTATGAGAGAAAGGATTAATAAAAAAACGTCAAGAATGCCTCCAATTCGTAGAATTCTTCAAATCTGGTATTAAATTCTTCCAATAAGGAATCAAAATGTTGTCCCTGTACTTTCAAATTTAGTTCCTTCAATTTTACAGTTAAATCAGTTAGCTCAATTAACAAAGGTTTTTTTGCTCTAATTCTAAAAAAATTTTATTCCTGGATAATAGAAATTTTTTCACCTGTGGTAAAAAATTTAAAAACCGCTCAAGTACCTATCCTCTACTGATCTCTCTCAATCAAATATCTAAACTCAAGTAGTCAAAAAAAATCCAAAATCAAATATCTAATCAAATACCTAAAATTTATTTATTTGAACGGCGGGCACTTTAAAATTGTTTCGCGGGCACCACGTTGCCGACCCCTGATATAGAGACTAACTACTCGTATCATATGAAATCCATACAGGAGAACGCGTATTTAGCCTGCTACAAACTATACTAATTATGCATCGTAAGTCTACTGAGGTTTTATATACAAACAAACAGAAAAGAATACGTGTCAGAAAAATTTTCCATGAACTGTCTTCACGGTGCTTGCTGAACATACATATTTCTCGATCAATGTAGAATTTAGTCCGAAAGGGGCAAAATCAGTGTTTGAAGAGTATTAGGGCAATTGTTTCGTGCTCTAAAAAGTCCAGCGACTCAGGGTTTTTTTTTTCCGTTTATGTTTCTTAATGTCTTGTTCTAATTTTTATCCATAATCATCTATTTTTTCCCTTCCCTTAAAATTTACAGTAAATGTTTTTATGATCCTTTTAAATGTATTAATACGGCGGGTTAATTTTACGAACGGCAATAATATATTCCCATTCGTAAAATTAACAAAGCTAAATGTAAATATTGCCACCTCTTGTTTAGTATTTGTTAGTATTTTAGCATATTTCGACAGACGTTAAAGTTATGTAGTAGATATATTAGAGTAACAGGTTAACGAACAATTTACTAAGGTGCAGCTAACATTTCTCATTAATTTGTCTGAAACAAATAGCAGATTTCGCTGGCTTCGCGTTATAGTTGAAATTAAAATATTTCCCCTGGATATACCTTTCCCACGCAAATTAACGACAACAATTTAACAGTATTTTAAAAGGTCAAAGTAAAGAAGGGGGTACTCCTTGGCGCGGTTTGGCGAAGTTTTCAAAATTCGCCAAATTCACACTTAAAGACGATGATTATTACAGAGAAGTTCCTATGCAGTAAGATGTTGAAATCATTAGAGAAAAGGGCTTTTCTAAAAAAGTGTGTACCCCTTTCGACGTGGGCGATAAATGCAGCGAAGTTATTGCTATCTTTTGGAATATATCCAAATATAATTTCTTATAAGGCAGCTGTTCGTGTTTATTACTGTCGGCCTAAAACTAACCTTTGACTGGATGAGTTTAATTTTTATTAGTGCTTGTTTTCGTTTTATTGTTTGCATTACAATATCCAGTTCTTTAGTTTCAATTTTGAAGAAAGAATGTCATTTAGGATTTATTCTGAAATATTTATGCTATTTAAATTGCCTAAAATCGACTGTAAAGTCTGTATATGCACTTCATTTTGTTTTCCGCTATGTTACCGTTGCAGTCGTTTTTTAGTGATTTTGGCGAATTTTGAAAACTTCGCCAAACTTCACCAAGGTGTACCCACTTCATTACTTTTACCTTTTTAAAATATATAATTTTGTAAAACTTCTCTAAACCTAGACTTTTTTACTATTTTCTTCATGGTGATCAGTGAAATTCTCCACACTTCATATACAAAGTACATATTTCAAAGCACCATCAAAAATGCACTTTGGGAGTAGGCAAAAACGAAGGTTTTTAATGGATTTTTGTAAACAACTTTTCCATTTGCTTATTGTATTAAAGCTCCGAACATCTGGCGAGCAGCAAAACTGTGCATTATTAGGACATTTTTCGAGGCCTCTTATTGCCAGAAATAACTGCAACAATTAATTGTCTTCATTCCAGACAAACTATCTGTCTTTCAATCGGAGGTGAAATTTCTTATTTCAACGTCCAGAAATTTCTTTTTAAAAATCTTAGCTGTCTAATTATTTATATCGGAACCCGCCAGAATTAATAGCAACAAAAAAACTTTTTTTTAAGTGATATTTATTTATGCAGATAAGATAGAACTTTCCAGAAAATACATTTCAAGGTGCTTTTTTTCTATTTTGCTCATTAAATTAGTTTTAATTCTGGTTTCAAGAGAAAAGAGTTTATGATTTTGTGAAATAAATTACTAGTATTCAGCATTGTATGTAAATAAAATCCACTACTCTTTTGATTATTGCACTGATATAACTAAGAATTGCTTTTCATGACTCAGCATTACATGAATAAATTCCATATCAATAATAGCTCTACATTTCATAAATATCGTGCAGGACTGCAACAACTTCCTGTTTAAAGTAATATTCATGTTTTCTTAACGTTGAATATCTTTCATCATCCATCTGGTATGAAATTCCAATGCATTTTTTGATTTGTGGAATGATCATTTCAATTCTTCATTACCTAATTACTGTCAACAAACCCTTTCTGGAAAACGCTGAGATATATATTTGTCGCCAATTTAAAGGTAGAGATTTTTTTCTATTTTAATTTGAGCTGAAATTATTTTAGTGATTCTTTAAACCTATAATAGTTTATACTTTCCAAAAAGAAATGTGAAATATTTTTTAAACCCTGCTGTCAATCCATCTCAATACCAGAACGGATTTGAATTTTTTGTCGTACAATTAAAATACAAAAAAGGTTCATTCTCTCCAAATGAAAAAGTTTTGCTGAAAAACCGATACCCTAGACGTTTAGCTTCCTAAATATGTAAGAATTTATAACCTGATAACATATGAGCCACCCTGTTTAAGAACGATTATCCAAGAAATTTTTTCTTTAAAAGAAAACTTAAAGCCTTATATTTTATTCTGTAAATTTCCTTTATTTTTTATATTACGCATTCAACACAATTTAACACAATGCTACACATAAGTTGCAAATCAACATCTCCCCATATTTATAAAATATTAATGTATCATTAAAAAAATCAGTTCAAGAATTGCATGGATTTATGCACACGTTGTCTGCATTCACTTACATTCATACAGCGAACTGAAACAACCGTATAACCGAAAGTTCCTGGACGAGAAATCTGTCACCATCTTCCGTTTTATCCAATCATTTATGAATCTATATACAAATGTTCTCGGAATCTTTTTTTCAGAACAATTCCAATCCAAAGATTTACAGTTCTTAAGAATTTTCAAGTGTTAACTAACTAACTTAACAATGGCACAACAGTTCGAATGTGGACCAAAGTCTGTGGTGCCCATCCCCGCTTTCTTGAGCGTGGGCTTGGGGTTCCATACAGCATATGGTCAGCCTGTGGCCCCAGAGTTAGTTCCCAAGCATGCTTGATCTTCATTTTATCGACCCACTCAAGCAAGTGTTAATAGTTATAGTATATATTCCTCACAAGATACAACTTCAAAATTGAACCGCTTCCTGACTATTTTATTTCTTCCTAATATGATAGTGCTCAGACCGCTGAAGTCCAAAGAAAATTTCAAACACTTTCAGTTGCTTTAGAATTTGTTCTTTAAAATCTGAAAAGCACGACAAACTAATGCCACCAGTCTGTTTGTCAGTCAATGAGATCATTAGTTATTACCCAAGGTCCCTTTTCAGAAAACGGGTACCTGTTTAGACTTCCTGAATTAATTTTCAGATTAGTGTGAAAACCACTTATCAAAATAATTTACAGTAGACAAATCAACCATGACACCATCAAGCCCATTGAAAAAGATGAAAATGAATGAAAGGGGAGTGAGGACTGTAAAATTCCTTAACCCTTAGTTACTACAAAGTGAAATATGTACATAACTACTACATGAGGTCTAACAGACCGCTTTTTTCAAAAACGTCACAAAAATAATAATTATTCATATTTAAATGCTTTAAACTTGTTTTTACCTTCTTGAACTCTAATAAATTTATAAAAGACTTAATAATTTATTATTTTAGTTTATATATTTTTTAATTTTTTTTAAAAATCATCAAAAATTGTATATTGTATTAAAAAAAGTTTCTCTAGATATCAAAGTACCTTATTTTTTGGTTAAAAGGGAATTTTTGAATACATCTTAGTATAACTGAATGTAAATTAATATTGTTTTGTTCAATGTAAATTGATATTGTATTGTTTAATGTAATTAATTTTTTTTTGTGATTAACATCAATTTTAATTAATTAGTGTTAATCAGAACCTTATTTTTCATGTTCAAATTTTGAAAAAGGATTTTTGGAAACTAGGAAGAAAACACGATTTTCAAAATATACTAGTTTTATTTACATTGTTATCAATATTTGTGTTTTACAGTAAAAAGATTGACACACTGATATTTTAATACGAGTTTAATGTGCTCGTGTAGTAAAAACTGCTAAAATTATGAAAAACTTGAAACTTTGATAGGACAGTACAACACGAACCTGAGCATTTACTGGTCAATCAGCGCTGTTGCTACTCATTATCACTTTTACACTGTAAACAGATTTTCTTTGAACACTACAAACATATTGGCTTTCCACAAACACAACAGGGATACTAGGTTTTTCTTTTGGGGCGAGGTGGGCAGGTGTAGCACGACTTTCTGACTTCGAAAACATCCACTTGAACCACTGGAGGAGGATTCTGTATCTTCAGGATATGCTAGATGTCGAGCTTCATTTCTTCTGCGATGTGATGTTCTCTATCTAATCTCCGTTGTAACAATGGAGTTACTAGTGATTTGGCCAGATTTTTCATGAAGTCTAGCCTGGTTATATCTGGGTTGTCCTTGTAGGCTTTATACAAAACATAAGAATTCACACCTACTAAGATAGTACAAGTACTACAATACGTCTCACAGACCGCGATCTGTAAGTAACTCACTACAGTAACTGACTTTGACGGTGGCACATTGACCACTGCTAGAGAGGACAGAGACAGGAAGCTGCCCAAAAGGAAAGACAAACAAGTTGAACAGTATGGGGAATATGGGAATTTGAATTTCCCCAACGGTCTGTGAGACCGCTTGTAGTTACTAAGGGTTAAAAATTGAGAACATTGACACTATGTTGAAACTGATCTTTGTTTGCAAATATGTTTGTGGGTTAAACGTAAGTAAGAAACTTTTATAACTTTTCAATTACTAGAAATATGAGGATTCTGAATAAACTTTTCTATACAGAATTTTATATATATTTTTTCTGTCATAAATTCAACAAATATTCATCGGGTGGCAAGGAAAAGTAAAGGAAATTTTATACTAAGTATCTTCCAGTCATCCCTCTAAAGCAATATTCTACTTTTTAGTTACGTCGTGAATATGTTGTATACGAAATATATATTTAATTTGTTATTTCTCAAAATTTGGGCTCAAGAAAAAAAAATTCCGTTGATGTATGTGAATTTTTAATGATATGCCTCAAATTTCCTTAATAACGTAAATAACACGTCCGAATGAAATTACCTTATTTACTTAGAGTTAATAAATAAATCCTGTAAAAAAATTACATCATGCATCCGAAATTTTCTACAACCAACATAATTAGACACTATCCGTCTTTAATAAATTTTATTCATGAGATCGTTCTTTGGAAGAGTTTTCTATCAAACTTGAAATATTTATGAGCGTCCCTAATTAAACTCCATGTCTTCCTCGAGATTTTTCAAAAATACATAAATAAGTAATTTACTAGTATCATAAATGACATGCCATGAAGTTCCAGTTTTAATACACACTTCTTTTTTTTTTAATCTCAAAAAAATATCCATCTCAGTGGGAGAGAGTTGAAATTACTTTCTCACGCTTATGATTAAATAAACTTTCATTGCAATTGCATGAATCAGTGGTACCTACTTCTACGGCACATCATCCGATTTAATGAAACATTTCATTTCGATATTTTGGGCTTATGATTCTAAAATTTATTAAGTTCTTTAATTTATATGTAACATGCGAAGAGGGAATTGCATATTATACTATCTATTGGTTTGCATAATAAGTTTGCGAATGCCATCGCAATTTTTTTTTTATTTACTGAAAGCAACAGATTAAATTTCCGTCTTCGTTTGAAATGAGTTCAAAGATTATTCAGAGGTCTTACAGGGGCTTTAGAATTTGATGAAACACACAGGATCTAATGTTTTATTAGGTTTTCGTGATATCCTGCTACAAAAGCCCTCTAGCTTTGATAATAGTAATGGATAAGTGGATTTTTTGTACCATTGTTTGGTGAGACACCAATAGCGATGTATGGATGATTTTTGCCATTTATAAAACCAGCGTACAATTAAAATATTTCCTATGAAGAATCGTAGATATTATTCGTAGATAAGTCTCAAACAGGAGTAAACAGAACAATAGGGGAGGAGTTCTAAGAACTCAAACATGCCATCGTATAAGCGTCGACGTTTGACGTATTGCTTACTGCTTAAATGAAAATTATGGAAAACGCATTACAAGAGAACACGGCGCATTAATATCCACATTAAAAAATATCAGTGTTTGAAGTACACTCATGTCCATAAATTAAGGATAATTCAGAATCACTCGGAAATCGAACTCTAAAGTAAAAATTTCACCTGTAGAATTATCACACACATCTTCAAGAATAATATGCAAATTACAGGAAGCTACCAGATGACGCCAATATTACGTCACAATGACGAGAGTGTAAGAGAGGGGTTTATAAGGAATGGTGGCAAAGATGTAAAATTGTTCACAAGCGTTCTGTAAGCCTCTCAGTGCCATAACCGAATAGTTATGACACAGAGGATGCATGTGGATGATTTTTTACGTGGTAGAATTACCGGCACGCCTGGAATGTGGGCGTACTCAGATGGAACTATCCGAGGAACTTGGAATTGCCCAAAGCGTCATCTCTAGGCTTTGGCAACGATTCCAAGATGATGGAAATGTCAGTAGACGTTACAGTACAGGTTGCCCCCGAGTTACAACGTCGAATGAAGACCGGTATTTAGCAGTAACTGCTAAAAGAAGCAGACGGAGCACAGCATCCGACCTGTCTCGTCAGCTATCTGCAGTCACGGGTACCACAGTTTCAAGGCAAACCGTGTACAGACGTTTGGGAATTATTGGTCGATATGCTCGCAGGCCTGTCAGATGTGTTCCGCTCACGGCAACTCACTGTCGGCAGCGATTAGCCTGGAGTAGAGAACATGCAATGTGGACATCGTCACACTGGGCTTGTGTGATGTTTTCCGACGAGTCCAGGTTCCGAGTACAGTCTGATTCACGTCGAATTTGCATATGGAGAACGCCAGGTACCCGTTACCACCAAGACAACATTATTAAATGACAACGTTACGGTGGTGCAGGATTGCTCGTTTGGGGTGGAATTTTACTGGGCTCCAGAACAGATCTGCATGTTCAAATCGGAACCATGAACGTACACATTTATCGGAACATCATTCTGGAACAACATGTACATTTGTTTAGAGGTGCCATGGGCGCAGAATTTGTGTTTATGGATGACAACGCCCGTCCTCACCGAGCAAACATCGTAAACGAATGTCTACAATCTGAGGATATCACCCGTATGGAATGGCGAGCATTCTCACCTGACTTGAATCCGATAGAGCATGTGTGGGACATGCTTGGCCGACGAGTTGCAGCCCGTCTCTAAAATATATTTTTTTAGAGATAAAACAGTATATTAATCAAAATAATTACAAAGTCGAGTTCCATGTCCCACCATTTCTGTCAAAACTCATAAAAATTTGCTAGAAAACCTGCCTTGACGCTTTCCCAAGAGAGACAAATTCCTAAGAGGGTAGTCGTTTATAAAAACGCAAAATGTCATTTTTATCATAAAGTCACAAGGCACCTAATTACTTTTTATAATATATTATAACTGAATATCTATGATGCCCGGTATAAAAGGCTTAAGTTAAAAACAGTGATTATTCGGTAGTTGTTAGTATTGATAAAAATACAAAGATCTTTTGACTGGAATGAAAATTTGATTATGAAACAAGAAATGTAATATTGTATACAAAATTTATAGACCTAAGCCTTTCATACCAGTCAAAATATATATATTTTTTTTATCAATACTAACAAGTATCTAAAAATCACTGTTTTTGACTTAAGTCCTTTCTACCGGGCAACATAGATATATAAATTAAGAAATTGAAACTGAAATCCAAACAATAAAATCTTAATAATAAGCAAATTTTAATGATTATGCCAATCCTAAGAACTGCAAAATTATAATTTAACAAAGGTAGTGATCTCAAAAATAGCCTTCATAGGACTCTAACCAATCTCTCAAAATAGAATCACATACGTTAGATTATAAAATAAATTAAGATTGCAATAGTAGAGCAACATGAAAAGAATGCCACACGGAGGCTTACGAACTCTGTCGTAACCACAATGTATACAGTTAACGAAATGAAAAAACTAAAAGCATGGTAAATAAATAAACCAGATATAAAAGCAGTGACGCAAAGTTTTAAGATAGTAACGATGTTAACACAAGTTGCACGGTGAAAACAAAAGTAAAATATTTTCGTTAACCCTTCAATGGGAACATCTGCCTCTCAGGCAGCTATGGTTTCTTCATTCAACGCTGCCCTTCCCCCACCCTTCGACCTTGGGTACAGTGAGTCTACACATGCTTCACTCAACATCTTGTCTTCAGTGTGGAAGGGTGATTCGTGACGCCAGTCTTCTATGTTTCAGGTAAAAATTAGATTAATCAGAGCAAAAATTAAAAATCCCAACCCAATCACTCGTTCGACTCATTAAATGCCTCTACAAAACGAACCGTAATATAACCTGTGATAATTGGTTCTGTTCAACAGAAGCTGTTCAAGAATTAAGGAGAAGTGGTTTGACGATTGTGGCTACCATGAAATGTAATAAACCACAAATACCCTCTGAATTTCTAGTTAAGAATACCTGGGAAAGAGATAATTTCATCTATATCTACCTTCCAGGCAGGTTATCTCCCTAGGCAGGAAAAGAATCATTTCCCACCGAAGGGTTAAAAAGAAAATACAGTCGAACCCCGTTATAACGAACTTCAAGGGACCAAAGGTTTTGTTCGCTTTATCCGGTGGTTCGCTATATCCGAACCGTTAAGAAAAATGTTAGAGTTCACAAAATGTATAACTCATTAGTTGCAATGTGTATTCAATAATGATGTATTAAAAAGATGATAAAATCTATTAAAATGATCATTAATGAATTAAATCGACTAAAATCGATTGCATTAAACTGACACAATACTAATTAAATTACGTACAATAGGAAAACGGCGGGACCAAAATTTTCTTTCGTTATATCCATGAGTTCGTTATATACCGGGTTCGCTATAACGGGGTTCGACTGTACAGCATAAACAAAAACTTCATTACTCTAATTGAAAGAAAAAGTTAACACATAAAATCAAAAAAGCTTATTATGGTCAACTATAGGGATTGAAATATTAGTTGAAATTAACAACTTGCACAATACTAGAAAGCTGGCCGGATGTCTTAGTGGTTAGCACTGTGAGCTTCCACGCAGCGTGCTTGGGTTCGAATCCCGACTAAGGCTTGGACGTTACTGTGTTTTCACCTCAAAGGGAGCAACGTTGGCTCACCTAAATGGTGCCCCCGTAATAAAGTGGTCAACGTGATTTCGCGGGGTTGATGAGCGAATGCCGTCAAGACAGGTGCCTGCCGTGTAGAAAAAAATAGATAAATATAACTAGAAAACAGTATAGTACTAAACACTAAAATGAAAACCCTCTGTTACATAAATGACAGTTTGTAATGTAACTAAGAGCTTATGTTACAATTTAAAATAATGCTTATAAACTAGTGATAACTTAAGCAGTTGCAAGTATATAATACTATTTATATTTCGGTATTAACAACGCACGTGTGAGGAACAAAATTAGAGACAAAAATCCGCAGTAATCATTAGAATAATGACTAGTTTCGGGCCTACAAGTGTGAAGATAATTCGTCACGTAAGTGATTTGTCCGGTGAGACAATTGCATCTATGCGTTGACTAGACGTACTTAATAGAGATGTCTACCGATGTAAGCCTAGATCAGAAAGCCACATGAGGATCAACGTGTTATTTTAGACTAACTGATGACATGCTTCCTAGGTTCTAAATATTTCAATTATTTTGTTAGTTCGGCGGAATAAACGCTATGAGCCAGAATTCCAGATAAAACTGAACTTTAAAAGAGATGTCTGGAAAAATCCTTTCATCTTTTACATTTCTCGTAAACACTAAGCTTAGCACTTTACAGCTTGATAGCCTTTTTTTGTGTGTCTGTTTAATTCTTACCAATGACTCACAATCGGCACATTAAATTTATTATAATTAGAAAACTACAACCAATAATAAAGTATTTGTTTCTCGTACGTCTGGTTATCCGATAGAAAAAGATACAGTAAAATCTTGAGTATAATACGCCCTTTTTTTTACACATTTTAGTCCTCAAAAATGAAGGTGTGTATTATACTCGTATAAAAAAAAAAATAGTTTTAAACATATACGAACGTGCAGCAGCTATAAGACACTGCCGCAACACGGGTGCGCGAGCATCTGCACTCCGTGATTCATCCACCTGTTTACTAAGTAGGTGTTCCTTTTAAACTCATTTGACACCTCGCCCCCCTCCGCTTTCGTGTACCGGCCCATGAATCACTGAAGACCAGTCGCTACTTAGCAATACCTGAATACGCAGTCGAAGGTTAATTTCCCACGTTCGGTGACATTTTTCATTGCTGTGGGGCTCGAGGATGCCGGACAAACAGTACGGATCTCTCATCCACTCAAGGCACCCCAAGCCCCTATGTTCCCTTTAAACAAACGGAACTCACAGTTCGTGTCGCACACGCGTTCGTAGAATAACAGGTCACTTGAAATAATGATAGTTCTCGGTTGTTGCAAGTGCAAAAATTTATTATTTTATTTTATTTCCCTTGAAATTTCTTCAAGACGGTCCTATACGGCAGCAGAAAAATTACCAATTCTTAAACGTGAGACGGCAGTGAGAACGACATATTACGGGAGGATGGGCAGGTGTCATCAAACGAGGATGATGATGGCGATATATATTACGACGGAACCAAATATGACATGGACGTAACAATAGATGAGCTGTATTCTAATGAAAGTGATTAAGACTGATAATTTGATAGTATTGTTTGTTTTGAGTAAAAATTGTAAGTTTTTTTCTACTAAATTTAACGCTTTCGTTGCCTTTTTATTATAAATTTTATTTCTGTTAATCAACATCTGTGCAATTTTAAAATAAAACATTGAAAAGTTATGGGTGAGTATTATAGTCGAGTTTTAATTTTTTCCGAAAATTTCGCGCAAAATTAAGCATACGTATTATACACGTGTGCGTATTATAGTCAAGATTTTACGGTATTCCAAAAATGAAAACAAAACAAGTAATATATAAAAAAGAAATTTTAAAGTCAATTCCTACTTAGGTCAACAAAGAAAAATTTGAGTGTGAACTAATAGTAGGAATTGAAAAAAAAGGATTGCCTGCCAGAACCTTGCCTACTGTGCGAGATTAGGAGGGGGGGAAAGAGAGAGAAAAAGTTTGTCAGGTTGGGGATTCGATCTCGCAACCTACAGGACGGGAGAAGCCCGCGATACCGCAGTGCTACCGTTTACACAGTTACAAGAGGGAAATTACTATTCAAGAGCAAGAGACGCTCTAGGTCTAAAACTAAAATTGATTAATTAAATTTAATTAATGAATTAATATTTGAAAAAACTGTATTAACATCAAGTGTCATCCACTATAAGTTTAAAAAAATGTATTTGAACTTGAGTGGATGAATAAAAAGTACTTTTATTAACGATTGAAAATTTGAACAAGATATATATAGAGAGAGTGTGAACTAATAGTAGGAATTGAAAAATGCACCATGATATACATCAACAGCGTATCCTGCAGCCTTGGACCTAAAAGAATTCCAAATACGGAATTTCTCTAAATTTTTGCAAGCGAAGTAGGAGAAAATTCACTCGTTACAAATTGCGGCACTAAATTTAGGACACTGCGGAGTTTGCACCACAATTTGTCACAGACAATAGTTCCTTTCGTGGTTCGGATGGGTGACTGCACTTTAGGGCCCGATTTAGAAAATTCTTGACTATAGGCACAAATCGGGATGGGGGGCTCCCTAACACTGATGTGGGCGTAAAATTTCCAAAATTGACGCACAAAAAAATAATCATGAATCAATGTGAAAGTACCATTTTACCAAGAATTGGCTATTTGAAGCATAGAAGCCTGGAACATTATCAAATTACAAAGAGCAACACAACATATTAACTTCATCATTAAAACACCAATACAATGCAACCAGGAAAACTTATTAATCCCTTATATACACTATAACATACATATGATGAACTATACATATAACTATACATGTGATGAACCAATCAATCATATTTGAAAGGATATATTAAAAAAAATTGAATTGGGAATTTTTTTTTCTTTGAAAATAAAAATTTTGGGGGGCCCTAGGCCCGGACCTAATAGAAAATCAGGGCCTGCTGCACTTTGTCAATCACCGGTAAAAATTTGGAGAAATTTTTCCTCCACCACACTTATCAGGCAGACTTTGCTTAAAAGCCCATAGCAAAGGCGAAACCTAAATCCACAGCTGATGGGTACGCTGGATATGTTAATTCGAAAAAATGTATGGAACAGCCTTTCTTTCACATCTGAAAATTGCAACTTTGATTCTTTTAGACACTACAGAAACAAAATTTATCTTGCAGTATTTATACATAGCAACAACAGAAAAGAATTTTAGATATAAGTAGCAAGATGCAGCGCTTAAGGAATTACACAATACAGTAAAACCTCGTTTATCCAGACTAACTGGGACCATAGGCAATCCGGACAGTCGCAATATCCGGATAATATGGGTAAAAAGCAAAACAAAATCCTTAACTAAGCAGACTTGCCATTTATTACGATAAAAACTGTTTTGTAACAAAATTACATAGTATTGTGTACAAGACATTAAACAATATAAAATTAACTTTTCGCATCATTTCTTAACAAAGAATTGGTAAGTCTATTAAAGCTTTCTTAAACTCAACAAAAAGCATTTTATTACCATAATTTACTGTGCAATCTATGCAGGAACTATACATTGAATCAAACTAAAAAGCGAATATCTGGCGTACTTGTCGTTATGTTCTTGCTATCATAGTTAAAAATTATTATCTAATGTGAAGATAAAATAAAAATAATCTCTACAAATCTGATCCTGATTATCCGGAAATCCAGATCAACGAGGGCCGGATAAATGAGGTTTTAGTGTAAATATTTGGTAAATTTGTGTGTTTCTTAATCAACGTTCTTTCTTTCCTTTTTTAATTTAGTGATTCTGTAAGAAGAAGCAAATATTTTTACCCAACTTAAAACTGCGCCAAGCAATGAAATTTTTACCAAGCCTATTTATTTAATTTATAAATTAATTAATTTTATAAAGAAAACTGATGACTGTTGGAAAAATTCCTTTATTGAACAAGCTCAACTGAGGATAAATGGAATAGCATATAAATAAAAACAATCTGCAGCATAAGTAAAATACTGAGAATCTGACAATGCTTTTGAACATAGGTCACATATGAAAATTTCATACTTTTAAACAGATACAGATAATATAATAGGAACTATTTAGAAAATGATACAAATTTTCACAAGCTCTTCTTTAAATACACATGTAAAAAATAAATTTATCAGTAAAAATAGCACCAACAAAAATTTCTATCACAATTATCTTTTTTCAAACTATTTTTTCCATCAAACAAAAAACTCTATTTGTCACCATATTGATTATTCAAAAAACAGTAAAACATGATCTATTTATCAAGTTAAATAGAACAAACTTTGAATGGAGACAAACTTAGAATAACTTTTAAAGCAAAATTTTAATGATGAGTTCATTTCAAGTAAGCAAATAAAGCTTTACAAAAATGTAAGTTTTTATTTATTGGGACAAAACAAAAAACTTTCAGTCTTACAGTAATCAAAAATACAAACATAACTCACAAGTGCATATAGTGGAAGTAAATCAAAGCACTGTAAAGCAACCACCTATATCTGTATATATCTGTATGTATCCACCTATATCTGTTGAATTGAGTGTAGGGCATCTGGCATAAGCACTAAATTGCCCTAAGAATTCATAAAAAATCCCCATTATTTTAAAATGTTATGAAATATTTACAAAATAATATTTGTTTTCATGATTTTATACCTCTATTGAACACTAAAAATATATGTATTTAATCAGTACTGTATGTTTTTGAAATAAAGTGATCTGAACGTAGGCAGATACCTTAACACTTCAAACTAATCAGAGAGAGTATACATTCCACTTCAAACATACACATTTGCAACATATGAATATGTCCACACTACAGGTATTCTTGATCTTACATTTTATTACAGAACAGAAAATAATTCTTTTAATACTTGTTTAAAGTTAGTTCTTGGTAGAAATTATAGTTTTCACTACTTGGTATCCGTATCACATAATTTTATAAACTCTTAGGAGAGATTTGGCACATGAGCTCAAAAGCATGTATAATGCATGAACTAAGGTTTTCACAACTTTATAAATTTATTTATAGACTTACACAAAATTTCAGTATCTATATAAATCTATGTTAAACCAAAAAATAAATTCATACTCTTTCTCAGCAAAAAAAAAATTTGGGGGATGAGTGGGGGTGAAATGAATTAAAATTCTAGCATATCAGATGGAAATAACATACAGCTACAGATTTCCACACTCTCATAAATTCAAAATAGCTGTACTTTTAAGAGGAAAAGATCATTTAAATACTAACTCCAGTTTAAGAAAAATATAAGATTTATGTTTTGCAAAACTTCATAATTAGAAGAATCATGGGATTACCCTTAGATATGAACACTGGTTAGTAATTGATTAGTTAAATGATTGTTAAACAAATACTTGACTTTATATCATCAGATTAATTTAAAGTAACCAATACCTCTTTATATCTAAAATTAGATAAATAAATGCAAAAGAATAACCTCTGATTTTATATTACATATTTTCCTCTTAAGGTATCTGTATGCAATGTAATTTATTTTAAAAAGTTAAAAATAAGCTAAGTTACTCATGGAAGTAATTCTAAAATTCTACTTTATAACATTTAAGGCACATTATTGTTTCATATGCTATTAGAACTACACTTTATACCTGGAATAGCCAAGGAAACTTCATATATACAAAAAAAATTATAAATATAAATTCTCAGAATTTTATTTGAAATATGCAGTGATAACTCTTTATATACATGAACACATACAATATCAAATGGGCTACACACTAATGAACCACCTGGAAAGCAAACAAATCAGACAGTAAAAGAAAAAACAATGAAACGGTTTTGATGGCATGGGACTAAACAATTCAATAATTGTAGAGTTCTTATAGCTTATACTAACTTAAGATAAAATTAAATTCTTTAAAATTCTATAAAAATTAATTAAAAGAATTATTAAAAATTTATTAAAAGTCTTTCAAATATTTCTAACTTAAAAAAAATTAATGAATAAGCATAAGTTCAGAATTTAAATGTTAAAACTCTTTTTTCTTAATGCTAAAGTTTTTAAAATGATATGTTACCAAGTTACCATTTATGAAAAACAACCTAAAATGGGGGTTTCAAAATTTGCACAGATTTAAATTTAGTAATTATCTGCATATCAATTAGCCAGTTTTACAGGGGCAGTTTATCATGCATGTTGCATATAATGGCCTTTCGAAGTTATTTGTTCATGTACATGCATGCAAAGAAAATCCACAAGAACTGGAGTGGTTCAAACTTATTTTTCTACTTCATTCTCTAGTTCAGTTTAAATAAAGAATTATTATATTCAGTTGATCCTTCCTTACAGGATAATTATACGAAAGTCATTCTCTTTAACTGATAATAATTTTAAAATAATAAACACGTCACTGCATGTGTATAAGGAAAATTTTAAGTTTCCAAAAAAACTCTTTGACATGCAATAAAAAGTTAAAATTTAGGCTTTTAAGGTTTTCTAAAGATGTGTTGGTGCCTTTAAAATAAACAATCAGATCACACATCGTCTTTATAATAAAAATAAATGAAAGAAATATAAAGGAAATTGCAACATAATCAAAAATGAAGGACACATTTACCAAAAGACAGATCATAATACGAGATTAGAGCATGTTAACAAACAAAGTTAAATTTTCAACATATATTTTTTCATAAAACAAGACTTCATTTCCCTTGTGCTGAGCATAGCATGTCTACAAAGTGAGCAAGATTATCAACAACAGCATCTGGTCTCACAAAACGAGATTCTATGTCCTGTTGCCTGTAAAGACGCAGATAGAAATATTAACTCTCAAATAAGATATAAAACACTGAAATAAATTCAGTTTATTCATATCTAATGGCACTGAAGAATACTTCTCAAAAGGAATTTATGAAACATGGAAAAATATGGAGAAAAAAATCACATAACAATAAATAGGATTTAAATATTTGGTCATACGCAACAGAAGAGCTTAATTTTCTAAAAATATCATACAGACATACAGTTACGTCACAATAAAACAATAAGAAAAGCTTTCTAATCAGCATACCAATTAATCAATGAATTTAAGGATATTTATTTTTCAATCAAATTTATACATCATTTTTATAGATCGATAAGTTTAATTTCTGAGTACATAAACTACAGAATTTTGTTGTCATTCAAACTGTTAGACATTTCCAATCAGAGCATTTTGATAGAACAGCTGAGCAAGTGTTCGGTAATTAAAATTATCATATTTTATAATATTCAAATACTCCTTCTATTGACAGAGATTGCGCTTGGATTTTTTCAAAGGTTATAATAGTTGTAAACAGTATGCATTAAATTTATGATAACTAATTATTAAAGAGTGTTGTTTTCATATATTTATACAACATATATTGTATAGCATTTACCTGAAACATCATTAAGACACTTAAAAGAGGGAGAAAACACATAAAAAATAGCTGGATGATTTCAATAATTTTGAAGTCTAATGGAAACTAAACTGGTATATATGTCAATTTACATCAGAATTTGAGGTAAATGCATTTTAAGACCCCCACTGCTTTGGAACACATAATCTTAAACATTTTTATTGTAAACAATAAAGTTGGCAGTTTTTATTCTTTTTGGAACAAACAAAGTCAAATGCCTGACAAAATCAGTGGTTCTTAACTGGGGTGCGAGAGAAGGTTCTAAATTTTTAGTGAAAATTACCAATTGAGTGAACCATTTGATGGATACTTTTCCATCGGAAATATAAGAAAAATTAATAAATGGATACTCAATCCATCTTTGTTTGACCTAAATTCAATGGATGACAACGTTTTATTAAAAGACAATCTTACTGCAATACAAGCTAATGCATGTATTGCAATGGAATTTGAAAATCTGGGCTTAGAACAGTTCTGGTGCACGCAGTTAGAACTTTATCCAGAATTGGAAAAAGCAGCATTAGACACAGTTTTACCATTTGCCACCACTTACCTTTGTGAAATGAGTTTTTCATCACTTTTGCACGTCAAAATAAAAGCCGGAAATCGCTTAAATGCATCTGAGAACTTACGAGTGGCTCTTTCAAAAAAAGAGCCTTGTTTTAAAAGGATAATTATGAACAAACAACAACAACATAGCCATTAAAAATGTAGATATTGTTTTATATGTAATAATATAGTATGTAATGTAAATGTATTCATTTTTTTTATGCAATAAATAAATTAACTAGCAATAAATGTCTCTTTCTAAATAAAAAATAGAAACACATTTTTCAAGGGGATGTGAGAGCTTATTTTCAGATTCAAGGGGGTGTTAACTATTAAAAAGGTTAAGAACCACTGGTCAAAATGAAGTAAACTTTTTTCTTCCTTTTCTAAATCTTTTAAACATTATACTTTTCCATGCCATGGTAAGCATAACACGAACTTAAAAGTTATAAGTTCGTCAAAAGTCAAATGTCCTCATAATAACCAGCTTCTCATTCTGAAGCACAAGCCATTGCATGATGCTATTCTCTAAATGGCTTATTAGATACCTCCAAAACTTATGAACAACATGAAAAAGTCTGCAGAATAGAAAGAAATTTCTGCCCGGGTAAATCACAAATGTACAGATAGATAATAAGACATGCATTACACAATTCTTGGATTTCATTCCTACAAGGAAGTCTAATGATATCTAGGCCACAAAAAAAAGGTTTATTGCACTAGGCACTAGATAATAAAATTTTTTTTTTAAATGGGGCTGATGGCTAAACAACTGAAAAAATATTTCTTCACTTAAACAATACTAATAATTTAAATAACAAATTATGAAATTTGCATACTTTCAGCCTAAAATAAGTAACTTTTCAAAAACCATGAGGAAAACTAGTTAAAATAATAGGAACCATAAATTACAAAATAGTGTTTTTTATAAACTCTTAAAGGCCATTAAAACTGAAATTGAAATAAGGAGTTCTTCAAGACTAAACTTTAAATATCATATAAACCAAAAAAATACTCCATTGAAGTAAAATATTAAAAGAAAATATAGATTTTGTCCAATAGTTTTTAAGAAATTTTTATCATTTTCCTAATTAAAATGTCATTGAAGAATACACAACAGTGTTTACAAATGCTTAGCTACCTTATTAAACGTCTTTAAAAGTGTAGTGTAAGAGTACCTTATTATAATAAATCTCTATTCAACAGATATTTTTTCTAGTCATAGCTGAAATGCAAATAGAACTTCTCTTAAAATAATTCTTCAATTTAATGAATTTTAATTTTAATTTCCCCAATTTTCAATAATTCTCCTAAAACTGATGTTATGTGAATTCTACAGATGAACTTCACTTAACTTCAAAATACCTTATTGTGAAATTTAAAGTAGCAACCAAATTTTTAATGATCAGATTAAAGGAAACCCCTCAAAATGATGAAAATAAAACATCAATTTTAAAAAATCCTTTTCAAAGAAGCTAGTGAAAAGGTCATAATGAGAAACAATATTTAATGTTTTTAATAATATTTTTAATGCATTGAAAAACAAAATTATAATAAGAATAATATAGTTAAGATAGATATACCGCAATGTTTCTTTGAAATTTCTTTTCAGAGTGTAAATTTATGTTTTACCCTAAATTAAAGATGAAGAGACTAACGTTACTTCAGTTCTTAATTTACTAGAATTAGAAAAACATCATTTGGGAAAACAATAAAATAAACTGTAGATTTAGCATTGGAGGTTGTATATAATATATTTTCTAATATGATAAAAAAAAAAAAATTCCCCGGACAAGGATGGGAACTTTTGATTCAACAAATTCTACCACTTTATAAATATATTTTTTAATCCCTTAGCATTGGTTCAATTGAAGTTCCAAATTGTAACACCTAAGAGAATAACTTTTTCCCTTTAAAAATTTCAGCTCGCGTTTCTCTAAGTACCACATTAAAAAATACACATAGGTATTGATATACTTTTCAATCAGAACTTAAATTGAATTTTAAATGCATTAAAATAAACAGACATACCTAAATTTTCCAGTTCTTACAATAACTCCTTTGATACTACACTTCTGAGCTGCACAGATATCACTATACATATCATCTCCAATCATAGCAGTCTACATTTAAAAAAAAAAAATCAATCAATCAATCATTAAACTGGTAATTAGCAATACTGTTAAGTAATTTTAACATGCATTGTTTGTTATTAAGATATATAATACCTGTAAAGTATGAACAGAAAGAAAGATGAGTTGTTGCATCAATAGTAATCAAGAGAAGTCCAAATAAGTAAAATTTGAAATGCCATTTTTTTTAGTGAGAATGTAGAGCTTAGTTACATTCAAATTTATAATCAATATTCTAAACACAATTAAATTTGGTTTTAAAGTATAAACTAATATTTTTTTAAGATAAAATTTCTGTAGCTGTTCACAGATTTAACATTTTTTTTTAATTAAAAAAAGTCATTAAATCTTTTTTGTTTAAAAATGTTCATACCTTTCAAGGAATAATATGCAAGTACAAAAAAAAAAATTCTTACGTCCTCTGGTCTTAGGTAAAGAGACTTGACAGCATCATAAAAATATTTACTATATGGTTTTCCAATGATTGTTGCTTTAACACCAGTGGCATACTGAAAAATAATATTTTTTTTTTAATATTATGTAAGCACGTGCATACACTTTACTTTATTAACAAATATGAAAGTTCATATAATTGTCCATGAAACTGAGCAATAACCTTTTAAAACAAGAATGTGGTAACAGGAATAGTGAAAAAAAATATTGTAAAAAAACACAAACATACTAATGTGTAAATATATTATGGTAACACTGATAACTTTGTTTACTATATTTATTACTGTATTTGTGTTATTTGAAGAAGTAAACCCTAATTTGCAGACTCTCTATAACAGAATTATGCATTTTGAAGTTATTTTATTGGGAATAACCAATTATCATAACAGCTAATGATTTTTATTCATAACCAACATTTCTCTAGCACAAAATATTCTTGTGGCACACATGTATAAGCATGTATACTTGTTTATAGCTATAGCGTTCCTCTATTCTCTTAAAATAAAAAATGCCACTATGCATAACAGAAGAATATCATAACAATAAGCACTGTTTACATAGAAAGTTTATTATAGAAAATAACAAAATTATGAAAATTTTCAATCCTTCTTTCAAAGGAACCATATTTAGACATATATAAAAGCTTAAATCCATTACTAAGTTCCATAAGAAGAAAAAAATTAGCAAGGAGCTGGTTATAGATTTGTATTTATAACATAAAACACTGATCAGTGACTTCTTAGCCAGTTAGTAGTGTTGACTGATGTTATATGCAATGTTCTTCTCAAGCAGATCAACTTGGTGTATGCATTTAAGTAAGTATAAGAGAAAGAAATTTACTATGAACAGTGCCATACCTGACAAAATTCTGTCCACATTGAAAATATCTTATGCTTAATTTGAGATCTATCAGACCTGATAGATTACTTTTCTTTGTGCTCTCAATAACACATTAACAAGGACAATGGTAAACAAACAATGAAGAATAACCTTAACTGCCACAACAGCATGGTCAAGGAAGGTTAGAAATGTCTCAAAGGGGTACCTGTACATTCCATGAAGTGCTTCATACAAGTACTGTACAAATAGGTTACTGCAACTAATAACATGGAGCCCATAATTTCCACTATACACTGTCATAAAATGTCTTCACTTAGATGAATCTTATATACTATTTTAAGTATTCCACTTACATTTACCTAATATAACTTTTATGAAACATTTCTCTTTATCTATAAAACTTTGCACCTACATCATTTTGATACAGGTTTAATTCGTGATTTTCAAGAACAATCAGAGTTTTTCTGAAGTGTCAGGGTACATTCCAATTACTACAAGCCAGTTGGTACATATCTATGATTAATCATGCAGATGCTGGAGGCATTCATGCTGTGATTTGTAATGAGCTGAATCTGCAGGAGTTGGAGTCAGGGGATCCCTTCACACCTGAGGTGCTTTTTCCAACTCACAAATTGTCTCATTCTAGTACAATGGTTCCCAATGGGTGGTCCGTGCAAGCCTGTGGAGTGGTCCAGCACCACATATAAAAAAGTTGCCAAATAAATGGAGATTTTGAAAGCAATGTTCAATGAATTAGATGGGCTGAATATATCCAATGACTATCAGGTGTTGAATTAAAATTTCTTAAAAGTTTAACATAATTATTTTATAATTAGAATATGATACGGTAGAATGTGAGTACATTAATCCTGTTCCCCTTTTGCCTGAGGGATATTCTATATCCCCATACCCCCCAGAAGGTTTCTCCCTCTCAAGTTGGTGGGAGGTGGTAGTGGTCCACACAAGGGTCAATTTTTGGCCTAGTGGTCTGCAGACTTCTACGGGTCAGGAACCACTGTTCTAAGAAGACAAATAGGGTGGTTTGTTCCTAGATTGACCTTGTCTGTTATATCTATTTTCAGTGTTAACAGACATTTTACAGAAGGATCAGTCCCTCACATCTGTCTGTTGCTGTTCATTTTATAACATACTTATGAGTAAATCAACTTTATCAAAGATTACTTCAATAGACTGACTGTTCATTAACATTAAAAATTGCAAAACGAGATCAATTTACTAATATGGCTTTAGATTCTGCATCAAAACCAGATCTTTATACAAAGTTCTTCATAAGAATTTTGAACTATATAAAGTAAGAGTATCCAGATATAGTTAACAAAGATTTACAAATTTTGATTCCATTTCCATCACTATATAAAGTCAGACAAGATTTTATGAACAGAGACAGTCATGAAAATCAAGAACAGTACTATGTAAATGCTGTGAAGGAAATTAGAATTGCATTACTAAAACTTTCGCAAGATTTTGATATCTGATAAAGAAGAAACAGACTTACCCTTTCTACTGAACTAAGAACTTTGACACAAAACAAGCTCAAACAAAATCTATATATATTCTAAATTATATCCAAATTTTACATTATTAAATAGTTCTACACTCATGGATCAGAGATTCTTAGTCTAAGTTAGTCAGCTTCCTGAGTTTTGAAGATGTGCAATTTTAGAGCTGTTTTATTGCACTTTTAGAGCAGCCATGTATAAAATTATTGTAAGTTTGTGGACTTTTACCATTTCTCTTTGGTTGGATGAAAGTCAAACAGAAAAGCTACTTTAAATATACACATATATTCAACACACACACACACACACATATATATATATATATATATATATATATATATATATATATATATATGTATGTGTGTGTGTGTGTGTGTGTAATTTATTGGAAATTTATAGATACTTTCTCCAAAATGACTCTTTGAAAACTAAGTTGCACAAATAATTAATTCATAGATAATACTTTCTCATAAAAAATATAACAATTAGCATTTCATTAAACAAGTAAAAAGATATACAAAATATTTTATGAAAAAACTAACTTTCCAAAATTGGCATTGTTATCAAGAATAATTAGGAGCTATTTATCACCTTTTTAAAGTTATATAATTAAAAACAGTACTAGTCATTCACTCTAATATTATTACTGTTTGCAAGTAAGCAGAACTTCATTTCCATTTTCATATCATATACAACCATCACTAGTAATTCTAATCAAACAATTTTCCCTTCTTACAGCAATTGAAATTTATATATTTTTTTCAAACACAACAGGTTACACAAAAAAAAAAATGATTTCTCTTGTACAAGAAAGAAGAATTTATGGCATAAATTTTCCATTACTGAAAACCATACACCAAATTATCAGACTACTTTTGCATTTTTATTGGCAAATGCTAGCAAAAACTTTTTCATTGTAATACACTGCTGGCCACCCAAATTGCAACACCAAGAAAGACAAGAGATATCACAACAAAATTTATTTTGTAGATAACATGTTGACCAAGTATCAAATGATTAAATTTATAGACTTCTGTGAAGTGTGGTTCCTGCCAAAATCAGTAGCCAGAGTAGCCGCCATTGTTGGAGATCACCGCTGCCACACACCTCAGCATTGATTCAAAGAGACTTTGGATGAGTTCTTGGGGTATAGCAGACCAAGCAGCTTCCACACGTTGCCAAAGTTGATCTGCTTTGGCAGCTGGGGATGGAATCTGGGTCAATCGTAGAGCAACCATGGACCACATGTTTTCTATCGGCGAAAGATCCGGAGAGCGAGGCGGCCAGGGAAGCAATTCAATCTGGCGATTGACGAAGAACCGTTGGACAATGCGTGCCACGTGTGGTCGCGCATTATCCTGTTGAAATATGGCTGTGGGCAAGCCCTGAAGGTAAGGAAGGACAAGTGGCTCCAACACCTCGGAGATGTACCGCTGGCTGTTTAAAGTACCGGCAATGCGTACTAGAGGTGTCCGAGAGTGATATCCAATACCGCCCCATACCATAATACCCAGTGCAGGACCAGCGTGGCGGTGCATAACGCAGCTGTTCAGCATCCTCTCTTCATGGTGTCTCCAGACTCGAATGCGACCATCGTGGTGTTGCAGACAGAAGCGTGACTCGTCAGTAAAGACAATTTCATTCCATTCTGCCGTCCACATCCTTCTATCATCGCACCATTGGCGGCGGAGACGTCTGTGGTTCTGCATCAAGGGTAGACAAAGCAATGGACGTCTTGCGGACAGACCACTCTGCTGTAAACGGCGTCGAATGGTACGCGCAGACACTGGATGATGCGTTACAGACTGCATGTGCTGTGCTATGGTTCGTGATGTGACTGAGCAATACGTCACTGCCATGCGCACAATTTGCCTGTCATCACGTGAAGTGGTGTGCTGAGGTGGATGCGATCGAACACGCCGGTCCGTCGTACCCTCCTGCATCCAACGATCACATATCCGCATTACAGGTGTTTGGTTTTGTCCAACACGACTACCGATTTCCCTGAAAGATAATCCACAATCTCGGTAGGCCACTATCCTTCCTCTGTCGAACTCGGATACTTGATCAAAAGATGATCGCTGTTTTCGACGAGGCATAATTGATCTTTTTTTTTGAAAAACCACAAGAAAAACACAATTGCCGAACTTGAAATCGTCCAAATCTCCAAGCCTTAAATAGCGCTTTGAAGTGGCACCACAGGCACGCGTGATGTGCGTCTGCGCTGAAATTCTAATCATTTGCATATCTCACCTCCGCTAATGCATGTTGTAAATTTGATGTTATTTGCATGTTTCCTTCGGGGTGTTGCATTTACAGTGGCCAGCAGTGTATTTAAATTTGTAACACTGGATAAGTTTTGACATAATTTGAGAAAAAAAAGTAAATAAATAAATAAACAGCAATATCGAGAAGGTTGAAGTAGAGGTAGTAAACTGGAGCATTTTGAAACAACTGTAGGATCAATATTTAAGTAATCACACACACACACACATATATATATATATATATATATATATATATATATATATATATACACACTCAAGAGCCAAAACATTATGACCACCTGTCAATAACGAGTTGGCCCACCTTTGGCACGCAACACAGCTTCAACCCGCCTTGGCATGGATGCCACAAGTCCTTGGTAGATGGCCGGAGACAGATTGTACCAGATGTTTAAGCAACGGTCACGCAAATCCGAGATATTGCGAATTGGTGGTCTTTGAACTCTGAGCTGCAATCCCATGACATCCCAAATGTGTTCTATCGGATTGAGATCCGGTGAGTTAGGCGGCCAGGACATTAACTGGAATTCAGCATCATGTTCCTGGAACCACTCCAACACAATTTTAGCCTTGTGACACGGGGCATTGTCCTGCTGGAACATTCCATTTCCAGCTGGAAAAACAGAGGCCATGTAAGGGTGCAACTGGTCCGCAATGATGTTCAGATACCCTGTAGCATTCATGGTCTGCTCTACCACAACCACGGGTCCCAGAGATGCCCAAGAGAACGTCCCCCAAAGCATAATACCGCCACCACCGGCCTGTGTATGACCTACTGTACATTGAGGGAGCAACAGTTTGCCTGGAAGACGGCGTATCCTGACACGGCCATCGGCGTGATGAATGACAAACCGTGATTCATCTGACCAGGCAGCTCTCTCCCACTGATCCATGGACCAGTCTTGATGTTCTTGGGCCCAGTGCAGGCGCAGTTGGCGATGACGCTTGGTCAGCAAAGGCACACGAGTGGGACGTTTGCTGCGTAGCCCCATATCCAACAGTGTCCGCTGAACAGTGTGCTGCGATACTATTCTACTTGGCCCTGCATTGTATTGGGCTGTCAGCTGAGCCACTGTCTGGCTCCGGTTTTGCTTCACCATGCGAGACAGTCTCCGACGACCTTTTTCTTTGATAGCGTGTGGACGTCCAACACCATGTCGTCTACTGCTGGTTTCACCGTCATTCATCCACTTTGCATAAGTACTAACAACTGTAGGTTGCGAACAACCCACGAGTCGTGCAGTTTCGGAAATACTTGTTCCGAGCCTTCGAGCCATTACAATCTGTCCTCAATCAAAGTCACTTAGATCCGCAGCCTTTCCCATCACACACAGAAGTAAGTGAAAGAATGATTCTTCAGACTCTCCAGCAGCAGTAAAATACCACTTCCACCTGATCACGTGCCTTCCACGTCATCCAGGCAAATTCATTGCAAAATGTAGGGGTGGTCATAATGTTTTGGTTCTTGAGTGTATATATATATATATATACATATATATAAAATGGAGGGGGGCAAAAACTGTAGTTGAATATAAGAATTTTAAAAGAAAAAAATTATGATAAAAAGTGATATAGATATATTATATGAATCATTTCTTTTCAGACTGAAAGATCAATAATGCTTACTTCTAAAGCAGCAGTAAATCCTCCTAAATCCATAACAAGTTCACCTTTGTCCTTGTAATATTTCCTTGAAGAAAATTATGATGTTAAATATTTAAACTTAACTCAGAAAGGATATTATTTCCCTTGCCAGTACATACAATCCTCTGACAATTTGTCATAAAAATTTCAATTAAATATAAAATAAGTCAAAAATACAATACAGTGGAACCCCGATTTTACATTTTTCATGGGACCAACAGTAAAAAACGTACGAAACGGGAAAACGTAAAATCGGGGTTAAAACATAATCTAAGCATAGTATAGGCAATTTTCACGGACCAGCAGAAAATGACATATGAAGCTGGATAATGTACGAAACGGACAACGTAAAATCGGGGTTCTACTGTACAACAGTCTTACAGATAAAACAGTGGTTCCCAAATGATGGTACATGTACCACTGTTAGTGTTAGTACACAAGAGCATTTGAAGTGGTATGCAGAAGGTTTCAATAATAATAAGTACAATAGGCTGGTTTTCTTGCCTGTATGCTCTGTAATTGGAAGTGGCATGTGAGTCATCCCTGTCTGTCATTGTTTGGCTAGAGTCTGTTGAACTGTCATCACTCATCAGTTATACACTCATCAGCTGACAGGTACAGTGTGCTGTATGCATTGATGTTTAGTTTGTTGTTATAATAAAAAAGGTCTAAATATTAATTGAATACTCTGTAACTGTGTTGCATGCTTTGATGTTATTTTCACTATCAGCTTGATAATAATTTTTTTGCAAGTTTTGTGATGTGTAATTAAATCATCTCTGTAATCAAATATGATGAGATTTTATGTGACTGGGGAAGGTCCTTAAGTTCCAGAAGCTCTAACAGTTCAAGTAAGAAAACAAAAAATATTCCAAAACATAAGTACAACGATACTTATTTAAAATTTGAGTTCGTCATGAATGATGGTACCAAAAATCTAATTGCCCTATTCCTCACTGTATTATATGCCAGGAATGCCTTTCTAATAAAAGCATGAAGCCTTCATTATTAAAAAGGCACCAACAAACCAAGCACCCTGACACAGAAAATAAAACTATAGAAATTTTTTAAAGAAAACTTATAAACTTTATTCTGAATGTACTTATAAAGCTTATAAAGCTTATTAAAGCTTATAAAGCTTATGAAACTTATAAAGCTTATTCTGAATGGCTACAAACATCCATGCCAACAGTGGGACTCAAACCCACAGGATCTGAACCGAATAACAGCACCCTAGTCATTCGGCCATCACCTGGCCAGCCACTAAGGACATGGTTGATAAGGTAAATGGCTGCTAAAGAAATTAAAAAGATACTGCAGTCTGATACTACTATTCAAAGAAGGTTTGATGAAATGGCATTTATCATAGAGAAGATGGTGGTTCTATATCTTCAAAAATGTCAATTTTCTCCCTTCAAATCATCAAGAGCACAGATATAACAAGCATTAAATTCATACAGTATGACCATAAAGGTGACATTATAGAGGAGTTTTTATTTTGTAAAACTACAATCTAATACCTAGGCAGAAAACATATTTAAGCCTATTGATGAGTACTTGACTAAAATAAGCTTGCCTTGGTCAAAATGTATAGGCAATTGTACAGATGGAGCTAGAGCTATATAGGGGGCGCTAACTGGGCTTGTGGCAAGCATAAAACAAGTCGCCCTACACTGCATGATATACCATGAATCATTAGCCTCCAGGAATATACTTGAAAAATTGACTAATGCCTTGAAAGATGCTGTGAAAGTTATAAATTTTATTAAGACTAGAGCTCTAAATTCACAGTTATTTTAATTACTTTGTTAAGATATGGATAGCAACTTCAAAACTCTGCTACTTCATACAGAGGTAAGTATAGATGGCAATGGATAGAAAATATAGAAATTTTTAACAGACTGTTTGATCTTAGGTCTGTACGACATTTATTTTTGTCTGACAGAGGTGACATGAAGTCGTCGTTTACAAACAAGCGTTGGCTTCAAAGGCTGGCCTACCTTGTAGATATTTTTGAGATAGAATACTTTAAATATGAGTCTTCAAAGGTTACATGAAACAAACTTTTCAGTCAATGACAAGATAATTCAAACTATTTCACCTCCCTCTGCTTTCGCTTATAAGGCCTTCAAAAACCTGAAGACCAGTCACCGCATAGCGATTCCTGCATACTCAGCCAATGGTTATGCACCTGTTTCATTAATTAGTATGGGCCTGGGTGTCAGACGGACAGTACAGATCTGCTGACCAACTGGGGCAACCTGGGCCCTTCGATGACAAGATAATCTATATAATCCACCTCGGCCCCCTCCTCTTTCGAGTATTGGCCATGAAACACCTGAAGACCAGTCACTACGTAGCAAAACCTGAATATGCAGTAGAGGGTTAATTTCCGAAGTTCGGATGCATTTTCAATTGCTGTGGGGCTGAAGGCTGCCGGATATACAGTACAGATCTGCAATCCACCCAAGGCATCCCCAGCCCCCTTCGATGACAAGATAAATTCTTTCAAAAGGAAATTGGATCTTTTCACCACATAAATAAAAATGGCATATTCGCCTTTTGCACACTTTAAAACTGGTTGCAAGAAAATGACTCTATCCCCAGTAATGATCTGATTCCATATATCTTGGAACACTTGCAGTTATTAAAGGAGGGTCCTCCTAAACCCACAATATAAATTATCTTTGTCAACTACACTGCAAGGGAAAGTCCTGTACCCTTCAGTGGATGCCAGTATATGTAAATATTGAAGGAAATGAATGTGCTGACTCACTGGCTAAGGAAGCATGGAATTTGGCCAAGAGTTCTTCCTCCATCACACTAGCAGATGTTAACGCAGTGGCCAGGTGTTGATTATGCAACCAGCCCCTAAAGAAACCACTATATATTTCGGACCTTAATTGTCCCAAAACAATTGTTTGTACAATAGCTAGACTATGAACTAATCACTTTAAGGGTATAAAATTCCACCCTGATGGCACTAGATCCTTTATCAAATGTAGAAATTGTCCAGAAAACCAGCCTTCTTCAGAACATATCTTTGACTGTTGAACCCTTGTAGCTGACCTTTTCAAACTTGTTTTGTCACCACAAGAATTTCCTCTATAGCCCACAGGCACCTGATCTGACAGCTGTTATTATCCAGGCTTTCAGTTCCATCTAGACTTATTCTTCTGCACTATTTGTAGATGCAAGAACAACAAAAGAGGGTTTTGGAAAATACTTTCCCAAAAACTTTTCCAAGTATGATCGGATTAGAAACCCAATTTCACAAGAAAAGGCAGCCCAGAAGATTTGGAAGCAAAGGAATGTTTTATAGAACTAATCAGTAACAGTTCAATGAAAGACGCTTTTAAGGAGAAAAGTCTTGTTTCTTTCTAGATGTCTACAAGAAATGAGTATCCTGCTCTTTTTTTAGTCAAGTACTAAAAATTTTAACTCCATTTGTAACAAAGTATTAATGTGAAGGTGGGTTTTCAGAGCTAGTGTATATGAAAAACAAGTACAGGAAAAGACTGATTAAAGATAACTTAAGATTAAAGATGAGCAAGAACCTGACATAGAAGTTTTGCTGTTGCTTATGCTTATTTCTAATAAGAAATAAGCATAAGCAACAGCAAGTTTCTCATTAAGCCTCCTGGATAAACACATTTTAGTGTTGGAAAACTGTATTTACCATTTGTTAATAACAATTACATATAAATGTTTTTTTCTAGTTTTATGGATTTACTTTTTGTATTTTTTTATTTATACTTAAATACATTTTGTAAAGTTATTTCTATGTGTTTAGAATTTATATGATCCCCCTCAAAATGATATAACATAACCAGTGGCACACCATGACCCTACAAAGTTTTCAGGTGGTACTCAAGTATAAAAAGGCAGCCCAGTTGGGAATCACTGATCTTGGTCATTAAATTTTCTAAAGTAGGCAATGGAATTCTTAAATTTTGGGAGAAAAAAAAAAAGGAGGTGGAAACTATGTTATAATAAAACAGACTTTATTTTAAAAGAGAGATTTTTAACATTACTTTAAAATAACAGTTTAACAGTTGCTAGCTATTCTGAAACCAGAAATAGCTAGCAACAAATAAAAACAAAATACAAAAAATAAATCCATAAAACTAGAAAAAACCATTTAAATGTAATTGTTATTAACAAATGGTAAATACAATTTCCCAACACTAAAATGTGTTTATCCAGGAGGCTTAGTGAGAAACTTGCTGTTGTTTATGCTTATTTCTTATTAGAACTTCTATGTCAGGCTCATTAGTGCTCATCTTTAATCTTAAGTTATCTTTAATCAGTCTATATAAAAAAAAGCACTAACTCTACTGTTTCTCATATGACCCATATGTGGAAAGAACAAGAAAATTCAAAATGTAAAAAATAAGAATTTCTGAACATTGATGAAGACAAACATATAGGCCTTGTTCACATTGCTTCCTGAAAGGAGCAGATCATTATTGATAAAAATATTAACCAATCAAACAGCTTAAAGCAATGACTACATGATACATCAAATCAATCATAGGTATGTCAACAATCTCGGCACCAACAGAGGAATACAATACAGTGTGAAGAAAGCCATACTCTTGCACTTTTTAGCATTTTGATAGACCTCACTCAAAAATAATAGAATATGATTTTTTTATCAAGGTGAAAAAATTTTCTGTATGATTTTCATAAAAAAAAGATAAAGTCAAGGAAAAGGGTTACTTTCATTCCTTGTTCAATGTCTGGCTGAAGGAAGACTATTTTCCTGTTTTATTTTTTGAAGTAGTATTAATGAAGTCAAAGTAATATTGGTTCCAATAGCAAGAAGATAGTCTAGGATACTCTAAGAAGAAACAGTTTTGAACAATGCCAAATCATTCCTGAGAGTTAAATCACCTCATCAGTTACTGTTATGACCTGTAAAAATTTCAACTAGGTGTCGAGATCAATACCAGTATGAAGAGTATCCCTGGTGTAGTTGGCAAAGGTGACGAGCTAGTGATCTGAGGGTTGCGGGTTCGAGACCGGTCGCTGACAAAATCCACCACTGTGTTCACTAATGGTGGCCGGGGCACATAAAATAGGGCATAGCTGCAATGTCCTCCAAGTTCTCAAATTACCTCTGGGGGTGCTGGGTCAGGTTCTGGTCCCGCCACTTGACTCGGCTCAAAATTTGCAGACCATCAAACGGGTACAGTATGGACCCACCTCTTGTGGTGCACCCGGGGAAATGCATGTGGTGAAGTGGTCTCACGCTTCCGGCTCCCCCCAGAGAAAAGCCTAGGCTCAGTTCTCCCAGACATTAGAAGAAAAAAAAAATGAAGAGTATCCCAGGCCCATAAAGTTCATATACTGAGAAATTTTATACTCAATTTTCTATTGTCTTGTTGGTCCTGATCTTATTAGATCTAAACTGAGAAATAAATTATGACTGAGTAGATTATATTGGCTTGTGCTTATGGATAACAATTTAATACAGAAAATAACATATGTTTACATGAAACAACCAAATTTCTCTTCAGTCACATTAAAATTAGTGAATACCATTTGTTTATTCCCTGAAATGCAGATTACACATGGTTAAATGATCTGTTCATCAAAAAATAAAATACTAACTGTTCATAAAAATGTCAATCCACTTACAAACTTAAGAATATAATGACTTATATTCTTATGACTTCCACAAGAAAACTGAAAGAGTTTTAAAACCCTAAGTAACTACATACAGTTACCAGGTGTTATATCAGGAGTTCAGCACATAGTTATACATTAAAGTGTTCATTTTTAATAACTTTAAATATTCTTTTAATCACATAAGAACTTAAACTTTTCAGCTTTTACATTGCATAGATAACTGAACTACATGATTTTAAAAATTTTGAAGGTTGAGCCCCATGTAAAATTGCCCATGTTTGAAAAAATTTACTATTTTGTAATTAAATGGAAGTAAATAATTTTTTTTATTGAAAAATCATGCATATGAGTAACCAAAAGCACAGTATCAGCATCCCATATACAAGATTTTAGAATTTTTTTGTTTTCATTTTGTTCCTTCTTTTAATCACTTCCCCTTCCTAACAGGTTTGGCGTATAGTCCACTGCTTATTTTCAATCTGAATTTCACTTGAATTGTTTTCAAAAATTTCAAAATCATTCAAACAAACAAGCAGCTAAAGTTTCAGTGAAGATCTTAAGAAAAAGGTAAATCAGCCTAAATATCAAGTTCCAGACTTGGAACACCACTCTATCCTAAGGTAGAGAGAGAAAATTTAGGCAGAATATTAAAAGATATACATATTCAAACATTAATGACTTATATCTTAATCTCTCAAAGATACACAAATTCAAAATCTCTTTGAATTCATATATTTAAGTAGACAAATTAATCATAAATGGCTATGATATAAATATAGAACCCAATAAATGAAAATAACATACACATATTTTATTTTAAATCTCTCTTTTTTTTTCTCCCAAACTCAGCAGCTAATTTTTATAAAGCAGTGTATTGGTGGCTCTAAAACTCAAAATGAATCATAAAATTCATAACAATACTTAAATAAATACATAAAAATATTACCCTTTTCCCATTGTAATCAACTGAGGATCCTCAGCCTTCATTAAAACACCAAATGCATGATTCATATTTTTGAATGTAAAATGTTCCCCAGCATCTCCAACAACAACACAGTTTGGTGAAGACTGATCACAATCAGCAAATTCTGGCAGTATATCTGGAAAAAATAAAAATAGACCCAAAATAAATTGACCCACATTTTAAAACAAGTTTAAAAAATAAAAAAATAAACTGAAGATTAAGAGAATAACAAATATTTCTGCTACTGCTGAAACACCTTCAAGGCTACCACTATTTTTGATTCTTTTAATGAAAAAGTCTAATGTTAAGGATAGAATAGAAAAAATATATGACAGATTAGCTATTCCACAGCATTTATATCTTAACCTACAAAAGAGATGAACTGCATCAAGAAAACTTTGATTAATGCAGTTTTTTGTATTGTTTTTACTAAAGCAGAAACAATAATCAAGGAAATAAAGAGTGGCAAAATTGATTATTTCTGCATCATTAGTTTATAACATCTATTCCAAATAGATAAAGCATACCTTCTTCAAAAAAGGGGGGACATTGTTTTTACTAAGAATGAGCTTTTGATCCTGCCAGATATATATATGTATATATATACAGCAAAACTTCTCTAAGGTGGCCAGCAATGGTTCCAAAGAAAAAAAAAGGCAATGTTGAGGGGTGGCAGGCTAAAGAAGTTTCACTATATATATGTAATGAAAGCTTTCGTGGGATGATGCAACAGAGGCCGGTAACTCGAAAAATCCCAGATATCAGGTAGGAGATCTCAATTCACATTATGAAGTCATAGTACTTGTAGTCGTCTGAGTATTAAACAGTAGAAGTGGTCGACGACTGGAGGCAAAGGCTTAGGCAGGGAGTTCAGTCGAGGAACACAAGCATCCACATAATTTGACACATAATCCTTTTATTTCTTAGAATTACTTTATTGCTGGGCATCATTTACTCGAAATTACAAACATATTAATTCAACATATCTCACGGATAATGGAGAAAAACCCCAGGAGCTTAACACTGCAATGTAACAGACGGAGAGCTAAATCTCTACATGTTAATGGCTTGGGGCGAATACAAAAGAGTGCGTAGAGAGACGCCGAGGAACACTGATTCTTGCAAAATGTACAGGCATGCTGAACTTTTAATTCGTTAAAAATTGACACCTGACTTTAACGCGTCATATGGGGTGATGATTTTGAATGTTCTACGAGGTTTGATCTTATATAAGTGTTAGCCGCATGTGGCTTTTAGAGGGAAAACTAATAGCTTAATTTGGTATATCTAGATCAAAATCAAATTGAGGGATAATGTTCTGTTGCGATAAGACAAAGTTAATGAAGGAAAAGGTTTATTGTTTCATATATATATATATATATATAAATATCCACAAAATCAATACTAATCAAATAATTTAACGATAACATATTTATTACTTTCCACTCATCTCTATCTTGGATTATCTATTAAGATCTATAGAAGCTCAGTAGGTTCTGTGTGCATATAGAAGTTATTTTTCCAACATTACACTTTAACATATAACAATTTGTCCAGGGTCAAGAAGTTCACAATTGGATTAACTTAATCTAGAACTTAAGTCAAAATTAAAAGGCCTTAACATAGTTTTTTACAATTTAAAAAAAAGCATGTATTAAAATCATAGTGTCATACACTAAAACTTAACATTTAAAATCCTAAGGAATGCACAAGTAAATGGTTCTAAAAAAACACTGGGTAGGACTCTGAGCAATAAAATAAGAACAAAATAAGAACAGAATGCAAGTGTCATACAAAATGAAAAACATTAAAGACTTCACAGTAATAATAACACAAAAACAAAACCTGTACAGTCACACACAAGTACAAATTTATGCATAAGCTTCTGAAAATAATTCTAGAAATATTTATGCAGTAGTTCTAAAGCAATAACTGCTACAGAATAAAAGTTTTATAGATAAATAATAAAATCACTAAAATTTCTAAAGCAACAAAAATATATGTGAATCATTTTTATATAAGAAAATATTCCTTATACAGAAACTTACAGAGTTTGAAACAGATTATTAACATCAGTAGTTAAACAAAAAACTTTAACTTAATTAACTCTAGAACTAGAAACTTTTAAGGTTATACTTATTAAGTACTCTATTGTAAAAACTGTAGATAATTACCTGGATGAACCAATAAGAATGGCCTTAGTTTGTTTTCTTTGATATATAAACTTGTTGCAATTCCTGGAGAATAGATTTCTTCTTCAGATAAATTAAAACCAAAGGACTGAAGTTTTTTAGCAAGATCAGTTCTTGTTGACATACTTTCATTGGTAACAAATCTAAATGGTATATTACAGCTGCGTAATCTAGGGAGAAAATATTTTTTCCAATTCATATTTTTAATGATAAAATGGATAAAATTATACACTAAAAAGGATAATAGAAAACCAAAAGGGCTTGAAATTTAAAATTTATTTCAGGTCTAGAAGACAGATGTTACTCTCCTATTTATAGATACAAAGATCATAATATTTAGCTAATACTTTTTTCCAGAACAAAATATACTAAAAACATTAACAAAATTGACTATAAAAACCTTTTAAAGCTCAAAAAGTTTTTATTAAAATAATTTAACTAAAACAAACAATGGAACAAAAGAAAACAATATCTGATTAACAATTAAAAATATATAACACTAAGGCCGGTTACACACACGGTGGATTTTTCTGTGGGGAGAATTTACCATTTCTGCTCAAAGAAATCTTAAACGTTACACACAGGGTGAGAAAAATTCCATTGCCATCATACGAGTAAGCTGGTATATGCTGTGTAGTTTCACCTTGAAACCAATTCACATCAGTTTAACTGTGTTATTCAAATTACTGATTGCAGTGTAGTTTGAAATGAACAGAAAGCAGCTTCTAGCATTAGCGTTATTACATCATCAAATGAAAAGAAGGAAAAAATCGACTAATTTGGTTTCATCCAATTAATGAAAGAAGAGATGAGGTTAGAACTTTCTACAAATAGTTTGAGGCAGGATGACTTGAAATTCTTCAATTATTTCAGAATGTTGATGACTTCCTTTGATGAACTGCAAGGCCAGTTGATAGATACCATTATATGTGTGAAAGATACCAGTGAGATCACTGTCACTTCTAGAATCTCAAAAATGAATATTTTATGAAAGTGACTACTACACTTTCTAGTATGCATATGTATGTGAGAAAATATGGACTTACCAAAATAATTTCTCTCTTTTTCTTCCAACTGATCACGCTTTGAAAGGAAGCGACTGAAGTCACTTTGAAATCCAAGGCAAACTTCATGCCAAGTGTTTCTGTCCTTAAAAATGTCGAGGGTTTTATCCCACAAAACAGGTCTCTCTTGGATTAATGAAATAAGAATTTCATTATCAATAACGTCACTCATGTTCATGAGACTATTGATATTCGAAATACGATACCAAATTATTGATAAACTTGTCAATACGAAAGTTCAAATCACACTCTCGCAAATAACTCTAAACAGTAGAAAAACTGCCGTGTGTGTAAACGTGCATTTGGTCACATAGGCCACTAGTTCAAGGTGACAGTTGGCTCCAGTGGCACTTGGCTGCACAGCTACCACCGACAGCATATTGACCAATCGTTTCTCTTTCATCTAGTGTATAAGCTCTAATTTACTTCAGTGGGCTACTGTTGGAACGGCAAATTCTCTGCCACAGAAAAATCCACTGTGTGTATAACTGGCCTAAGATTTCATAATGAACGTATAAATATTATTTAGGTCTTCTGACTTTTTTTTTAATTCTGTGAAAATTTAACTTATTCAACATTGTTTTATGACTTGTTATAATTTTGTCCACCAGTCTAATAATTATATAATTCACTAAATATTTTACAAAAATTGACTTCAAGCATTGGTCAGTTTTGGGGTTAACAGAAAATATTTTAAATATATTTAATTTAGGGTAACTAGGCTCAGCATTTGCCATAAAATGATTTTAAAAGTTTGATAATACCAATGAAACTGAAAATTGTAGCAAGTAATCTTAGAGTTGTTTTGGGGTTTTTTTTTTTTCTGCTGAGAATTTGGCATCAATACCAGTAATCAACAATGAAGGGTTATGTAATATAATCTGACAATAAGATAATGATTAATCACTTTGACACTACTTATAACAAACACCTACATTAATATCAATAAATAAGATCTGATACTTAACAGTTTTATGAATAATAAACCAAATTACTTTGACCATCAATCTTTCTTTTTTAATAACCTGAGAGAGCTATTATGATAACTTCTGATCAAAATAAAAGAAAAAGCTACTTGAACTCTGGCTGTTCTGCTTTATCTTACATTATGTGCACAATTCAGTAAAGTTCTTAAATATACATTATCCAATAATACATGACTTAAAACATAAATAATACATATTTTTAAAAAAAAATTCTAGTAATATGAAACATTTAGTACAGGCATGTCCAACTTGCAGCCCTTATCAGCTTACAATGTGGCCCCAAAACTTTTTGACCTATCTTCTCAGAGAGAAAAAAAAAAAAAAAAACACCTCAGTTCACAATCATGCCTTATTCATTTCATCACATTTTGACACTGGATACAGTTGTAAAAAGCTATTTTCAAAGATGAAGCATACAATGAGTACAATTTGATCAAAAATTTCTGATAAGCACCTAAAAAATTACTAAACATTGTAATCACTTCTATTGAGCCAAATATTGATGCATTTATTTCACAAAAAAAGTCAAATATCATACTTGCTTTATGTTTATGTTGCCTTTCTTTTATTTTGCAATAAGAAATAAAGGAAGTTTTGTTACTTATATACATTAACATTTTTTTATATACAAGTTTATCTGTGGTCTAAGACAAATTCTCCTCCCTCAATGCAGTCTGGACAAGCAAAAAGGTTGGACACCCATAATTTATCCCATAACTAAACCAAAATACTAAATGAAAGTTAGAAAGTCCTGATTTTGTGTGTTATAAAACAAAAACCCCCCAAACACAATTTAAAAAAAAAGGAGACATAGCCTTAGCTCACTTATCTATAGCTCCAACTGAACCTTCTATGGCATGTTTAGTACCACTTTCATATAAAACTCCTGTTATGTCAATCAATAATCCTTTCACACTAGTTGCCGAGGGAGCCTGTAAGAATTATTTTTCCTTCAGTTAGTACAACTCACTATATTAAAACACACATCAAATGCTAAATTAAATGGAAACTATGAACATAAAAATATGCAAAACTATGTTTTATATAACACAGATATAAATATTTGAAGGTTTATTGATTTCATACATTATAAGATTGATCAGTACTAAAGACATTTACAAAACATGAAATTACCAATTCTAAGTAGATAAATGCACACAGAAAATAAATAAATTGCTATATTCCATAGTACACATATGCAATATTCTCAGAGAGGTTTAATAATAATAAAGTTAACTTTTAATATGCACCCCTTTACTTTTAATATATGCTACTTAAGGTTAACTTTTAATATATGCCATTTTAATAAGGTGGTTAGAAATACAACATTAGCTCAACCATGTTAAGGCTCCCTTAATGAAGTAGCCAAGAAGTCATGAGATACAGGGGCAAACATCCTCAAGATATATGCCTGCCAATTTCTTTTTTTAAATATACACAGAAAAAATATATTTTGTACAATGAATTATTTCCTTTAATATCTTAACTTATTACATACTAGCTGGTCGGTTTAGGGACCCTCTGCCTTCAACAATCATTGTCAGAGAATGGAAACACTAAAAAACAACTAATAAAGGCATTTAAATTTTGTGGTTACGCATCCCATGTCCTACAAACAGTCGCAAGCAGAAGAAAAATTCTCCCCATATGCATATGTTATTTTTATATTAAATTTAATCCTTATTGAGAAATTAAAAATTATTTTGATTTTTAAGCCTTTTGTTTATGAATGTTTAAATATTGAAAATAATCTTTAAAATGCTTTAACAAACACCATTTTATCAGTATCTAAGTAAAAAAGTTTAGAATATTACAGTAACTTCTCTTCTCATGGCTAAGGTCATTCATACTAAAGCAAGACAGCAGCATGATAAAGATAATAATAAATAAATAAATATATAAACATAAAATTTTAAAAAATATATAACAAGCAGATGTGAATCTGTTTGAACTTCTTAATATGCAGTTCTGTTCTTAATATGCAGCACTGAAGAAAAAATTTAATTCATCTAAATAACAAAATATTTAAAAAGTGTACTAAGGGCAGAGATTAAATTTTTAATGATAGAGGATACAACTGCAATCAAAATTTATCAAAGGATGCAAGCAAGCAAGCAAGCCATATATGGTGAATAATATATGTTAAAACATGATTCATAGTTAGGCATGATTCAACAGAACCATATACCAACAGCAGAGATAAATGTGCAGGATAATTACAGAAGAAAACATCATGGTGGTTGATGCCCATATTACAAAGAATAGGCACAAAAAACAAAAACAAAAAAAAACTGTACAGATGCTATAAGATAGTGTATTATTTGCTAGTTTAAAAATTCTGATCATACAGAAAGTAAACATATTGGTTTGCCTGTTTTTTGTCAATAGACCACAGAGCTGAATAAATGAGCTTATGTTATGAGGGCCAGCAACAGTGAGAAAAGTGAAGCAGAGAGAATTGAGGCCAATGATAAATTGTAGTTCATCCCTTTGAACCACGGACCTATGATCAAGTGCAGTGTAAGCACACATCATCATCGCTCATCCAGGGATGTAACTAGACTGGGGTTACGTCCCCAGCCTTGGGACGTAGTCTAGGGGTACCCCCGAGCCCCCAAGGTAAGGGGCTCCCAAGACAGGGGTAAGATATAAAGTTGTAATATTTCAGGGGGCGTAATTTATATCCTTGCGCTCGGGCCCCTAAATGCCTAGCTATGCCCCTGCCCTCATCATAAATTCCGCAGATTCAACCAGGCTAGTAAACTATTACTTACATGAAACTTGTGGAAAACATACAAAAAAAAAACACAGTTACTTCATAGTCATAATAAAAAATAAGGGAGGCAACTAGTTTCAAACTAATTAATAGTTCTTCCTCAGGCTAAGGAGCATTAGAAGTGACTCTCTATGGGCAATAAACAAAGGAATTCCCAGTTTTCTTATTTTTTATCATAATAAAAACCTGACTGTTCTTGTCATGCCAGTAAAGTGCATGCCAGCAACTTTTATTTATTTATTTTTTTAAATCACATTACAATTGTAGCCAAATATTGCTTTAATGGCCATCATACGACTCAACAGTAAATAAAAAAGATATTACAATGTGCTCAAAATCCTATGGAAGATGACGTAATAAAATTGCTCTGAAACTCAAGGAACTTACTCATAGATGTTACTGTATTAATTTAAATAAATTAAATACTACAGTACACCTTTACAAAACCATTTTCTATGATTTCTTTTCTAAAAAGCATGTTAAAATAAACCATGTCTAGAACAAATAGCAAATAGCCATAGTTATTAAAAAACAAGGGAGGAATTAATAATTAATAGCAAATAGCCATTTGTTCTAGAACAAATAGCAAACTCTGTGATGTAAAATATCATATCAGAAAATACAGATTGTATTCATGCTAATATCACATATCTTCAAATAACAAACAGTGAGATAGCAAATTTTGGTAAAGATTAGATCATTACAATTTCAAAAAATTACCCTTTTTACATTTTAATAGATATATAGGGGCGTAGATCGATCTATTTCACGTTATGACAAAAAAATCGCATTTAAATCAAAATTCGAATTATTCAATAATTAAATTTTGAATAATACCAAATTTACCTTATTGACGTTTTTATTAATAATTTATTGGTAATAATATACACAACGTAAGGATTACGTATATATTCCGTGTGACAATACAGATGATCTAACAGGTTTCAAAATAATAAAATGCAAAAATAAAAATCTGAGAGAACATGCAGAATGAAATAAGTAAAACATATGAAAAGATTTTTATAGAAACTAAACTAATATGAACCAAAACAGCTTCCCGTACATTTCTGCAAGCAGTTAAAATATGGCATTTCCTTTTCACATGCTTAGAAGATGCAGTAGCAACATGAAAATTACTTCTCAAAAAAGCAAATGCAGTTTGAAACATGATTAAGCTTAACGCATGCACGTTTACAATCGATAAATACAAATTCAAGAGGAATTTGGATCAAATTTAAAATTTGTAAGTATTTAAATTCATAAAAAAAACTTGTAATATTAAGATCAAAACATTTGGTTTATCCTACGTTAGGATCAGTCATGCTAGAATTATCTAGAAGTTGACTCAATGACTATCAGAGATCAACACAGACGCCAACTAATCAAATGTATTTTCGCGGCGTTGAAAACTTCTACCTCAACTGTATCGCTATTATAAAATCGCACCGAAAAATCACAGCTATATATTCACGATTTATAGCTACAGCTAAACTCAGCGACTAGTGACAAAGCCAGAAGTAAGCGTTGTGACGTCACGAATTTTAAATAATTAGTATGTCAGATTCCTCTAAGTTTGTATAAAATCGGGATAATTAGAGGTGAATTTCCTTATTGGTAATTATCTTTGAATAAAACCACCTATTACTCAACTGAGATGATATTTTCTTTTTTTTTTTTTACAATTTCAACTTATTTGAGCACGAGAAGAACATCTGACATTAGTTGCACAAAGTCAAAGTCATGTTGTTGACAGAGCACCTAGCGGAGGGTCGAGATGATATTTTCTTCTTTTTTTTTTACAATTTCAACTTATTTGAGCACGAGAAGAACATCTGACATTAGTTGCACAAAGTCAAAGTCATGTTGTTGACAGAGCACCTAGCGGAGGGTCGAACACCCCCGCTTTACCTCCGACCGTAAGATCTTATGATCGAAGTATGTTTCTTCTATTGGACACTTTGCTTTCCATGTTGAACAGCAGGCACGCCAGCTTAACTCCTCCTCAAAACAGCGACGAGATGAAGAAGGCTGCTGCAGGCTTCATAGAAGGGAAAGGATCGATGCTCGCACAGGCGAGGGACTTTGACAATGACAGCTCCATCAGCCAGGAGCGCAGGACAGCGTCCAAGCGAGCCAGATAACAAGGGGCAGTTTGTGGAGGGGAGCGCAGAAGCGACTCCGCCAATGAGAAAGAGAGACGACTTAGAAAAAGTAGGAAACTAAGCAGTGGCGTAGCGAGGGGGAGCAAGGGGGGTCTATCATGCCCCGGGTGCCACTCGCAGAGGGTCGCCAAATGGTCTTCAAGACCATTGAACCATTTGGTCCCCAAAACCATGGGGATACCAAAAAGGTATCGTGCCCGGGCGCCAGTTATATTTGCTACGCCACTGAAACTAAGAAACTCGTTTCCAACCATACGGCTGCAAACAAAGCTGAAAAATTCTCAATAAAGAACCCCAACAACAGTTATCTACTTCTCCTCTTTTTGGACGGAAGGAGAGCATGATCCTGCCGATAGCAGGAACCTAGGTCGCTTTGCAGACGACAGGATACTCGGGTCGTACGCCAGTATCGAATGAAGTATAGGGTTCTCAATAGAGTTAATACCTATAGAGACGAAATCGCGTACGATTCTCTTTTGAATTACTTGTAATTTCTTGACGTGAGTGACTGCAGCGGTGCCCCAAACAATAGACCTATAAGTCATAACCGGTCTAACGAAGGCTTTGTTTGTAAAGAAGCAACTTGGTTTTTATTGGCAGGCGACTTTTCCATGTCAATAGATAGCTAAGGGAATCCTGTGCAGCCTTAGATTTTCATCCATCTGTAGGTGCCAGGTTAATTTCGAGTCTACGATGACACCTAAGTACTTGTAAGAGTCATCCCAGAGAATCCGCTCTTGATTAAAAAGGAAGTTATTATCTGGTGGGATAGAACTACCCGTGAAATACACGGAGGCACATTTGTCAAAGTTCACTTTAATTTTCCCCGTAAAAAGGCCATTCACGATAAGCATTTAAGTAATTTTAGAGCCTCTGGAACACAATGGAACGGTGCCTGTGAGAAGTGATAATGGCAGTATCATCGGCATATAACGGTAAGTCGACGTTAAGATTATTAAGCATATCGTTCACGTAAATATTAAATAATTTAGGTCCGAGTAGGCTGCCTTGGGGAACTCCACTTTTAATGGGCCTAGGAGAAAAGATACTATCTCCGACACGAACCGATAATGATCTGCCGGAAAGAGAAGACCGGAAAAGAGCCGGAAAAGAATATAACATTGATATCTATCATCTTTTCATCGATTTTAAGGCTGCATATGACAGCATCAACAGAGAAAAATTACTCGAAGCCATGAGGGAATTCAATATATCAACGAAACTGATGTCTTACTGGAATAACTCTTAAGTAAGTAAAATGCAGTTAAAATGTCAAGCCTCTCGGAGCCTTTCTATACGGAGAGGGGCTTGCGACAGGGAGACTCCCTCTCATGCCTTTTGTTTAACTTGGCTCTAGAAAAGGATATAAGGGATTCTGAGATAAATACTAGTGGAACCATCCTACAGAGAACAATCAAATTGCTTGCTTTTGCCGATGATATTGATATCGTTGGGCGAACTAGACAAGCTGTCGTTGAGGCTTTCGTTTCACTTGAGAATGCAGCAGGAAAGATGGGTCTAAACATCAATGAGGATAAAACTAAATTTATGATTGCAACAAATAAAAAAATAGATACAGCCCCTCTGGAGATCAATAACTACACATTTGAGGATGCAAAGCAATTTAAATACCTGGGCACAATGATCTCAAGCTGCAATGACCTAAAAATTGAAATTAAAAGCAGACTAGCCAAGGCTAATAGATGTTTCTATGGCCTTAGAAACCAACTAAAATCCAAATTCATCAGCATTAAAACAAAAATAAGTCCTGATGAGACCTGTTTTCTTATACGGGAGTGATTGCTGGGCCCTGAACAGGGCAGAAGAAGATCGTTTATTGATTTTTGAAAGAAAAATTTTGAGGAAGATTTTTGGACCAATTATACAAAACAACGTTTGTAGAATCGCCTATAATCCCAAAATATATAAAAAGTATGGCGAACCCGACATCTTAAAGATGGCAAAAGCATCTCGCATTAGGTGGCTAGGCCACATATTCAGATATGATGACACGTTTCCCACAAAATAGTCACCTTTTCAAATTTGGAGGGAAGGCGACGAAGAGGAAGACCCCCAACCAGATAGTTGGATGAGGTAGAAAAGGACCTAAGAACAATTGGAGTGAACCAATGGAGGGCCATTGCACGGGATCGAGCTAGGTGGGGAAAAATTGGCGAGAGAGCCTTGGCCTGTAACAGGCTGTAGTGTTAGCGAAGAAGAAGAAGAAGAAGAAAGTAAAGAGAGGAGACTAATCGGTCGATAATTAACTGGGTTGGTGGGATTAGTTGCACACAACACTAATTTTTGGTGTAGCTTATTCTGTTTGAACCTTGCGCCAGTAAACTCAAAACAACCAACCAACTAATTACACCACTGTCTTTGATCAATCGATAAGAATGGACAGTACACAATCTTTTACGAAATCAAACTTTATTTCGGCCTTTGACAGGGCGCACATATTCCATACAACTAACGTTAGAAGAATTTCATTTCATCACTAGACAGGAGTCACGTGACTCTCTCGTGAACACCGGCTCAGACTCTCGCGGGTGTACGTCATTTGGCAGCTTGCCAAAAGAGCGGCTGTAACAACCACTAATTTTCGACCAGGTAACAAAACACTAGAAAACGTCTAATTATTTGCTATGAAAAAATAGAAGGCTTTCCTGTTAATGCTAGATAAGTATATGAAAATATGTGCAAAGATCCAAACGACCCCAATATAGAAAATACACTGAAGTGCCACTGAATTAGGGATAGCAAAGCCTATGCAAATTGTGTAGCGCTGCGCATCATGTATGCGTAAGTGAGGGCGCTGTGGTAACTGCATATATAGCGCGTACTGTGGTTGTTCTGAATTAGTTGTTGGAATTGCCAGTATGGGTAAACTGCCTGAATTAGACGCCTTCGATCGCGGACAAATCGTAGGTGCGCGACGCATGGGGCATTCAATTTCCGAAATCGTCAGACAGCTAGGATTTTCAAGGTCAACAGTGTCAAGAGTATACCAAGAATACATGGATGGTGGAAAAAAACTAGCGATCGGGCAAACTGCAAAGGACAATTAGCCTTGACAGTGCGTGGTGAGAGACGGCTCAGGCGTATTGTACGTAGCCAGCGAAGCCAAACATTAGCTCAAATTACCACCCAGTTTAATAACGGTGCCAGTCAGTAAACGGACTGTGCAACGCTCGCTTCACCGTATGGGTTTCGGGAGCCGTCGACCTACGAGAGTACCAATGCTCTATACTCGCCATCGGGCTGCACGTCTTGCCTGGGCAAGAGAGCACAGAGACTGGAGTGTAGAGGACTGGAAACGAGTAGCATGGAGTGATGAGTCTCGATTCCGACTACTTAACGCCGACGGGAGGCTGAGAATATGGCGTCAGGCTCATGAAACCATGGATCCTGCATACCTGGCTGGAACTGTACAAGGGCATGGTGGCTCAATCATGGTCTGGGGTGATTTTTCGTGGCACAGTTTGAGATCTTTGGTGCGTGTACCAACCTCCCTCAATGAAATTCGGTACGTAGAGTGGCTGGGTGATCATCTCCATCCGTTTATGCTGTTCTGTTATCCGCACGGTAATGGAGTTTTCCAGCAAGACAACTGTACCTCTCACAAGTCCCGATTGACTACTGGCTGGTTGGATGAGCATTCCTCTGACTTCTCTGTCATGAATTGGCCATCTAGAAGCCCAGACTTAAATCCTATTGAGCATCTTTGGGATGTTTTGAAACAAGGCGTGAAAGGCCATCACACAGCACCAAAGAACCTTACTGAATTATGGACAGCTTTAGCCAATATTTGGCAAGCCATTCCCGTGGAACGTTTCCAGAAACTTGTTGAATCTATGCCTTGTCGTGTGGCAGCCGTTATCAAGGCCAGAGGAGGCCCAACTCGTTACTAGGTAGGTATCCCTAATTCAGTGGCACTTCAGTGTATAACATTTTTTTAAGTTACAAATGTTTACATCAGTTATCATTGAACAGAGAAAGCATGCGGGCATGTGCTTCTCGCCTCAAGAATGCCGTTAGAGTTATCTATATTTTTGGAGATAAAATGTATATCACGTTATGAGTGATTGATATTTAGGTTCGAAAATCTAATACTTCACAGGGTTCCCTTAGCTATCTATTGACATGGAAAAGTCACCTGTCAATAAAAAAACCAAGTTGCTTCTTTACAAAGCTTCGTTATGCTGGTTATGATTTATGGGTCTATTGTTTGGAGCATCGTTGCAATCACTCACCTCTAGAAATTACAAGGAATTCAAAACAGAATCCTATGCTATTGCGTCTCTCCGGAGTGGTACGTGAGTAACGTTACCCTTCATAATGATCTCAAGATTAGGCCCTTTCTACCCGTCATTAAGAAACTTGTTTGGAAGTTTCATAGAGGTATTAATGCTATTAGGAACCCTAGACTGTATTCGATACCGGCGTACGACCCGACTATTACGTCTTCGGCAAAACGACCCAGGTTCCTGCTTTACCGGCAGGATAATGCTCTCCCCCCTCTCCAAAAAAGGAGAAGGACATAACTGGTGTTGGGTGTTCCCTTTCTTAATGGGTGGTTACTTGGCTACCTCACTTCCTCCCACTTGATGTGAATTTGTCAGCTTTGTTTGCAGCCGTATGGTTGGAAACGAGTCTTTAGTTTCCTGATATAACTGAGACGTCTCTCTCTCCATTGCGGGATCGATTATGCGCTCCCCCTCGAACTACTCTTTGATATCTGGCTCACCCGGACGCTGTCCTGCGCTCCTGGCTGATGGAGCTGTCATTGTTAAAGTCCCTCGCCCTGTGCGAGCATCGATCCTTCCCCCGATGGAAGCATGCCGCAGCCATTTTCATCACGTCGCTGTTTTGCGGATGAGTTAAGTTGGCGTGCCTGCTCATCAACATGGAGAGCTAAACGTCCAATGTAAGAATCATACTTCAATCATAACATCATATGGTCGGAGGTAAAGTGGGTCTCCGACCCCCCGCTAGGTACTCTGTCAACAACATGACTTTGACTTTGTGCAACTAATGCCAGATGTTCTTCTCGTGCTCAAATAAGTTGAAATTGTAAAAAAAAATGAAAAAAGCATCTCAGTTGAATAATAAATGGTTTTATTCAAAGATAATTACTAATAAGGAAATTCACCTCTAATTATTCCGAATTTACACTAACTTAGAGGAATCTGACATACTAATTATGTCAGATTCCTCTAAGTTTGACTTTAAATTGATTGATATTTAGACTAGTTCCTTGGTTGGCATTGCTACTGATGCCTGGATAGTAAAAGAGAACAGCGCAAACATTGCATCATCAGGATGGAGAGCAACAGCTGGTGGCTGTTGCGACTCCATCATTTGGAAAGGCGAAATATATATACAAGCAGATAGATTATGTTGTTCAACATTAATTTCTTGCATTTTTTCACCTTCAAGCTCGATGTCACGACTCCTATTTCAATGGGTCCGTTTAAGATGACATTTATGGAGGGGTTTCGTGATACCGAATGCTGAACGTCGGTCAGGGGTTTAACATATTTCTAGGCGCTTGATGATTAAATAAAACTTTAGATTGGTGTTCTGGACTAAATATCTGCTTCTCTGCTTTCTTTTAGGGTACCAGTGGACGAATTACAGTAGGAGTTGGAATGTTTTTAAATGGTTACGAGTAAAATTAGAAACGTGTGAGACATATTATTTAAGCTAAAATTATCCCATATTTAAGAACCATAATGCAATAACGTATCGTAAAACCTGCAGGTTTTACGATAGGGCAGGTTTATTATCAGGATTTCATTTTTAGTGTGTGGGAAAAACTCGGCGGGTCCGGAATATATGTCAGTTCAGAAATACCCATGAATGAAACTTAATCATGGTGCATGAAAACCAGTTGTTTATTCATTGATTGCACGCACTGGCAAATCCCCAGATAAGGTATTTGTATGTGTTTTGTAAGTGTACGTCATTTTGTATGTGTCCTTGTCCCGTCTCACCCTTCAAATTGAAGTCGCCTTAAGACGTATTCCTTTTATGTCTGATTTCGAAGTTCCTATCTGCCGGGGGGAGAACTAAAGGTTCCCCGTAAAACTTTAATGGAGAGAAAATCTTAAATATCGGATTCCGAGGCTCAGCATTAATCATTTGCATTATAATTAACATCATATCTTATCATTTTAACTCAGATTATTATAATGGATAGAATTTCACAGGATCGCCACCTCAAAGTATCTAATTGTCACAAAAGTTCATTTAGACGGTTGCATCAAAATTAGCGGGTACGCCGAAAACTTATTTTCTAGATTTTCTTTCGTTTATTTTTGCTGTTATTAATTCCGTACATTAATATAATTCCCACCTCATTTCATGATATCGGATCTGTGGATTCAGACCACGAATGCAGGGTGGTGTCTGATATCTCCATATTTCCTAAATATTTAGGCCCGTATGCCGATCAAACACTTACGAGAGCAAAGCTCTCGCAAAGCCCCTCCCTTCCGCAGAGGGGTCGCAAACGCGATGCAGATCAAACAGCGAGACCTTTTTCTCTCGTAAATACGAACGTCACGTGATCAAAACTTGCGGCTAGTAGGGAGCTCTCGTAAGACTCGTCTTTTCTCTCGCAAAGCCGGAATAGTCATTCGCTTTGCGAAGGAGAAGGATGTTATCCCTTTCTTTAAGCAGGGAATGGATATTACAAGATACGGATAATCCACTTGAGATGGAAGATGAAGTTTTTATTACAAAAATTTAGACTGTGCAAACATGAATTTATGTGTTTATTACATTTTTTCTACAACATCTTCAGCATTTATGAGCTCTAAAAGCTTTTTATTTCTGACTAACAACTATTTTTGTCTTCCATTATTTTAATTAATGTTTCTAAATTTTGATTAATTTTTAGCAGAATTCCTTGCCGGGATGTTGTTTCGATTTCTTGCACCATAGTTTTTTGGGTTTGAAGAGCCTCAGCTTCAAATTTGCTGCTTCTCTTTTTCTTTTTAATGCTAGATGCTTCCTGCCACGTACTGTTGAACTGTCTAGAAAATAATAAAAAATACATAGTAAATGAGATAGCACATGGAACAGAGCTATTATGTCATACATAAAAATCAACATATGTTATTTCATAGAAGTTATTGTCACAGATTATATAGTAAAACTGCAAATAATTATGAAGAATAGTTCTATGCAGGCATTTACATAAAACTATGTATGTTACGTAAACATACAATTGTTTAATTTCTATAAAATATGGTACTAAAAAAATTTTAATTATCTCCAACAATTTCAGTCTGAAATTTATATTTTAAAACTTGTTACAAAATTTGATTTAAATTTATCAAAATCCAAATACTTGATGATTGAGCAATATGTCAAGACTTTGTTTCTGCTGTTTTAGTGGTAGTTACAATCTTAGGTATTGTAATTCACTTTGAATAACAACAACTTTCTGGGGGAGGGGGGGAATTAATTAGTATAAATAGCAAATAATTTTACTTTAAATTTATTTAAAATATTCAAATTTTCCAAAAGCATTATGAAACAAACATTCATTTTGTTAGTTACAATAGCTATTTTTTTCTCTGGGATTTTCTTAGCTTTATGATTATTAAATACATAGTTGCATTTAACAATCACAAAGCTAAACATAATTCTGATATATGACTGAGCATTGGCAGTAATCTTTTGAAGCACAATTATTAAATTTATATTTGCTATTTAAGTGTACAATGTCATGGTCTCAATCCCCACCCTCAAATATTAATAATGCGGTGATCTTTACCTGGTAACAAAGCCTCCTGCAACAAAATATTTTGATCTTTGTTTAATGATTAACTAACAGCATTTTTAAAAATTTATAATAAGATTTATAAACAAAAATAGAAATATGATATTCTTGTACACAAATGCCAGAAAAGTCTAACAGAACATTTTTAGTACTTAATTGTCCCTTAAATAAGCATTACGACATTTTAAAATTTTGCTTTAATTAAATTTATTTATGATAAATATCTTGCAATGTAAAAATATGATATATTATAAATAGCATTGAAAATGATTAAAAGAAATTCTAATAAACAGGTAATTAAATACAAAATTAATAGTTTACTTACCATCCATTTTTTTCTGTTTTAAAACAGCCTACAAGTAAAAAAATAATAATAAAATATTAGGATATTGCTAAAGTCAAATTACATTTTTTTCTTTTCAAATACAACTGAAATTACTTACCAATGCAGATGAATAGAATGACTCATCAGTGATGCCTTCACTGCACTTTTTTCTCGATCTCCTCTACTGAAAAATTTGATGTCCTTTGAGACAATTTTATCTACAAAATGTAAAATAAACAGCCACGTTGATCGAAGTCAAAGCGCGGGTTTTTTCCTATACTGTATACTTTTTCTTGAACCCCAACGCAAGGAAGCAATTAAAATGCCGTGTTTGAGGCAGTTCAGTCGGACGGTTTCGCTAAATTGACCGTCGAATCCCCCCCGCAGGTTAGGGTTCACGAGGGACCCCAGCTCCCGCAAAAGGGAGGAGAAAAAGGGCGTGGCTTGACCATATAAGGTTTCCTTACACATCTTGACGTCATCATTTGCGGAAGCGCAAATTGTTTGATCAGCATAGCTAAAAAGAGTGCTCACCCCCTACTCTCGCAACAACCCCCCGTTTGCGAAACGAGAGACACAAAGCTCCAGCGTTTGTTCTGCATACGGGCCTTAGTACATCCGAGTTAGCATACGAAGCGGACTAGAGTATCGGTGCCATAAAACGGGAGTTATGACCGCAAATACTCATGAAATGATAATAAAGATATTAGGAGAAAGAACATAAACTAAGATTTCTCTTCCCTGATGCTTTATTTCGTTTATTAGCTATTCCATAGCTACTACTGAAATCAGGTGCAAAACATGCAGGCATAACTTTTTATACAATAAATTCTAAAATTTGTTAAACAGTTTAAAAAAAAGATGTTTCCATGGAATTCATCCAGAAAAATGATGGAAAGAGAACACGTCATGCCATCTACAAACGACGACCATAATCGGTCCACTTTTCCAAGGAAATCTCCGTTGAAGCTGGAGCTCCTTTCGAAATAACACAAACTGCGGCAAGAGCGAGTTTTGTCGGTTCGTTGGTGGTTAACTGGATGTAAACAGAACTTATTTATTACTACTTAATGTTAATGGGTCACGAGCAGTAAAACGGTTTTCTCGACCATATATGGTAATGTCTGCAGAGACAGGCGAGTTAGTGTAAGAGGCGCGATCACGCCATCTATCTCAAGGTAAGTGGTACTAGAGAGAACGCTGGAGGTTGTTGTAGACTCCAGACGTGTCTGATACGCCCTTACGCATAACGGCGGAGGTTATCGCAGACTCCGGTCGTGTCTGGTATGTTCTTCGGAACGTTGAGGTTATATTAATTTTTTTTCATGTAAATAATATTCTTCTACCTGTAATATAGTCTCCTGAACTTGTCCGTTCTGTGTTCTATTTTGGAATAAAATATATGTGTTTTAAAGAGCTTGTTCTAGATTGATATAAAAAAAAGAACACCCAACTAGGTATTCCTCACAATGTCATGGAAAATAATCACTGATTACAGGGTCGAGGAACGTCCAGCGGTCGGGAAAAATGTTCCCACGTGACCTAAGGTTTGGCAAAATTTATCAAATAAGTCATTCGTAGGTTGCGTAGAAAATAGGGCTGTGCTTCGTTAGAGAAGTGAATTTTGGAATGAGCGTTAAGTGAAATTTAGGAACAAGCATTTTCCAGTTACACATGCATATAATTTTTACTTTTTATCTTTCATAAATTACTTTTAGCTTATAAATTGTTCATATCTAAAAAAAAAGAAAAATAATAAATCAAGCACACAAAAGATTTCTGCAGTTTTAGCATTTTATTCTCATTCGAAATTTTCTCATAATAATACATTTCCACTATTTTTGCAGTGATTTCCAGAGCCCAATTTTCCCAGTGATTTCCGAAACATATTTCCAGAGTGTAACAAGTAGAGTATTCTCTCTACTTTCCAGCTAGACTTGCCAGGGCAGCAGGAGATAAATTAGTAGCACCCGATAAGATTCCTTTGAGTTTACCTTGCACACTAAAAACAAAACAAAAAACCCTTTAATTTCACACTTTTACACCATATTCTGTTTTATAATGATTACTTTTATAACAAGTTTTTAAGTCAAACACTGAAAATAAAAATAAAATCGCAGGTTACTTCTATCGCAGAGCCAGAATCAGTGGAGGAATATGTGCATCAGACTAAAACCTAAACCAGTGATTCTCAACCACTGTGCAGCGGCACTTTAGTGTGCCACGAGATTCATGAAGTGTGCCGCCACTGCGAATACCCAGGGCTCAATTATGAACGCTGGGGGGCCCCTGGGCAGATGCTATTTGGCCCCCCCCTTACGAATATTTATAAAAATAAGAACTATTCATGGACTATATACTATTAGAAGTACTTGGTGCATACATCAAGCGTGTGAGGAAAAGTTGTTAAAAATCAGGATAAAAAAATTCGTTTGATTTAAATAACAATTTAAACCAAACAATCCTGCATGCGAGTCCTATATTTGCTATTACAGTGTATGGCTGATAGGATGAAGCATTCATAAACATGTTTCACATCAAATTGAAAACGCCTTTCACCTTCTGCTGTACGTCTAATAAAACCTGGTAGTTTTACACTGTTCCTAAAGCAGAAAGCGAAATTAAAAACTTCCACTTATCTGCCATCCTATCTATTTCAGTGTTGAGAGACATCGTTAAAGAGATTTTGCACGTTAAGAAGGACAGTTTTGGGCCCTTCTAACATCAGGGGTCCCTGGGCAAAGTCCCGATTTGCCCATGCGATAAAAAGGCCCAGCGAATACCCAAACATAAGAGACGTCAGAAAAGTAGTTCAATCAGTTCTACCTTCCTAGCGGGGACTGGCTGAACCAATGTACATGACTGTTACAATTCTGGTCTGGTAACTGGTAACTCTGGGTTATTACAGTTCTGGACTTTTAAATCTGGAGCACGAAATGAGAGTAGCATTATCATTTTTACACCCAAATATAAATGAAGTTATCAAAAAGCAAAAACAGCAAGCTTAAATTTCGCATTAAATGTAATTTGTAGTTAAATAAACATTTTGATTACTTTGTAATGTAATTTCATTTTATATTTCAATGAAAATTATTTCGCATGCTATTTTCACAAAATATATTATAGGTACATCAGTTAATTTATCCAAGTAAAATTCTTTTAAGTTTATATTAATGTTAGTGCGCAGCCAAATTTTTTAAATTATTAAAAGTGTACCGTGACGAAATAAAAGGGTTGAGAATCACTGCCCTAAATTATTTCAGAAACTTTGGGGGCATACATAAACATCAGAAAGAAACACCTGATATCTTTCATATTCCCATTTGATGAAACATAAACAGTAACGAATAATGTCCTCTTTCCATTGATGATACTTTCGATCCCCCTACCCCCGAAAAATATCAACCCAATCTCCACTGACAGCCATTTTATCCATATCAATTAATTATTTTTTATCAAATTTCATCATAATGCGGGGAAAAACTACAAACAATCCTCCTTTCCATACAACGCAACACGCCCAGCTTGCAGCAATGACTGACAGCGATTCCTTGCAGTTTTGTTCCATAACAATTTCGAACGAGACAACCTCAAAAAAAAAACATGCACCATGTTAATATATATATATATATATATATATATATATATATATATATATATATATATATATATATATATATATATATATATATATATATATATATATATATATATATATATATATATATATATATATATATATATATATATATATATATATATATATATATATATATATATATATATATATATATATATACTAGCTGTAAACCCGTAACTTCGCTACGGAGTACATTCAAATTAAATACAACGGTCAATGTATGCAATGAATGCCCCAAAAAAATATTCATAAAAAAATCGTAACGGATGTTTTTATCGACAAAATAATGTAGAAGAAAATATTGAAATTAAATCTAATAGAACGTACTAAAGAATATAGTACAGCTAATATAGTACAGTTTGAGAAACATTTCTTTTACTGTATTTTAATATTTTTTTGGATAACGTCCTATCGTCTGCCGCATTAGAAGGAAGAAAAAAATTTGTCAATTTATTTCGTTGTTATGCACGTGACGTAAAATTAATTTAAAGTATGACAAAAAGAAAAGAAACCACGTGATCAGCATTTAACAAATTAAATTCCAAAAATGAATCTTTATAAATTCACCAAAAATCAGACAATGGAGGTAAAGATTCGAAAAAGATTTCACTTTAAAGGAAGTTTTATGATCTTTCTCGTGATAAAAATTTTATAACCCTCAGATTATTATTTTAAATTCAAACTTTAAAGAATGTTTCAAAAACAGCTTAAAAATTTAATTTAAAAACAACTAAGAAGAATTTTTCAAAAATCTCTCTTAGTGCACCCCTACACTATAAGAAAAATCGCCATGCAAAATTTCAGCCCTTTAGGTCCAGCGGTTTGGTCTGTGCGTTGTCTGTCAGTCAGTTACGGAACTGTTATATATATATAGATATTGAGAGGAGTAACAATTAATGTAACACTTATATGAAAAAAGAACTTTTGAAGATCTATGTGCAGACAGTAACCCTTTAGTACATTTCATCACAGCTACAGAATTATTTAGCTGCATTTTAGTGCTATATGGTTATATCTGAGGTGCATGTTTATGCACTCTTAACTGAGTGATGAATACTTCGACTGAAATAAATAAATAAATAAAAACTTCACAGAAAGCATGCAGTGCTTCTGTTATACTGCGCTAAAACAGGAAAAATTCTAGGTTTCCTTCCAATGAAAACTTCAACTAGAGCATTTATTATATACAGCGTTATCTGGTAATTTGACTACACTTCACACTTTCAGCTTTAAACGTAACTTGTACTAGCTCAAGGGCCTGTTCACATAGCGTCCGCCAGCGTCAGCGTTACTCTTATTGAAATAAATTTAACCAATTACAAACTTCGAAACGATAAGCTCCGAAATTGTTAAAGTCTGTGATTGGTTTAAAATATGTCAATACGTATAACGCTGACGGTTTGGAGCGCTAAGGTCAAATTTTTGCTACACGAGGGATAATTAGACCGGGACCTGCTGCTTAAAGCCGATTCCGAATGGCTATAAACGTCCATGCCAAGAGTGGAATTCGAACCCACGGGCTCTGGTACCGAATACTAGCACCCTAGGCATTCGGCCATCATCCGGCTTTCGCTGACGGATTCTATGTGAGCAGGCCCTTACTGACTTTGAGGATTCATGCAATGAAAACATTAATTGCCAAGAAAGAATTAAACGACAGTTACACAATTTTGAAGCCAGACTAGCTTGTCGATTGTATTTTAAATAACCGTATTAACATAGTTTTGAAATAAACTTCCGAATGTGTTTTTTTTTCTTTCTTTAAACAACGGAGTCTTGTATGTACATTATTAGATATTGAATCGTATATATAATTCATAAAATGTGATTGACATCTAAGGGGTTTACTACTACACTGCTAGCTATTAAAACTGCAACACCATGAAGAAAGGACGATACAAACGTCAAATTCGCAGGAAAGGGAGAAGATGCTGTGATAAGCGAATGATTAGCATTTGAGCGACGCAGGAGGGAGAAACGGAATCTCAAACTCTGTATAGAAGGAAAGTTACACAGCGGGTTTCATATTCCGAAATCACATTTGAATGTTGGTTGTTTGTGAGAAGATCGTGTTATGCCTCGTATAAGAAGGAGAAACGGCTACCAGCACGTGTCTGAATTCGATAGAGGAAGGATTGTGGCCCATCGAGAGTGCGATTTATCGTCCCGCGATATTGCTACTATCATTGGTCGGAATTCAACGACTGTTATTTGAATATGGAATCGATGGATTCAGGAGGGTCACACTGAACGCCATGCAGGATCTCAACGGCCTACCGCCACTAACGCCCGAGAGGACAGACATGTTGTCAGGTCGGCCTTGCAGAATCGCACAGCCACATCACAGACCTTAAGTCAGGAAATGGTCTTATTTGCAGCACTACAAGTATCCGCACGGACAGTGAGACGACGTCTGGAGCAGCACGAACTGTCTGCACAGTGACTATTATTGCGGCTTCCTTTGACACTGCAGCATAGAGACGCGCGGCGACAGTGGTGCGACCAACGACAAAACTGGATACAGGAGTGCCACGTCGTCTTAGCAGACGAGTACCGGTTCTGCGTGGACCATCGTGATAGACGTATCCGTGTCTGGAGGACCGATGAGAACGCACGTGGCCTGCTTGCATTCGATATCATCATACGGGCCCTGCACCTGGTGTCAAGGTACGGGCAGCTATTTGGGTACACGACACAAACACCTCTTGCTCGCGTCGTCGGTAATCCGAACAGCCAGCGTTACATTTCTCAGATCTTAAGGCCGGTGGCTGGGCCTTATCTTCGAGGCCTCGGAGACGTCATCTTTCAACAAGATAACGCAAGGCCGCGTGTTGCTCGTCTTGTCCTGACCTACCTCGACACAGAGGGTGTTCGACTGTTGCCCTGGCCAACACGTTCTCCAGATCTCTCACTTATTGAAAACATCTGGGCATGGGTTGCTGAGAGACTGGGCCGCCACCGCTCTCCAGCCACTACGATTGATGAAGTGTGGCGTAGACTTGAAGCAGCATGGCTTGACTTGTCCGTATCTGTCATCCAAGCCCAGTTCGACTCGATGCCTAACCGGATTAAAACCGTTTTAGCTGCCAGAGGCGGCAGCTGTGTGTACTAATTTCGGACTCTGTATACCCCCAAATTGCCTACAACTATGCTTCAACTATGCCTACAACTATGTTTTCTTCCTACTATGCTGTATACGTACAATAAATAAAGTTTTGTTATTTGCTTGCCTTCCTGGTGTTGCAATTTTAATGGCCAGCAGCGTATATAAAATTACAGAACTCCCCCTTCCCCTTTAACATTAGGTATTCATGCTATTAAAAGTAGTAAAAATAGAAATAAAAATTTAGGGTCGATTTAAACACAAATGAATCTGATTCTAGGGTTTCGACAGCATCCGTTCACTCTATTAAAACGGGTTACGCTCATCCTGGTTAATGATTAAAGAAAGTGCATAGAAATTTCAGCGTTAAAATGTGCTTTGATATCAAGTTTTATTTCAGCACTTCCCGTGAGTTATATTTTTAACCCGATTACAGACATCGAAACTCAGTGCTATTGATACCCTTAGGCCCTGTTCCCCTTTGTTCTAACTCCAGTTTTGCATTGGGTGGGTTTGGTTTGGAGCGTTACTCTCAACTTTTTGCTACAAGAGAGCTAATTAGATCGGAACCTACAGTTTAAAGCCGATTACGAACGGCTACAACCATCCATGCTAACAGTGGGACTCGAACCCATAGGATCTGAACCGAATGACAGCGCCCTAGCCCTTCGGCCATCAGCTGGCAGTTTCGCATTGGGAGAAACGAAGTTTGGTTTGGATGCTCAAAAAAAAGATGGTATTCAAAAGGTATGGCCACATGCGGTAACTTACGCTCTTAAAATACCTACTTCCAATTTCTCTCAAAAGCTGTTAACAGTAATGTAGAAGTACCTGAAAACCACATAATGAATGACGTTAGCTTCTATTTTCAGCGCCTAAGACATCCCTTTTGCATTTCTACTCAATGTAACATCATTATTAATCTTGAATTAGAGATAACTTATTGCCTTTTCGAGGGCTTGCCCTCATAAGGATACCGAAAGCACAACCATACTTTGTTACAGTAGTTGTGCACAAAACATGATTAAAAATGTAATAATATATATTTATTGCACATTAAAAATGATTTTAATTCTGCATTTTTACCTTTTAATAGGCAGCCCCCCTAGCAGCCCTTGAATATCTGTAAAAAAATTTATCATACAAAGATTAAAAAATATATTATAAACTGTTAGTTTTATAAATCAGAGTGTAAATGATTTCATAAACACTTTACTCATACAAATATCCATGCTTACTTATAAGTACATGTATGTATGCACATAAATAAATAAACTCATAAAATTATGCATGGAAATAAATATATGTTTGTTTTCATACATTTAGATTTGTAAAGTGAGGATCAAGCGCGCCGCGAGCGCCTGTTCATTTGAGTACACTTTTCAAGCATGAATATTCAAATGTTCAATCATGAATATACAAATGTTCAATCATGAATATACAAATTAGCTTTCAATTAATCTAGTGTTGGAATTTTTACTTGCTTTTGATTTGTTAGTCTGCTTGTTTGGTATATTTTGACTACTGCATTTTTAGTATAATGTCATGTAAAATTTCTTGCTATTATTCCCTATTCCTGTCTTCCTGAATAACATTTTTTTTGGTAATAATCCATTTGATTTCTAAATAACTTTCGATCTGTGTTTCATAACTAAAACAATTCATTTAAAATACTTTTATGTATCTATAGGGCCTTCCTATCGCAGAAATGAATGGTTCTTAGTTTTTGAATTGATTTGCATTTTGAGTGTTTCATGTTCTTTCTTATTCAAAGTTCTCCATTAAGTCCTTTATTAAGCTTTTTTAAAATTTTAAATTCTTCCTCAAGGGGGCGCAGTGGCCCGGTTGGCAAAGGCAGCGAGCCAGTAAACTGAACGTCACTGGTTTGATGCCGGTCCCTGGCAAATCCACTGCCGTGTATACTAAACGGCGATTGGTGTATGAAAAATCTGTTGTGGCTGTAATGTTCTCCAAGTTCTCAAATTTACCTCTGGAGGTGCGAGGTCAAGTGTTTCCGGTCTCGTCATTTGACTCGGTTCAAAATTACGGGACCGGTTCATAGGGGCGAAACTGGCCCACCTATATGGTGCCCCCATAATAAAGTGGCCAATAATACCGCGGTGATAACAGGCGAATGTCTAAGTACAAGGCCTCCGCATTGGAAAAAAAAATCTTTATCGAGGGCATCGAGGCTTCATTACTGCTGCATTTTATACATTATCTAGAAGACATATCAGCTATCATCACAGAAACTTCTATTATATATACACATACATACATACATATATGCATGTAATGTATGTATGTATGTATGTATATATATATATATATATATATATATATATATATATATATATATATACACTCAAGAGCCAAAACATTATGACCACCTGTCAATAATGAGTTGACCTACCTTTGGCGCGCAACACAGCTTCAACCTGCCTTGGCATGGATGCCACAAGTCCTTGGTAGATGGCCGGAGACAGATTGTACCAGATGTTTAAGCAACGGTCACGCAAATCCGAGATATTGCGAATTGGGGGGTCTTTGAACTCCGAGCTGCCGTCCCATGACATCCCAAATGTGTTCTATCGGATTGAGATCCGGTGAGTTAGGCGGCCAGGACATTAACTGGAATTCAGCATCATGTTCCTGGAACCACTCCAACACAATTTTAGCCTTGTGACACGGGGCATTGTCCTGTTGGAACATTCCATTTCCAGCTTTAAAAACAGAGCCATGTAAGGGTGCAACTGGTCCGCAATGATGTTCAGATACCCTGTAGCATTCATGGTCTGCTCTACCACAACCACGGGTCTCAGAGACGCCCAAGAGAACGTCCCCCAAAGCATAATACCGCCACCACCGGCCTGTGTATGACCTACTGTACATTGAGGGAGCAACAGTTCGCCTGGAAGACGGCGTATCCTGACACGGCTATCGGCGTGATGAATGACAAACCGTGATTCATCTGACCAGGCAACTCTCTCCCACTGATCCATGGACCAGTCGCGATGTTCCCGGGTGCAGCGCAGGTGCAGTTGGCGATGATGCTTGGTCAGCAAAGGCACACGAGTGGGACGTTTGCTGCGTAGCCCCATATCCAACAGTGTCCGCTGAACAGTGTGCTGCGGTACTATTCTACTTGGCCCTGCATTGTATTGGGCTGTCAGCTGAGCCACTGTCTGGCTCCGGTTTTGCTTCACCATGCGAGACAGTCTCCGACGACCTTTTTCTTTGATAGCGTGTGGACGTCCAACACCATGTCGTCTACTGCTGGTTTCACCGTCATTCATCCACTTTGCATATGTACTAACAACTGTAGGTCGCGAACAACCCACGAGTCGTGCAGTTTCGGAAATACTTGTTCCGAGCCTTCGAGCCATTACAATCTGCCCTCTATCAAAGTCGCTTAGATCCGCAGCCTTTCCCATCACACACAGAAGTAAGTGAAAGAATGATTCTTCAGACTCTCCAGCAGCCGTTAAATACCACTTCCACCTGATCACGTGCCTTCCACGTTCCAAAATGTAAGGGTGGTCATAATGTTTTGGCTCTTGAGTGTATATATAACATAGAATGGAGCTTAATAAAAAATGTCCGAGACTGAATAGCTCCACAGTCTTTTGTCTACACGGCCTACGATAAGTAATTTCGATGTGACTTGTCAGGTCTGTAATTCATTAATTCGATTATCTTCTTAGGTCTGACCTGGCATGTTACAAAGAGTCGGCAGGATCGGACTGTCTAATTAAAGCAAAGCATTGCGATGGCCGGAGATCGGTGATGACACAATATGATTTCTTCCCAGTGCTCTGGATGTCAAAGTGAAGTTTTTTTTGTTTGTTTGTTTACGCTTGCGAAAACTTAGGCACAGCAGAATGAGACTGTGATATTTTTAAAGAAATTTACTCTTCATAAGTGATAAATATGTCTCAGATAGTGAAAGGACAGACAAGTTATGATGGACAGATAGTTCATTCAGTAGAAGAGAAGAGAAAAAAAAATTTGGGAAACACTCCATGACAGTGACAATTTCAAGAGGAAATTTTCAAGTGTTTAAATTTTGTATTGTTGTCAAGTTATTTACTATTTTTTTTTTTTTTATTTGCTCTAGTCCACCAATAGTCTATTTTAAAGTGTATATTTACAATGCGTATTTACAATATATAGTTACAGTGTGTATTTACAATGTATGCTTACAGTGAATATTTTTAGTGTATTATTCATTGAAATTTTTTACGACTGGTCATGTGACTCTGCTACTAAATTATCTTTTCAAAATTTTCCTTTTTTAAACTTTTTTCCAATTTTCTATCCTGCGCCTTTTACTCGCACTGCTGGGTGAGTCTGCCCACTAATGCAGGCATTAGTGGGCAGCCTCTTCTCAGACCGGGGGGGGGGGATATTCTATAATATATAAAACCTTAAAACCCTTTTAAAATTCTAAATTCTTTTTAAATTTCCTTGTGCGTAGATTAATTACGTTGTTCGCTTTCATTTTAAGAACAAAGGAGTTGATTTCAGCAGATACTATACGATCCCTGAAAATTTGGAGATAATCCCTCTTCACTATATAAGTTTTCTAGCCCGGGATCCAGGCACAGCGAATCATTGCCCGTTTGCACACTCACATTACAAGTCGTCTATGAAAGTTATATAAGGGCCTGTGGTCAGATAGATGACGCTTCCTGGATTCTGTAACTGTCCAGAGAAGACGCTTCGTTGTCAGCTTAATAAAAAATGTCCGGAACAGAATAGCTCCACTGTCATTTGTCTACCCGGCCTACGATAAGTAATTTCGATGTGACATGTCAAGTCTATAATTAAGTAATTCGATTATCTTCTTAGGTCTGACCTGGCATGTTATATATATATATATAACTATATATATATATATATATATATATATATATATATATATTATATATATACAGTCGAACCTCCATATATCGAACTTCCACATATCGAAATTTTCTATATATCGAACTCTTAGCAAATCTCCATGTTCATTACATAGAAAAATTGTTTCTATATATCGAAAAAATCTCTATATATCGAAATTTTTTTCAAGACAGATTGCGACATTTTATATCACTTTAGAATAAAATCTCCCAATTTTTGGCATTTGAAACAATATGTCATGGACTTCAATTCGCGGAAAAGGTCCCTGATTAAGTTTTTAGTGGACTGAATAAATAAAAAATGTAACTGTGATCATTATAACCACAGTCAGGATTATTGCTTTTTTAAAGGTATGTAGTACTCAATAAGTCTTTCATATTAATTCATTTTTGTTATTAACTTTCATTTAATGGGATTCGCATATAAATTAGAAATGGAGTTTCGTATACGAAAATTAGCTTTAATTTTTTTAGGAGAATTATGATAAAACTAAGCTCCATTCTATATATCGAAATTTCTATATATCGAATTTTTTTTCGGCAGTTTGCTACTTCGATATATGGAGGTTCGACTGTATATATATATATATAATAGAGGAAGAGAGAGAGTGAGAGAAGTTTCACTGTTTGTGCATACATAGATACATACATCTGTGATACACTCATCGTGTTCTTGTTTGGAAATACAGGAAGTTTACGACGTTTTGAATAAATGAAATAAAACAGGGGTCTTGATGCCCGAGAGCCGCGGAGGAATGGAATTCATAGAATGAGAGTTACCCATATTTCCTGGCTAGTTCAGCTAGAATGCCTGCCTCGTAGTAAGGATATTTGAGTTCGATACGCTGTTCTAGGAAAATACCGTGACAATCGGTCCTTTTATTCAGTTGGTACATAAATTAAAAAAAAAGGAGTAGCATTGATATATTTTCTTTTTTGTTTCTTTGAACAGCGGATAATTTCATAGTCTTTAATCAAATTTAGAGAAATCCGATATTCAAGTTAGTTTCTGAAGCATACCAAAACTACTTAATACTAACGACCCAGTTAATATATGTAGTTTCAACTAAATAGCAAAAGTTCGATAGATAAATAGTTGTAAAGTAATAAAGACATGGATACCCAATCGTTCGTCTTCGGCATTAGTTCCGATGGATGCAAAGGCAACAAGGCAGAATAGGAAGAGCGTGAGGAATTTCATGCTTTAATGGATGAGTCTGAAAATAAAGGGAAATAAAATATAGGTAACGACTAATGTTGCCCATTAAGATTCTTATCTCATTATGTCTTGATTGAAAATGTGAGTTCGCTGCATACCATTTTCTGTCTCTCAGACCCAGACACATGGAGAGACATACATATTATATCAAATATAAGGCGAATGCCTCACAAGTGCCTCCGTATTAGATAAAAAAAATCAAATATATGGAAGATAACTGAGGTTGATTAGCACATGATTTATTACAACTGAAAATTTTATCATCAATTGCAAAGAATTTTTGAATAAAGGGTCGAATTTTACATTTGAATTCAAATTTTTTACAAGAATGTTTAAAAGAATATATTTTTAGTCTGATTAATCCCTTATTTACATATAATAAATGCCCATCTTCCATTCTAACAGTCCGTATTCAATAATATAGATGAATTAATTAATTAGTAGAGAATAGTTGTTAGCATTATAAGATAAAGAATAAATTATTGATCTATAAAACTGATATTATGTTTTCTGTAAGAGAGATTCTTTAAATTTCCAAAAGAATTCAGCATTATGGGCAAATTTTTAATAACTTTTGTTTTGAAAGCTGACTGAAGACGACGATTTGAACACTATACCAGTTTTTGGCTTTGTTATAAAAAATATCAGAAGGAAGAGGAATAATATAGTTAAAAAATAATATATTAATTCTTCCTGTTTTCAGATTTAACAGATAAAAATCAATTTAGCTATGATGTAACTGGCCATAAGTAGCCTTAACTGGCCGTAAGTGGCCTTAAATATATGTAAACATTTTGTCCAATGTTATGCTCACTATTCAAATTATACTACACGGGAAATAACAGGACTTTAATCTCATTCAAAGCTATTTATTAAAGAAATATAAATGCTCAAACTGATTATCAACTATTTATGCTTTTTTATAATTATATGACATAAATGTTTTGGATAACATAGTCTAAATATTACGAATAATCCAACAAAGTATAAATATCTCTAATGGTAAACATATCACACTAATACTGCGCTCCTAAGCATAAAAGACGTATCTCAAATTTTTTTCTGAGAAAAAAAGACTGAGGTAGGTTTTTGAGATACATCTTATTTATTTAATGATTTTCTACAATTTCTAAATAAGATATGGCCTTCTGGCTTAGGAATAATGTACGGTAGGTCACAAACAAGAAAAAACGTAAAAAGGGAAAAAAAAATCTTTTATGCTTAGAAGGGCAGAATATGTCTACTATCGAAAAGAGGGAAAACAGTCACAATGCTATAGATTATTTACTCCCTTTAACCTCTTTCTAAATGCGCATGACTCTTCACTAAATATTAAAAATATTTTTAAAACAGTAATTAAAATCTTACTTATTTCTTCCACCAATAAAGTTAGTTGTGTCTTTCCTCCTTTAGGATTCTTAGTTCATAAACCTTTACTCTGACCAAAGTATGAGATACATTCATCGATTAGGCTTATATAAAGGTATTCTCAGCAGAAAAGAAACACGAGTTGAGAGGCAGCTAAATGATTCCCTGAATTCATGATGAATGTTACAGGAGGAGCACTCACATTATGTCAGCAGTCACAATACAAGAAAGCATTCATAATTATTTCTCATCTATGATTTTACTCAAATAGATTGTCACTCATGTGACGCTGCATGACACTTGTAAAGCATCGTAATTTCTTGAACTGACGAAACGCTGTATGACTGACAACATAGGCAAACTTCTGGATACTCCGCTCACAATGTAACATGAAACCGAAGGAACATTTGGTAAAGAGATTGATCTCCTTAAGAGATTGAAATGTCTATATTGATGTAAATACTGAATGATAGCATATTATGATTAGATAAAGTTGAATGTAGCATATGTCACGCATTGTTAAGAAACTCCCGAAAATTGTCGTACGCCTGTGGAAAAGGGGACGAATGTAAGACTCTTCACTCAACATTCTGTTTGCTCATTATCTTTATAACTATTGTCCTTTCTAGATTCTTCTGCAGATGGACATGAATAAAGCTTTTTTTCTCTATAAATATTTAATTAAAAATTAAGTGTAATTTTATAATGAAATATAAGCAAAAGAATCTGACATTTATATAAAATGCTGTTTTTGTACGCTTATAAAAACTTTTAAAGCAGAGCCAATAAACATATTAAATAAAGTCATTAATATTTATTTTGTGTTTAAAATTTTCAATACTTAAAGTAATATCAACAGAAAAAGCCAATAAAAATTACGCTCGACCATACATTAACTAAAATTTCAAACCTTAAAATTTACAATATTTAGGTCCAATATTATTTAATTTTTCCCTAGTAGTTTTAATAATATTTTTCATCTGTTAAAGTAAAGTTATATCATTAGTTTCCGTAGTTTGTATTCACAGCTAATAATATAAAAATGTACAAAAACATACATTGTACTTGAAAATTTCTTAACACATATTATGGATTTCACACCACAGTAATGAATAACAATTGCTATTCAGCTTTACAACATGTGATGTAATTTGCAAATTAAACTATTGTACTTATATTCATCTTTGATAGGAAAGAACATTTCACAGGCGAAATTTTTGTATTTATTAACAATAATGTATTTTTTAAAAAAGCGTATTACCCAGTTTCTGAATTTCAGCACTAGATTGAAACAGAATGATATGAGCGAAAATTTTTATGAGAGCGAAAAGGCAAATAAATAAAATACAAAAATCAGGAGGAACGTCATATTTCCTCATTAAAAGTCGGACATATATATATATATATATATATATATATATATATATATATATATATATATATACATATAATGTAGAATTAACTAGTTATGATATGATGAAGAAGATTCAGATTCTTTCATTTTATACGCTAACTGATTTTTCTATGTTGTTAGCTTAAACTTTTAAGATTACATCGAGTCTAATGATGATAAATGGCTTAACCATATATTACTTCAGCATAAACTAATTTCACAAAATTTCCTTGCATGAATAGAAAAACGTTGAATGAATTCTGAAACGAGGTACAGAAATTATAGTAGTATGTGAATGCAATGCAAATTAAAAAGAAAAAAAATTGTGAATCTATTTCTTCCAAAATTTTAACATCCCAAAATCTGTAAATCAACAGTGCAATAAAAATTGATTTATGACCCTTACTTTTTTCTAAACTGTATTACCAGACAGCTGAAGTATTTGCAGTAAGAAAAAGCTATAGGATGCTGAAACTTCTTAGAAGAAACTTCAGAAAAGTTTTTTTTTTTTTAAAAGGATCACCATCTCTTCATGAAGCGTTAAAGTTATGATTGGTACAACGAATATATATATATATATATATATATATATATATATATATATATATATATATATATATATATATATATATATATTTATATATATATATATATATATATATATATATAAATATATATATATATATATATATATATATATATATATATATATATATATATATATATATATATATATATATATATATATATATATATATATAATCAGTCAATATTATTAATCAATATATTATCCAAGAGAGCTAAAAATAAATATGTCGTGATTTCTGAGATGTTTCGAAGGACGTACAGGGTGGTCATAAAAAAGCTTTGCCGATATATGGACCTCTAGCGGTTGTTCCGTTCAACCGACCCAGATGAGATTTAAGATATAGTTATTCAGAGGTATGAGCTCGGGATTCTGTTAACGGCAACAAACTGGCGCTTTCAGTTATGGTTATAGGTACAGAAACTCGAAATTTTCGAATGGCAACGCCCACTTTTATTTGTCGCAAAATGCTCACCGCATCTGAAAACCCTAGAGAGCGATGGAACGGCAAGTGTATTACAAAAAAACGGACGCGTTATGCACGCACAAAAAACAGCTCTGCTAACGGCCAGCAAAAACACGATCGGGGCGCACGAAGGAAATTTGCATATGACAGAGGCTAAACATCAATCACTGATGACAACACAGATCAGACAAAAGAAAACTTTTATTTGGATTCCACATTTGCCACATGCGTGCCATCACATGCTGTTCTCACAGCCGTTTTTTGTGAGTGCATAACGCGTCCGCTTTTTGTGATACACGTACCGTTCCAACGTTTCCTAGGGTTTTTGCATGCGCTGAGCATTTTGCGACGGTAAAAAGTGGGCATTGTCATTCAAGAATTTAGAGTTTCTGTACTTATAACAACCGTGAGTGCCACATGGTGGCCTTTCACAGAATTCCGAACTCATACCTCTGAATAACTATATCTGAAATCTCACTTCGATCGGTTGAATGGAACAGTCGCTAGAGGTCCATATATCGGAAAAGATTTTTTATGACCACCCTGTATATTAAGTAGTAAATTCTAAATATAATAGTTTTTTTCTGTGTCTCATCCCTTATAACAGCAAGAACATTTGTATCATTCTGTTAATGTTTAAAATTGATTGATCGATTGATTTCACTTTAATACCCTTGTATTAAAGAAAAATGAATTGCTATAATAAACTCGCTGAACTCACCACTTATATTAATTGGGATTTAGAAATTGACACTTCATTTGTTCTTCAGGTTTTGCTGCATAAATCTGTCTTGATGAATAATAATGAATAACTGTGTATTTTTTGAGGCAAGCATGTTTATTTTTTACTCTGAAAGTAGTTTTGAGTTTACAAATATTTTTCTTTCATTTCGAGAATCATTCATTTAAAGTGATTTTTATTTTCATTTTAGCACAAACAAAAATTGCAACAGCAGAAGCGTAGAATGAAAAGACCCTGATTAGCAGTTGCAAAAGTATTTAATTCTGGGTCTCCAAGACAGCCAGTAAAGAACCGTTTTTCTCTTTTAATAACAAGTTCTAAGAACAACAGATGAATTCGTTAAGAATTAAATGAGGTTTAGCTCTTAATTTGTCAAGAAGAAAAGTAACTTCAAGTAGAAAAGATGATGTAATTATTCAAGAAAATAAGTAAAACAAGTTAACGTAGAAGCATATCCTAAAGTCTTTCATGCTTTTAAGTTTGTAAAACACGAGTAAGAGTAATTAAAGAGATGATAAACTCAGAGTCTCCCAATTAACCTAGCTGTAATAAAGAAACTGGAATTACAAAGCACAGTTCTGTTGCTGAAGATCCAGTTTTATTTTCTTAACGTGAATATAGTTTTATCATAATGTTTAGTTTTTAAAAATTTAGAATTTTAATTATTTTGTTAATAGGCTCGCGTGTTAACTTTAGACAGGCAAACATGTCAACTTATAGACGTTTGAATGTAGATCGTGAAAGCAATTTTCACTGGTTCATATTTTGTGAGGGGTTAGATCCTAACTGAAATATTTCATTTTTGTCCGGCCAGCCTAATTCATTAATGCGATAATGTGCTGTTCTGAAGGACGGTGGTTCGGCCCCGCAGTCGGTTGTTTCTGTATTTTACACTAGCTGAAGTACCAGGCGTTGCCCGATTTTCAAAAATAATATGTCTGTTTTAATCTGAAATATCATCTATATCTATACAAAATTTCAGCTCAATTGAAGCAATACTTTTTCACTTATATGGAACAAACATAAGCCTATTCGAAATAATCAATAAATTTCACAGTTTCAATGAAACATGCTTATTTTTGAATAAAGTTCAATAATTCAAGTTGGATTTACGCAAATTAAGCATAAAATTGTACATAAATTCAAAAACAAAGTTTATAAGTTAAAGTTCTGTAATATTATACCAATAAATTTCCAATAAATAGCCAATAAATTGTAAATCTTTTTTACCTTAAATGTCCAATAAAAAGCGTAGTTCCAAATGTAATTTTCTTGAATAAAACCTTAAATGTTCAAAAATCCTTTTTGTATTTATCAATACCTCCTTCACTTGAATTTTTAAAATGTTAAATGTTTTACGGATAATAAATGAAAATATCGTTTGTGTTGCTATGGTTACTTGACTATGGTTGACAAAGGAAAAGTTGTAAAGGTGAAGCATCAGCTCAACATTCAGGCCCCTAATTTTCTTTCTACTGATCAGATATACATAATATATATCCTATGTCAATCTGGAATAATGTACCTTTCAAATAGTGAAAGAATTTTTCAAATAGGCGCAGTGGTTCCGGAGATTACCCTCCACATACAAAATTCCCTCTCTCTTTATATATTAGTATAGATGAGTTCAATTGTTGAATTTGTTTTATTGCATTTGCATAATGAAATTATAGAAAATTTATTAGAGTTCTCGTGAACTGTGTAGCTCTATTTAAATGAAAGAGTCGATTTATGATGTCGAGTTTCAACTAATTCTGGGCTCTTTCTAATAGCAAGATTTTCAAATTTGTTCAATATGCTAACGGAGCAAAGTTCATGGTATTAGGGATACATCAGAGGTGACAAATCATCATAATCTTTCCAGTTTTCCAAAATCATCATTGAATAATTGAGACGTGGCATTCATCTAGAGCAGTGATTCTAAATCTTTTTAGGTCTAGGCCCTCTTCCTCCCATCTAGCCTGAAACATAAATACATCAATTTTTAGAGATCAAAAAGTATCCACCATTGAATAATTGAGACGTGGCATTCATCTAGAGCAGTGCTCCGCAACCGCCGTGCCGTGGCACACTAGTGTGCCGCGAGGTGATCTTGACTGTGCCGCGGTGATTTTACCGATAGTAATAATAATAAAATTAACCACCGAATTAGTCAGAAATTTTTCTATGTAAAATATTCCTCTAACTTTTTGCTAATATGCAATTTCTCTGGGTCGAAATTATACACAAAACAAAAACATGTAGTTACCATACATTGTATGTATACGCAAGCGTCATATTTCTAGATTTCAGTTAAGAAAGAATATTCACAAATTTCTGTCAAGCCATTGCAATTTTGCTCCCCTTTTCTACAACATACTTATACGAACAAAGCTTTTCGACACTGGTTTTAATGACCAGTGTCGAAAAGCTTTGTCGACCACTGGTTTTAATGACAAACGATCGTGTTTCAAGGGTCTTGACGATGAACTTCTGGTAGCTCTTTCTAATATAGAGCCAAATATAAAAGTGCATATGTTCATCAAAGCAAGGTCAAATATCTCATTAATAAATTCGTTATGTTTAAATTAACTTTGATTTATTAGGCTTAAGTAAAGACCAAAAAACAAATTTTAATATAAAAATTTAAAGAGAAAATTTGCTTACTTGTAAACTATAACTTTATATTTTTGTTCTTGTGTTGGTGTAGAATTCAAAATGATTTATATAAAACTTAAATGATTATAATTATCTTGATACATAGAGCTATTTTATTGTGTTTTTATCTAATAAGAACATATATGTATTATTGTAATTTATGTATTTGCGAGCTTTTACTTGCGGTGTGCCGCGGAATCATCGAAAAAACGTTGTTGTGCCGTGGAAGATAAAAGGTTGCGGAGCTCTGATCTAGAGAAGTGAACTTTTTAGGTCTAGGCTCTCTTTCTCCCTGAAACATACTTACATCAATTTTTAGAGATCGAAAAGTGTAGCAAAAACAAACAACAAATACAACGTGACAAAGAAAAAAAATGTAAAAAACGATTACTTGGGAAAAAGTAGATGATATGGCGGTACTGTTGCAATCATATATCATTGCTATCATAATGATTAAATCAAAAAGTAAGAAAAGTCGATAACTGTTATATACCTAATCTCTGAATTTAATTTTCGCTTTCCCAAATCTTGCAAAAATACGCTCTACACATATTTTTTGTTAACAATCCCCCCACCCCGAATATCGCTTCCGCCTCCTCAGGGGGAACTGAAGGGGGTCACGTTCCCAATTTCAGAACCACTGATTTAGATTGAATATTAAAGACAAGAAAATAATCAAAAGAACGGTTTCACACAGTGTAAATATTACGGGAGGTAATAGCATGCTTCTCGTAATTAAAAAGTACACTTTAATTAAGCTATGAATAAAAAAACCCCCATGCAATTATATTTTGATCTTGAAGGTAATATTCGACAAGTGAGTGATAAAGAAATAAATGAGTTATTCTCAAACAAACAGCCCTGACAGATTAGTAATATGGATATCAATAACTATTAACATGTCATCCGTCACTCACACATTTTGTGGAAGATTAATTCTCCTTTATTGAAGTGTCTCGTTATCAGACATCAAAAATATAATAAGTGAATTAGCTCTGACATTTCATGGGAAATGTTTTTGTGAGGTATGATTGACTAAAACATTGAAGGTAGTTAGTAAGAATTAGAAAAAAAATATGCTAGATACATTTGACTTTATGAGGAATTCCTGTCTACAATATGTCAGGTATCAAAAAGTTATTTTCATTGATTAGTTCATGTCTGAAAGCGTATAGCTAAGATTTGGATATAGAAATAACAAAACTAATCAAGATATGTTATTGAAATCCATTCAATACCAAGTTCTGGGCTAAAAATATTTCCTGAAAAATAATTACCGTAGTTTTCGGACCATAAGACGTCATCAGGCCTTAATATTGAATACGATTCCTTTTTTATAAATTTAATGCTTTCAAGAGTGATAAATTATCTTTTGTAGTTACTGTCATTGTTATCACATGTATTATCGTATGTATTGTACGTGTTATTGTATCGTATTATATTTATATCTATATCTATCTATATATACATACAGTAGGGTGGAGCGCTCGTATATGGAAAAACATTTTTTTTTTCAAATTTTCATTTCTAATAGTGATCAAAGTTTGATTATAGAGGAACAAAAAAAGGATTACAATTTTTTTATTAATAATTTCCTTTTACCCGCGCATTTACTTTGAAAATTTACACTTTTGCTGGCATACAGATGAAACTTGAACGAGGATATTGTTCTAAATTCTATATAAATTATTAGTTATTAAGAATAAATGACTCATAAGGAACAAAATATTACTAATTTAAAGAAAAAAAAAGTTTATTTAAAACATAAAACCTATATAAAACTAGTCAAATGATACTTTAAAATCACTTTTTGTGTCGAATTTGGGCATCAATTTTCTTGACTCAATTTTGGAATTCATGAGACCTTCTCTGGACTTTTTTCACATACCTGCATAGAAACCTCCATTAGTGTCTTTACTGAACGTTTTACGACTTGAGTATTACATGGAAATCTTAGAAAAGGTATCTTTTCACTTCCTTTTGTTTCTACCATAGAGAGCAAATCTTCCTCCTTGACGTCTCTAAGAATGGGAGGTTGAAAATACTTTTGTTGCCAATCTATAAGGTATGTGTATGATTTGGCATAGTTTTATTTTAGGAACCTCAAAAATACGAGGAAACTTTCCATGATAAATCGCGTGTCTTCCTTTTAAGATTCTTAGAGGATCAAGTTCACGAATATGTTTTTCAGGATCTGAGAGCATGGATAATAGAACATTCTCAGGAGGCGCAAAGAAGCTGTTCCGCCCAATGACAGGATCGACTACTCAATTTAGTTGAGGTGGAAGGTATCGAGAATCTGAAACCAATTTCCAAAAATGTCGAGACCCATCTTTGCATGATGGATGCATCTTAATTTGGAACCAAACAGGCACGTAAATTCTAACAACAAACATGGCAAGATGTTTAAGGATTTCAGAAGGTTTTTTGTTGAAATATATAGCCTTAATATCCTGTTGGCTTTCGTTAACCATCGAGCATGCGGCTTTTTTCCTGCAGCTCTGTTTGCTAGATCGGAAGAACACTCGCCACTAATTCCAGCTGATGCAATATCATGCAAACAACGTTGATCCATTGTAAACGTTGATTCAGGCATTTTTCTGACAACCGTATAACACCACCGTTTTTCCCTGTATTTGTAACTGTTCCATCACAACGAACCACTAGAATTTCTCTCAATGAAATGTTTTCAGAAGAAAGCAAGTCACATACAGCAAGTTCTATGCTCTTAGCCGTCCCAGTACTTAGGACAGCGTAGCCGACATAAATAGAGTATGATTCCTTGATAACTGAAATGTGTTCTTCTAGCACCACTTGGCGGTATTTTTGGACACTCTTTTTCACTATCGTTAAAACTTCATCCTTTCTGCCGTCAAAGAATAAAGCTGGAATACTGAAAACTCGATGTTTAGCTAATATTTCTGTGCGTTTTTTTAGCTAATATTTCTGTGCGCTCTTTCACGGCACAATTTTGATCTGTTTATTATTTCAACATCTGATTTAATGTCATCAAGAACTGCCGACGCGATTTCTGCACCAGGTTTATCAGATAGGCCATAACGGTCACATCCTTTTGACAAAGACGGAAAGCTGAGATTTGACTTTTTTTGGAGAACTTGATGATTTGAAGAACACGTTCTAAATTATCGCCTGTATTAATTGTATATTTTGACTCGTCCGATATAACAGAGCTTCGTGGAGAAAGTTCTGTTTTCTTGCATTTCTCTCTATTTGTCACAGAAGCATAATATAGTTCTAACTTTCTATTTCTATCATTTCGTTTTTCTATTTTTTCGTTTGTGAAAAGTCTATACCACCAAAAATCCTTTTTCTGTCAGTCCTCAGATCAGTCAAAAAAGTTTGTTCTTTCGCTACTAAAAGTTTGTTTTGTCACCGTAACAATTTTCGCAGTATGTAAAACAGCTGGCTCCCTTCAAGTATCCGATTTAAGCTGTAGATGAAATCTTACAAAATTATAAAATTTCACGACCTCCTTATACGTAGGTAACATATTACCTTTCATCTCTTCAATGCTGCCAAAAATACAACAACTAGGTGCTATTCTTGTTTTATCCATATTCAACTCTGTAACAATTAGCAAACGAAACACTAGATTCGACCGAACTGTGAACAATAATTGCGAGAAGTCACTGATTCTGACCAAAGAACTGCGTATGGCGCGTGTGTTTGCGCATGCGCACGGGCAGAGGAGTAATGACTGGACAAGGACATTCACCCCAACACACCTGTAAGGTTGCAAAAACGGTTATTTGATTACATAATTGATTCTTGTTTCCCCTCTCTTTCGCGGTTACACATGATATAGAAAAGACAAATTTTATCAGATTTAAAAAAATTCAAATCAATTGCGCGGGTAGATAGACTTAAAATAAATATAAAATATTTTAGGAGTTGGGTCAAATTATTTTCGCTGTTTGGAAAGAATTTGGCACAATTCGATTTTTTGGTCCATAGTAATATACAGGGTTATCAGGAAAGAATCATTCCATTAAAAATTTAATATTTTCCATAATTGCAAACAGAAAATTATGATTAATATGCCACTGTAAAGGAAAAATATTAAAATTTTTTATAATATCATTGTGATATGCCATTTCTTGCCAAACACGTTGTAATGTTTCACTATTAACTGTTTGTAAAGCACCACGAATGCGTTGTTTAAGTTCGGACAAACTTGTAGGCAAAGGGGATATAAACACAAGACTTTGACATATCCCCAAAGGAAGATGTGGTATGGGAATTAAATACCGTCTATTTCTTCTGACTGCGTAGAAAAGTCTCTCGCACTCTTTCAACATTCTCTGTTGAAATACCTGCTTGCCTTGGACTTTTGCCTTTACACAGACATCGAGTTTCCTGGAACTCGTTGTACCACTTTCTGAGACTCTGAGATATCGGGCTTTACGAACAGTTAATAGTGAAACATTACAGAGTGTTTTGCAAGAAATGGCATATCGCAATGATATTATACGGGTGACTAAAGGAAGTCATATCGAACACCTGTGAAAAAAATTAACATTTTTCCTTTAAAAGGACATATTAATTATAATTTTCTATTTGAAATTATGGAAAATATTTAATTTTGTAATCGGAGGTTTCTTTCCTGATAACCCTGTATATATATATATATATATATATATATATATATATATATATATATATATATATATATATATATATATATATATAACATTAAAAACCGCTATATCCTTTTCAAATTCTAGTTTATTCTAAATTTCCTTGGGCGTTTGAGCTATTTTCGTTTGTGATTTAAAGAACAAAGCAGCTGCGTAGCGTCCCCTCAAAAAGTTCAATTTTTAGCTCATCTTTACGTAAGGTATCATGTGACCTCTACATCAGAGTCACAGATAGCCAATTATTAATCTTTTTCATGATCACATAGCGAGCCATCTCAGAAGTTTATAAAGACCCTGTGGTCAGAATTCGGAGAGCTTTTGTCATTTTCCGCCGCCCCGAGAAGTTATGTCAGTATGCCTAATAAAATACTTGATTTAACGTGATGATCGTCGTCTGAGCTCCCGATTAGGGATGCGACATCGATGTCGATGTTTTCAAAACATCGATGTTTTGATAAAATCATCGATGTTTTAAACATCGATTTATTGAAGCCGATGTTTTTTTAACATCGATGTTTTGTGCTCGATGTTTTACGTTGTATCGATTTTTTTAATGAAAAAGTACCGTAATTAAAAAAATTTACCACGTAGCATAAATTTCACACTCAGTAAATGTAAGTCTGAATTCTGAAAAGAACGAATACAAAAGGAGGAATGATTCCTTAGCAAACAGGCAAATGGCAATTAACAACCAATGAACCAATCAGAGAGCTTGGAATGTTCCTGACACTCCAGAACCTTCCATGGGGTTTTATTTTACAAATAGTATATACACGAGTGCATCCATTTAAGTCTTTGTTTTGTGCTGGTTTTATATAAATTGACGTTAATATTATTAGTAAGATGCCTCCCAAAAGTACCGTTTGGAAATATTTTTACAAAACTACTGACAAATTGGCGAAATGCAATATTTGCCTTAAGTCCCTCAACACTTCTGGCAATACCCCGAATTTATCTGGACATTTGAAGGCAAACCATGGCGGTATTTACAACGAGAATTTTGAGTCATCAATGTAGCCCAAAGCAACCAAGTTTTTGCCATTTGTGTCTGCCCAATCAGAGAGTAAAATTAAATCACCCCCTCCCCCCACGACTAACGGAAGTAATATTAATGTTAAAGATTACTAAACCAGTTTTAAAACACGGATGTTCTAAAACATCGATGTTTAAAAGCATCGATGGTTTTTGGGCGATGTTTTATTGGCATCGATGTTTTAATATTGAATATCGATGTTTCAAAACATCGATGTTTTGTTATCGATGTCGCATCACTACTCCCGATCACTGGATACTATAATTCTTTTAAATCTTCCTTGTGACATGGTGGGTCTATAGTCTCTTCGGTCTTCTCGGGTTGGGGGCCCACCATGTTACACACACACACACACACATACATCTCGATCGATCGTTTTCGGATCCATCGTTTTTCCGTATGTGTCGTTCATTTTATCCAGTCCCAACGATCATATTGCTTTGTTATGTTTCCGCATCTATCGTTTTCCCGCATTTATCGTTAATTTCAATCAGTCCCTTGAAAAACGATAGATCGAGATTCCACTGTATATATATATATATATATATATATATATATATATATATATATATATATATATATATATTGTTTATTTTTAAAAATTTTTAATTTTTTTAAAAAGTTTCCAACTTTTTCACTTATTGTGGTAACTTTAATTTTTATCAGTTTTCTCTTTTTCAATAATAAAATAATTTTCACAGGGTGAAAAAGGGTTCTTGAAAGAATTTCCCCATTTGAAATTATGCTTAAGATGTCACAGTTAAAAAATCACTCTAGTGCTAACAACCAAAATAAATTCAAAAACTCTTTACGAAATAAATTACTGTTAAGGCTGCTGTGTACTAAAAGCATGGGATTCTCCCACCTCAATGTTAACCTATGGAGAAAATTTTTCTACTATTTACAACTACATGAATGCTGATAATCCAATGGTAATGGTATTTTCAGACAGCCTGAACTTTTTCTGCACCTTGCAACAGGATTCATTTTGCAAGCTTCGGGGCTTGTCGCGGTGGTACAGCGCGCTGGCTTTCGGTGCTGAGGGTGCTCAGATCGAATCCCGGTGTTGCGCCACGAAAAAATGCCTCCGTTTGTATTCGTCCCTTCATAGGGGGTAATCCTGTCCACCTATATGGTGCCCCCATAATAAAATGGACAGTAAAACTGCGGCGTAGTATACGCGAATGTTTAACAAGTGCCTCCGCATTGAAAATAAATAAATTTTATAAGCTTCGCCCACCAAAGGAATTTACGCGCGTTTAAAACACACTATACCAGATGTTTTTCTCGAATAATTTAAATTAAAAAATATTATATGCATTTTTTTAAAAACTAAAAATGCCCCAAGTTGTAAAATTTCTTTTTCTCAGTTATGGAATACAATTAAAAAAAATCTTTCAATCGAAGTCGGCAATTCTTGGGCATATTTTCTCCATAGGTTAACATTAAGGTGAGTGAATCCAATAGGATTCGTAAATAGCAGCCATAATAAACCAAACAGGTAAACACAATTGTTGAACACCAGCGACAATAAGTGCTCTGACTGTTAGTGAGCTAAAACAGTGACTCTTAATTTCTCTTTAGTAATACTATCAAAGTCTGCTAAGTAAAAATTTTAAACGTTGAGTTTTAAAATAATAAATAGGATAAAGCAGAGACTTATTAAGTTTTATGAGGAGCTGAATTCTTAGGTATTATCTTAGGTATTCTTAGTATCTTCTTAGGTATTATTCTTACGTATTCTTAGGTATTATTAGGAGTGCTTGATGAGGCTTTCGTTATCTATCTTTCAAGTGGTTCTTGTCGATTTTGTTAGCATGGTAGTAATAATTAACTTAAATAATTAATTTTAGTTTGTAATGTTTGTTTTTAGTTTTTTAATGTAGTAATATTTAACTTAAATAATTAATTTTACAAAAGCATGAGCACATGAGAGCAAACACCGACCCTCTTGTGCGTTGTAGAACATTGCAGAGACGACATTTTAAAAGTGAAATCTGCAAGTGCATGGAGACGAAGATTCGTGGTTTAAACACCTACACCAATCTAGCCTATTAAGCTGTGTCGAATTTTCTTGATTGCAGATCAGCAAATATATATTCTCGATTTCTGTTTCCTAACAGATTTTGAAAATATATTTTAAAAATCAGTGCGCGGATGTTTTGAAGATTTTCCGTTTAATTTTAGTTTGTAATGTTTGTTTTTAGTTTTTTAATGTAGTAATAATTAACTTAAATAATTAATTTTAGTTTGTAATGTTTGTTTTTAGTTTTTTAATGTAGTAATAATTAACTTAAATAATTAATTTTACAAAAGCATGAGCACACGAGAGCAAACACCGACCCTCTTGTGCGTTATAGAACATTGCAGAGACGACATTTTAAAAGTGAAATCTGCAAGTGCATGGAGACGAAGATTCGTGGTTTAAACACCTACACCAATCTAGCCTATTAAGCTGTGTCGAATTTTCTTGATTGCAGATCAGCAAATATATATTCTCGATTTCTGTTTCCTAACAGATTTTGAAAATATATTTAAAAAAATCAGTGCGCTGATGTTTTGAAGATTTTCCGTTTAATTTTAGTTTGTAATGTTTGTTTTTAGTTTTTTTAATGTAGTAATAATTAACTTAAATAATTAATTTTACAAAAGCATGAGCACATGAGAGTAAACACCGACCCTTTTGTGCGTTATAGAACATTGCAGAGACGACATTTTAAAAGTGAAATCTGCAAGTGCCTGGAGACGAAGATTCGTGGTTTAAACGCCTACACCAATCTAGCCTATTAAGCTGTGAGGAATTTTCTTGATTGCAGATCAGCAAATATATATTCTCGATTTCTGTTTCCTAACAGATTCTGAAAATATATTTAAAAAAATCAGTGCGCGGATGTTTTGAAGATTTTCCGTTTAATTTTAGTTTGTAATGTTTGTTTTTACTTTTTTAATGTAGTAATAATTAACTTAAATAATTAATTTTAGTTTGTAATGTTTGTTTTTAGTTTTTTAATGTAGTAATAATTAACTTAAATAATTAATTTTACAAAAGCATGAGCACACGAGAGCAAACACCGACCCTCTTGTGCGTTGTAGAACATTGCAGAGACGACATTTTAAAAGTGAAATCTGCAAGTGCATGGAGACGAAGATTCGTGGTTTAAACGCCTACACCAATCTAGCCTATTAAGCTGTGAGGAATTTTCTTGATTGCAGATCAGCAAATATATATTCTCGATTTCTGTTTCCTAACAGATTTTGAAAATATATTTAAAAAAATCAGTGCGCGGATGTTTTGAAGATTTTCCGTTTAATTTTAGTTTGTAATTTTGTAGCGATAGAAATAAATAATTTTAATGCCTTGAAAAAAATTAACTGCAGAAAAATTTTTAATTTTAAGAACGAACTGTTCTTTATCTGAACATCTATCTTCGTATGCAAAAAAAAAGTAATTAAAAATTACGCATTTGTTAATCGAAAAATGCTTGGAGGAATGTTCGCCAGGATTTATCATTGGGACAGAAGATCTGCGATATTAAAGTTTAATTACGTTAAAGTTTAATTGGTAGAGAGGGGGTATGATCAGAATGCAATTAGTTACAGATGACCAAAACATAAATCACGGAGATTGATAAAATTTTGGTCCAATAGGTGAAATGGATACTGTTGCAGGAACAAATGACTTCTTAATAATTACAAAATAATAAAAGGATGGCAACATGTTTCGAGCTAATTAATAGTTTGAAAAACGTAGTAATTTTTTTAATGATAGAGGGGATATTAAGAAGTCATTAGTTCCTGATTGCGTTTCCCCAAGTTTCCTGTTAGTGTACACTGCTTCTTTGCTCAGCTGAACAGACGGATCCCAAAAATGCCCACTTTAGTTTCAATTATATTTTAATTATCTTGTTCATCTAATGATATGGTTATTTCCAGATTTATTCTTATTATACAGATTTTTTAAAAACCAGGGAGGTCATTTCTTTTACTCTCAGATACTACATCAAATTTTCTGTTAAAAGTTTTTCTTTACTCATTTTATTTAGCGATCGAAACTCTTATGCACATAAACGTGAACTGATGATTTATTTTCTCACATAAAATGTTTGTTTAAACTGAGTTGTGCTGCCATCTCTTGGGCAAGAATGGAATAAACTAAATGCCTGTATTTTTATACCGTGTATCATAAAGAAATTTTTAAAAACAGATCTAAAGAGAAAATTTGACATTTTCTTCCTCAAACTACTTTATATAAAACTAAGTAAATAAATGACTTTTTTTACATGTATAATATTAATCTTTAGTCATTATTTTTATGAGTCTGCCAGTCTCGCTACTTCTCTTAAGTCACTAGAACATGGTTTCTTAACCCGTGGTTCATGGACCTCTTGAAAGGGGTAAGGAAGGGGATGCGTGAATAAATTTCCGGGGATTCGCCGACTTGGAGGAGAATTCTAGTCCAGAAACTCGCTCATATAGCAAAAGATAATTTTAAAGTCATTATATTTGAAACTTAAATTAATGCAAGCTCTAAATTTGAAAATTTAAAAAACCCACGTAGTAATTTTTGAATTCAATTAGGTGTACAGCTGTGAAGTAGTCATTCGGTAGATAATAAGTCATTAGAGTGCGAATACATTATCAAATCACAATTTTTTTTTTTTAACACATTGATATCTTTTGTAATCCTTTTTTTGAATAAAAAAAATTTCGCATATACTTCCCATTCTAGAATACGAATATAATGGATTACAATTAGCTTTTCTAAATCAGTTTGTCGTTTTATTACGTTTCCGAAATTTTTGTTTGAAGCTATCCGTTATATGAGCATTTATCATCTGAAGGAGGGGGTCCATATCTTTCACCAGTTTGTCAAATGGTCCACAACACTGTAAATGTTAAGAACTGGAAATTTTAAGCTCTGAATGGAAAAAATTCTTCGAAATTTAAAAATTATAATAAGCTTTATGATTTAAATTAAAGTATCAAAATTAAGTTATAATTACAGTAAATATAATAACAGTTAAGAATTATGATTCATATCGCCCTTTATATGGACAAACATAAAAGAATTAATATCTTTAAAAAAAATTAATAAAATAAAATAAAATAAATAAAAAAATTAATATCTTTAAATGAATTTACTCTTGTAAAGGTGTTTAAATTCTTTTAAAGAAAAGTAATTATATGGATAAAATTAATCCTCCTATACAGAAAATACAAGTGTAATCATTACTTTTAACTAAATTAGTTGTTTTGCGACCACGAATAAAAGATTATTTGAATTTTAACAAGTGGATGCGAAACTGAATCTTTTACTCGACGTAGAAATATATTTCAGTTTTAATGTTTCATTTTCATTGTTGGTTTCTTGGTTTGGTTTTATCTGTTTCTTAAAGTCATCAGCATCTATACCAGCGGTTCTCAACCGGGGGCCACAGGTATTCTAGGGAGGACAGAGGTGAACATTTCATCAAAGAGGGGCCACGGCACAAGAATTTTCGAAATTAAATCTTTGATTGTTATATCAGAGATTTTCAAAAGCATTGTTTTGTCTTCCTTTTTCTGCACTTCAAATATTTTTTTAATGCCATTTACTTGTTTTATAAAAAACAACAACTTTTTATTATCATTTAAGTGCTATTGTTATCACATTCCTGTTTCTGGCTTTTACTAGTTTCGACAAAATTTCCAATAAAACAAGCAATAAAGCATGGTTTTGGTGGCGTTTAACACAGGAACAAAAATAATGAATTTGACCAATAACAACTTAGTGCGCATTTAAAATACCGAGGCAACATTTTTTAGAAATTTTTATTATTATTTAATTTAATATTTTTAAATTTTTTAATTGTAGCCATAGACTTCAATAATTTGATTTCTTGCAAAAATTTAACTACGGAAAATTTTAAGATCCTAAAAACTACGTAGACTTTCTTCTATTTAAACGCCTACCTTTATGTGTAAAATACATAATTCAAAAATACTCATTTTTCCCAAACGCCCATTTAAACTAGAAAAGTACTGATAGAATTCTTCGTGTCTTTACACTGCGGTCGAAGATCTGAGAGGTCAACTGACGCACCGCTTTAATGCACACATAAGTGCCGTTTACATGTGCCAAAAACCCGGGTAAAAGCAGGGTCGTTTCTTACTTTTTCCCTACGATAGGGAAAAATGCAGGGTGGATTTTCGACCCTGCTTCGACCCAGGATAAAACCCGCTAATTACCCATGATGCATTTCGAAGCTGGGAGTAAATAACATGGCGGATTTGAACTTGTGTGAATCCATGAAAATGCAGCTAAATGATCGATGGAAGGATCTGGAACCCCTTAACGATCGCATAATTTTCAAGAAAACAGTAGAAAAGTGCCTATTTTTTTCCGGAGGATTTCATTTATTTCTTGATCTGAACCATCCCCAATTACATTATAAATAGAATGGTACTGCCATCTGGTATGTAAAATAAGAAATAAAATTTCATTTCAATAAAATTTCAGTAACATTTTCATTTAATGTATTATGGTAAAATTAATAAATTTAATAAGTATAATCAATAATTAAACGTAACATTAAAATTTATTTATAAATTAATTATTTTAGAATTCACAGATAAAAATTTATTTATATCTATTTATGATTTTTTTATTTATACATGACTAAAACTTACTGAAACAAAATTGAAATCAAAATTACATTTTGATTTTATAAAAGGATTTATTAAAACAGTAAGTATCTTACAATTAATCTTATAATTTAAAAAAAAAATGCACCTATTGATTGGAAAATTTTCTTTCCAGTCTTTATTACTTCAGGAATTTAAAATAATTTCTTCCCACCAAACAGAGCTTCGTAATTTTGCCCACATTCTTTGTTGTGGAAAAACTAAATTTAGCGATGAAGCCATAGATCGTACGATTATATCTAATATCCGCATCAATCTTCTAGTTCTTATATTCCTTTTTTCCTATCTATTTTCTAAATTTATTTTTAAAAACAACAGTAAACAATCGTAAACGTTCTATAATTATCAACAGCGACTGACATATGCTGCATTTAAATAACAAATAGACGCAGACGTAATTGTGTTTTAGAAGAGGAGTGCATTGGTCGTGTCGACTTTATCTCCTGTAAGCAAGATATATGTAATCAAGGTGGGAGTGCTCAGTAGTTAAAATTTTAAGTAATGAATTAAAATATTAAGGTAAGAATAACGCGGGTAAAAGAAAAAAAATTAATAGTAAAGTTAAATTAAAACAAAAAAGTTAATTTTAACAGAAAAAATATAGACTTACAAGTTAAGAAAATTTAGAAGAAAAATTAGATAACACTAATAATCCACGGAAAACAAAAAAGTAATAATATTAAGAGGCCCAGAAAAGCAGATATCATAAGAATACAAAAAATATTTTTGTAAGTTTTTCAATCTTTTTGGATTTTTAAAGTTTTATGATTTTTTTGTTGTTGTTATTTTTAAAATTTAAGAATACGAGGTCAAAAGAACAGCAATTGGGGAAAAAAAGGCCTTCCCCAGGACCATACACTTCGTAGCGAGATAAATGTGGAGTTCGAAGATGGAAAGCTAAAAATAGCAATACAGTGAATTTGGAAAAGTATGACACCGGCTGGGATCGAACCCATAACGTGATTTACAAGGAATGATGGTGTATGAGGATCACTTCCGCCGAATCATGTGACGGCGTTTACTTCCGGTAAGACGGGTAAAAGCAGGGTGAAAATGTGGTCCCATGTAAACGGGCTTCGAAGGTTTTCCCTATTAGCGGGTAAATCCCGGGTATTATTGTTGTCCATGTAAACGCAGCTATAAGTGCCGTTTACATGTGCCAAAAACCCGGGTAAAAGCAGGGTCGTTTCTTACTTTTTTCCTACGATAGGGAAAAATGCAGGGTTGATTTTCGACCCTGCTTCGACCCAGGATAAAACCCGCTAATTACCCATGATGCATTTCGAAGCTGGGAGTAAATAACATGGCGGGTTTGAACTTGTGGGAATCCATGAAAATGCAGCTAAATGATCGATGGAAGGATCTGGAACCCCTTAACGACCGCATAATTTTCAAGAAAACAGTAGAAAAGTGCCTATTTTTTTTCCGGAGGATTTCATTTATTTCTTGATCTGACCATCTAGTTTAAAAAAAAAAAAACCATCTCCAATTGCATTATAAATAGAATGGTACTGCCATCTAGTATGTAAAATAAGAAATAAAATTTCATTTCAATAAAATTTCAGTAACATTTTCATTTAAAGTGTTATGGTAAAATTAATAAATTTAATAAGTATTATCTATAATTAAAAGTAACATTAAAATTTATTTATAAATTAATTATTTTAGAATTCACAGATAAAAATTTATTTATATCTATTTATGATTTTTTTATTTATACAAGACTAAAAATTACTGAAACAAAATTGAAATCAAAATTACATTTTGATTTTATAAAAGGATTTATTAAAACAATAAGTAATAAGGACCATGCACTTCGTAACGAGATAAATGCGGAGTTCGAAGTTGGAAAGCTAAAAATAGCAATACAGTGAATTTGGAAAAGTATGACACTGGCTGGGATCGAACCCATAACGTAATTTACAAGGAATGATGGTATATGAGGATCATTTCCGCCGAATCATGTGACGGCCTTTACTTCCGGTAAGACGGGTAAAAGCAGGGTGAAAATGTGGTCCCATGTAAACGGGCTTCGAAGGTTTTCCCTATTAGCGGGTAAATCCCGGGTATTATTGTTGTCCATGTAAACGCAGCTATATTACGCACATATTTTATAGTTCCGAGAAAATGCAATAAAATATGTCCACGGGAATGAACGGATCGCTAGTGCAGTGCCGATGCCTACTATCAGAAAATATTCACAAACTTTCTCCCGGTCTTTTCATTCGTTCTAAATAGCGCTTTCAATATTTCAACTTTGTTAACTTTTTATCTGCCTGATCAAAGATTGCAAGTTCTGATTTTGATTAGCTTTCTTCGATCCCATTTTAGAGCCTATGAAGGCGATGTTTTGTCTTGACATTTCTACGTGGGAATGGTGCGACGTCACTTGGACATGATCGATTTCAAAGTTTGAGAAACTACAGTAACTTTTGCCACAGGGTGTAACCCAATTATTTGCTAATTCCCCATTTTCTTCTGGACAAGCAATAACAGAAAGAAGGTTAAAGACATAAAACAGACTTCCAAACTTAAAATTAGCTCAAAACGGGTCACAAGCGCAGATACTGTAATAAATTCGCCCCGAAAGGACGAATCAAAACAACGTCAAGCCACGCGGTATATTAATTTCTATTTGGTCTTAACCAACGCGAGTAAATATTACTTCTAAAAGGGACAACTATTATTATAATTTTCGAGCAAATATGTATTATAAATCAATTGAGATGCAACATATTCTATTCACAAGTTTAATACATACGTATTAAACTTTTGTACGTATATTTACAATTTAATTTACATTACTCCAGCGTGTTACCGGATCTAAATCAAAATTTCTCATAGAGAGATGAAAAATACATCTATTTGAAATCAAACAAGCATCTGACAACGTCATCAGAACGAATTATTTCTAACGGAGCAGCGTTCGCAACTTGTGGGGAAGCACTACGTCACACATACAATATCTGTGGACGAGGCTATTGGGATGGAACATCCGTTTTGAATTTCTAAAGCTTCGCGCATACTGACATCCATAGTCAACAAAAAATGATGGGCATACTGACACCACAAGCGTATAAGTATTGAATTACACACTATTAAATTAGATCAAATAACACGAAATAAAATATTTCTAACTCTCATATAAGAATCAGGACGTTGCAATAAATGAAAAAAACCCAGAAATAAATAGGTATAAAAGAAGAAGCACCAGTAAATTATTAAAAAAAATAGTTTAATTGGGAAAATAAATTGTGGAATTTTATTAATGAATCTCTATGTTTAAACATGAATATGCTTATTTGTGAGACATAAGCTACATACAATTAAAAAACTTTAAACTGATATGAAAGCAAGCAGGACAAATAAATTGGGATGTCCAGAGTCAACAAAAAATGATGGGCATACTACCACCACAAGTGTATAAATATTGATTTACACACTATTAAATCAGATCAAATAAAACAAAATAAAATATTTCTAACTCTCATATAAGAATCAGGACGTTGCAATAAATGAAAGAAAACCCAGAAATAAATAGTTAAAAAAAAGAAGCATCGGTAACTCTCTCTATTCTAAAAGAAAGTAACTGGCGCTGCCGCAGCCGCCGCCGCCGCTGTCAAAAGCTTGTCACGCTATCTCCTCCGAAACCGCTGGGGGTATGGGGTCGAGACCGATACCAATCGATGCAGAACAATGTGGGGAAGAAAGTAAGACATGTCTCATATTCGTCGGACTTTAAGTTTTTTTTTTATTTTATGTTTTGTGGAAAAATATTGACTTTTTCATGTTCAGATTACGATAACTCGCCAAAAAAGGATCGTAGAATTTTTTTTTTATAATCTAAGACTACAGACATTTCTCTTTCAAACAAGACGTCATTTGTTTAAAAATAATTTAAAACAGACGGATATTTTTATTAAAATTGAAAACTCACTTTTTGGAAAAATTGATGGGTTTCGAGATATATAAATTCGATGCTCTCAGACTTATTATGTTACAAAGAAAATATTTATATCAACTGGAAGATGAAAGCTTTTTCATTCATATAAACTTCATTTCAAGTCTCTATCTTAAAATTTCGATTTTTAATTGAATTTTAAAGAAATACTTCAAAAAAATCTTCTCATTCGTTTCCTTTGAAAGAAGATCCAATTTTTCACCCATTCATCCATTTTGCCGGGCTTCATCCATTTCGTCGAGAGGGGGGGGGAAGCTTCAACTGTAAACAAAATGAATGACTCAATCGCTGTAAACAACTATTGAGTCATTCATTCACTTGATTCACCAGAGGAGCGAGCGTAGCGAGCCTAGGGGCGAAGCCCCTAGTTATTAAAAAAAATAGTTTAATTGGGAAAATAAATTGTGGAATTACCAACTCAAAAATTACCAGTTGTTGAACTGAATGTTTCAGACTGAATAAAGGGAAATTTATATCGATAATGTAGTAAAATTCCATTAAATTTTAACACTTTAATTAATAAATTTTTTAACAGTAAATCAATAATTGTAAACTTAACAGAATAAAATTCATAATTCAGAGTTTCAAAGAGTTCAGATTGAGCCAATACACACATAGACTGACGGAAAAGTGAAATTCCGTAAACTATCTTGACTATTATCCAAAACTATCATCCAGAAGCTAAAATAAAAGTAGGAGGAGGCATCCAAAATGGAAAAATAGAGTATTTTTTAACTCAATTAGCATTACACAAAATCACCCGGTTATTTGTTAATGATATAATTTGAAAGAACTAAACAAACATTTCATGTTTACAATTTCAATAAATTTTAATAAATCTAATCAACTTCTAGATGTATAGAAGCAAAAACAATCCTCTTTAGAAATATTTATGCTTGAAAATAATATTTACTACACTGAATATCATGACAAATTAAAATAATTTGGCCATGCATTTAGTTAATGCAGATTAAGCTGCATGCTCGATGTATTTCGTAAAGGATGATTGACGACGGGAAATCCTAAAGTGTAAAAAATACACATTAAACAAGTCGAGAGGAAATATGTCAAGGAATTCACGCTGTCATCATATCCAATCCTAGAAAAAAAAAAAGTTTTACAAGATGAATTCGTTTTCAATTTGTTGCAAGTCCTAATTACTCTAAAGGACTCACGTCTCTGTTAACACAGCTTCAAACTCGTTCCGGAAAATTTATTTCAATGAAGGACAGTTTTAGCAGTTTGAGATTTTCCATTAGGACTGACAGTAGAAAATTACGGAATGTTTCACACGCCTCTCCGCTCGGCCGGTATCTTTCAGCGCACACATCCTCCAATGCATTATCTCTTTATAAATTTGACAGCAAACCCCTAAAAATGTAAATAATTCCTTTTAGAAAGCTTGAGATAAAGATATGTTTTAGCTGTGTCGTATACTAAAATGTAGTGCCGAGTTTGTTTAAGGCTGCACTGCTTTATACATAGATTTAATTTCTTGCTTTCAACAAAAGGACATATTTTACTGTCGTTCATAATTATAAAATATTGGAAAATTTCGCTCAACATGTGTTCTTATTTCATGCTTTCTAAAATACTTTCAGTACAGTAGGCGTAATTTGCACGCTTTATTTTTTATAAAAAAATTGTTCTTTACTAGTATTTTATGGACAGCGAATGCTTCTGTATTATTGTGATTTTAATGCAAGAAAATTATTTTAGTAAAATAAACTGCTAGGAAGTCTTTTGAAATTTATATAATTAAAATTAAAATGGATATAGTGTATACAATTCAAGAGGATACATATGATTAAAGAAAAGAGAATAATAAGTACAAATATGTAGTCAGTTAATTTCATTTCAGACAATATGCAGATGATTTCCTGAAATAAGTCAAGTCTTCAAGGACTACTGTCTGGAGATATGTTGTTGTTTTCTCCTTGAGATTCGAATAAGATTATATCTATATATATAAAAGAGCTTGTCTGTTTGTTTGTCCGCTATAGAACCATAGACTGTTTCACCCACCGGGACCAAATTCGGCACAGTTAAGGTTTAGGACCCGAGAAACTTAAATCAGGAAAAACGAAATTTGGGGCTCAATTAGTTGTTTTAAATTAATGTTTTAATAATTTTTGTGCCCCTAAGCGCACTTCTTAAATGTGGATACAGCCCCTCACCACAACCAGTCTAATTCGATACGCGGGGGAAAAGAGGTTTGTCCGGAGGGGTGGTTTGAGAGTTGGTCTGGGGGTGACGGGATGGGGGGGGAGGGCGAAGTGTTTATTTTGCGGGGGGGTGCAGCCCAGTATTTTTTTGATGGAATGCATGAAAAATTTTATATCTATATATCTACCCGGGCAACGCCGGGCAATAATGCTAGTTACTAATAATAATTAGAATGTTTTTAATATCTACTCCTTGCCGAAATAGATTGCCACTCGCGAATTCAAATGCAGACACACTTACACACATATATGTGAATGTTTATTAATATTCTGATTAATTTATTTTAAGTTTGTATATAATCACTATTGAACAATTATTTTAAAGTTAGATTGCATTTTAAAAATTTGTTTCAGACAACCTAATATGCAGACATTCCTCATCTTACGACCGAGATAGGGGCCGAGACATAGGTCGTCAGTCGAGTTTCAAGGGGGTCCAGGACACAAAATTGTTCGAATTTTCAAAGAAAAATTTATTGCATTAAAAATTTCTGTGTTCGTTTACGCTTAAAATGACGTTTAAATAATGTTTCTATCTTAATTAGAACAGGAGAAATTATTATTTTTTTGCAACATTCTAATAGTAGCCAATCGTTGTTTAAACCTGTAAGTGCGTTTTTCTGCATGATGGGTTTTTTCCCCATTTCTCGTCTTTAAATTGTTATAAGTCAATAACCGTTAAAGATAAATGGTTGAAACTTGTAACATATCTTTTTCAACTATTTTACTTTAATTTTTATTCAGAAAATTTGAAAAAAATAATTACTTTTGAAAATATGATTTTTTAAAAATAAGTTACGTAATTTTTTTTGTAATTTTTCATCTAAATATTTTTAATTTTTTTAAAAAATTAATATTTTAAAAAATGGTGAATCAAAATTAAAACATATATATTTTTGTTTAATTAAATGAAAAATTTTTGAAATTCGACAAATAATATTTCGAGGTATAACGATTTTAAATTACCCCACTTTTATTAAAAATTTTAAGTTAAAAAATTTTTTTAAAACTTTTTGAGAAGTTTTATGATGTGATTCTGTTTATAAATTATCTGGTAAACCATCACAAAAAAATTCAAAATTTTAACTCAATAAATAAAAAAAATTTAAAATGTGTCCCGGACCCCCTCAAGCAAATTTTTTTTGTACATGTACATACATAATATTTTTTACTTTCTTACATACATACGTAATTTAAGATGCATTGTACTTTATTTAGAAGGCATAAATTATTCTGCACCATTACTACTTATTATGTTAGTACAATCCAATGGTTCAGAATCTGCGACAGAAGATACGTTGTAAGTATTTTTTTAACAAAGTTATCCAAGAAAGTTTTTAATTGTCACGTAATAAATATAGGTATGTACTGTACATTCAAAGAACAATATTTTTGAGAAAAAGATAAAAATAAGTAAAAATAAATTAAAAAAAATTTTGATCGTAAGTGCTAGCAGTCGTAAGTCGAGTGGTCGCAAGTCGAGGAATACCTGTAATCACGACGATAAGAAATCTTTCAAGATATGATAAATAATAACAGTGAAAAAATACAGAATCATTTAGTCTATATATATAAAACAGTTCTGTAACTGACTCACTGACTGACGTACAACGCACAGACCAAACCGCTGGACCTAAAGGGCTGACATTTTGCATGGCGATTCTTCCTATGGTGTAGGGGGGCACTAAGAGAGATTTTTCAAAAATTCTTCTTAGATTTTTTTAAATTAAATTTTTAAGCTGTTTTGGTAACTTTTTTAAAGTTTGCATTTAAAATAATAATCTAATGGTTATAAAATTTATATCACGAGAAAGATCCTAAAAATTCCTTTAAAATGAAATATTTTTCGAACCTTTACCTCCGTTTTCTGATTTTTGGTGAATTTTTAAAGATTCATTTTTAGAATTCAATTTATTAAATGCCGATCACGTGATTTCTTTTTCTGGTACTTTAAATAAATTTATCGTCACGTGCATAACAACTAAATAGACAAAAACATTTTTTTCTTCTTGCTAATGCGGCAGACGATTGGACATTATTTTGTCTATAAAAATATCCCTTACGATTTTTTTATAAATATATATATTTTTCTACATCAATTGTATACATTGATCGTCGTATTTATTATAAATAAATAAATATATATATATATATATATATATATATATATATATATTGTCATTAATTGCATACATTGGCCGTTGTCTTTAATTTGAATGTACTCCGTAGCGAAGTGCGAGTTTTCAGCTAGTCTTGCATATAAGCAAACATTTTAGACAAATGATTTGTTGCTGTAAAATAAAATTTGTTGCTGAAAAGCAAAAAAGCTTCAACCATTTTAAAATGTCGTTTCTGTTTCTGATGCCCCTGGCGGGAAGTTATTCCAGACCAGCCTCTTGTTTATAATGGCACCACAAATGTCGGAGTCCGATTTAGCCAAATGCTACTTCAATTTCGACCGAGCAACCCCCCCCCCCCCGCAGGGGCGACATCTGGGGGGGGGATCGTACCCTCTCTCACTGTCTCTGATCTCATAGAGGGACTTTCCGGTCTACAGACTTAACGTGCCCATATCTAGCCTAGACACGAAGGTATTTAATGGCATTTGTCGGGATTCGACCAGAGCACCCTCGGCGCCAAAAACCAACACGCTATCACTAGGCTACCTCGAGCCCATTTTAAAATGTAATTGTAATCATTGGTAACAAGTATGCATCGTGAATTATCCCCTTTTAAAATTTGGCAAGTCGATTGACTTAATAAAAATGTTTGAATTCATGCAAATTGTTTATGTTATCACATACAGCAGTTTATACAGGGTGGTCAACAAAAAACTGAAGAGTTTGAAAAAGCCGTAACTTGTTAATTTTAAATCTTTTTATCCTCTTTTTTTTCTACTGGTAATAGAGCATCCCTTGGAGATTAAAATGGCTACATACGATGTCCAGCAAAGAGTCAAATTCATCGGGTTTTTCTATTCCAGTGAAAGATCAATTATTGAAACTCGAAGAAAATACCGGTAACATTTAAATGTCAGAGTATCTCCTAGCATGATTCGGAACATGATTTGGAACCTAATCACCCGGTTTGAAAACACTGGATCAATCAACGTTCTTCCGAGAAGAGGTCCTAAGCACACCGAACGCACTGACGCAGACCCATGACCGTACGGGCCTATTCACACTGCGTCCGTCAGCGTCAGTGTTACTTGTATTGACATATTTTAAACCAATCCCAGGCCATAACAATTTCGTGACTAATCGTTTGGGGTTTGCAATAGGTTCATATATCAAATTTCAATACGAGTAACGCTGACGCAGTGTTAACAGGCCTTAAGCAGTGACCTTGAGTACGGTCATGGCAAATGCCATGGAAAGAGCCTGTAATGGATTCCTGTTTTGTGAGCAGGAATGTGGTAGTAATTTGAGAGATGTTGTTTTTGCACACATAATACTAAATAAATCCATTAATTATATTTCCAAATAAAATAAAAAAAAATTAAAAAGCATGTGTTTGTAAGAGTTATTTTTGTTTTATATCATTCAGTCTTACAGTGGTCACCTTGTATTATCTATGCCCCCCCCCCTGACTTACATACGTACTTCAAATCTATTTATCTCAGAATGTAATTTTCAGAATTTGTCATCTTTAAAAGGATACATCCAGTGGAGGGATTCATATAAATTTACAACAGCTTCTATGTCCTAATGACCTATTTAAGTATACCAAAAGATATACCGAAATGTGGTTTAATAATTCATGCATCAATTACTCAAATAAAAACAATAAAAGGTGTACACAAAACTAGATTATGTTTTAAGAAAGGGTTTTAAAATATTAAATGCCTGACAAACTATTACACAGGCTTGCAACCAAAAAAGTGTTTAGAAACCAATAGCTGATACTGATAGATTTTTGGACGCTGATTTCAGGAAAATTAGTAAAAAAATTCCATGACGTAGTACCATTTTTTTTCAAAAAAAATTGAAAATTGAAAAAATTGAAAATTTGACAAATTGAAAATTTCACAAATTGAAAATGTTGATTTTCGTAGCTACCAATCGATTGTGTTAATTAAGGAAGGGGATGAGCATATAGTGTCATAAGTCATCATTACTGGAGAAAACTGGAGATTTTTCTGTCTCTGGTGCGAAAAAAAAAACGGAAAAAAAGAAACAATCTAAAGAATCTGCCGAACTCCTAGGTTCTAGGCTAAAGCAAAAGAATTTATTGGCTCCTGGTACCTCTTTCTCGTGGTTCAGAAAAAGAGAAACAGATTTCGTTCCTTACTTTTCTCAAGATAATGGCTTGGTTTACTGTAGCAATATCCCTGGATTGATGGAGGATTTTAATATACAGTATGACGTGAACGAGTGGAGGCTCTTTATTAACTCCCAAAAAAGAAGCCTCAAAGCAGTGCTTCTGCCTAATGGCAGCAAGTATGCTTCAGTGCCATTAGGACATTCTGTGTACCTGAAAGAATCTTACGACAATTTATCTTTGATTCTCACCCATTTGAAATATAAAGAACATGGATGATATGCGGCGATCTAAAAGTGCTTTCCATGTTTCTAGGGCAACAAGCAGGAAACACCAAGTACCCTTGCTTCTTGTGTGAATGGGACAGTCGGGATAAAAATAATCATTGGATCAAAAAGGAGTGGCTGTAAAGGAAAGCATTAACACCTGGAAACAAAAATGTAGTAAAAGAAAGTTTGGTTGATCCCAGGAAAGTCCTGTTGCCTCCACTTCACATCAAGCTTGGCTTGATGAACCAATTTGTTAAAGCTCTATCAAGAGAAGGAGAGTTCTTTAAATACCTAGGCAACAATTTTCCAGGACTGTCGGAAGCAAAAATAAAGGAAGGTGTTTTCGTACCTCACCTCTTCAATTTCGTTAACCATCTTTAGGTTTAACATAATATTACAGCATATTATTACCATTGGGGAATAACCTTCTAAGTACCAAAGCCTTAGTATAAACAATTACCATCATAATAACATACACACACATCAAAATAGCACCAAATAATAATTATCCATTAAATTTACCTATGACCATATTGTACGATCAATATTATACGACATTAACAATATTATACAACTTATATTCATATACATTTCATAATAATTGCAAATAATAATTAGCATGCAAAAAAAAAATAATTACATAAAAGAAAACACACGTTCATCATACACTAAATTTTGTTTGAAAAAATATCAACTTCGATGCTTAATAAGAATTATACTTCTGAAAATTATATTATGACGTTTGCATAGATTGTTCATTTTCATATTCTTAAGATTGTCCGTATGATAAAATCTCTGATGATTTTTCGCCCATAGTCATTGCGAAATAGTATTGCCCGTTATTTGCCATGTTTCTTTCTTACATTTAGCAATTATTTTACTTCGTCCCGTAATTTTCAATTCTCCTGTCCCTGGCCGTGACACTACTGTCATGTCCCTATGACAATTGGTATCAAGGAAGAGTCCAACAGGTGTTACTTCCTGCCGATGGGTAATGGTTTTACCCTCAACTGCTATTTTATTTTGGTAGTGGAGTTCCTGGACCTGCTGGTTTTAACTCCTGTCAGCAAGATATTTCGTGGTCAATGTAAATATGCTCAGTAGGATTTAATAGTGATAAAGTTAAGTAGGTTTTAAGATTAAAGGTCTTTTAAGGTGATTAAAATTTAAGTCCTTCATGAGAGGAAGGAAAAGCTAAAATTTAAAGTAGTTGGTACAATTTAATTACAAGTAGAAGAAGTATTAATAATATTAGTTAATTAAGTAGTTAATTAAGATGAATTTTAATCCGGAAAGGGAGGTTACTGGCCCACAATAAACTAGATTTTAAGTTTAGAAAAGAAAAAAAAAAAAGGCCCCGTTCAGGGTCATACAATAATAATGTGATAATCGCAGAATTCCGCTGGGGGAAAAGTGAAAATATCAAGATAATATAATTTGGACTACGCGACACCACCTAGGCCCGAACCCATAACGTAGGGCTTACTAGGCCAGCGCCAGTGTTTACAAGAGACAAGTGGGGAGGAGTACACATCTGCAGTTAACAATTGAAAGAAAATTTTCAACACTATACCTATTGGAATATTAACTGCCGTGATTTGGCTGTACAATCTGAAATGTTTAAACGCTGATTTCTTATGTCTATTTTCCAAGTTATAAACTTGCAACTAAGCAAAAAATCTTTCACTCTTTCATTTAATTTTTAAACTGGACAAAAATATGGCTAACAAAAACCAAGTTATGAGAAGATATTTTACAAAGGATGAAATTAGAGTTTGACGAAATATTCCCCTAGTCAAATTGCAAAAAATGGGAAATTTTATAAAGTGTTGAAAAAATTAAATGCATGTGATTTTTCATTGGAAGAGGTCATTAGTGTAGTCATCATAACACTTTAAAGGGCAGGACCGGCTTTAAGCTGATTTGACCTATTAGATTAGGAAAAATTTTAAAAAAATGTCTAAAAGAAAATTGCGTAAACAGATGTAAAAATTATTCAGAATAACGACTAAACGAAGTGTGTGAAACGTGTATATGTATATCTCAATATGCTGGTTGAAGAAATAGAAGCATTCTTCCATCTTAATATTTCTGAAACCCATAAATATTCTAAAATTCCTCGCTACGAATGATAGAGCTGCTGGCTTTCAGAATAAACTAACAATTTCAAAAACCCAAATACCCAGAAATCTGCATCTATAATAATAAATTTTTGTATAACCCCGTATTTATAAAAGTAAACAGGACTCTAAATTTTATTGAGGATTTCTGAAACTCTCCCACATTACATCGGGAAATAGTAAGTAGAATGATGCATGGTTAAAAGTTTCAAAATACATTGATTAGATGAAAATAGAAATCAAAACATGTGATTGTTTTCTAACTGGTGTCCGAATCGGTAGCACTATATCTTTCGGTTCATCAGTTGCCGGGTTCGAATTGCACTGTGACAAATTCAATCCAAATTCATTCCCCCCCCCCCCCCCCCCCCCCAATCTCTCTTCTTTTCACATATTTCGTAGAGAAAAAAAAATAAAATAAATGGCAAAGTAATTTATAAGAATGCATGGTTTCTATGAGAGTCACATACTGTTTGAAATCATAAAATGAACAGGAAACAATTTTATAGGAATTAAGACCATTCGAAAATTTCTGTTGGTGTACTTTAGAAAATTAGTTCAAATGGTGATGTGAAAACAAAACTGTCTCCCGCTTTGCTGGAAAGCAATCGATGGAAAATCAATCTTCCGTAGGCGATAAAAGGCCAAATATGACAATCCGCATTTTGTAGCTGCGGGAAGATACTTACGTTGCAGGTGTAAATTGGCCGTTGTAGCATAAATAGTAGTGTCAACTAAGCTTTTCCCCGAGTATACAACTGGCTAAGTGCCAAAACGAGCTTTCAGGGAAAAAGGTAAAGAAAGCATTAAGGATATATGAATCCAGGATGTATTAAACAATGGTAACCTTGAAATGTTCTAATTAATGTAATTTCTAATTAATATATACTTAGAAAATCATTTATAATTGTTTCATATATTAATTAATTAGTAAATAAAACACTGAAAAATATTTTTAAAAGACCTTCTTCTCCTCAGAATATGTACAGTAGGCTTTCTTGTTCATATATTCAAGCCCATTTTGTGAAAAATCCTTACAAGATTGAGAAAAATGGATGTCATATTGGAAATCAGCACACCAAATAATATAAAATTTAGTCATTACATTCAAACACTTTTCTATGACTTAAATTTTGCAGGCCTGTATTATTAAAGATATTTCCATATTGTTGTTTGATTGCCTTCCTCACTTGCAATTTTCTTTGCTTTTATCATAGGCTACGTGATTTATTCTTAACAATCTTTGCACTGTAGGAGTAGGATTCCATTCCTTTCCGATTACACTGAACCGGCTGCCTGGTGTACGGTAAGTTTATTTTTAAGAAATGTTTGTCCTGTGAACGATGCGGCTGGCGCTCATTAGCAAACGGTCCGCAGAACCGATACCTAAATTAGGTATCGGTTCCACAGAACCGGTTGAATCGGCTGAATCCCACCATTGCATAAACCTAACATATCTTGCTCTCTATGAAATTTGTGGGAAATTTTGTACAGATTTCCATCGTTCTGTTTTCATCAAACTATCATCGGAATTTTCCATTTAGACTTAATATTGTGACAATAGTTTTTCCGAAACAAAAATCACCAATAAATAAGGATTTTAATACCATTTAAAACCACTAAAATATTCAAATAGGGATTTTAGTCTTTTAAATCAAATTATAAAAGTAGTAAATTTAAAATTATTGAAGTGTTTTTGTACGCATAATGATCCTAAAATAGAGGCATATTTGGGAAAGCCATTATAAAATGTAAGTTATAATAATAATAAAAAAATCCACCTTGGATCTCTTTAACGAAAACAAAAAACTCCCTTATCGTTAAAGAACGCGTCCTATTAATTCCTTAATTATTCTGGCAGCAGGAAATTTTCATTTTCAGGAATATAACAGATTTAATTCACATTTACTCCCTAATCCCATTAAAGACTGGAATTAATTATTTTCTATGAAATACGAGTATTAGTCAAAACTAAATAAAACTCTTTGAAACCTGTGATCATTTTTGATCTCTTAATTTCAACTCAACATAATTTATCATTGAAACCCACGAAGGCGTTCCCACTCACAAATTTAACTTTTTCCCCCCCAAACATCAGAGTTTATCGACACGATAAAAGCATTCATTTATTTAATTAAGCTTTTATAGTTTCACTCATTCAAAGTTTTCGGTCTCCTTTACGACCCACTTTTTTAATTTGATCTCTATGGTAATCTCAGTAATTACGCAAACAAATAAAAAATATTTTTTCTTCGCTGGACAATTTAATTTATTCCTGAATTTCTCCTTCTACTTAAACTAATGGTTCACTTCTCTTAAATTGTTATAGTTTTAGTTTAAGAGATTTGTGGATTAATCCCAAAACTTTTAATAGCAAACGAAAATTCATTTTAAGTGTTCTTTCTTGATCGAAATTTTCTCGACTGAGCTTTCCCAGTCCCTTCTGAGGGTAATGAAAAGAAATTTTGTTGTTTCCTCGGCAATGAAACGGAAATTAAAATGCTGATAGATGTCTCCCAGGAACGATTTAAAAGAACATTCAGATGCAAATAAGGAAGAAATAGACATTTCAAAAGCTATTGATGATTCCTGCCTTTACATTGACTTGATTTTATTCTTGAAATCAATTCAAGTGGTAAACGGGATCTATAGGGGATATCTTTCGGTAGAAATATTTTCGGAAATCATAAATAATCCTTCGGAAACATAAAAATTTATCCATTTTATTGCAGAGGAGGACAGTGGACGCTTTCAAATAAATTTTTAACGGTTCATTTCTTATTCATCTTTACCACGTAGGATATTCGCGTTCACGAATCGTAATATTTTTATTTTAAAACACTTAAAATTTCTCCCGAGATTAACGATGGAACAAACATGCACAAAAAGGGATATAACTTCTTTAAATCCAAAAGATAAAGGACATCTTGTTTAGTTATGCTACTAAATATTTATTCTCTCACATAAGCAATGCTCAAAGTATTACAGTAAAACCTCGTTTATCTGGACTAACTGGGACCATAGGCAATCCGCATAATCCGGGTAATATGGGTAATAAGCAAAACAAAATCCTTAACTAAGCAGACCATTTATTGCGATAAAAAAACTATGTTTTGTAACAAAATTATATAGTATTGTTTACAAGACATTAAAAAATATAAAAATAACTTTTCTGAGTCAGTCCACGTCAACGTCCTATTACACTCTAGTAAAGCTTCTTGAAACTCAACAGAAAGCATTTCATTACCATAATTTATTGTACAATCTATGCAGGAACTGTAAATTGGATCAAACTAAAAAGTGAATATTTGGCGTACTTATAGTTACGTTCTTGCTATCGTAGTTAAAAATTATTATCTAACTAGCTGAAAACCCGCACTTCGCTACGGAGTACATTCAAATTAAATACAATGGTCAATGTATGCAATTAATGCCTATATATATATACATATATATATATATACATATATATATATATATATATTTATAATAAATACGATCTATATATACAATTGATGTAGAAAAAAAATCTATATTTATAAAAAAATCATAAGGGATATTTTTATAGACAAAATAATGTCCAATCGTCTGCCACATTAGCAAGAAAAAAAATATTTTTTGTCTATTTAGTTGTTATGCACGTGACGATAAATTTATTTAAAGTACCAGAAAAAGAAATCACGTGATCAGCATTTAATAAATTAAATTGTAAAAATTAATCTTTAAAAATTCACCAAAAATCAGAAAATAGAGGTAAAGATTCGAAAAAGATTTCATTTTAAAGGAATTTTTATGATCTCTCTCGTGATATAAATTTTATAACCCTCACATTATTATTTTAAATGCAAACTTAAAAAAGTTACTAAAACAACTTAAAAATTCAATTTAAAAAAATCTAAGGAGAATTTTTTAAAAATCTTTCTTAGTGCACCCCTACACTATAAGAAGAATTGCTATGCAAAATTTCAGCCCTTTAGGTCCAGCGGTTTGGTCTGTGCGTTGAAAGTCAGTGAGTGAGTTAGTAACGGAACTGTTTTATATATATAGACTAGCTGAAAACCCGTACTTCGCTACGGAGTACATTCAAATTAAATACAACGGTCAATGTATGCAATTCATGCCAAATATAAATATATATTATATGATAAATACGACGATCAATGTATACAATTGATGTAAAATATATATATATATATATTTATAAGAAAATCGTAAAGGATAATTTTATAGACAAAATAATGTAGAAGAAAATATTAAAATTAATTCTAATATAAAGAATACTAAAGAATATAGTACAGTTAATATAGTACAGTTTTTAGAACATTTCTTTTACTGTATTTTAATATTTTTTTGGATAATGTCCAATCGTCTGCCGCATTAGCAAGGAAAAAAAATATTTTTTGTTTATTTAGTTGTTATGCACGTGACGATAAATTTATTTAAAGTACCAGAAAAAGAAATCACGTGATCAGCATTTAATAAATTAAATTCTAAAATTCAATCTTTAAAAATTCACCAAAAATCAGGAAATGGAGGTAAAGATTCGAAAAAGATTTCATTTTAAAGGAAATTTTATGATCTTTCTTGTGATATAAATTTTATAACCCTCAATGTTTTATTTTAAATTCAAACGCAAAAAAAGTTTAAAAAACAGCTTAAAAATTTAATTTAAAAAAATCTAAGAAGAATTTTTGAAAAATCTTTCTTAGTGCACCCCTACACTATTAGAAGAATCGCCATGCAAAATTTCAGCCCTTTAGGTCCAGCGGTTTGGTCTGTGCGTTGTATGTCAGTCAGTCAGTGAATGAATGAATGAATGAATGAATGAGTCAGTTACGGAACTGTTTTATATATATAGATGTGAACATTAAATTAAAAAAAAAAGTCTACAAATCTGATCCCGATCATCCGGAGATCCGGATAAACGAGATTTTACTGTATATACAATTGAAAACTTATAAACTGACAAAATACAACAACTTATGCTAAAATGTGCGGCGCCCACAATCGCATAGTTGTTAATGTCGTGAGCTGCCACGGTGTGGGCTTGAGTTCAAATCCCAGAGTAGGTTATTTCCGTGTCGTCCCGCTCAAAGGGAACAATGCTGGCTCGCCTAAATGGTGCTCCCATCATAGAGTATCCAGCAAACCAGCGATGAATAACGAAAAGCGAATGTCTCCCGACGAAGTTTCTCCGCATTAGGAAAAAGGTTTGCTTAAGGATACGTAATTTTCGTACTTACGGAATAAATGTGAAAATTATTTATTTTACTACTTTACAGTGAAAAATTGGTGATAAACTGCTTTTTAAGCGAAATTAGGTAATAATAGCAGTAATTTATTACCATGTTTTTATTAACTCGCTTTCTTGTTTGTTTGTTTGTGTGTGTGTGTGTGTGTGTGTGTGTGTTTGTCCGGTACAAAATCTTGCAATCGATTTTTAACTAACTTCCCGACTAGCTAGACATTTGAAACTTCTAGAATAGCTCAGAACACGATGACAATGCATTATTTTAATACTGTTAGCCATCTTTAAGCAGAATTGAATTATTTTTCAGCTAATTTTGTTTTGTAGACTGATGCAGCCATCTATCGGCCGGGACGGGAACGAAAAGTTAAACGCAAGTTAACTTCCAATTAACTTCATTTTCTTTCAAGTTGATGTGATAATTCATCAAAATTTTTTAAAAAGTATTTATTAATACATAGAATTGTCAAGTTTATATGATTCAAAAGAAAATTTAAAAACATGGTATATAAAAAGTTCTTTTTATCTTGTAATTATTAACATAATATTATGCTGAAGACAGCAGCAGAGAACAGTTTAACCTTTAGCTTACGGGGCCAATTTTTTCCGATTCCATCTTTACAACGAGAAATTTCATACCCCCTTTGTAAGAACGGCCATTAAGGGGGTTATCTCTCTGTATATATATATATATATATATATATATATATATATATATGCATACATATACATACATACATATATATATACATACATACATATACATATAATATATATATTCATTCTTGGGATACATACTATTCTACCCCGTAAGGAGAAGGTTAAACAAATTGAGAGGTTCCCGTTGAAAAGAGGATCAGTGCCAAAATTTCCGAAGAGTATTTTTTCACAGAGTTTTGTCCAAGGCTAATGGCGTGGAAAATGAGGTAAGTGCCTAGCTAGTTTGGTTAAGTTCTGAGCTAGGTACTTTCCTCCTTCGCCATTAGCCTTGGAAAAAACCCTTGTATCAGTGATAAAATACTCGTCGGAAATTTTGGCCCTTGCCCTGTTTTCAACGGGAACGCCACAATTGACTTTACATACGACGACATACAACGCAACAAACGAAGTCTACTAGCACATTGGCAGATTGCTTTTGTCCATCTCTAGCCGCAACCATTCCAACGTCACCTTTGACACACCGATTTCTTACTGGAAAGCTTCTCTAGACTACCATTTTTTGAAGAAATACCACGAGATTTCACAGACAGCTAATTACAGTTGTCAGCCAAGAGGCTCTTGTTGATGTTATACAGATTTTAATTGCAACGAAATGCTGTTACCTTAACTTTGCAAATGCAGCTGTACAAAGCATCTATAGTCCCGTTAACAGCGTAGATGCTGAGAGATATTTTAGTATGTACCACATAGAAATTAATGACAGAAAGCAAAGACTCAAAGAAGAGAATGTGGAGACTACTACAATGTTAGCTTTTAACTAAGAATTTTGATACTTACCTATCCAAATAAGTAAAATTGTGTTTTTTTTTAATAAATGCAAAAGTTTTGAATTTATATTTTTTTGTAAATAAATGCAAAATTTCTATTTTTTTTGCGAAATTTCGATATTTTTTATGCGAAATTTACGTACCACTAAGAGTTATAATGCGTGAGTTCCCCCTGATTATCCCTTATAGATCTCCAGAGAAAGCTTCATTAGCAAATACACTGCTGGCCACTGTAAATGCAACACCCTGAAGGAAACATGCAAATAACATGAAATTTACAACATGCATTAGCGGAGGTGAGATATGCAAATGATTAGAATTTCAGCGCAGACGCACATCAAGAGCGCCTGTGGCGCCACTTCAAAGCGGTATTTAAGGCTTGGAGATTTCGACGATTTCAAGTTCGGCAATTGTGTTTTTCTTGTGGTTATTTTAAAAAAAACGATCAATTATGCCTCGTCGAAAACAGCGATCATCTTTTGATCAAGTATCTGAGTTCGACAGAGGAAGGATAGTGGCCTACCGAGATTGTGGATTATCTTTCAGGGAAATCGGTAGTCGTGTTGGACGAAACCAAACAACTGTAATGCGGATATGTGATCGTTGGATGCAGGAGGGTACGACGGACCGGCGTGTTCGATCGCATCCACCTCAGCCCACCACTTCACGTGATGACAGGCAAATTGTGCGCATGGCAGTGACGGATCGCTCAGTCACATCACGAACCATAGCACAGCACATGCAGTCTGTAACGCATCATTCAGTGTCTGCGCGTACCATTCGACGCCGTTTACAGCAGAGTGGTCTGTCCGCAAGACGTCCATTGCTTTGTCTACCCTTGACGCAGAACCACAGACGTCTCCGCCGCCAATGGTGCGATGACAGAAGGATGTGGACGGCAGAATGGAATGAAATTGTCTTTACTGACGAGTCACGCTTCTGTCTGTTCTGTCTGCAACACCACGATGGTCGCATTCGAGTCTGGAGACACCGTGAAGAGAGGATGCTGAACAGCTGCGTTATGCACCGCCACACTAGTCCTGCACCGGGTATTATGGTATGGGGTGGTATTGGATATCACTCTCGCACACCTCTAGTACGCATTGCCGGTACTTTAAACAGCCAGCGCTACATCTCCGAGGTGTTGGAGCCAGTTGTCCTTCCTTACCTTCAGGGCTTGCCCACAGCCATATTTCAACAGGATAATGCGCGACCACACGTGGCACGCATTGTCCAACGGTTCTTCGTCAATCGCCAGTTTGAATTGCTTCCCTGGCCGCCTCGCTCTCCGGATCTTTCGCCGATAGAAAACATGTGGTCCATGGTTGCTCTACGATTGACCCAGATTCCATCCCCAGCTGCCACAGCAGATCAACTTTGGCAACGTGTGGAATCTGCTTGGTCTGCTGTACCCCAAGAACTCATCCAAAGTCTCTTTGAATCAATGCCGAGGCGTGTGGCAGCGGTGATCTCCAACATTGGCGGCTACTCTGGCTACTGATTTTGGCAGGAACCACACTTCACAGAAGTCTATAAATTTAATCATTTGATACTTGGTCAACATGTTATCTACAAAATGAATTTTGTTGTGATATCTCTTGTCTTTCTTGGTGTTGAAATTTGGGTGGCCAGCAGTGTATATACATCTCTAGCGTAACCAGCAGCCATGGACCTAGGTTTAATACCCGTTTAGGCTCCTCAGCAATGTATAACTGATATGGAAATGAAATGGGGAATTTGTAAGGAAAAATGCCAAATGCGGAATTTCCCTAAATTTTTACTGGTGACTAACATGGTGCAGTTATTCAGCTCACAACGGAAGCAACTATGGTCTTTTTTCTATTTGACTTTTTTGAACATTGGGATTTATCGGCTATAGTCTTTTGAACTATCGTCAGCTTGGTATTATGTTTATCAGGAATAGCGGTACAAAATTTAAACAAAATAAATCACAAAAACAAAATAAAACAAGAACCCACACTTGGACATTTTTTATAACTCTTCTCTTTTGTAACGTTTCTCAGTATTAATAAAAAAGGTATCACAAAAATAATTATTACAAAAAATCAGTATTATAAAAAAAGTGTTTTACATGTATCAGTCATATTTAAAACCGCGTGAGATGACTAAATTTCAACAAACAGGGTTGACGTGGAATACAAATATGAAAATCGTAGGCGGTATAATTTGTTTAGCATTAAGTTCAGCCAAAATATTAAACTGTTGTGAAGCTTTAAGAATCTTCCTCTCATTGCGAAGTTCTAATGTCTCTTAACACTAAGTTAGTAATTCGCAAATTGAAAAAAATATGTTATGCGAAATACGCATTAATAATCTCTATATATAAAACAGTTCCGCACCTGACTGACCGACAGATAACGCACAGATCAAACCGCTTGACCTAAAGGGCTGGAATTTTGCGTGGTGATTCTTCTTATAGTGTAGGGGTTCATTAAGAGAGATTTTGAAAAATTCTTCTTAGATTTTTTTAAATCAAATTTTTAGGCTGTTTTTGTAACATTCTTTAAAGTTTGCATTTAAAATTATAATCTGAGGGTTATAAAATTTATATAACGAGAAAGAGCTTAAAAATTCCTTTAAAATGAAATCTTTTTCGAATCTTTACCTCCATTTTCTGATTTTTGGTGAATTTTTAAAGATTAATTTTTAGAATTTAATTTAATAAATGCTGATCACGTGGTTTCTTTTCTACTTGTGATATGTTAAACTAATTATGTGTCACGTGCAAAACAACGAAATAGACAAAAAAAATTTTTTTTTCTTGCTAATGCTGTACACAATTGGACATTATTTAAAAAAAATATTAAAATACAGTAAAAGAAATGTTCCTCAACCTGTACTATATTTTTTGGTAAGTTCAATTATATTCAATTTGAATATCTTCTTCTAGATTATTTTGTCTATAAAAATATCCGATACGATTTTTTTAATATATATATATATATTTATTTATTTATTTATAAAAAAATCGTATCGGATAATTTTATAGACAAAATAATCTAGAAGAAAATATTCAAATTAAATCTAATAGAACTTACAAAAGAATATAGTACACTTTGAGGAACATTTCTTTTATTGTATTTTAATATTTGATATATCGCTCACTGCTTTCAACAACGTCATATCTCAAAAATCGGTGATTTTTAGTTATGTTTGTTTTCAGAATGTCTTGAATGAGTAGTACATCCCTGCAAAATCGTTATATCTCACCACTCAATATTTAGCCACTAGAAAGCAGAATTAAAATTTATTTTCAATATATTTCAATGTACTTTCAAACTTTCAAATCACCCTCCTGAAAAATCTTATTTGTTTAGATATGACGTTGTTGAAAGGAGTGAGCTATATATATATATATATATATATATATATATATATATATATATGTCGGACTTGACTTCTACTCCCATACTATTTAATTTAAATCCGAACCTCTTTTGTATCATGATGCAGTCGGTGAACAGGTGGTGACGCTTATCCTCTAAATATTTCCATCAAACCATGTTATGTTGATACCAAGCCATAAAAAAGTCCAATGGATGTTCCCAAACATATTTATTAACTTCCAATTAATAACTCAACTCCATCAAACTAATTCTCAATATCCCACCCAATTTAAATCTGTGCGCCTAACAGCATAAGTCCTTTCCATTCCCTAGTTATCCATGGCTCTGCCGATTTTCTTTGTTTCAACTTTAAAACCGACGCTTTATGACGCTCATTACTTATGCGGAATGTCATATCGTACATGTTCTTTTGCTAAACTAAGCATTTTCTTAGCGGCAAACTGCAAGGCTATACGTCTACCTAAAATTCTCCTCGGTTCTTCGGAGATTGAATCAAGTCGAACCCACTAATTCTATTTTCACTGCAATGCCTTATGCCGCTTATTTGAACTCCCAGACTTTTAAATTGTTAATCCTATATTTTACTAACTAATATCCCGTTTTAAAGTCGCGCGATCGCCCCCCCCATATTTTTAGCCTCACAACTCCCCCCCCCCCGTCCCTCTGAAGGCGTGCACACAAAGAGAATGCCAACTCTCTGCAGCAAGTCACTCTGCAGGAGAGAAAACTAAAATTAAAATTAAATCCTAACTGACAAAATGCTGAACAGGGATGCAGTATCTATTCAACAACATTAAATATTAACCCTAACTACTGAAACTTACTCTAATTCTAACCTGAGCCAGCCCACTTAAAATAACTAAATTAAATTAACATTTACGATTGGAATAGGGCGATCGTTCTCCTGAAGGCGTGCACACAAAGAATGGCCAGTTCCCTGCAACACGTCTCCAGAAGAGAAAAACAACTAAAATTAACTTAATTAATCTTCAACTGAAAATTGCCGTGCAGGGCGGTACCTTCCCCACACAACAACCCAGAGAAACTCAACTAACTTATTTTAATTACGACTTGATTCAACAACATTAAAATTAACTTAATTTCCCCTAAATATTTAAACATCTAATTAAAAAAACTAATATTATTATTCTTATTTACTAAATTCGTGCACCTAACCCCATGGAGCTGAGAAACATACAAGTTACAAAAATGTCTCCATTCGAGACAGAAGTTACATTGAATCCTTTAAAATATTATGACAACAATAACACAGCAGTAACTATTAAAATATCAAAATTAATTGTAAAAGAATATTATATCAACATTATTAATGGAACACTAAAATTAAATTTAATAAACACAAAATGTAACTTGAACTTGTAAGAAAATGGTAATTAAAATTTCTGTGAACACCCACACTATTACTCGTAGCTCAAGAAAAACAAACTTTGTGCAGAAGTACCTTGAGTCCATAACCTAGAAAATGCTGAGTCCTGACTTTACAAAATTGATAAAGTTCAGTGTTCTTGGACACATAGTTCTTGTAGAAAATTGGGGTGTCACAAAACTTCATACAAAATAATTTTATTTATAACACTATTATTAGAATTTAAAACCCTTCCTCAGATGTCTGTTACGGTGGTCATACTCCACAACAGCACTGGGAAATTTATTAACAGCTTTCAGCGTATCATCGGGGATACCTGATTCCTCCGAAACTTCAAATTTGACACAAAGAAATCAATAGTGAAAAATAATCTTATTACATTCTAAATTTTCTCGTTTTCACCATGATGTACAAAATTTTTTACCTCTGAGTTTTACAAAATAATGAAGCATGTCTTTACACTCATGCTTATCTGAAAATTACAGGGAGACCTCCAAGATAGCCAACAAACCAAGTGGCAACCAAAAACACACAAGAAAATAAACATCAAATTATTAATACTAAAAAAGAATAAACAAATTAAAAAGATCAAATTTAAGTGCTTTACACTAAAAAAAATACACAATATTTATCAATATGAAAAAGTCAAATCATTGAGGTATGAAATTAACTTTCATTAAAACACTTTCCTATACATTTTAATACCATAAACTTTTCATTTCATTCCAAACCAATTTAAATACCCTACTCAAGTTTGAAGTAAACATGGTTGAACTCATGCTTAGTTCTGCTTCTAAACACAAATTGATAAAATATGTCAATACATTCACATTTTGATCAAAACTCACAATTCTACCAATTTCAAAAATTAAAACTTCAGACCTTACATCTTTACCAGTGCAAACTGAATTCCCTACCTCACTAAACATTACTTATCAAAATAAATTTATATTAAGACAATAAAAATACACTTATAAAATTATATCCAAAATTTTCAATTATATACACTTGACAACCGATATGCAATATACCGAAAATAAACATTATTAATCAATAAACCTTAAAAATTTTTACAAAATGACGAGACTGCCAACAGCAACAAAATCAAAAGCACATTTTAATCCTAATATGTTCTAAAATTTTCCAATAACTATACCAAAACTCATAAATTTTCAAAACATAATGAAATTACAATTTTCAAAATTTTACCAATACTTATTACTAATACTCTGCTATCTAGCTTTCCTCCCCCCCCGAAAACAAAACAGGATTGACTGGAGGGATCATCCCCAGAAATCAATTTTCAACATGTACTTAATTTATACAATATTAAAATTTTCATTTTCATACCAATAGTTTCAAATGGTGAGAACATTTTTTTTTTTTTACTCAATTTTAAATCGTCACCAAAATTTCCAATATTTTCACAAAATTTTCGCATTTTACATATAATAGTTACTTATTTCAATTTTCATCAATACCATTTCAATTTAAAAATTTCAATACCTTAATGTCAAAAATAATTTACATCTTCAACTTGTACAATTGCAAATTTAACCATTTAAATCATGTTTTCATATTTTTTTAAAACTCGTTTTTATTTCTGTTTATTGTAATTCGTTTTAAATTTCTTACCTTAACCTTGAATTTCTTGTACAACATTTTACAAATTTTAGTGATCCTTTGATGAAGAAATTTGCTCGGTACATTCCAATTTTCGTTAAATTTTTGGCAGTCCCGGAGAGCAATGGAAAACTTGTTTCGCACACATCCTGGAATATTCTGAAAGTTCACCTTTAATTTTCGAAACGCTGACTTGAAGCTCGCACATACATAAATTTCTTGTTTTTGAAAAATTCCTTAGTGTTATTACACAGCCCACAAAATTATTCTTGAATTGAAAAAAAAATTTTGGCACAACACTTTTAGACGACGTACTCAACAGCCTTGTCGCCGCCATTTTTAAAAAAAATTAATTGATTGCTGTTTCGATGTATTTTTGAACGATTCCACGAAATTTGTTGCAGGAAAAATTTTAATGATGTTATCCTTTGATGAGCACTAAAAATAACACCGAGCACAAACTTGAAACACTCTTGTTTTTATTTTAACGATGAGCAGCCGAAGATTTTTCTTTTTTTTTTTTTAAAATGATGAAATTTGGGTTTCTGTAATCCAGCGTTGATAACCTTCGTTACCGGCTCTTGATGATGTCTCTCTCGCTGTCCATAGTTTCCTCCAAAGTTTTCTCTTCTTGGTCTGAAAAAATTTCTTTCTTGGTTGTCTTCACTGTAATTGCTTTCAAATTGTCTTGACTGGGGTCTGGTGTTGTTTCTTTCTCTCCAGTGCTGGAATCCGGCTGTCTGCTCTACACATCCAAAGTCTCTTGTTTTTTCATTTGTTTCTCTTATTTCTTTGACTGCAATGTATGGGAAAATCATTTTTGCTATTGCATGCCAATCTGTTGGTGAGTCCATTTTTTGTAGACTCAGGAGCGTGCACATTGCTGGTGGTGTATCCATATTCATGGCTTCTATTATTTCTTGTTCGTCTTTTCGTAGAGAATTCCCTAATTCCACTTTTTGTTGGTAATATTCTAAAAGATTTCCTTCAGCTGTCAATTTCATGCTTCTAAAGTCCTTTTCCATTTCTTGTCTGCTTCTTGAAAAAACGGCAATGAGATTTTTCTTTATTTCTTGATAAGTCTTTTTGTAAAGTTGCGTTGTAATTATAAACTGTTGAATCTCACTGTCTACGTAAGTTAATAAATTTTCTCTTCTCCAGTCAACGTCCAGCTCTAAATCATTTGTTTTTTCTTCAAACATTGTTATCCAGGGCAAAATGTTCTTGAAAATTTTCGTTTCATATTTCGGTAATATTAATTTTGTTTCTTGTAACATTCCCTTGTTACTTGTCTGTTCGCTGCAATCATTCAATGTGAGAACTGTTCCTTTTTCAAGTCTTTCACTTGCTTCTTTTTCACCTTTATTCACATTTTTATTTTGATTATCGTCGTTGACTGTTGCACTATCGTAGTTTCCTTGCTGCTTAACCTTCGGTTTATTCATTTGTATTTTTGACAAAATTCTTCACTGACAATGTAAAGTCTCCTGGCTTCAATTTCACAAAAGAATTTCCCCTGAAATTACAACAAGGGGCAAGATTGAAAATGCAATTTCAGCTTCAGCATATAAAAATCGACCTGACTCCAAAGTTCCAATCCGATCAAAAATTTTTTTGTTAAAGACGAATATTTTTACGTCGGAGCTCACGAATTTCAATTTTTTATGAGAGAGTAACACTTTTTGAATGAAAAGACGAGTGGTTGCTTCACGACGTCGGCCTTCCCGAAATGAAAAAGAAAATCTCAAATCCGCACAGGACTGTCCATGTCGACTGATGACAGAGTTCGTTGTCATGGGTTATTAATTAATGAAATGCTATCGGGCACAGCTATGAAGATACACGACATAGTTCCATTAACTGGTTTTTATTCCATTACGTTTTGTCCAGAGCTCCGACACTGTTCATCAAACCACTCCACTGGAAATCTCTCATGAAGACGTATATGTTACCTCTCTCAAACTTAAGTGCCGACTGCCTAGTTTCTTTTGTCATTCTCCCGCTCAAACTTTTTGCTTAGTCAGATCGAATGTTCTGTAACTTTCTTCGTTATGTAATCTCCTTACGTAAATTGCTCCTGCCGAAAAATATCTCTTTTCTGAACAGCACCCGTCTAGTGGCACCCCCTATTGCTATTTTTTGCTATTAACAACCCTTCTTCTTTTATGGCGAACTTTCGTGAGTTAATAATTGTTGATTATAAATTCCCCTTTTTCCCTAACAAAAGCCCCCCTATATTTTAGTTTTTCCTTACATATATATATATATTCTTTTACTGTATTTTAATATTTGATATATACACTGATGTGCCACTGAATTAGGGATAGCAAAGACTATGCAAATTGTGTAGCGCTGCGTATCATGTATGCGCAAGTGAGGGCGCTGTGGTAACTGTATATACAGCGCGTACTGTGGTTGTTCTGAATTAGTTGTTGGAATTGCCAGTATGGGTAAACTGCCTGATTTATACGCCTTCGATCGCGGACAAATCGTAGGTGTGCGACGCATGGGCCAAACAATTTCCGAAATCGTCAAACAGCTAGGATTTTCAAGGTCGACAGTGTCAAGAGTATACCAAGAATACATGGATGGTGGAGAAAAAACTAGCGATCTGGCAAACTGCAAATTACAATTAGCCTTGACAGTGCGTGGTGAGAGACGGCTCAGGCGTATTGTACGTAGCCAGCGAAGCCAAACATTAGCTCAAATTACCACCCAGTTTAATGACGGTGCCAGTCGTACAGTCAGTAAACGGACTGTGCAACGCTCGCTTCACCGTATGGGTTTCGGGAGCCGTCGACCTACGAGAGTACCATTGCTCTATACTCGCCATCGGGCTGCACGTCTTGCCTGGGCAAGAGAGTATAGAGACTGGAGTGTAGAGGACTGGAAACGAGTAACATGGAGTGATGAGTCTCGATTCCGACTACTTAACGCCGACGGGAGGCTGAGAATATGGCGTCAGGCTCAAGAAGCCATGGATCCTGCATGCCTGGCTGGAACTGTACAAGGGCATGGTGGCTCAATCATGGTCTGGGGTGTTTTTTTCGTGGCACAGTTTGGGATCTTTGGTGCGTGTACCAACCTCTCTCAATGCAATTCGGTACGTAGAGTTGCTGGATGATCACCTCCATCCGTTTATGCTTTTCTGTTATCCGCACGGTAATGGAGTTTTCCAGCAAGATAACTGTACCTCTAACAAGTCCCGGTTGGCTACTGGCTGGTTGGATGATCATTCCTCTGACTTCTCTGTCATGAATTGGCCACCTAGAAGCCCAGACTTAAATCCTATTGAGCATCTTTGGGATGTTTTGGAACAAGGCGTGAAAGGCCATCACACAGCACCAAAGAACCTTACTGAATTATGGACAGCTTTAGCCAATATTTGGCAAGCCATTCCCGTGGAACGTTTCCAGAAACTTGTTGAATCTATGCCTCGTCGTGTGGCAGCCGTTATCAAGGCCAGAGGGGGCCTAACTCGTTACTAGGTAGGTATCCCTAATTCAGTGGCACTTCAGTGTATATATACATATATATGTATATATATTATATATATAGGCATTAACTGAATACATTGACAGTTATATTTAATTTAAATCTACTCCGTATCGAAGCACGGGTATTCAGTTAGTGAACTCATAAAACCCTTTACATCAGCATAAGATGGACTGGGGAAAAATGTCTTTCGGTACCGAGACACTCGGCATATGAAAGGGCCGTACCAATGAAAGAGTTGTAAATGACATCCGAGTGTGTGAGTTATCATTTTATTTTTTGGGCGTCAATAATTTTTTTATTCAAGTTCTCTTTTCAATTGTAATCGTTACGAAGCGTTTGCAAAAGCCTCAAACCTGCACCAGATGGTCCCGAGATGAAGAAACAATTTTTATTCGTAGTTCAGACTTTATAAACAACAGAACCTTATGATCTCATTAACACGGGATTCAACCTACTCTGTAACTAAGAGAAGTTGTCTGCGAGGAAAAGTTCGTACATGGGCCGCTGAACTGTAGTCAAGCGATTTCATTTCCGCTGAAAGAAGAAAAAAAATGGAGACTACTGTCAACGGTGCTGTGTTGGACTCTTGGAACACAGAGGGCTGAGATTAGAATTGAAATTTTAATGGTAAAAGTAAGTTTCTTTTTCCACCCTAATGGCCTGTTCACATAGAATCCGTCAGCGTAACCGTTACTCGTATTGACATATTTTAAACCAATCACAGGCCTTAACAATTATTGCTAATCGTTTGGACGTTTGTAATTGGTTAAATATATTTAAATACGAGTAACGTTGACGCTGACGGATTGTATGTGAACAGGCCTTTACAGTAACTGCGTTATTTGTAGACTCAAGACTGGTCTTTCATTTCGTTTATCTTTTAGTATCTATTCGATATCTAACACAGGAATAATTGGGGGTAGTGATGCGACATCGATAAAAAAACATCGATGTTTTGAAACATCGATATTTAATATTAAAACATCGATGCTAATAAAACATCGCCCAAAAACCATCGATGTTTTAGAACATCCATTTTTTAAAACTGATTTAGTAACCTCTAACATTAATGTTACTTCCGTTAGTCGTGGGAGGAGGGGGTGATTTAATTTTAGTCTCTGATTGGGCAGACACAAATGACAAAAACTTGGTTGCTTTGGACTACTTTGATGACTCAAAATTTTCGTTGTAAATACCGGCATGTTTTTCCTTCAAATGTCCAGATAAATTCGTGGTATTGCCAGAAGTTTTGAGGGACTTAATGCAAATATTGCATTTTGTCAATTTGTCAGTAGTTTTGTAAAAATATTTCAAACAGTACTTTTGGGAGGCATCTTACTAATAATATTAACGTCAACTTATATAAAACCAGAACAAGACAAAAACTTAAATGGATGCACTCGTGTATATACTATTTGTAAAATAAAACCCCATGGAAGGTTCTGGAGTGTCAGGAACATTCCAAGCGCTCTGATTGGTTTATTGGTTGTTAATTGCCATTTGTCTCTTTGCTAAGGAATCATTCCCCCTTTTGTATTCGTCCTTTTCAGAATTCAGACTTACATTTACTGAGTGTGAAAATTATGCTACGTGGTAATTTTTTTTTATTACGGTAATTTTTCATTTAAAAAAAAACATCGAGCACAAAACATCGATGTTAAAAAAACATCGGCTTCAATAAATCGATGTTTAAAACATCGATGTTTTTATCAAAACATCGATGTTTTGAAAACATCGACATCGATGTCGCATCCCTAATTGGGGGTAGTTCGAAAAGTAGGTAAAAACTTAAATAAACAATTTATTACAAGGAAGTATTACTGTCATTTGAATCCATTCTGGGCCCGAGGTAGCCTAGTGGTAGCTTAGAGGTAGCCCCTTTCGGAGCTGAGGGGGCTCGGTTCGAATCCCGACAAGCGCCATTAAATACATTCGTGTCTAGGCTGGATATGGGCACGTTAAATCTGCGGACCGTGAAGTTCTTATATGAGACTAGAGAGGGTGGGAGAGGGTACGATCACCCCAGATGTCGCTCCTGGGGATGCTCGGTAAAAATTGAGCTGGCATCTGGCTAAATCCGGCTCCGACCCTTGTGGTGCCATTCTAAACCGAAGCCGCACCCTTCAACCCGTTAGCCTATATGGACCTGGTCAGGAATACTTCCGGTCAGAGTACATTAAAAACAACATATTCATTCTGATTTGATCTTATGTTTGAAATTCTTAAACTTAAGAACACAGCAGAATGTTTCATGTAATTTCAAGGGAGGATGAAGTGCTTGTAAAACTGTGCAACTATAATCCTCTATACAAAAATTCTCCATAAAAATTTTATAATGACTGAAGCAGGGGGATGCTCCATTCTTCCCCTCTCATGTAGAGGGCGAATGTAACCATAAGCTCGGGTAAGCTCTCTAACTGGAAATATGCTTTTAGGCTTTTTACAAAAACTGTAGATAGGAAAGCTTTATATATATAATAGCCGTTGTCTCTGTATATCACTTCCGGGCTGTACTCATCTTTCAATTGAAGCCCTCAGTAAACAAACAGCGGGTTAGGCTTAATTTCAATTTCAGATGTGGATTAGAATTTTTTCTTACCTAAAAACTAATATCTTCTCCATCAAATCACGTTTGTTCAGCCTATTTTTCGATAAAACATTCAGAACTATAAAAATTGGATGCTTTTAGCTGTATATTTAAGAGTTTTTAAAAATTTGTTTACTTCTGCGATGAATTCTGAAAGTAAACAAACTTGAATATGAATGAATCAAGTAGCTCAAGTATTCATATCGCGTAGTGAGCTGTAAATAACTGGATGGCAGTCTACTACTCCAATCGCATGAAAAACTAAATAAATAAAAAATAATGAAAGGGTTTGCTTTTACAAGGTGTGGATTAAATGCAATATTGTTAGATAATTCGGGATATTTTTTAACTTTCATATACTTTTTCCATTATGACGTCATTATTAGTATTATGACGTCAAAATGACGGGTTACCTTCTAGTATGTAAATACTTGTGTTGCATGAAATGAAGAGCATGAGATACAATGAAAATTATAATGAATTTCAAAGAGTTTAAATTTCTTCACGTGATTCTTATTTAGGTTAGCATATTCTGTTTCTTTGTTTTTTACACACATGGGATATTGTTTAAACATCATAGAATATTTTCAGGAAATTGTTGCTCAGATAAAAATGTACTGAAATAACATTTCATCAACGCTTAATAAGTGAACTGTTATAAATTTTAACGCTTTAACTCATTAATAATATCAATAACAAGGAATTATCTCGTAATGTGATGAAACATTAGATCTAAATCTCTCATTTTTTTTAAAAACTTCAATTAATTTTTAATTCGAAACTGAACAAATTTAGGAAGTTGTAAATATCTTATTTCTTTGCTGTTAAGAGGATGGTTCACATTAAAATTAAAACATTTAATTAACTCGGATGAAATTCTTTACCTTTTAAACAAAATTTGTCCGATTAATTAATTTTAATCTCGTACCTTTACTAGATACCAACAAATAAATCTTGTTAATCAAAAAGAAACTCATTAATAATTGAAAGGAAATTGAATGATATGTTAGTTAAGCTTTACATTTCCCCCCAAAGGACATATTTAATCAAAACAAGTATCATAAGATTATAACTAAATGAGATGTGGTTTTGTTTTCAGTTTATAAAGTTTATTCTTTAATTAGATGTGATGCAAGCAGGCAGTTTATATGCATGAACTTTATAGATTAATACTCGTAGATTTGTCCCTCTATTTTTCCAGACAAAATGATTAAATTAAAATAAACATTTTTGTTTACTCACAGTCACTTGCAATCAAGATAGTATTTCTCCCTTTAATTAGACACTTTAAATTTATAGACGCTGTTTATATACATTAATATACATAATCTTTTTTATTCTTAGTAAAAATTGTCTTGAAATGAAAGACTTTCTGCTAAATGTTGCAAGTGTAATTTATATAAAAACATACAATTTGTGCGTAAATAATCTCTCCAATGTCCTCTCATCTATTATAATTGAGATCTGATAATGTATAAATAATTTATCAACCTAGTTTATATTTAACTAATTAAAATAAGGCATGTTTAAGTTATCTGACTAAGTATAGGAAATTGCAATATTTGTTTTATGAAGAGAAATATTACTTCGTGCATTTCTCTCTCCCTTTCACTCTGATATTTGGGTCAAAGAAGGTTTGATTTTCTTAAATGCGAAATGCAAACTGAGAGTGAGTACAATTTTTAATGCAAAATATTTCTTAAAACTTTGTAATTTTTTATGCATTCTATCCGTATTAGAATAGGTTTCAACGTAATAATCTTAGACGTTAAAACATTCGTCACTTTGGGGCAGAATTTCCGGGCTATCTTCTTCATAGAAATCTGTCCCCTGAGTCTTGAGTTGCCTCTGTGAAATTATATTTTGCAAAAAGTGCAAAGGATCTCCAGGCATTTTAATTTTTCCTTTTTTGCTTGCAAAGTGTCTGTGTTATTTAACATTAATCGTATAACATCCTTCGCTTAACTTCGAACTCATTTCTTAACTTAATCAATTTTGAGACATGAAACGCAAGGAGCAGAAAGGCCGTCACCAGCCACACAGCAGATGAGTAGAGTAAAAAAATCTTATCATTTTTGATTTTACCTTTTCATCCCTATATCTGTTATTATTTATATTAGCGAATATCATGGTGTTACGACCAATGTTCATAAACTTCCTGGATACAAGATTAGGTGCCTCATGTGTTTGCTTTGAGGTGTACGTTCTTGTTCTTTAAGAACCAGAACAGATAAATCCCAAAAAGAAAATCAAAATTCTAAATAGAACTGATGAGAAATATAGAATGTTCTTCCATACATCATAAAATCAAAAGTAAAAACGTGGCTGACAGAAAAATCTCAGAGTAGGAGACTGCTTGCAAATCGAGGATTACACCAGATATTGAAATTTCAGCCTAACAAGAACACCATGTTTGTCCCTATAGTTGCATTAACAATCACTCCCATTCTAATGTGAGTACCCTGCTGTTAATAAATTTTATCTCGATATAATTGCATCTCATATGTATGACATAATTGTATGATATAATTGTATCTCAATACTGCATTTCCCCCATTTAAAAAACTTCATAGAATATTGCAATGGGACGCGGTTTCGCATCTCAAGCAACAGACATGTGGCCCCGTGCGATCTGGGAATTCAGCGATGTGGCCGTATAGTACTGAAAGGCCAAAGACTCCAACTGTAAATTATTTGGACTGGATTGTACGCTTGATTGAACCTTACCGATTGTAAATCTATGGCTGCAACAAATATTGAGACTTTAACCTAAGATAACACCATGTTTCTCTTTAAAGCTGCATTGGAAATCATTCTTATTGTGAGTACCCTACAAATAATGAATTTCATATCTATATATATAAAACAGTTCCGTAACTGACTCATTCATTCACTGACTGACATACAACGCACAGACCAAACCGCTGGACCTAAAGGGTTGAAATTTTGCATGGCGATTCTTCTTATATTGTAGGGGTGCACTAAGAGAGATTTTTGAAAAATTCTTAGATTTTTTTAAATTAAATTTTTAAGCTTATTTTCAAACATTCTTTAAAGTTTGAATTTAAAATAATAAATTGAGCGTTATAAAATTTATACCACGAGAAAGATCATAAAAATTCCTTTAAAATGAGATCTTTTTCGAATCTTTACCTCTATTTTCTGATTTTTGGTGAATTTTTAAACATTAATTTTTAGAATTTATTTTATTAAATGCTGATCACGTGATTTCCTTTTCTGGTACTTTAAATTAATTTATCGTCACGTGCATAAGAACTAAATAGACAAAAAATATTTTTTTCTTGCTAATGCGGCAGACGATTGGACATTATTTTGTCTATAAAAATATCTCTTACGATTTTTTTATAAATATATATATTTTTTTGTACATCAATTGTATATATTGATCGTCGTATTTATTATAAATATATATATATATATATATATATATATATATATATATATATATATATATATATATATATATATATTGGCATTAATTGCATACATTGACTGTTGTATTTAATTTGAATGTACTCCGTAGCGAAGTGCGGGTTTCCAGCTAGTGTGATTTAATTGTATACAATCACTGCATTTTCCCCATTAAATAGCATGAGCGATCGAACGTGCTTTCACATCTAATTCAACAGCTGTGTGACTCGAGAAAGTTTACGAATTCAGCGATGTGGTTTTTTAGTGCTGAAAGGCTGGAGACTCCTTTTTAAAATAAACTGAACTGAATTGTACTCTTATTTGAATCTCAAAATATTATATGAAAAAAATTGAGTTTTAAAAAAAAAAAATTCCTTTTCATGACTGTTGGATCTCGAAAGATGAATTCTTCGATCTGTTGCCCGAGTGGCATGGAAAATTGCCATTTTGAATGCCTTTCCTCACTCACTTTTAGAACTTTTTCAGAAATCTGAACTCCTAAAGTCAAAAATCGAACTGTTATTTATTATTCTGGAAATGAAATGTTTTTGTTTTAATTAGATACGATGAAGCTTTACCTTTTGATAAAAATTTCACTTTGCGTCTATAACATACATAATAAAGGGAAGTTCATGAGAAAAGGAATAAAACAGTATTTTTTTCAAGGTAAAAAGTAATTTATTCTTGAAAATATTTTGCTGGCCGTGCATTAGCCTCATACCTAATCAGAAATTTTATTGAATGTTTGTTTTATGCGATCGATTTTACATTACTCATTTTTAGTTAAGATGCATCTGAAGAAAACTTTAATTTTAAGCAGCTTCAAAAGATGTTTTTCTAAAATCAGTTTTAGTAATTTTTTTTCACCGTACATATTTTTGCCAATTTATACTTTTTATTTCAATATGTAAGTACCCTTTTCTACGAAAGATATTTATTTGTGTGTCAGCCTCAGGCTCGAAAGATTTCCTCTAACAATATTTTTTTTTTGAAATTTTACAGATACTTTCATTTATTTTTTATTTTTAAAGCATGTTGTTAATAAAATGATTTTTAAACAGGAAAAAAAAAATATTTCGATATATATCGATCTATTTATCTTCAGTCAAAAAATACGTTTTGTCGAATGCATCAAACAAAATGTTGTGTGGAAAAATGGTTAGAAAATTTATAAATTGAAAAGCGTTTTTTCCCCTTATTTATCCTACTTCTATGTTCAGCATTATACGCCTTGTTTCTCCTAGTAGTTACTTTTCAGATGAAATAATTAATTTTTTTAATTAAATGGAGAAAAAGGTAGTATTATGTTAGAAAAAATTAGTTGGGATTACTCAATAGGTTTTCCTTATCTATATATATAAAACAGTTCCGTAACTGACTCACTGACATACAACGCACAGACCAAACCGCTGGTCCTAAAGGGCTGAAATTTTGCATGGCGATTCTTCTTACAGTGTAGGGGTGCACTAAGAGAGATTTTCGAAAAATTCTTCTTAGATTTTTTAAAATTAAATTTTTAAGCTGTTTTTGTAACATTCTTTAATTTTTCATTTAAAATAATAATTCGAAGGTTATAAAATTTATATCACGAGAAAGATCATAAAAATTCCTTTAAAATGAAATCTTTTTCGAATCTTTACCTCCATTTTCTGATTTTTGGAGAATTCTTAAAGATTAATTTTTAGAATTTAATTCATCAAATGCTGATCACGTGATTTATTTTTCTGGTACTTTAAATAAATTTATCGTCACGTGCATAACAACTAAATAGACAAAATATATATTTTTTTTCTAATTCAGCAGACGATTGGATATTATCCAAAAAAAATAAATATCCCTTACGATTTTTTTATAAATATTTATATATATATATATATATATATATTACATCAATTGTATACATTGATTGTCGTATTTATTATAAATATATATTTATTTTTTTGCCATTAATTGCATACATTGACCGTTGTATTTAATTTGAATGTACTCCGTAGCGAAGTGCGGGTTTTCAGCTAGTTGTTTAAATATATATTTTCTCTGATGCGGCAAGCATTTATCCTGAATACATTCAGCCATGCAAACCGCAAAAATTGTTGGCAACTTTATTAGGGAAGTACCCTATAATTTCCAGAAGTTCCTTATTATTTTCAATAGCGCACACAGTACTTCCAAAAGTGCTTAAAATTTCCTATACTGGTCCATATGAAGGGATAGCACAGGAACATCCATTCAGGAATACTAAAATGATGAAGCATTAAGGTATGAGGTATAAAAGCTGTATTCAGCTCTTGTCATCCGTCTCATAAATTTTGGTTTATAGAAACACAATGTTCATTTTAATTTTCATAGGTGAACATTAAGAAATTATGAAATTATAATTATGAAGACATTTTTGAAAAACTAATTTGGTAATAAATTATTTCAGTAAAAGTCTACTTTGAAAGCTTTTAGATTTTCACGTGTTTTATTTTAGATGCAATTATATTTGAAAAGTGGATAAATATTTGGATCGCGTCAGTTTAAAGTGTGGAACGACATTTTTGAGTTTTCTTCTCAATGTTTATTTATATCTTAATGTAAACAGATGATTTTTAGAATAATTACCTACATACATATATGCTGGGGTGAGTGGAAGGGATGGCCACCTATAGCGGTCTACTACTGCCGAATTTCACGTGGAAGACCTTGCTGCTATGTCGGACCCCAACTGGCGCATTCGACATGAAGATTAATATGTTCTCTGAAATCACATGGGCAGTTTAGCATGTTCCGTAATTCAAATTAGTTTCCAGAAAGTATAAACCGGTTTGTTATTGCAAATCTGTTCTGTATTGTCAAAGTTGAAATTTGCTGCACTTAGAACGTCAAAGTGTGTGATTTGCAGCAGTGATTTTGCAACTGGTCTAATGAGATCATGGTTCCTGTAAAGAGGGCAACGGGGGGATTGCAAATGATTATGCCTCTTACCAACTAGAACACATGAAAACTGGATTATGAGCCCCTAAATGTTATCACTGGTTATGACTGAAATAAATATTTTTCCAGTATACAATTAGCTAATTATTACCAATGATGTACATTAATTGCTGACTATGAGCTAATAATATAAATGGAGGAAAAACTACATAGTTATTAATGCAAAGATAAGCATTTCAGAGCACCCAGCAGACATGGAGGTCTCATCCTCATGAGGACGACTAAGACTCTTCTAAAGCCCTATTCCAAGCATTTTTTTATATTCAAGTTTAAATATTTTCACCCCTAATCACAGAGAACGCCAGTTCATTCCATTACTGGCTGGAGAATTCGCGGGTTCGAATCTCACTGCTGAAAGGAATGTTTGTAACCGTCCGGAATCGGCTCCTTTCCGAGTCGGTTTATGAGTCTCAACCCTTGTACACCAAAAGCACCCTAAAAAATCAACTTTACAGGCTTAAATGATCGTCCATTGACAGTCTCCAAGAAAAATTTAGAATTATTCATTTTGTGACATTGTTTTTTCTTCGGAGTACTTATCTCTTCTGTCATGCTGAGGATCTTGTAACAAAACCAAAATCTAGGTCCATGGCTTCTGGAGATGCCTATCCAGTATACTTTTCAGCTAGCTCATTCTGAGGATCCTACTATATAACTAACTGGGTACCATGGAGATGTTCATCTTTATGAGCTAACAGATGGAAACCAATATCACTGAAAAAATATTCATCTTTTGCCATTCTTTTTTCTTCAGAGTATTTATCGCTTGTGTCATGTTGAGTATCCCGTAACAAAACCAGAACCTACGCCCATGGCTTCTGGAGATGCCTGTCCAATATACTATTCATCTAGGCTATTCTGAGGATCCTACAATTCAAATAACTAGGTACCATGGATATTCTTATCTTTATGAGCTAACAGAGGAAAAAAAAGATCACTGAAAAAGTTTTCATTTTAAAGCAATGTAAGAGCCCTAGAAATTAAGATTCAATTGTTTTCTGCAGTAGGCATCTAAAAAAAACTGGCTTTCCTATCATTTAGATAAATATAACTCACAAAAAAACTTCAATGGTCAAATTCAGATATTGAACCTTTCGTCAATAAGCCCAAAATATATTTTGTTGATTACATTAATAAATATTTATGGTAGGAAAGGATATAAAATCAAGTGAACTCGAAAAAAACAAATCCTTTCATTTCTTAAACACCTTTTTCTAGAATAATAAATGTTTTAAAATAACAAAAATGTTCCCAATTTACCTCCGTGGCAATTGAGGTTTTTTTTAGGTATCCAAACCTGAGCAGTACTGTTGCACCATGTTTTCGGAGAACGTTATAAATCTAAAATTAATTTTAAAAGACTGCTGAAACGTGATGAAAAAATCCATCAAGGCTGAAGGCTTACTTGAGACTTTTTCATGTGTGTTTTAACTATTCTATCAATTTCATTGACAAAACATTCTTTCAGTCTGTTCATTAGAGAATGCTGATACTGTTGCCTAGGATATTTTTTTTTGATCACGCAACACAAGTATGCAACTAATTAGGAATTTTGATTTAACCGATTTAATGCTATAGAAATCAAATTTGATATGGGATTAACGGTGTATATATTTAAGAAGTATTTGTAGACATGGAAATCGAATCCACTACATCGATAAAAAAAAGTTGTCTTGAGCACCACATTTAAAAGCCTTGATTCCTCTATCCCGGGTGGCTAAAGAATATTACGAAGTTAAAACTTCTTGCGTAAACACAAAATTTGTCTAGAAGAAAAAAGAATAAACTTAAGTTAAACTTAAGTAATGTAATGTGTTGTTAAAATGCTTGGCGATGCTTATTTTTCTTGTTTACATTTTACTTTCTTCATACATAGATACATATACAGACAAAGCTACGGCAAACTTATTGGGATCTTATTTTCAAAGGATAAGCAACCTAAATTTTACTGAGGATGATAAAAACATTGAAATACGAGCTAGGAGGATTATCCACGGCTGTTGTAGCTCAACCCAGTGTAACCCTATCTTTAGTGCTGGTTTTTCACTACGGGAGATGGAACTTGCTTTGAATGCTCTCGATTTAAATAAATCTCCTGGACCAGATAATATTCACGGCCAAATGATTTAAAGACTTGGAGTTTGGGGAAAGTTGAGATTGTTGGTGATCTTGAATTTGTCTTGGAGACTAGGTAGAATTCCTCAAGACTGGGAAAGAGCCTTGGTCATTGCTATTAGAAAACCAAAGAAGACGGCCAGCTCTCCTGAGAGCTATAGACCAATCGCTCTTACAAACTTTTCATGTAAACTTATGGAAAAAATGATATTAGAAAGATTAACCACCTTGATTCTAATAATCTGCTCCCAACGGAGCAATATGGCTTTAGAAAAGGACATTCCACTATGGATCAGATTTTATTCTTCGGACAAAAGATACGGGATTCTCAGAATCTTAAACGAACAAACCATACAGTTGCCGTTGTAATAACACAGGATCATGACCTGCTGCTATTAACTACGGCTGAAATCGTATCTCGTACACTGGTTGTAAGTTCGCCAATAGGGCGGTAATTAATTAATTAAATAGATGGGCCCAACTCTCAAGAATGATACTGAATATACATATATACACTTTATTTATACATATTTACATACATTCGAACTTGTAACACTTAGCAAACGCTGAAACATTAGTAATGCTAGGAATTTACATATATATATATATATAATCTTATCCAATCACTATCTTTTAAATCTTACGATGTCGCCGGCCCTGGCGGGTTAGAGGCGATTATGTAAAGAGTCGGTATGCTAGTTGCTATAATACAAAATGCTCACCCATTTGTCGCAGCCGTCTGCATCGAATTCACCGATAACGCTGGTCCATAGTAGTATATAAAGTTCACACAGTGTTCACAGAGTTCGTGGGTACAGTTTGTTCACTGTAGCGTCGCGGTGTATCCTCGTCCTATTTATCCAGTTCTCTTGGGACTAAAGAGTTCGGGGTCCTTTTATGTCGAAGGTCACTTATTGAAGACTCCTCGTACGTTACTCAGCACGGGTAGCTTTTCTTACACTATGCGGGTCGGTCAGCATTGGTGGGCGGTCAATGTTGCTCAGCATAGGTGCCTTCTCTTCCGATATGCGGGTCGATCAGCACTGATGGGTGGTCATCTGGGTGTCCCACTCACTAAGCGACGGTGCGTATCTCTCTGGTATCGGCTTAAACTTAATGGTAGTGTCGTCTCTTCGCCCTCGGCACTATGTTGACATCTATGGGCAATCGCTACTTCTGCAACTTCTCGTCGCTGATTATTCTATTTTGCGTCCGGAGCTAACGCTGTTCAATCCGTACGTATTATGTACTTGCGTAGGACCGGCGTCTTTCTTCTAATATTATACAGTGGGTCTCTTCTCAGCCCTGTAGCAGCTTATTTTTTTTTGTTGAGTTTCGTAAGTTACGGCTCTCGTCGGCCCGTTGGCAGCTTACCGTCTTATCATCTCTTTTTTTTAATGGCGCTCTCTTACCAATGTCTCATCATCTTGTATATATTCTTCTCCATCCTCGTCTCATTGGTTCTCGCTTCCTCGGTCCCTATTCGCTCGCCCCTCCCTTGTTTATAGAGGGGGCGGATGCGATTAGCTCTCATAGGTTATTCTTGTCTCTTGCCTTTCGCAATTGCCTAAGTTCTGGCGCCGATTATGTCTGGTAAAACTTCCCATCAGACGGCCCCACCTGCTCGACCTCCGACCTCAGATATACGGCCGTTGACAACTTAATTTCTCCGTTTTTTATGGTACCGTAAATCTGGCGTTATAAAAATGTCGGGACTGTAAATTTGCTTGTCCACGCAAGCTGGGTGGCCCCTTAACAATTTAGGTTTCTGTTGTTTTCACATTCCGACTCTTTACATTCTCCCCCTTGGCGAATTAAAAAATCGTAAGGCGATTTTTTTTACATATCATCCTTATCACACTATTGACACTACATACATACATAAAATCAATCATTATTCATGCCTAAAATCATTCATTTTAAATTTATAATACATAAATGAGCACTCTTTTACGCTAGCTGTGTACAGTAATACATTAGACATATACTTGGTACATAATGGACACATTATTTATTTTGTACATTTCTCTACGTAAATAAATACTGGTTTTAGCACGTGGTGTCATTTGACATTGACTTCACTACCTGTTTATATTACTGATATATTTCATAAAATTCTCGCTGCGCTACTGCGCTACTGTTTTCTACTTCTTTTCACTGACCTCCTATTTACAATTGTCCCTAGGCACTGCACATTACACCATAACAAATACACATATAATTACACTACACATTACTAGTTATACCACTTGCATATAATTATTACATATAATCATAAAAATTGACAGTGCACTGTTACACTAACTCTGCAGCATTATATATTACATACTGAGAACATACATTATATATTGAGACTCTACCTGACTTTTTCTTTACACTTTTATGCTAATATGATACACTGACATATAATTCATTTGACATTGCCTACACTATTATTTATATTACATTGCTATATTACATATTACGATCACCTATACACTACTATATTAAATTACGACTGATCTACTGACTTTCCCAACACGTTAAACTCGACACGTTATTCTCGAACTTTTATCCTCACAATTCGTTTGTTTACCTCAGCTGTCGTTACCATGGCAAGTTTTCCCTTACCAAGTCCGGTTTATAGTTAACCCTGGTCGTACTCACTCCGCGGAACCAGTTTCGTTTAAGTCTTACGCTCGCTTATCTCCGTATGTCATTGTAAAGTAATTATAGAATTGTAGAGGTTTCCTCTTTTACACCTGGCAACGGTAAACGGCTACTCAAGGTTTAATTATCGCTTGGTCACTTCCGCCCTAGTACAGCTTTTGTCGCGAGCTTTGTCGCCATCATTATTTAGTTCTGGCGATGTTACTTATTTATTGATGCTCCCGTATTCGTAAATATGTCTACTTTTTCCTCTTATTTTTTTGTTTATAACTTGAAACTCCTTTTTATTTTCTGTTTCTGGTCCTTATTATGTTTTTATTATTTTATTACTCTTTGTCGTGCTCCTTTCGTTATTATCCCACGCTTATTTATTTATTTATTTTTTTTTAAAAAATTTACTTATTCATTTGTAAACAGTTTTTTATTTGCTTTTTTTGTTTATAATTGGCTAATTATTTATAATTTATCTATATATTCGTTCGTGTGTATTTATATTCCTTGCTTTTGATGTTCCCATGTTTGTTCTTGTGTGTACTAACTTCTAGTATTGACTGGTCTATGTCCGCGCCTTTTTACAATTTTTTTTTTTAAATTTTGTTTTTTGTGTGTTTTTTGCGATTTTTTTTTTGTTATTTTTTGTGTATTACGCTAGACTTATGACCGTCATTATTGTAGCCTTCTCTTCACTTTTGTGTTTGCATTTTTTTTTTTGTTTCTCATTATCATTTGATTAATATTTGTCGTTCAATTATTTAGCTATTTCATTCGCTCCTTTCGTATTTATCTCATGATTCACTGCTTGCCTTTTGAAAAAGCGGATCCACTCTTTATTTGTTTCCTTCCACGCTGCTGACCAGATAACTAGGTTCTATATTTTTGCTTACTCTATACACAATATTATGCTCACTGTCTACACACTTATATTCATATGCACTTTGTTTCTATTCATTTTTTGTTTTTAATTACACATGTTTCATCCTGCTGATATTATATCTTCTTGTAATACTATCTACATGTATTTATGCTTTACACTATTTTATTCCCCTGTATATACTTATTTGTCTACATATTATCTTTGCTGTAATCCGATATATGCTACCAAAAACTTATGATTGCTATTGCCCAATTGACTGGCCAAATCACTGAACAATAATGCAATCTCAGCTTTCGGCCACGATTTGAAGATTTTAAGCCTGCAGTCGTAAATCTCGCAAATCGTAACATTTTGTTCGCCCTTAACTCTCTTGCGTTGACCTACCCCACTGATTTGTCTGACCTTCAACTGTAATCCCCTGCTCCGCTTTTTGTGGTTGTCTTCCTGGGGAACAACGGGGAGGGGGGGGGGGACGCGTTCGAAACCTGATTTCTCGGACATACGCGTTATTTTTCTCCCGCACCGGATTTAAATCCCGAACGTATCCACTTTCAGTACATTAAAATTCGTCCCTTTCGTTTATCGCACCTTACTATTTAATGGGTCCTGCTTCGTAAATTATATGGTCTACGATTCGTTGCGCTTTGTTTAACGTGTTCATCGTCTGCTATACTTTGGTTGCTATATTTTAGGTGTGGCTTTCGTTCGTCACTTTTAATAATTGCGTTTTTGTGCATATTAACTAAGCGATTTTGTGGTTCGTTTATATCGCGTAGTAAAAAATTGTTATGGCGTAAAGCTTTTATAATACGAAACGGTCCGGAGAACTTCGGTGTTAACGCAGGGGTTTTTTGAAAAATTTTCACGTATACCTTGTCTCCTATTTCTAACACACGATCTCCGGTTCTTTTATAATTTTTTCTTTGTTGCTGTTCAGCCTGTGTTTGGTTTGCTATCACGTCTTTTTGTATTTTGTCGAAAAATGTTAGGTGATTCTGTAAATATTCCTTGTATGCCCCTTTTGTGTTTAAATTTTGTTGTTCCGTAACTTCTAGTTTATCTGCCGTTAGTCTCACATCGAATGGTGTTTTAATGTCACGCATAAAGAATAAAAATGCGGGTGTGTACTTTGTACTTGGATGTTGACAGTTGTTATAGTACAGATTATACCAATTGAGTGCTTGATCCCAATTAAAACTCTCCCTCGCTATACAGCTGATTGCCGACTTTAATAATTTGTGAATGACTTCTAGTCTGCCGTTCGTACTTGGTTTATAAGGCGAAATAAATTTAACCTCTACGCCTAGATGTGTATGGAAATCTTTATATGCTTCATTTTTAAAACTTGTACCGTTGTCACTCATTATTAATTGTGGTAACCCGTAGCTCGCGTAAAACTTTTTTAATGTTTCGATCACCGTTTCCGCTGTAATGTTTTTTACTGGTGTCGCACTTAAGAATCTCGTGTACATGTCTACAATAGTTATGACGTATTTATTCCCTGTACTTGTACGTACCAACGGTCCGACTGCGTCGATTGCTATTTGTTGTAGTGGGTATGTAATGTTATTGAAAGTCTCTAATGGTGCGGGTGTAATATATTTTTTTTGTACTGTAAGCATTCCTCGCATGATTTAATATAATTTGCTACATCCTCCGTCATTCCTTTCCAAAAATATTTCTTACTGATGATGTTGATCGTTTTGCTTATCCCGAAGTGCGCTACATGTGCTAACTTAATGACGATGCGTTGTAACTTTGTGGGCACTACTACTTTCGATTCTGCTAAATATGGATTTCCCCTTTTTGTTTTTTCTCTTACCATTACTAGTTGTGTGGACGGATCGAGTACATATTTCTTGTATCTACCTTCGAAACAGTTTTTTCCTTTACTTAGCGACTCTTTAATTCCCTTTACTTTATCATCTTCGTTTTGCCCCTTTAAAATATTTGTGATCGTTAATTCCGTACTTTCTTGGAAGAGATCTCTAGTCAAATCATTTTGCATATTTATATTAAGTACCTGTCGTGACAGATAGTCCGCGGGGTTGAGCTGACCTTCGATGTGTTGGAATTCGAAGTCAAATGTACTCAGTTCCAAAAGCCACCTTGCTGTGATATCGGACTGTTTATCCAATTTAAGATGATATTGTAGAGCCTTAGCGTCTGATAATAATATGAAGTGTGTCCCGTACAAGTATTCCTTGAAATGTCTTATTCCCTCGTATATGGCTAGTAGTTCCGTTTTGACTGCAGGGTACCTAACCTCGGCGTCTTTTAATTTTCGAGAGTAAAATTCTATTGGTATTAAAAATCCCTTTTCATTTTTTTGTGATAAAATCGCGCAAATTGCTTTTCCCTAAGCATCCGTGTTTAAGTAGTATTGTTGGTTTTCGTTGGGTTTGTGTATTTGTGGGCGACTTAAAATTTGCGATTGAATTCGAGTAAATGCCCTTTCCGCCTCGTCGTTCCATGTGAATTTGTTTTTTTTACTTGTGAGTTTTACTAGGGGTTCTGTAATGTTAGCGTAGTCGTGAATTAGATGTCTGAAATAGTTTGCTAACCCCAGAAATGATTTAGTTTGTTTTACTGTTTTTGGTTTTGGAAATCTCTGTATTTTCTCTATGCTTTTATCGGCGGGTTGTATTCCGTGTTTATTTATTTTAAACCCTAAGAATGTGATGTCGGTTTTGAATAATTGTAATTTTGCAGGGTCTAAGGTTAAGTTGTATTCTTTTAGGCGCTGAAATAATAATTGTAATTTGCGTTTTAACTCTGGCTCACTATTTGCTGCTATAATAATATCATCTAAATAAAAATGGATATTTTCTTCGTCGAGTCCCTTCATAACCGTGTTCATCAATTGGCAAAAATATGCTCCCGAATTCTTTAAACCGAACGCTAATCTGGATATCTGATAATTTCCGAATTCGGTGCAAAAAGAGCAGTATTTTCTTAATTCTTCTGGCAGTAATATTTGGAAAAATGCCGATTTTAAATCTACGACTGAGTATAACTTGAATCCTGCTACCTTTTGTGTTATTTCTTTGATACGTGGTATAAATACTGAATATAATTCTGTTATTTGATTTAACAAACGGAAATCAATTGCGAGACGATATTTTGGGGGTTTCTCTGGGTCACTGGATGGTTTTTTTATGAGTAAGACAGGAAATGAATATTCCGACGTCGATGGCTCGATGAGTTGCGCCTCTAACAAATCCTGTATTTCCGCCTTTAATATTTGTACTAAATTACGCGGTGTGGTATACGGCTTACATTGTATCCCAAAATTATGTTTCAATTTTAGTTCTGGGGTCACTGCGTTTGTACATCCTAATGTCTTATAGCTTTTAGAAAATACTTCGTAGTTGTTCATTAAAAGTTGAATGACTTCGTGTTGTAATTGTGGATTTAAATGTTTAACGTCAAAGTCTGTTTCTTTAAGCTCCTGCTTTCTACGTTGAAGTATTTCTGTCCTATCCATCAATTTTATGTTGTTTATATTTCGTATTTGCTGCCCCGTTATTTCTTTTGAGTCATTGTCTTTCTCTATCTGAAATTCTGTAGTGATTTTTCCGACTCTCATGTCCTTGTTTAATAAAATTGTTTTGTCGGTAGAGTTTTGTACCCATACTTGTATTTTTCTTTTTCCAATTGTACATATCGATTCTTCGACTAATGGTGTCATACTGTGTGTTATGTCATATAAATAGATATTTGTCCCGTCTTCATATTCCTGGTCTAGTTTTAATGTTAACGCCTGTACTTCGTTAGGTTGGAGCGTAATTTTGTTTATTAGTCGGGCAAAATTGTGTCTCTGATCTGCCACGCGTTTGCTATGGTCCCGTTTGTTCGTATTCGCGTCTTTTTCATTTAGGATGGGTATCTCATGAAATTGTAATTTTAGTTTTCTTGCGTTCATATCGACGATTGCTTTGTGGTTGTGCATAAAGTCTATTCCTAATAATATTTGGTATGGGGTATCCATCTCTGCGTTTGTGACATACAGGGTGGTTTTACACAACTTATTCCCGATTTTGATGTTAATTGCCACACACTTGCAAAATGCAATCCGTTCTTTCGTGAAGGACTGCAATTTCACCTGACGCGATAAATATGTTACTTTTATTTTGTTTTTTACTTTCTCGAACATTTCATGGGATATTAAAGAAATTGCTGACCCGCTGTCCAATAATGCGTATTCGAATGTTTCCGCGATTTGAATTTCGATTATGGGCAGCTGATTTTCTGTGAGAGATATGTTGTTTATCGCCCTATATGTGTATTGCCGTGTATCCCACCTGTCTCCTACATTGTCTCTGTTACGTCTGTATTGCGTTGTGTTTTTTTTACCTTTGATGTGTCTGTAATTTTTATTGTTTACCCCTTGTCGTTCGCGCTTTTTGTAACTATATTTTGGTCGTTCGTTCTGCCAAATTGGTTGATTAAGATTATTTTTTATATGGTACCCCTGTCTTTCGTTCCGCCATCTATCATACCTGTGTCTCTGCGTATATCTTTCTGCATGTTGGTAGGAAGTATTGCGGGGTCTCTCCCAAAACCGCTTTTTGTATGTATTAATATATGGGTTTTGCTTCCTGACTTGGCGAGGCCCCTGTTTTAGTTTAAAGTGTTTGAATATCCGTTTTGCCTACCTCTGCTCATTCCTCTACCTCTGTGAAAATTACTCCTCCCTCTAAAGTTGTTATACTCTCTGCCATTGGAGCTATGCCTCTGCGTGGGGTTTTCTCTGTATCCATTTTGGTCTCTGCTATAACCGTTCCCGTTTCTACCTGCCGCTGTTTGGTTCATTGCAAGATTTTGCCGGGGCGTTTGGTAAGCGTTTGTGTAACTCCCATTAGTCGTGTTATACCCTACGTCTCTGTTGGCGTTAATTGTTCTGAGCCTAGTCCGACATTCTTCGATGCGATGTCCCATTTTTAAACACCAATTACATTGGGCTAGTTGTAACGTTAAGTGCTTAACGGTTTCTGTTAGTTCGGCTACCTGGTTTCTTAACTCTTTTACGCTCTCTTGCTCCTCATGTATTTTGTTTGCTTGCGGTCGCATGCGTACTGCGTTAACCGCGTTACTTTCTTCGTCGTAAATTACGCGTAATTCTTTCGCTCGTTTGATCGCCTCATTAAAGTCCGCTACGTTTTCTTTTCGTAATTCTGTTTTAATTTCTGATGGTATAATTTCCATAAATTTTGCTAATTTAACATTATTTGCCATTTGTTTAGTTTCTTCTACCGAGAATGCCGAAATTCCTAAATATTCATTGCCCACTTTCTCTATTTCTTGAGCGATTTCGTCATAAGTCTGGGATGGTTTAAACACTAAGTTCTGGAATCTGCATTGCTTTTGCATGCTCGTTGGGTCCGGTTGGAATTTGTCTTTTAGGGTCTCTATTATTGTGCCAAAATCGGTCGCGTTTTGGAGCGTCGCATTACTCTTTAAAAATTCTTTTGCCCTGTCATGCAATCTCGTTTTGGTTATAATCGCTTTTTGTTTCTCTGTCCATCTGGTTTGACTTGCAATCTCTACGAATTGCTGCTGAAAAAATTCTAGTGACTCGTTTTCGGTGCCATTAAAGGTGGGTAACATGGCTATTATACCTGAATCTAATAGATGGGTATCATTCGCTATTGAGCTACTGTCCCTATCGGAGTTTTCGCCCATATCTACCTCCGGGTCTCCCTGCCGGCGACTTGCCTTACTTCCTCGCGGCATAATTAACTGTTCAGGTTAATTCTCAATTTAAAAATCTAGCGCCCCTTACACCCTACACAGTTCACCTTACCTATCTATCAGTAATATATAACACTTCACTCAATACTTTTCACTTATAAATCACTTAGAAATACACATATATCTTAAAAATATCAATTTCACTTCTAAATATTGTTTCTAATCATTTAAATTTTAATTAGAGAGTTGTCCCGAACTTTTAACCTATGCACACATAAATATTCCTCTTAAAATTTTCACACTACGATTTTTAACAACATACATAACACACATAATATAATAATAATAACACATATAATATAATAATAATAACCTAATATAATAATAATAACACAATAGATTATACAGCAATAACCATGTCCTCACTAAAATAGTGAAAATTGGACGGCACCACAATGTAATAACACAGGATCATGACCTGCTGCTATTAACTACGGCTGAAATCGTATCTCGTACACTGGTTGTAAGTTCGCCAATAGGGCGGTAATTAATTAATTAAATAGATGGGCCCAACTCTCAAGAATGATACTGAATATACATATATACACTTTATTTATACATATTTACATACATTCGAACTTGTAACACTTAGCAAACGCTGAAACATTAGTAATGCTAGGAATTTACATATATATATATATATAATCTTATCCAATCACTATCTTTTAAATCTTACGATGTCGCCGGCCCTGGCGGGTTAGAGGCGATTATGTAAAGAGTCGGTATGCTAGTTGCTATAATACAAAATGCTCACCCATTTGTCGCAGCCGTCTGCATCGAATTCACCGATAACGCTGGTCCATAGTAGTATATAAAGTTCACACAGTGTTCACAGAGTTCGTGGGTACAGTTTGTTCACTGTAGCGTCGCGGTGTATCCTCGTCCTATTTATCCAGTTCTCTTGGGACTAAAGAGTTCGGGGTCCTTTTATGTCGAAGGTCACTTATTGAAGACTCCTCGTACGTTACTCAGCACGGGTAGCTTTTCTTACACTATGCGGGTCGGTCAGCATTGGTGGGCGGTCAATGTTGCTCAGCATAGGTGCCTTCTCTTCCGATATGCGGGTCGATCAGCACTGATGGGTGGTCATCTGGGTGTCCCACTCACTAAGCGACGGTGCGTATCTCTCTGGTATCGGCTTAAACTTAATGGTAGTGTCGTCTCTTCGCCCTCGGCACTATGTTGACATCTATGGGCAATCGCTACTTCTGCAACTTCTCGTCGCTGATTATTCTATTTTGCGTCCGGAGCTAACGCTGTTCAATCCGTACGTATTATGTACTTGCGTAGGACCGGCGTCTTTCTTCTAATATTATACAGTGGGTCTCTTCTCAGCCCTGTAGCAGCTTATTTTTTTTGTTGAGTTTCGTAAGTTACGGCTCTCGTCGGCCCGTTGGCAGCTTACCGTCTTATCATCTCTTTTTTTTAATGGCGCTCTCTTACCAATGTCTCATCATCTTGTATATATTCTTCTCCATCCTCGTCTCATTGGTTCTCGCTTCCTCGGTCCCTATTCGCTCGCCCCTCCCTTGTTTATAGAGGGGGCGGATGCGATTAGCTCTCATAGGTTATTCTTGTCTCTTGCCTTTCGCAATTGCCTAAGTTCTGGCGCCGATTATGTCTGGTAAAACTTCCCATCAGACGGCCCCACCTGCTCGACCTCCGACCTCAGATATACGGCCGTTGACAACTTAATTTCTCCGTTTTTTATGGTACCGTAAATCTGGCGTTATAAAAATGTCGGGACTGTAAATTTGCTTGTCCACGCAAGCTGGGTGGCCCCTTAACAATTTAGGTTTCTGTTGTTTTCACATTCCGACTCTTTACAGCCGTGTTTTTAGACTTGACAAAGGCCTTCTATAGGGTTTGGATAAATAAATTAATTATCAAACTCATTGACATATTTGGTGTTAAATACATGGCCCTTTCTTGGATCTGTGATTTTATGAAGTATAGGCTGATTAGAGTGAAATTTAATAACTCGTTATCTAAAACTTTTAAACTCAGACAGGGAGTGCCGCAGGGATCTGTATTGAGTCCTCTCCTCTTCTCGTTGTTTTTGGTTGGCATTGAAAAAGTTATAACTAAAAGGTGCGAGGTCGGCCTTTTTGCGGATGACATAGTTCTCTGGAACTCCAATTCTGATATTTGCCATGTTGAAAATATGATTAACCTTACCCTCACTGACGCGCTGAAGTTTGCAAATTAAACTTTAACACCTCAAAGTCTATAGTTAGCTTCTTCACCACAAATAGACATTTGTACAACTATCAGCCTAACATCACAATGGATGGCGGCTCTCTACTCTGTGAAAAACACCCCAGATACCTAGGTTACAGCTTAGATCCTGAGATCCTGAGCAATAAACATATAGAGAATCTAATGGAAAAGAGCAGGAGGAGACTTAACATCCTGAAATATGTCTCTGGGAGAGATTGGGGTGCTGATGCCAATACCCTGAGGACAACCTATATATCTCTAATTAGGCCCGTATTAGAATACGGGTATCAGGTTTACTTCTGTGCGTCATCCTCTAACCTTTTAAAATTAGAGAGAGTTCAATTGAGTGCTGCTCGTATTATCACTGGCATGCGAAATAGTTGTCCTGCTGAACTGGTTCTTTATGAGAGTGATCTTCAGCCTCTGAGTTTAAGAAGAAGCGCAGGGCTTGTTAAATATTTCAACAAACTTAACAGTTTTTATGATCATAATCGAACATCTTCATTCCTCAGAAGTTGGTCAAACAATCAAAGACTAAGGAGAAATAGTCCTTTTTCACAGATGGAGTTAATGGGCTTATTGGACCAAAATGTTGAAAGACACTCCTTGAGGCCAATAGTCAACCCCATGGAAGGGCTGCCTAGAGTTCATTTCCAAACAAAACTCTCGTCCCTCACAAACAAAAAATATGACTTACCAGAATATTTGCATCAGCTTGCTCTTGAAATCATAAATCAAATCCCTCATACTGCTACTCAGATTTATACCGATGGCAGTAAAGATGAACACAATACCTGCGGCAGTGGTATTTATTTCAAGACCCCTACTAACTCAAATCATTATAAGATTAGGAATCCAGATTACTGCTCAGTTTTCAGATCTAAACTTATTGCCATTGAAGAGGGATTGAAAACTATTAAAAATGAAACCTCTCACCATGATATTTGGATCCTAACTGACAGCCGCAGTGCCATTCAGCACTTGAGCAGCTGGACATGAGTCGGGGATAAAACCTCACTGTCGAATCTGGAGATCCTCAAAGACCTTTCTAAACAACGAGAGGTATATTTACAATGGATTATAGGACTTTTTGGAAACGAGACTGCTGATACTCTTGCTAAGGATGGAGCCTCATTCCTATTTCTTCGCGAGATACTTTAACTTACCTTGAAATTTACTCAAGAAGAAAACTTTTTAATCAGCACTTATGGAAGACCCCTCCGACACACCACTGGTACGACCGAAAATCTTCTGGCGGTGCCCTTAATGTCAAGGGCAACAGAAGGATGCAGACCATTACCAGATTTGCTAGTGGACACCTAAAGAGTCTCGTTTACAATCTGGGGCAAAAATCTTTCCCTTTTAGCTCTTACAAAGTGCAATACTGCTGAAGCCTCTCTTGGCCATATTCTAAACTGCCTGGAGCTTGCCAAGGAGGATATTTATAGAGACCCTTTGCTTGTTAGCGATTTCATAGTAAATTTTGGCCTCACGGACCTGGTCTAGCCTACGCCTAGAGCGGGTGGAATAAGCCACACACACACACATAATCAAGTTAAGGATATAGGTATATTTAGAGATAAATTTTATCAAAAATAAGAGCTTTTGTTTTGCCATTTACAAGGTACTTGAAAACAAAATGAAGTGAGAGGATCAATCCACAATAATTTTTAGAACTAGAAAATAGTTTAAGGGCAGTTGGTGTGGACTTGTGCCTGGTAGACAGCATTAGATATTTTTGTGTCACGAGATAAACCCCAAATACATTTGCAATTTGTCCCTTTTCCAAAACACACCAATAAATTAAGGTGGATTTAAGATGATTTCATCTTTAACTAAAGCTTTAAAGTTTTAGCATCAAGTGCTGACTTCATTTACATTAAATCCCCTTAAGTTTTCAAAATCATTCGTTTATATATTCTAATTATCATAAGCTGGAAGCGGAAATCAGAGCCCCATATTCAGATTTTGTTTTCAGTATACTATGAACAACATTTTCCCTTCCTTTAGAGGAACTCTCCTTTTTCGAATTCCAAAATAAATAATTTTCCATATATCGTTTTGAGAACACCGACATGGGATGTTAGCCTTCCATTTTTTAAAATTAATTTATTTTCTTCTTCGACAATGCTAATATATTTTCCCACCATGATTATTTGTTTCATATCGTTCTTTGATAAAGATCTGAACCTTTATTCGAATTGCGATATCAATGCTATGAGGTGGGCCTCCGGAGTTTTAATTGAACCCTCCAATTCTATAAATTCAGCTATCAAGGACATGCCAGGAACTCTTATTTATGAATAATATTCCTTCAGCTGCAAAAGTTATCATGAAATAGGCAAATGATGCCAAGAAAAACCCCTCAAAAGATTCAATAAAAATCAGAATAAAAAACACTCTTCGTGAACTGCAGTAGATGATACGGCTTTCCACTTAGGGAGCTGAAGAATTCGGTACTATTGAATTTTTCTTTCAGTTTACTTTAGAAAAGGAGTGATTCGCTGTTTCCTTATTCTTTTTACGTCCCTTCTACTCTTCAACAGGAATTCTCTTTTATATGCATGTATACCGGACTCTTCAGCTTCACACTGAACCGCTATCGTCACTGTTGAAATAAGTGACTTAAACTCTGTTATCTTGGGTTGGAAATACAATCCTTCATCATTAAGATGGTTCTCTTTAAGTTGAAGAAACCGAGATTGATTTCTTCGACGGCGGATACTTCGTTTCATTTGCGACATTGTTGCTTTTGAGAAAAATAGGCCATGTCATAAAATTGTCAGTGAACGAGCCCAGTTTAGTTTTATTGTTGCTTTCGAACTGGTCAATAAACTGCATTTTCGTTCTTCGGAAGATCTATTCTCTTGATAACTGGAAAATCTTTTTTATTTTCTGTGAATGCAGCTCTGGATACATTATACAAAGTAGAAGGGCTCTTTAGTTCCGGATGTAAAAGCATGAGTTCATGTTAAAAAAAACTTTCAGGTCTTCTGCTGTTTCTCATTACTGGGCTTCAAGATTTAAGTTCGATTTTTCAGAAGCGCGTATCCTCAGCCTTCCCAATTCAAATTCAGAACTAGATTATTTAGAAAATTTCGTCGTAATGAGTAAGTTTGATAATCTTCTTAAAGTTAAAAGATCTGCTCCATATATTCTTACAGCTTAGATGAAACCCTCCAATTAATTTTTTTCCTCTTATAAATTAATTCTATTAGGTCCGTTACTTTTAACGAGGATTAACTTCCTCCGAAACGGTCCTGCGGAAAGGAAAATTTCAGACGTTAAAACCGTCCATCCATCCGTCCTCACGAATTATAATTTTGGCTGCTCGCCAAATTCAGTCTATCGTTTGGACAAGCAATAAACAGTTAAACAGAAAAGTATCAAGATGCGTCAAAATTTTGACATACATATATGCATATTGTTAAAGCTATTTTGCTTGCCAAGTTAGGTGAGATGGCGCTGTGAGTGCTAGTGACTTGTCAAGAGCGAAAAAGTAGAAGTGAAATGAAGGAGAGCGGTCATGCTCTAACGCTGCCCAATAAAGTGTTTGTTTTACAATTAATAAGCTTCCAATTTGTTTTATTACGTACACGCAAAACGGACGGTAACGCACGTTCACACGACAGTGGACATTGCCGACCAACGTAAAAGTGAAGATAAGAACTCAGAAGAGGGCTATCCGCTTACGCACCACAACGGAATATTATGTCAAGTTATGTTTAACGGTGTATATATTCTTGAAAAAAGTATATTATTTTTCATTAAAGTATTTATAAGTAACAAAAATGGCCTATTTGGGCAAGGGCAGAAAGATTGATTTGATCGAATTAGCGAGAGAGCTCGATCTCTGTAATGTAGTCTCAACCGATAGTATGGTATCAGAATTGAAGAGAATTATTTGCCAAAGCAAAGATTATCATGAACAATTTACTAAAAAATTATTTGAAAGTATTATAGATACTAGGCTTCAGAATGAAGAAATAACTTATGAACGGCAAAAACTTGAAGCTGAAAGAGCTTATGAATGAGAAAAACTTGTAACTGAACGGAAAAATTTGGAAGCTGAAAGAGCTTTTGAATTAGAAAAACTTATAATCGAAACTACTAATAGATCCTTGGGAGGACACAATGAAACTGTTCGAGTTTCAGAAGTAAACTAAACTAACTTTGAACTACGGAGCTTAATGCAACAATTTAGCTTAAATGACGGTGATATCACATCTTATTTAATATTGTTTGAACGACAAGCTAACGTATAGGTATTAACGAGGAAGATTATGTATCCCATCTGTTAGGACTTTTACCTTACGAATTCACCCAACTCATCGCCAGGGAAGATGAACAAAAAGCTAAGGATTATGCATTTGTTAAAACCTTATGTTTGAACGGCAAGCTAAACGTATAGGTATTAACGAGGAAGATTATGTAGCCCGTCTGTTAGGACTTTTACCTTACGAATTCACCCAGCTCATCACCAAGGAAGATGAACAAAAAGCTAATGATTATGCATTTGTTAAAATCTTGTTATTAAAACGGTTTAAGTTGAGTTCCGAAAAATTCAGACAGAAATTTATTAATCATATGAAAAATTCAAAAAGTGCATGGGAAGATTACGTTTATGATCTGCGAAATTATTTTAATGACTGGTTAACTGGTTTAAACATTAGCGATTTTGACTCTTTAAAAGAGCTTGTTATAACGGATCAATTAAAAAACGCGTTCCAAATGTAATACGGGAGCATTTTATCGATCATTGGCCAAAATTTGTAAATGCAAACGAGTTGGCAGGTAAATTGGACGAATACGAAAATGTGCGCTTGGGAATTAAAATCGCAAATAATGAATTTAAGAACACTGAATGTTATGATGGAGTCAAGAGTTATTACCGTAATAATCCTAAGATAGATTCCCGCAATTATAAGAGTGTTGAGTCGAATAAACCAGATAATAAAATTGGTAACAAATTCAATGATGTCTATTATTGGGTACGATAGGTCCATTCGCAAGTGTTTTTCATGCAATGATAAATGTAATATGTTTCATGCAATATAGGCATATTTCAAGAAATTGCCCTTTGCCTTGAAAGAACTGCGGCATGAAAGGCCATTCAAAAAATATTGTACTGTGAAAGACGAAAAGAATATGAATTATTTGAATGTAAGCGACCGCTAATCTTCAGCGCCAGACCGGTATCTCAAAGACGCGCAAATTAATAAACAGTTTGTCAGCGTTTTGTTGGACACCGGAAGTAGCAGCTGCCTTTTGAAAGACTCTGTAGTTAAAAATTTACTACTGAACATTTCGCCATGTGAAAAACATTTGTTTGGTTTCGGAAATCAACTAACGCCAGTAGTGAAAAGTATAGGAGCGGTGATTGTTGATATTCAGATTGATGATGTAATCGCGAAGGATGTTTCTGTTTTAATTGTACCAGATCAAACGCAGCCGGTTGATTTATTGGTAGGGAGAACATTTTTGGATTTACCTTACATTGCTTATGCAGCCGTAGGCAAAAGTATGTACGCTGGGTATAGCAGAGATTTCCCTTTTATTGAAATGGATTGTGGTGAAACTGAATCACGCGTGAAATTGAAATCGGTTGAAGATACGCAAGTTGTGAATAACAGTATAAACTTTGTAAAAGCTAAAACAGAAGAAAAAAATAACGTATTAATAATTATGTATACTTATATATAAAGAAAGAGCAATTTTGTACGTGGAGGGTAATCTTCAGAACCACTGTACCTGCTTGAAAAATTCTTTCACTGTTTGAAAAGTACATTATTCCAGATGGACATAGGCTATATATTATGTATATCTGATCAGTAGAAATAAAGTTAAGGGCTTAATCCTAACAATCTCCATTGTTTCCGCTACTGTCTTCTACCGCTTTTTGTTCCGAAGATTTCAACGATCCATAGCTTGGTGCTATCGTGGTGGGCTTTTGTTCTGACGCTAGCGGTTCGAACCTAGCCGTTCTGCGGCACGCCTTTTTCTTTTAAAAAATTTTATTTTAATTATTAACTAACGTAAAACTAATTTAAGGTATTATTTAGGTTATTATTAAGGTAAAAAAATATTTACAATTTATTGGCTATCAACAGGAAATTTATTGGTATAATATTTTGTTCAACCCGGACAAAGTCGGGACGGGTCGCTAGTTAAAGGTAAAGAAGATGAGGGAAAAACGATTATTCCAGTTATAATTAATGGGGATCAGAATATAATGATCAAAGAAAATCAAAACATCGGTAAAGCGGAAGTAATAGATAAAAGCACTTTGAAAACAGAAATAAATTATTTATAAAACAAGGATTCAAATTCAGTAACTCTTAAATTTCAAGGAACAAAAATTTCAAAGAAGTTGTTTACAAGATAAAAAACAAGTTGGTTACAAGATAAGTTGGTTACAAGATTCCAAAATAAATAATTTTCCATATATCGTTTTGAGAACACCGACATGGGATGTTAGCCTTCCATTTTTTAAAATTAATTTATTTTCTTCTTCGACAATGCTAATATATTTTTCCACCATGATTATTTGTTTCATATCGTTCTTTGATAAAGATCTGAGCCTTTATTCGAATTGTGATATCAATGCTATGAGGTGGGCCTCCGGAGTTTTAATTGAACCCTCCAATTCTATAAATTCAGCTATCAAGGACATGCCAGGAACTCTTATTTATGAATAATATTCCTTCAGCTGCAAAAGTTATCATGAAATAGGCAAATGATGCCAAGAAAAACCCCTCAAAAGATTCAATAAAAATCAGAATAAAAAACACTCTTCGTGAACTGCAGTAGATGATACGGCTTTCCACTTAGGGAGCTGAAGAATTCGGTACTATTGAATTTTTCTTTCAGTTTACTTTAGAAAAGGAGTGATTCGCTGTTTCCTTATTCTTTTTACGTCCCTTCTACTCTTCAACAGGAATTCTCTTTTATATGCATGTATACCGGACTCTTCAGCTTCACACTGAACCGCTATCGTCACTGTTGAAATAAGTGACTTAAACTCTGTTATCTTGGGTTGGAAATACAATCCTTCATCATTAAGATGGTTCTCTTTAAGTTGAAGAAACCGAGATTGATTTCTTCGACGGCGGATACTTCGTTTCATTTGCGACATTGTTGCTTTTGAGAAAAATAGGCCATGTCATAAAATTGTCAGTGAACGAGCCCAGTTTAGTTTTATTGTTGCTTTCGAACTGGTCAATAAACTGCATTTTCGTTCTTCGGAAGATCTATTCTTTTGATAACTGGAAAATCTTTTTTATTTTCTGTGAATGCAGCTCTGGATACATTATACAAAGTAGAAGGGCTCTTTAGTTCCGGATGTAAAAGCATGAGTTCATGTTAAAAAAAACTTTCAGGTCTTCTGCTGTTTCTCATTACTGGGCTTCAAGATTTAAGTTCGATTTTTCAGAAGCGCGTATCCTCAGCCTTCCCAATTCAAATTCAGAACTAGATTATTTAGAAAATTTCGTCGTAATGAGTAAGTTTGATAATCTTCTTAAAGTTAAAAGATCTGCTCCATATATTCTTACAGCTTAGATGAAAACCTCCAATTAATTTTTTTCCTCTTATAAATTAATTCTATTAGGTCCGTTACTTTTAACGAGGATTAACTTCCTCCGAAACGGTCCTGCGGAAAGGAAAATTTCAGACGTTAAAACCGTCCATCCATCCGTCCTCACGAATTATAATTTTGGCTGCTCGCCAAATTCAGTCTATCGTTTGGACAAGCAATAAACAGTTAAACAGAAAAGTATCAAGATGCGTCAAAATTTTGACATACATATATGCATATTGTTAAAGCTATTTTGCTTGCCAAGTTAGGTGAGATGGCGCTGTGAGTGCTAGTGACTTGTCAAGAGCGAAAAAGTAGAAGTGAAATGAAGGAGAGCGGTCATGCTCTAACGCTGCCCAATAAAGTGTTTGTTTTACAATTAATAAGCTTCCAATTTGTTTTATTACGTACACGCAAAACGGACGGTAACGCACGTTCACACGACAGTGGACATTGCCGACCAACGTAAAAGTGAAGATAAGAACTCAGAAGAGGGCTATCCGCTTACGCACCACAACGGAATATTATGTCAAGTTATGTTTAACGGTGTATATATTCTTGAAAAAAGTATATTATTTTTCATTAAAGTATTTATAAGTAACAAAAATGGCCTATTTGGGCAAGGGCAGAAAGATTGATTTGATCGAATTAGCGAGAGAGCTCGATCTCTGTAATGTAGTCTCAACCGATAGTATGGTATCAGAATTGAAGAGAATTATTTGCCAAAGCAAAGATTATCATGAACAATTTACTAAAAAATTATTTGAAAGTATTATAGATACTAGGCTTCAGAATGAAGAAATAACTTATGAACGGCAAAAACTTGAAGCTGAAAGAGCTTATGAATGAGAAAAACTTGTAACTGAACGGAAAAATTTGGAAGCTGAAAGAGCTTTTGAATTAGAAAAACTTATAATCGAAACTACTAATAGATCCTTGGGAGGACACAATGAAACTGTTCGAGTTTCAGAAGTAAACTAAACTAACTTTGAACTACGGAGCTTAATGCAACAATTTAGCTTAAATGACGGTGATATCACATCTTATTTAATATTGTTTGAACGACAAGCTAACGTATAGGTATTAACGAGGAAGATTATGTATCCCATCTGTTAGGACTTTTACCTTACGAATTCACCCAACTCATCGCCAGGGAAGATGAACAAAAAGCTAAGGATTATGCATTTGTTAAAACCTTATGTTTGAACGGCAAGCTAAACGTATAGGTATTAACGAGGAAGATTATGTAGCCCGTCTGTTAGGACTTTTACCTTACGAATTCACCCAGCTCATCACCAAGGAAGATGAACAAAAAGCTAATGATTATGCATTTGTTAAAATCTTGTTATTAAAACGGTTTAAGTTGAGTTCCGAAAAATTCAGACAGAAATTTATTAATCATATGAAAAATTCAAAAAGTGCATGGGAAGATTACGTTTATGATCTGCGAAATTATTTTAATGACTGGTTAACTGGTTTAAACATTAGCGATTTTGACTCTTTAAAAGAGCTTGTTATAACGGATCAATTAAAAAAATCGTTCCAAATGTAATACGGGAACATTTTATCGATCATTGGCCAAAATTTGTAAATGCAAACGAGTTGGCTGGTAAATTGGACGAATACGAAAATGTGCGCTTGGGAATTAAAATCGCAAATAATGAATTTAAGAACACTGAATGTTATGATGAAGTCAAGAGTTATTACCGTAATAATCCTAAGATAGATTCCCGCAATTATAAGAGTGTTGAGTCGAATAAACCAGATAATAAAATTGGTAACAAATTCAATGATGTCTATTATTGGGTACGATAGGTCCATTCGCAAGTGTTTTTCATGCAATGATAAATGTAATATGTTTCATGCAATATAGGCATATTTCGAGAAATTGCCCTTTGCCTTGAAAGAACTGCGGCATGAAAGGCCATTCAAAAAATATTGTACTGTGAAAGACGAAAAGAATATGAATTATTTGAATGTAAGCGACCGCTAATCTTCAGCGCCAGACCGGTATCTCAAAGACGCGCAAATTAATAAACAGTTTGTCAGCGTTTTGTTGGACACCGGAAGTAGCAGCTGCCTTTTGAAAGACTCTGTAGTTAAAAATTTACTACTGAACATTTCGCCATGTGAAAAACATTTGTTTGGTTTCGGAAATCAACTAACGCCAGTAGTGAAAAGTATAGGAGCGGTGATTGTTGATATTCAGATTGATGATGTAATCGCGAAGGATGTTTCTGTTTTAATTGTACCAGATCAAACGCAGCCGGTTGATTTATTGGTAGGGAGAACATTTTTGGATTTACCTTACATTGCTTATGCAGCCGTAGGCAAAAGTATGTACGCTGGGTATAGCAGAGATTTCCCTTTTATTGAAATGGATTGTGGTGAAACTGAATCACGCGTGAAATTAAAATCGGTTGAAGATACGCAAGTTGTGAATAACAGTATAAACTTTTTAAAAGCTAAAACAGAAGAAAAAAATAACGTATTAATAATTATGTATACTTATATATAAAGAAAGAGCAATTTTGTACGTGGAGGGTAATCTTCAGAACCACTGTACCTGCTTGAAAAATTCTTTCACTGTTTGAAAAGTACATTATTCCAGATGGACATAGGCTATATATTATGTATATCTGATCAGTAGAAATAAAGTTAAGGGCTTAATCCTAACAATCTCCATTGTTTCCGCTACTGTCTTCTACCGCTTTTTGTTCCGAAGATTTCAACGATCCATAGCGTGGTGCTATCGTGGTGGGCTTTTGTTCTGACGCTAGCGGTTCGAACCTAGCCGTTCTGCGGCACGCCTTTTTCTTTTAAAAAATTTTATTTTAATTATTAACTAACGTAAAATTAATTTAAGGTATTATTTAGGTTATTATTAAGGTAAAAAAATATTTACAATTTATTGGCTATCAACAGGAAATTTATTGGTATAATATTTTGTTCAACCCGGACAAAGTCGGGACGGGTCGCTAGTTAAAGGTAAAGAAGATGAGGGAAAAACGATTATTCCAGTTATAATTAATGGGGATCAGAATATAATGATCAAAGAAAATCAAAACATCGGTAAAGCGGAAGTAATAGATAAAAGCACTTTGAAAACAGAAATAAATTATTTATAAAACAAGGATTCAAAATCAGTAACTCTTAAATTTCAAGGAACAAAAATTTCAAAGAAGTTGTTTACAAGACAGAAAGAAATACGAAATCTGCGAGTTTGCATGCGCATTCTGTGAGTGAGGATTTTTGTAACAAAAATGTGCAATTAAATGCGAATATTAGTACAGAAAAGAAGAATTTGAACAATTCTAATACCCACAAAGATAGTGAAAATGTTGTCAGTGATATCGTTGACAATGTATGTACTCGAGATTTTTCATTAGAAAGTGATGCCCCAATGACTAAGAGAACTATAACACTTGACGTGAAAAATGTTTAGATTCTTTGAGTGACCAAGACGTTTACATCGGGTGAACCTTTGCCTGATGTCAGTTCATGAATCGACAAAGGAAGTGTTTCGGAAAATTGCATTTTCGTTGCTGATGGGAAGGACTGCTTAAAAAGTGCAACCAAGGATAATAAAAAATAAAAATAATAAGACTATAGAGAATTATATTATAGAAGATAAACATTCTCCGGTGGATGTTAAAACTGAGACGCTAGGGCATGTTTATGCTAAGATGATGCATACTGACCATAGGAGTTTACGAGCTGAAGATAATTAACATGTTGCAGTTTATAAGACCAACATCTGCATTGGCTTTAACCAAGATTTGATTGTGGCAAGTGACAACTTCTCTAGATTCACAAGGCTTAATCCCGTAAAGAATACTTCCACCCAGCACGTCTTAAAAGCTCTCAGAAACCTTGCCGATGAATTCGGACTTCCCAAGCGAATCAGAGGTGACAGAGGGTCTTGCCGCACCTACCCATTTGAACAGTATTGTGGACCAAATGGAGACCTTGGCGTAACCTAGAAGACGAATCCGAAGACGAGGAGACTTCTGGTCCACCAGAATAGAATTCAGGTAACCATCACGTTAAAACACACGAAGGAATAAGGTAATATAAATTACTTTATTTTAATTTGATAATGGACCCATATTGAACTATGAAGAACTATTTAACTGCATTTATGAAAAAAATATGAGGACTCATAAAATTTGAAAATAGAACAGTAAATTTGAATATTCTTTTTAGAGAGATATTTATATATATTTTTAAAATGCTATTCGTATACTTGAATTGTTTATTATGTTATGTTTTAAAGAAAGTATGTTAACCAAGTTGTCATAAATCTTTGAATAATTGTGTACTATATTTCTGTCTATCGTAAAAAATGTGCCTTAAGTTAGAATTAATATTTTCAAGTTAAACGTGTGTTTTTTGCAAAAATTGTTTAAATAAGTTTGTTTAGTATATTTATATTGATTCACAATTGAGGGATATTGTAATATCAGGATGCCCGATCCTGATATTACAATTTCCCTTACTGTTAAAGCTATTTTGCTTGACAAGTTTAGTGAGATGGTGCTGTGAGCGCTGGTGACGTGTCAAGAGTGCAGACGTAGAAGTGAAACGAAGGAGAGCGGTCATGCTCTAACGCTGCCCAATAAAGTGTTTGTTTTACAATTAATAAGCTTCCAATTTGTTTTATTACGTACACGCAAAAACGGACGGTAGCGCACGTTCACACAACAGTGGACATTGCCGACCAAAGTAAAAGTGAAGATAATAATCAATATATATATATATATATATATATATATATATATATATATATATATATATATATATACATATATATATATATATATATATATATATATATACATACATATATACATACAAAAGAGGTAAGCAACGATAAGGAATCTTACGTTAATAACCCGCGGTAGTTTCGTTACAAGAGACTACCTGAAATTTTTTTATCCTTTCTCTTTTTTCTTGTGTTTTTGTTTCTTCTCATCTTCTATCCTATTTCGTTTTTTCTAGGAAACTTCTACTCATCACAGTACAGTAAGTCGTCGAGTTACGCGGATTCGTAGGTACACGGTTGTAACTTTCATTTTTTTCCCTCGTAGACGCCAGTCATTTCTCACGTTTACATTTCTGCAACGTTGTAGGTACAGTGGCCGGTACGAGTGAATGGCGACGATAGTGGCGTCATTTGACAGCGAACTGTCGTGTGTTTTGCGCGCAGTACTCAAGTTAGTTTTCGATACAAATTACAACATAAAATCCATAAAAAAAAACCATGTCCGAAAAGCGTAAAAAGTCACAGACCATAAGCAGATGTAAAAAGAGATGCGTAATTACTACTGAAACTAAAGTTGAAATTATTAAACGACATGAAAAAGGTAATATGATTCTAGACATTGCGTGTGTATACGCGGTATGAACGAATCGCCCGTTAGAAATGCGATAAAGGGTAAAGATCGGATTATACAACACGTGAAAGATTCTGTTCCTATGCAATCGACAATAATTTCGAAGAAAATAGGTGTTTTAATAGAAACGACGGAGAAATTATAGATAAATTTAGATTGAAGATCTATACAACGCAAACGCATGCAGATAAATCTTGCGCTGATACAAGCGAAAGCGTTAAAAGTATTTTTGATGATGCAAAGCACAAACGCGGTGAGGATGTCAATGATGGAAAATTTCGACTTACGCGCTTTCGACTTACGTGGAATGTTCTGAAACAAATTAACCGCTTAAATTCGAGGACTTACTGTATTGTGTTGTAGAACAGCTACGTCCTATTTACCATCACGATATACGATTTGTTTCTCTGCTTCTGACAAAGAAACCAGTATATGACATTAGGGCGGAACGAAAAACCTTTTTTATTTTTTTCGAAAACGGCTAGTTGAAAAAAGTTATTACACTTATAGATAAGAAAAGCCGTAAAAAATATTTTGTGAAAAAATAATATCTTCCGATTGCGCATTCACTTCAAAGTTTTGAAAAAAATATGAAAATGAAGGTTTTTTTTTCCAATTTTTTGAAACCCTCAAACTTTTGAAATTTCAAAAGTGCTAGTATAGGTTGTGTAGGGTAAAGCTAATAGTATGTGAAAAGAAATTAAAACCCTTGATTATTCAATATTAACTATTTGCGCTTTGCCTTAAAAACTAGCGTAAAAGCCGCATTTTGAAGGATTGCAATAAGGCGTTTTTCCACGTTTCTTTTTGATGTAGCCGCATGTAAATGCCATAATTTTTTGGAATGCACTTGTAAGAAAAACCCGGATATATGTGTGTGTCCAATAAGTATAAAGTGTCAATGCGAAAAAACCAAAAAGATACCAGTTCTTGAACTAAGATTCATATACCGTCAAAGAAAGTACAGTTTGGGCAAAATAGGGTCTGTATATGTACTGGAAACACACAAATTGGAGAAAAGGCAACGTAGAAATACCTTGTTGACTGATTAGTATAAAATAAACCAAGGTGCAAGTACTTCGAGCGAAAGTGGGTATAAATGTAAAGAAACTACTGAGCATGAGTTGCCCGAAAATGAACACGAAGAAAAAAACAATAAGAGTGACGCTGAAAGGAGATGAGCTTTTCGAACCAAATGAGAGAAAACTGAAAACATCTAAGCTCTGTCAAATAAGGATAAAACTTAAAGCAACTGCTCTGGCAAGTGATCCGCATGTGGTATGTGACCGCGCTACAGCCGTGATTACGTCTAGTGTGCTCTAAGACTTCGGCATCATAAACGAGGAAGACTTGTCTCATGTTGTTTACAAGAACAAAGTGAGAAGAGAAAAAATTAGTAACACACATCATTTGCAGTCCAAAGCTATTAATGAACCTTTACGTGGTCTTTACTTTGATGGCAGGAAGGATGAGACTGTGGTGATTGAAATGGTTGGTTCTAAACGGTATCGTCAGACCCCAAAAGAAAAACATTATTCCTTGGTTCAAGAACCAAACTCAAAATACATTTATCATGTTTAACCCACTACTGGGCTTTCTAAAGACATAGCTGTGGCAATTGTTACACATTTGGCTAAACTGAATATTTTTCTGGAGGAGCTAGATTTAATTGGAAGTAACGGAACGGGCACTAACACTAGTTGGAAAAATGGTGTCATTCGTCAAATCGAGCTAAAAATTGATAGACCACTGCAATGATGTATTTGTCTCCTACATTTCAACAAGCTACTATTCAGACATCATTTCCATCATTTGGACGGAGCTACTGCAGGACCATCAGCCTTTAGTGGTAAAGTTGGTCAATAAATGAAAGCCTGTTAAAAACTTCGTGCCCCAGATTTTTTACCTATTGACTGCACTATTCATAATACCGACAAGAAAGAGCTAAGCAAAGACCAGCTGTATCTCCAAGATATTTCTACAGCAAACAAATTTGGTCAATGCCCAGCGGATTTGGCAGCTCGAGAACCAGGTCCATTAGCACATTAACGATGGGTAATATCAGCAAGTAGAGTACTCAGACTATATGTCAGTGAAGAAAACCCCTCAGATGAACTGGAGCAGCTGGTGTACTTCATTTTGCACTGTTACATGCCACTGTGGTTCCGGATCAAAGAAAGAGGTTATTTTTCTGAAGGTTCTAAGATTGTGTTTGGGGCAATCAGATTAACACGATACCTACCTGAACATTTGCGAAAAATATTCGACCCAGTAATAGAAGTAAACTAATATTTTGCAGGCCCCGAAATTTTAATTGTTTCTATGGTTATGAACGAAAAACAGCATGCCAGAGAACTGGGATTACGCCGAGTTCTCAAAGCTCGTGTAAATTAATTGCAAGGGGAAAACAATTAGAAACTTTAGAGTGCAAACACTTGACTTCAACGTGATCGATTACGTTGACATGATTAAGTGGAATGTTTGTAATGTCACTCCGCCACCTTTGCTAAGGAATGTACCCGATGAAGAAATAGAAGAAATGATCAAATCTGAGAGACCATTGATTTCAGACTTCAATAGATTTCCATGTCACACCCAAGCTGTATAGCGTTGCGTCATACTTGTAACCGAAACTAGCCAATGTGAGAGCGGTACTGAAGCTAGTGATGGCTACATAAAAAGCACCCAGTTGTGAAGAACAGTTATGCCGGAATTTTCTTCAAAAGCTGCCTTCAATGTGTCTGAGTTTAACAATCAATAATGTGGCATAATAGGAACGACGAAAATAAAAAGTCCATTAAAAACAGCATTTGCAGCAATCTTATGGAAATGCGTTTTTTTAAATGGTACTTTTGAATGTTTTATTTGTACAAAAAATGTTTTAAACATACATATAAAAACGTTTCCCTGTCTTTTAATACCCTTTTACTATACATTGCGAACTATTGCATTTGAAATGCATTATATCCGAGGTATTGAAAAACTACAGGAAAAAAATTATTGTCTTATTTTTTTCAATATTTAAAAGTGAATGCGAGATCGGATGATATATTATTCACAAATTTTTTTTTCGGTTTTTCTTATCTATAAGTGTAACAACTTTTTTTCAACTAGCCGTTTCCGGAAAAGAAAAAAAATATTTTTCGATCCATCCTAATGACATTCGGGAATAGAGTTTTATAGTATTACTAGCTGAAAACCCGCGCTTCGCTACAGAGTACATTCAAATTAAATACAACAGTCAATGTATGCAATTAATGGCAAAAAAAATATATATTTATAATAAATGCGAAGATCAATGTATACAATTGATATAAAAAATATATATATATTTACAAAAAAATCGTAAGTGATATTTATTTTTTTGGATAATATCCAATCGTCTGCTGCATTAGAAAGAAAAAAATATTTTTTTTTGTCTATTTAGTTGTTATGCACGTGACGATAAATTTATTTAAAGTACCAGAAAAAGAAATCACGTCATCAGCATTTAATAAATAAAATTCTGAAAATTAATCTTTAAAAATTCACCAAAAATCAGAAAATCAAGTTACAGATTCGAAAAAGATTTCATTTTAAAGGAATTTTTATGATCTTTCTCATGATGTAAATTTTATAACCCTCGAATTATTATTTTAAATTCAAACTTAAAAAAAGTTACAAAAGCAGCTTAAAAATTTAATCTAAAAAATCTAAGAAGAATTTTTGAAAAATCTTTCTTAGTGCACCCCTACACCATAAGAAGAATCGCCATGCCAAATTTCAGCACTTTAGGTCCAGCGGTTTGGTCTGAGCGTTGTATGTCAGTCAGTGAATGAGTCAGTTACGGAACTCTTTTATATATATAGACTAGCTGAAAACCCGTACTTCGCTACGGAGTACATTCAAATTAAATACAACGGTCAATGTATGCATTTCATGCCAAATATACACTGCTGGCCACTGTAAATGCAACACCCTGAAGGAAACATGCAAATAACATGAAATTTACAACATGCATCAGTGGAGGTGAGATATGCAAATGATTAGAATTTCAGCGCAGACGCACATCACGCGCGCCTGTGGCGCCACTTCAAAGAGCTATTTAAGGCTTGGAGATTTTGACGATTTCAGGTTCGGCAATTGTGTTTTCCTTGTGGTTTTTTCAAAAAAACGATCAATTATGCCTCGTCGAAAACAGCGATCATCTTTTGATCAAGTATCCGAGTTCGACAGAGGAAGGATAGTGGCCTGCCGAGATTGTGGATAATCTTTCAGGGAAATCGGTAGTCGTGTTGGACGAAACCAAACAACTGTGATGCGGATATGTGATCGTTGGATGCAGGAGGGTACGACGGACCGGCGAGTTCGATCGCATCCACCTCAGCGCACCACTTCACGTGATGACAGGCAAATTGCGCGCATGGTAGTGACGGATCGCTAAGTCACATCACGAACCATAGCACAGCACATACAGTCTGTAACGCATCATCCAGTGTCTGCGCGTACCATTCGACGCCGTTTACAGCAGACTGGTCTGTCCGCAAGACGTCCATTGCTTTGTCTACCCTTGACGCAGAACCACATACGTCTCCGCCGCCAATGGTGCGATGACAGAAGGATGTGGACGGCAGAATGGAATGAAATTGTCTTTACTGATGAGTCACGCTTCTGTCTGCAACACCACGATGGTCGCATTCGAGTCTGGAGATACCGTGAAAAGAGGATGCTGAACAGCTGCGTTATGCACCGCCACACTGGTCCTGCACCGGGTATTATGGTATGGGGCGGTATTGGATATCACTCTCGCACACCTCTAGTACGCATTGCCGGTACTTTAAACAGCCAGCGCTACATCTCAAAGGTGTTGGAGCCAGTTGTCCTTCCTTACCTTCAGGGCTTGCCCACAGCCATATTTCAACAGGATAATGAGCGACCACACGTCGCACGCATTGTTCAACGGTTCTTCGTCAATCGCCAGATTGAATTGCTTCCCTGGCCGCCTCGCTCTCCGGATCTTTCGCCGATAGAAAACATGTGGTCCATGGTTGCTCTACGATTGACCCAGATTCCATCCCCAGCTGCCACAGCAGATCAACTTTGGCAACGTGTGGAAGCTGCTTGGTCTGCTGTACCCCAAGAACTCATCCAAAGTCTCTTTGAATCAATGCCGAGGCGTGTGGCAGCGGTGATCTCCAACAATGACGGCTACTCTGGCTACTGATTTTGGCAGGAACCACACTTCACAGAAGTCTATAAATTTAATCATTTGATACTTGGTCAACATGTTATCTACAAAATAAATTTTGTTGTGATATCTCTTGTATTTCTTGGTGTTGCAATTTGAGTGGCCAGCAGTGTATATATATATTATATGATAAATACGACGATCAATGTATACAATTGATGTAATATATATATATATGTATATATATATATATATATATATATATATTTATAAGAAAATTGTAAAGGATAATTTTATAGACAAAATAATCTAGAAGAAAGTATTCAAATTAAATCTAATATAAAGAATACTAAAGAATATAGTACAGTTAATATAGTACAGTTTGTAGAACATTTCTTTTACTGTATTTTAATATTTTTTTGGATAATGTCCAATCGTCTGCAGCATTAGCAAGGAAAAAAAATATTTTTTGTTTATTTAGTTGTTATCCACGTGACGATAAATTTATTTAAAGTACCAGAAAAAGAAATCACGTGATCAGCATTTAATAAATTAAATTCAAAAAATTAATCTTTAAAAATTCAACAAAAATCAGAAAATGGAGGTAAAGATTCGAAAAAGTTTTCATTTTAAAGGAATTTTTGTGATCTTTCTCGTGATATAAATTTTATAACCCTCCAATTATTATTTTAAATGCAAACTTTAAAAAAAGTCACTAAAACAGCTTAAAAATTTAATTTTAAAAAAATCTAAGAATTTTTCAAAAATCTTTCTTAGTGCACCCCTACACCATAAGAAGAATCTCCATGCAAAATTTCAGCCTTTTAGGTCCAGCGATTTGGTTTGTGCATTGTATGTCAGTCAGTGAGTCAGTTACGGAACTGTTTTATATATATAGACTAGCTGAATACCCATGCTTCGCTAAGGAGTACATTCAAATTAAATATAGCGGTCAATGTATGCAATTAATGCCATAAAAATATATATATTTATAACAAATACAACGGTCAATGTATGCAGTTAATACCAAAAAAATTATATATATTTATAGAAAGTCGTAACGGATATTTTTTTAGACAAAATAATGTAGAAAAAAATATTCAAATTAAATAAAACGGTCAATGTATGCAATTAATTTATTTGTATGTTTAATTTCCATAAAACATATTAATTTGAATTAAATTCTTAAAAAACTTCCATCTCAATGAGTCTAGTGGTTCAATTTTATCTTTTACCGTATTTTAATATATTTTTTGTCAATTTATTTCGTTGTTATGCATGTGACGCAAAATTAATTTAAAGTATCACAAAAAGAAAAGAAACCACATCATCAGCATTTAATAGATTAAATTGTGAAAATCAATCTTTAAAAATTCACCAAAAATCAGAAAATGGAGGTAAAGATTCTAAAAAAGATTTCATTTTAAAGTAATTTTTATGATCTTTCTCGTCATATAAATTTTAAAACCCTCAAATTATTATTTTAAATGCAGACCTTAAAAATGGTACAAAACAGCTTAAAATCTAAGAAGAATTTTTCAAAAATATTTCTTAGTGCACCCCTACACTATAAGAAGAATCGCCATGCAAAATTTCAGCCCTTTAGGTCCAGCGGTTTGGTCTGTGCGTTATCTGTCAGTCAGTTACGGAACTGCTAAACTGGTGAATAGTAAATCTGCTAGGGTTTTTCTTCCCAAATTACTTAAAATGTTTTCATGAATATATTTCAAATGCATACTGACAATATGAAAAACAAATATCTCTACTTCGACTAATCTATATATAAAACAGTTCCCTAACTGACTCACTGACTGACATACAACGCACAGACCAAACCGCTGGACCTAAAGGGCTGAAATTTTGCATGGCGATTCTTCTTATAGTGTTGGGGTGCACTAAGAAAGACTTTTCAAAAATTCTTCTTAGATTTTTTAAAATTAAATTAAGCTGTTTTTAACTTTTTTTACGTTTGCATTTAAAATAATACTTTGAGGGTTATAAAATTTACATCACAAGAAAGATCCTAAAAATTCCTTTAAAATGAAATTTTTTTCGAATCTTTACCTCCATTTTCTGTATTTTGGTGAATTTTTAAAGATTAATTTTTAGAATTTAATTTATTAAATGCCGATCACGTGATTTCTTTTTATGGTACTTTAAATAAATTTATCGTCACGTGCATAACAACTAAATAAACAAAAAATATTTTTTTTTCTTGCTAATGCGGCAGACGATTGGACATTATCCAAAAAAATATTAAAATACAGTAAAAGAAATGTTCTACAAACTGTACTATATTAACTGTACTATATTCTTTAGTATTCTTTATATTAGATTTAATCTGAATATTTTCTTGTACATTATTTTGTCTATAAAATTATCCTTTACGATTTTCTTATAAATATATATATATATATTTTTTACATCAATTGTATACATTGATCGTCGTATTTATCATATAATATATATATATATATATATATATATATATATATATATATTTGGCATGAATTGCATACATTGACCGTTGTATTTAATTTGAATATACTCCGTAGCGAAGTACGGGTTTTCAGCTAGTATGTTATAAAACGCGTTCTTCGGCAGTTAACTCAATGTCTAAAATTAATCTTAGAGATCTGCTCAATAGTTGAATCTGCCTTCGCTCTTTCATAGTGATCTGCATCAGCACATGACTGGTATTGAGGGAGACAGCCGGGAAGAGCTATGGCATTTGTGGGCAATCCTGCTCAGCAGACTGCTTTGTGAAGACTCCTAAGTGGTTACTTAAAGTTTCTTAAATTTGATCACGGCAATAAGATCTTCCCCATTTGTGAAAAATGTAACATCTATCATTCCACCCCGGCCCATCTTCTTTCTTGCTTGGGGCTTGAAAAGGAGGATTTGACGCAGAGTCCCCTCCTTGTCTTGGATTTATTAAATGTTTTTGGTCTCATGGATCTGGTATAGCCTATAGGCTAGATCAGATAGGATTAGTTACAACAACAACAACAACAACAACTAAAATTATGGGCAATGAGTTATAATATTTCAATGAGCTACAGTGTTTTTAAATTTTAGTTCTAGGGAGTACTAAAAGTGTTATTACAATTTTCTATATAAAAGATATATTAAAAATGATTTAAATCTTTTTATTTGGTAGAAAGTCTTCATTTTCTGTGAATTATTCTGCTAAATATTCGCTCAACAGGTAACAATTTTATAGTGAAACAGCTTTAATATGGAACTAAAATAATCTTTTTTATCTGCAATAATTTTCACCTTTTTTATGAAGCATTTGAGAGAAATTTCTTCAAGTAGATATCATCAGGGACTGAAAGATCTTTTTGTATTACTTTGATTTATCCTTTTATACAGGAAACAACTATTGGAAAAAAGGATAAATCTGAATTCATAATTTTTCTGCAAATGTGTGATTTTCTCTTTTATTTGAGAGAAAACCCCAATCTTACTCAGCAGTGAACAACAAAACTTAAGGATTTAATCGTAAGGGAAATTTTGTCTTATCCGAAGTGAAATAAAAAAATAGATCGATTTCCTTTGAGAGATGGATGAATTGTGTGTTTTCTCTCTTCCCTTTAACTATTAGAATTTTCCCCATCTTTCAGGCTTTGCGGAAGCATTTTTTTCTTTTTGAAATCTTGCTTTGTAAGTTATTTCTTTTGACATGACTTTTAGCATATCCCCCATGAATGAAATTAAATTTGTTAAAAGCCTTATTTAGCAGTGTTTTTGAAAATATAGTATGAGAAGTCTAACTGGGATGCTAATTAATGAAGAAATTTATATTTGTATATAGGTTTCTGACAACGAGATATTTAGACACCAGAATTTAGCTATTGATTTCTCGGATACTAATATTTTTATAATTCTATGGACTTTACTACGCATTTAATTTATTATTCTAGTCATACTTGCTACATGTTTCCACAGGGCGTGGTGGCCCAGTTGGCAAGAGTAGCGGGCCAGTGATCTGAACGTCTCTGGTTCGATGCTCGTTGCTGACAAATCCCCCGCCTCCGCCGTTTACGCTAATGGCGGTTGGTGCACGTAAAATCTGTCGTGGCTGCAATGACCTCCAAGTTCTAAAAAATTACTTCTGGAGGTACAGGGTCAAATGTACTGATCTTGTCACTTGACTCGGTTCAAAATTACGGGACCAGTCCATTAGCCAAGTCGGACTCCGACCCTTGTGGTGCTAACATAAAACCGGAGCCGCATCACTAAGCCCAATATCCTATAATGGCCTTGATCTGATGTTGCTGTCGGTCAAGGGTCTTAAGCCGCTACACACAACAACACATGTTTCCACTGGCAGAGTACACTGTGTTAGTGTGCGTGTCCCAGGAAGCGCAGTTGCTTAATTTTTTCCTATTGGTCATATCGGAGATACTTAGAAAAGTATTATTTTCTTCTTTTTATCTATTGCCTACTTTAAAACTAACCGTTTAACTGGCTTCTTAAATAATTTTTCGTAAGTGATTCAAAAAACGTCCATTTTGTTCACGGACACAGATCAAGAACGGAAACTTTTCCTTCCAATGTCCAATTTTGATGCTAAGATCTTCGCAATTCATTTAACACTCGAAAATTTAAAAACCAAAACCAATATGTTCTCCAAAGTGGTTATTTTAGTTGATTCGTATATCTGCCATCTAAGCCGTTACGGAAAATCACTGCTCTGAGCCTATGGTCTGGCTGAAATCAAGCAAACCCTGAACATCCTTAGATGCATGGAGAAAATTATTGTCTTTCAATGGATTCCATCACATGTCGGTATTGAAGGCAATGAACAGGCAGATTTGCTTGCAAAAAACGGAATCCGCATTCAGCAAGATATTATGCCTGTTACACCGGATACACTCAAAAGACACGTTTTTGAAAAATTTAGAGAGGTAAGCACCTCCTATATGATGGAAAAATTGAAAGGTGAAACCTGGGAGAACGTCCAGGACTGTTGGAAATCGTATTGAAACAAACCCCGCAAGGAAGCAGTAGCAAACTTCAGGCTACAGACTTGACACGTCTGCTTGGCAGAACATCTGTTCAAGATAGGTATATTTCCAACCAGCGTTTGCCCGATCTGCAGGGCATGCATTATAAATTCGGATCATCTCCTAACTTGCAATGGACTTGACAGAATCTCCCAGAGAAACGGGGACATCGGCAAGTTGTATTGGGATGCAAGGACCAGTACGAACTCTCTTTGTGACTGTACTTTTTGATTGCGTATATTTTTCTAGTTTATTTTCTTCCTTGTTTTTATTGTTGGTTTCTTGTTTATATTGCTGTTTTGTTTTGTTTCCTGATCCTTTGTAATGTTGTGGGCTGCCTTATATGCATGGATTAGTTTCCGGAATAAAGCCATATGTAACAACAACATTTTACTTTTCTTTACACCAAAAACAAGGGCCGGGCCGATCAGTTGCGGCGCCTGAGGCAAGTTTTAGAAACCACTATTTTTCAAATTTTTTGAGAGAGTCTAAGTTTATGAACTCACTAGCTGAATACACGTGTTTCGCTACGAAATACATTCAAATTAAATACGACGATCAATGCATGCAATTAATGCAAAAAAAAAAAAAAACTGAAAAATATATTTATGATAAATACAACGGCCAACGTATGCAACTAATGCCAAAAAAATATATTTATAAAAAAATCGTAACGGTTATTTTTATAGATAAAATAATGTAGAAGAAAATATTGAAATGACATACAACGGTCAATGTATGCAATTAATTTGTATGTTTAATATCCATAAAACATACTAATTTGAATAAAATTCTTAAAAAACTGCCACCTCAATTAGTCTAATGGTTAAATTTGATCTTTTATCGTATTTTAATATTTCTTTTGTCAATTTATTTCGTTGTTATGCACGTGACGCAAAATTAATATAAAGTATCGCAAAAAGAAAAGAAACCACGTGATCAGCATTTAATAAATTAAATTCTAAAAATAAATCATTAAAAATTCCCCAAAAATCAGAAAATGGTGGTGAAGATTCGAAAAAGATTTCATTTTAAAGGAAATTTTATGATCTGTCTTGTGATATAAATTTTATAACTCTCAGATTATTATTTCAAATGCTAACTTTAAAAATGTTATAAAAACAGCTTAAAAATTTAATTTGAAAAAAATCTATGAAGAATTGTTCAAAAACTTTTCTTGGTGTACACCTACATTATAAGAAGAATCACCATGCAAAATTTCAGCCCTTTAGATCCAGCGGTTTGGTCTATTATCAGGTTAGATGCCTGAATTAGATTGATGGAAACAGATTTTAAAACTTAACCAAATAATATTTATTCAATCTCCGAACATCACCTTTCGGTTATACAGCAGCAAGCGAAGTGTTCGCGAGCATCGAGAAAATTCTCGGGATACAATACTGCCACGCCACCTATCGGTGTCGTGCAACATAAAATGACACTGAATGGTGGTGCCATCTATTATACAGTAAATGAATGAAATGCACTTATAAATTAAATGAAATAAGTTATCACTACAGGTCTGTGCGTTATCTGTTAGTCAGTCAGTCAGTCAATGAACTGTTTTATGTATATAGATTACAAGTAGAAATAGTCTATTTAATAGAATAACGGACATTTTAGGAAATATATGTATTGAATAGCAAGAAAATTTTAAATTATTAAAAAAAGATTTATAAATAATTACAGAACTTAAAACGACCAAAGAAGTGAATAAATTTTAATATAATTTGTTATGTAATAAAAATATAATTACTAAATCCTTCTTAGAGCCTTTATTGAAGCAGTATGAGTGCATCTGTCTAATACATTGTTTTAAATACCTTAAATATCTTATTTTGACGCCTATATTTCAATTCAGAGCCTAATGTGGTCTCGTGGCCTCTTCACCTATGGGACCGACCCTTCCAAAACCACGAGCATTCTTTTACATCCTAGTGTATGCGAGGATCGGCTAATAAAGGATGTATCTTCGAAACCAAGAAAGCATTTTTATTGCTTTTTCTTTTTTTTTTTGGGGGGGGGGAGGGGAAGTTCCCTTTTCTTAACTCAGATTCAGTCTTTCCGGGTACTAATGCACTCAATTCCTGTCCGGATGCTTGATGGATTTCATATCACTGGTGGAGAATGACTTGAAGTTACTTAAAGAGATTAAAGAGGACGTAATCGATGCCGTAATCTTTAGTTTCAAACAGATTGTAGTGGTATAGATTTGTTTAGGGCTGGAGGCTACACAGAACGGGGAAGATTCTGATTATCCCTTTCCTGTTCTTTGCTAAAAAAAAACATGACCAGAATAATGCCCAAACACCTTATCTAAGCGCATGCCATTAAAAACAACTGAATAATTTTTGATCCGGGAAATAACTTTTTAAACCCCAATAATCACTTTCCCTTTTAGAGGGATTGTAACTTAATTACATTATTGTCTGTACTATGAACGTTTAGATACCATGTTTGGTAGATGGACGTAAGATATCAATAATTTTAGCAAACAACATTTTCCGCCAACGATTAACACTGTTACATTCTTTTGCCATTTGTTAGCAAGACAAGAATCTTCATAACTCTGTAATGTAGAATACATTATCAGATACAGATGAATATTAGTTTTTAAGTACATTTGTAATTATTTTCAGTAATGAGATAAAATGAAACGCAATTTTCTATTGCTTACGCATACATGTTTGTGACTGCATGAATCGATTCTAGGCTTTTGTAGTATGTACGTTGTTATACGCCCTATTTACAGTTTATGATATTTTTCTAAGTTTTGTCACTAAATGTTCATAAAATATTTGGGGACCAGTGTCACATAAACATGACATCAGAGTTTCTGTTTCACGGCTAAAGGACATTTATTCAAAGGTGTTCCAGACATTTTATTAAAAATATTATTACACAATTTCAAACTTGATGTGTCAGAAATTTAAACTCATACTATCTGAATCACTTGAATAATCGTTACATTGGCAAACAACGCAAACCATAAGCAAAATTAGCATAGCAAAAAATGACTCTGGTCAAAACGTTAACATAAAGACACGTTACACTGTCTTTATGTTAACGTTTGTCGAAGTAAAAACTTAACAAGCTTAACATGTAACGGCGCTGCTACTATGATTGGTAAAAACAAAGGTTTTGGAGCATTATTTTGTGTAAAATACCCTTCTGTTATTGATTGGCACTGTGCTAACCACAAGCTTGAGCTTTCAGTGTCTGATGTAGTTCAGTCAGTTTCAAGAGTTGATAGATTTAAATCCTTCATCGACAAACTGTATGTTGTGTATCATGCTTCGCCAAAGAACAGCAGGGAACTGCGAACCTGTGCAAGTTTACTAAACAGAACTTTTAAAAATCGGAAGAGTTTTGAGCACACGTTGGGTTGCGTCTAGTTTCAGATCTGTGTCAGCCTTATGGAGGTCTTATGAAGCACTAGTCCATCACTTTAAAGAAACTTCAAATGACCCAACCAGAGACAGCAAAGAAAAAAGGTATGTTTGCAGGCCTCCTCAAAAAGATTACTGAAAATAATTTAATTTTAAACCTGGGCTTGATGGCTGATGCATTGTAAGAACTCTCAAAGTTAAGCTCATCGATGAAGCTTTGCAACATCGCAACGTTGATCTAAGCCAGTGGTTCCCAACCTTTTGCAGCTGGCGACCCACCTTTCCCTATCGGAATACATCCACGGTCCATCGGTTCATGGTGGAGTATAAAACCTTATTTGCATCGTATCCCTTCCTTATGTATATACAATTTACAATCAAATATTGCATATATATATATATATATATATATGTATGTGTATATATATATATATATATATATATATATATATATATATGTCCTTTTTTGAAGATGCAGATTGATTATTGATAAACAATTTGTGTTCTGATTTGAAAATGGTTGACAAAATATAAACACTTTGTAGCAAAACAGTTATTTATTTAGCAATAGATATATGTTTGCAATATATGCAACAAGTGGTTTCATACTCACTAACAAGTTTTCCTAGGTGAAGATAAAATCTACAGTTATAAAAAGTACACAAAGATCATTTTAATTTTCCAGGCAAAAAATTCATACAGCTTTGATGTGATTACAGTTAAGAAAATTGTTATCACAATCTATCAATATATAAAATTGCTGTTTTTAAGTAAGAATACTATATTAATTTGATTTTGGGGACTATTTCGATTGAACAAACACGCCAATGTCAGCACTGAATGAAGATATTTTTAATCTTAAGTCACTTTGTAGAACGGGAGGGGGAGCGGCGTTGCCCTAGTGTGCCCCACCTGTGTGACTGTGTGAGTCATCTGGGAGGGATGTAGTGCTTCTGTTGTCTGCCCCAGATGCCATCAAGAACCAGATGTAATCAAGAACCAAGAAAACAATCAAAGCACAATTTGATTTGTTTCAATTTTTCTTATCTTTTCTGATGGTTTATTCGATGGTTTCTGATAGTTTTAGGATCGAGTCGCGACCTACCTGTAACCCTTCAAGGACCCACTGGTGGGTCGCGACCCACCGGTTGGGAACCGCTGATCTAAGCTAAAAATTGCAGCTTCTTTGTTTGAGGAAAGAAAATCAGTTCCAGGATTTTACTCATCGATGTCTCAAGAAGCAGTAAACAACTTGTCTTTTATCGGAGTTCCTCTCCACGAAAAAGAAGGTAGGAAAAACAACCAGCCTTTGAACTCCGAAAAGTTTTACGACGAACTTAAAAAGTCTATTGAAACAAGACTGCTCAGTGAAAAAGACTTTGATCTTGCTAATACCATCAAAGTAATTGATGAAAAAACTGGCCACAAAATGTCCGAATAGCGTTTGGTGAACATGAAATGCTGAAACTTGCCTCCAAGTTCAAACTTAATGAAAGGCAACGAATTACATGATTCCGAGAGTATCTCCACTTCAGAATGTTCCCGGATAGTCTCAACCCGTTGAAACAGTCAATCAATTCGATAGCCATATAGTTGAGTGGATGTGAAAGAGGTTTCTCACAGATGAACCTCATTATCACACCATTGAGATCATCACTGAATATTGCAACAGTTTCTGGCCTGTTGTTTGTAAAGATCAATGGACCTCCTCTTCGGCTCTTTAACCCAACTAAGTATGTTGACTCTTGGCTTGTGTCTGGACACCATTCGCATTAGCCGTCAAGAGTAAGGAGAGGTCGAGAGACAAGATGTATGATGAAAACATGAAGTTTGGACAATCTTTTAGGATGGGTACAAAACTTAAACAATCATGAAACTGTGCTTTTTTACTGCTTTTATTACTTTTATACAACACATTTTTGTACTTGTTTTCATCTTCACAAGCACAACAGCCCCTTACAGGCCCTGGCTGCCTCAACCACGCGCTCCTTCCAGCGTCTTCTATCTGCGACAATATCTGCGTCTACTATCAGCGTCTTCTATCTCTCTAATTTTTAATTTTCTTTAAAATAATTAAAAATAAATAAAAATAAAATAATTAAATAATAATTTAATTTTCTTTAACTTTCATTAACCTACAATATGACCAAGCAACAAGTAAAGGCAAAGATTAAGGCATATGGAATGAAAGTCTGGCAAGAAAGGTGGGCCGATAGTGAATTGGGGAGGCCGGTTCATAAAATCTACCCTCATGTTTCCTTAGAAAGATTAATATCGAATTTCTATATAAATCAAGCTATCACTCAACATGGAAGCGTGGGCTCATATCAAAGAAGATTTTTTGGGAAGAGTGACATCTGTGCATGCGGAGAGGTCCAGACAATAGAACATTGTTTATTTAATTGTGTAACATGGAGAGATTTGCGGTCGAGTTTACCGAGGGATATTACTGAATGGTCACCACATAAATTCTATAATGACTATTATTGTAGAAAATTCATTTTGGCTGTGATGAAAGACCTTATGGACTTTCATTACCCTTTTTTGGGTCATTGATAATTTTGTTGTTTGTTTGTTTCGGTTTTTATAATTGTGTAACATTGCATGTATTTATTGTATTGTATAATCCTAGTCAATCTGATTGCCATTGCGAAATTTGTCGTCTCTCAAAATCATCCGTATACCTTCGGGAAGGACGGATTATCTTTTGGATTAACTTTCATTAAATTAAACTTTTGTGTAAGTTTTTAATTCTTTTTCAATGTCATTTAACCATCTAGTCGGTGGTCTACCTCTAGCTCGGGATCCCTCAGGTTTTTTAAATGTCAAGATCTTAGAGGGATTATCTTCCGAGAATCTCCAAACATGGCCAAGCCATCTTAATCTATTATTACGGAAGACTTGTGTTATTTGTGATTGCCTATAAAGCCTACACAGTTCAAAATTATATCTGGTTCTCCAACGTCCTTCTTCCTGCACTGGGCCAAAGATAGCCCTGAGGGTTTTTCTCTCAAACATGTCCAGTGAGCGCTGCTGTCTATGCTCAAGGTCCATGTTACACTTGCGTAGAGTAAGACAGGTAATATTAGTGTCTTATAAATTATTTAGTTTTGCAAGATTAGATCTCAATTGTCTTCTCAGCCCAAAGAAACAATTATTAGCCATTTTGATTCTGTTATCAATTTCTGTTCTTAGTTTCTTTTTGTCATTAATTATAGTGCCATGGTATTTAAATTCATTAACTTTTTTTGTACTTGTCTTGCAAGATAAAATTTGGAATTAAATAAAATGTTTAACTTTTTGTATACCCAACGATTTCTTTTTTGTCAGGCAAATAATTTGGAATACCCCCCCCCCCCCCCCACACACAGGAAGGTTACAGTTCCGGCACCTCTATATATAGAATCTAGCACTGTATATATATATATATATATATATATATATATATATATATATATATATATATACACTCATGGACAAAAAAATTAGCGCACCAAGAAATAATTGCGGGATCGTAACGAAACTTGCAATGAAGGTACATGTCGGGGAGATATGCAAATGATTAGAAAAGCAGCGTGATTGCGCATTACGTATAGCCGGTAGAGGGCGTTGAACATCGTACTCTGTGGAGTATAAAACAGGTAACCAAAGCTTGTTTGAGTGTGCTGAATCATTTACAAAGGAAGAGGTAAGATAGACATGCCATTACGCCGTGTTCGAAGACAATATAAGTAGTTGTCGCAGTTTGAGAGGGGGAGAATCGTCGGGATGATGGAAGCTGGGTGGTCAGCTAGGCGAGTAGCTCGTCAATTAGGCCGCTCTGATTGTGCTGTGAGGAGGTGTTGGGACCAGTGGACCCGAGAGATGTCATGTACACGAAGACCAGGCTCAGGACGCCCTCGACAGACCAGTCGTCGAGAAGACCGCCACATCGTAAGAAATGCACGCGTACAGCTAACTGCTTCATCGGCCGCCATCCAGGCACAGGTAGCACCTTCACTAGGGGCCTCTGTGTCTTCTCGAACCATACGAAGGCGCCTGGCTGAAGGACAGTTGGTATCGCGGCGCTCATTACGTGTGCTGCCCTTGACGCCCACCCATCGACGCCTCCGTTTGGAGTTTTGCCGCGCACGAGGAAACTGGACTGCAACGGAATGGAACCAGGTCGTCTTTAGCGACGAATCCAGATTCAATCTCGGCAGTGATGATAATCGTGTTCGCGTGTGGACAGCCCGTGGTGAACGCTTCAATCCTGCCTTTGCTGTACAGCGACACATCGCTCCCACAGCTGGTGTGATGGTATGGGGTGCCATTGCCTACAATACACGGTCACCCCTAGTATTGTTCTGTGGCACCATGTCAGCCCAGCGGTATGTTCATGAAATCCTGCAACCACATGTGTTGCCACTCATGCAACGGCTCCCAGGAGCCATTTTTCAACAAGACAATGCTCAGCCTCATACGGCAATGGTGTCACAAGACTGTCTCCGCACTGTTACTACCCTTCCTTGGCCTGCCCGATCCCCAGATTTGTCTCCAATCGAGGATATCTGGGATCATTTGAGACGACGAGTTGGGCATCCCACGAGTTTGAACGAACTAGAGGCAAGGTTACAGCAAATATGGAACGAAATGTCCCAAGACATCATACAGAACTTGTATGACTCAATGCCCGATCGTATCGCATCGTGCATCTGCGCTAGAGGGGTCCAACGGAGTATTAACTCCTCCGTTCTTTTGCCTTTTTCTCTGAAATAAATTATCCTTTTTCTTTGAATTTCTTATCATTTACTTATATTAAAGTAGTCATTACGTATGTAAAATTTCGTTTCATTTTGACGACTCCTTCTTGGTGCGCTAATTTTTTTTGTCCATGAGTGTATATATATATATATATATATATATATATATATATATATATATATATATATATATATATTTATTTATGTATATATATATATATATATCTAAGAAAGTATATATGCTTGAAAAGAATCTTTACCCTTTATATAACTGTCATCTTTTCACTTAGAGAATAAGAATTTCGGGATAATGTCATCTGCAGGAAAGAGAAGCTGCTATAAATAATATACATATATATATATATATATATATATATATATATATATATATATATATATATATATAACGAAGTAAAAACTTGCGTATACATGTAAACACATATCTCTTTTATTGTAATATAAGAATAAAAATAACTATCTTTAAAAGCGTTGTTGTTTTGACATTTTATTCAATTTCAGCTGTGACATTGACTTAAAAGAGTTTTTTTCTATGAATATATGAAGACACATGACAATTCTTCGATTTTGAATCGACACTTCCATTCCCAGATTCTTATAGATGTTAAGAAAGGAGTCTATTTACAGAGTTTTATGTAAAGCAATAGGAAAATACTTTCTTCGATATATATATATATATATATATATATATATCCCGTCTAATGTCTACTCTCTGAAATAGTTTGTATTCATTCTCAAAAGTTTTTGCGTAATCTGTGTTGTGTTAGGATTAAAAAAAAAGGCGAAAGATTGAAGTTTGCGTGACTTTGGATCACCCGAACAAGTAAAGTAAACGTGCAATTCCGATTATTTTAAGATGTGTTTAAAAAATAAATGCGAATAAAATTCTCGCAGAAACATGGTGCATGAAATTACAAATATTTCTTGTGTAGGGGGACGCATAACATTTCTTAATGCTTTCATAAATACACCATGCACGCAGCATACTTTCTAGGAATAATTATGGTCAAAACTAGTTTTTATCTGCACAAGAAAAAACATTTGGGAGATAAGAAATCTTTAGAGAAAATACTTTCAAAATGAAAAGTACTTTAATGAAACTTCTATTTTTCTATCCGAAGAAACATAAATTCTCTGCTACCTTATGATGAGAATCAAATCCCTTACTAATTACAGTGCTGCGTCTTTTCTCTGAAACTCGAAGTTTAAATTTTTTCCTTCTACATGATCTTTATTATAAATAACTTATGAGCTATTACAGAGAAGAAATTTATTTTCTGAAATCTATGGAGTCTTAATATAAATTTTCTTGAATTGTAGAACAAGGGAAATATATACAAATTTTATTTAAATCCTTCTTCTTTTATATATATATATATATATATATATATATATATATATATATATGTATGTATTTACCGGGTGGTTATAAAGAAACTTTGCCAATATATGAACGACCTCTACGGCTGTTCCGTTCAACCTATCGGGATGAGATTTAAGATATAGTTATTCAGAGGTATGAGCTCGGGATTCTGAAAACGGCAACACAGTGACGCTCATGGTTACGGTTATAGGTATAGAAACTAATTATTTTCAAATGGCAACGCCCACTTTTTCCCGTCACAAAATGCTCAGCGCATGGGAAAAACCTAAAAAGCTTTGAAACGGAACGTGTATCACAAAAACGGACGCGTTATGCACGAACAAAAAACAGCTCTGCGAACGGCCAACAAAGACCCGACCTTAGGACGCACGGAGGAAATTTGCATATGACAGAGGCTAGAAATCAATCACAGAACGCTGTTCGCCAGATATTCCGCCTAGAAAACCGATAAAAAGCTCTCTGACCGTTTTTTTGTTAGCCATTAGCAGAGATGTTTGTTTTGCTTATTTTTAATATTGACAGAGCAATTGTTAATTGAAATGTAATGCAATGTGTTAAATTATTGTGAAATTTAATAACAGAGTAAATTGTTAATTATAAAGTAAGAGTAACTGTAATTGCAAAGCAATGCAATGCGTTAGAGTTACTGAGAAATGTGATACTCGTGTAGTAAGGTGAAAATTATAAAATAAGCTGTTAGTGAGTTAATAGTAAAGAAATATATCAACAGTAAAGAAATGTAAGGTGCTAAATTTTAGTGTAAGTTAAAATAAAATAATTCTATGTAAAGTTATTGCTCTCACCAAACATAATGTATATTGTTTCATATATTATACCTAAAGGCAGTGTATGTTATGTATTATGTATTAGATGTTTTTGTATTGTTATGTTTTGATTATTATGCATTGATTAGTGTATACCGATTTTGTTTAATGGTGGGGTTTAATTTGGCCCACCTAAATGTAGTTAATTTTTTGTTGTCGTACGGTTTGCTAAGTGAGCACTCCTTGTGTTAAAATTTGTGTTAAACTTTGATAAATAAGAAATGTATAATCGAACTTAAATAAGATATAATAAGGTCAAATTCATAAGTCCAGTTGGAACACGGTAAAATAGACATTAGTTTTGAAGCTGTCGATAGAATTGACGGTTTAAGAAATTAAAGAATTTTTTATGTTTTAGCACCTAATTAATAAATTAATTAACAAATTAAGGAATTAAAATTGTTGCCACTGAAATAGTTTTAAAAAAAGAAATAAAGGATTTGATATTAAGAATTAAATTTTTTAAGATACAGGTCGTCGTTTTTGCGCGGAGGATGCTTTTATATAAACGCCGTTTAAGCTCACGCTGTGGTCGGCAGAACATCTCGAATAACGCGTCCGTTTTTTGTGATACAAAATTTTTGTGGTACCGTTCCAACGCTTTTTAGGGTTTTCGCATGCGCTGAGCATTTTGCGACGGGAAAAAGTGGGCGTTGCCATTCGAAAATTTCGAGTTTCTATACCTATAGCTGTAACCATGAGCGTCACTGTGTTGCCGTTCTCAGAATCCCGACCTAATACAACTGAATAACTATATCTGAAATCTCATCTCGATAGGTTGAACGGAACGGCCGCAAGAGGTCCATATATCGACAAAGTTTCTTTATGAACACCCGGTATATATATGCATATATATATATATATATATATATATATATATATATATATATATGTATGTATACAGGTGGTTATCAAAATAATCGAAATACCTATCAATATTAGTGGTGTTTAAGAATGTGCTTCATATTCCTTAAAAAAAAAGTCTGGCCACCGGTATTTTTTTATATAAAGTTTTTATAGTGTATGAATTTTTCTACTGTCATGTAGCAGTAATGAAACTAAGGGCATCGTGCTTTTGGGGGGAACAGCGTAAGATATCAAACCTTGCGGACCTTGCAAAAAGGGCAAATTGTAGGAGCGCGTTTAAATTGGAGTATCTGTTACTGCAACCCGTTAATGGGTGTTTTTCGAGCTATGGTATCTACAGTCATGATAGCATACAGAGTGCACGGAAAAACCTGCTTTGTAAAACAGAATAGTGGACGAAAGGGAGAGCTGAGTGAAAGAGACGGACGAGGTATTGAAGCAGATTGTGACACGAAGAAAGAAAACAACTCCAATCAAAATGACCGAAGAGCTCAATCTGCATCTGCATGTTCTGGTATCAACCATTAGAGGTAGAAGGGAACTTCACAAACAAAGCATTTACGGAAGAGTAGCTATTCCCTAGCTACTTGTAATAGATGCCAATACAAAATATCATCCACAATGGTGCCACGAGAGCAAATCCTGGTCGAGTAATATGTCGAAAAACGGCATTTGGTCCGACGAATCATTGTTCAGATTGTTCCTCGCAACAGGACGTGCGTGTGTCTGAAGAACACCTTCACAAGAGTAAGATTCTGGATGTCTCATCTGAACTGTCAATCATGGAGGTAGATCTGCTAGGGTTTGGGATGGCATCTCATAATTTTCTTCAAGCCCTATTGTAACCCTAAAAGGGAGATTGAATGGGAAGGACTATGTAGTAATTTTAGCTCACTAGTCCATCCTCCAGTGCAAACATTGTTTCTTGTAGGACATGACGTTCTCCAGGATGATAATCCCCCTATACATACTGCTAAATCTATCAAGTATTGGTTTGAAGAGCATGAAAAAGAAGTCAAATATCTTATGTTGACCTGTACAATCCCCCCGACTACATATCATCCAACCACTGTGATCTGTATTAGCGGATAGATAAAGGTATCGATATCCACCCCAGCATCTCTGCAGGAACTTTCATGATTTTTCCCTGAAGAATGATATAATGTATTCTTAACCTTTAGCTTACGGGGCCCATTTTTCCAATCCCTTTAGAACGGGAAATATCATACCCCATTTGTAAGAGTGGCGATTAAACGATTAAGGGAGTTATTTATATATATATATAAAGTGGGTGATCGGTTAACGAACAGTTCGGACTGCGAACAATTCGAACAACTCGAACACTATCACGAAAGATTTTGGTGTTCGGACAACAAACATATGTTCGGATAACGAACTAAAACGAATTCTACCGAACACCACTGTGACAAAAGGTCGAAAAAAGTTTCTAGTAGTCCAAGATCAGCCAAGGGTTGGTTCAGTGAGTTTATCTAAAAATTCTAATCAAGAGGACTACAAACGATACAATTTTAGTTATAAACATTTATTTTACATGTATGTATAACCCTTAATTAAATCCTAGAGCATTAAATTTTTTTTCCATAATCAAGAAAAGATTGCCTGTGATGTGGAAATCAAATCAGAGGGCATGGGTCACGCAGGTTCTTTTCAAAGCATGGCTGTTTGAAGTTTGTGCTCCCAGTATCAAGGACTACCTTGACACCAATGACTTGCCATTGAAAGCATTGCTGCTATTGGATAATGCACCAGGACACCCAAAGGACCTTGAAGATAATTTGCTGATAGACTTATATATATATGTGTGTATATATATATATATATATATATATATGATTTTTTGGACTGGCATCTGAAGAACTGCATGTGTCTACTCTATTTTATAGAAAACGGGAACATATATATATATATATATATATATATATATATATATATATATATATATATATATATATATATATATATATACTCAAAATTTTTTAGGTTACATCGTCTGGAAGTTTAGTGTATCTTTCAGGAGGTAATGTTGGTTAAAATATGCTTATATTTTGACCTTAGCGATGTTCTGATCGGTTAAATGGTAAGGGCACTGGAGTTCTACATGAAGACTTTATGGATTCGATTCCTGCAAATAGCTTAATTTTTACATTTCTAATAATTTCATCATGCTATTGAACTTAAAAATAAAGTCACAAAACGAGTCCTTAAATAAATAAAATAAGAGAAATTTTACAAAGATCTTGTAAGATCTAAATAAACAGAGATTTTCCCCCCACCTCACTCACATAGTTTGACATGGTTTCGAAAGAATAAAAATAAGCTCTATAGTATAGATATTTGTTGCTTTCTATTCAGCAATGAAAAGTTAGTTGTAAATATCGAACACACGTTTTATTTATTGGTCAACGGTTAGCACATTTCTGGCAACAATTTCGTTTTTCTAAAATAAATTGGTGCGGATACACGGGTATACTTGACAAGACTCCCTTTGAGAATTAGCTTGGAAAAGCTTTTAAAAAATATCATGGTTCACAACAAGCGAAAAAATAACAGAGCTGATATTTGATCTTTTATATCTTCCGCAAAAATTGGCTGAAGATTTTAAACTTTGAAATATTTTCAACACTTTATCCGTAACTTAGCGACAAAAAGTCATGTTCAGATTTTTTTTTCCATAAAATTCCTTTTAAAGAACTTTTAGTATCCAGAAAACCACTAATAAAATATTTTGGAAAGAAAGTTTCAAAGTAAGCAAATAGAGTTCAAAGGAATTGTGGTTTAAAGTCCATAAAAAGAAGCTTTTATAATATTATGGAGATTATTAAAAGTTATTTTATTTTTTTTTAGAAGAACGCTAAATCTTTCATCGTCTTCTTATTATATGTCATAATACGAGTGGAATTTAAGGCATGAAGTCAATAAAAAATCGTGATATGAGAACAAAACTGAGAAGTTTTAGCCTAAGAATGCATTCTTTTTTGTTACATTGGTGTAAACAGTTCCGCATCGATAGATTTACCCGGTTGAAGTAAATGAAACGAAAAATCGCGAGAAAGTTATCAGGCACATAAAGCTTAATGAAACACACTTTTTCTTTTAGCTTATTCTCACGTTAATCACTATACAATACGGGCAGCTCATTTGATAAATTACAAAAACTCAAATTTCGAGGTAATTTTCCCGGTTTTCATATAGTTTTTATCGAGATAATTTTAGCAGCATGTCCTCTTTATTTTCTAGATATTTTATAAGCGTGTAGAAACTAAATATGCAGAGAATTTAGGAAACGTATGCGTTCACCACCTTGGCTTGTTGGAGAGTTCATGAAAGAAGATTACGTTGTAAAACAGAGTTATAGAAATACATTAATGATTACATTTCATATCCTCAGAGGTAGAAAGATAAATGTTTTGTTAAAGTTGTTTCCAGTTTTTGTACTACGACACGTAGTAGTTAAAATCTATTTCTGTCAGTATTAATGGTTTAGTTTCCCATTGCCAGTGACGGGGCTGTGTTTATTAAGATGTACTTCCCTCTTCCCCATGATTTAAAGAGTCAGTATACATTAAAGGTGTCTCTGGTTCTACTTTTAGACAATGGAGTGCCTAATAAACGGTAAACTCGTACGGCGGTTCCTCTGACGTCCTCGCTTTCACGAGTAATTCGAAACCTGCGTCCCCGATTTCGTTTTTGGCAGGAATTTGGCAGCGCATACTCCTCTTGAACTAAACAAAGCTTTAGGAAGGACTTTCATGAAGTCTTCAGTGGTATGACGTCACACGGCGGGATCGCTAGCTTCGCGGATGCAACGGACACCGTATCGCCCCGGTTTCCCCAGGATTTTAAAATTCTCACAAATTTGAGTATCCTTGCGGCTCTCCTACACTAGACGCGTGAAGGGCACGTTGTTTCGTCCCAAGAGCTCCGGGTTTCTTCGATCGGCAGTGGGAAAATCCGTAATTTCGATAATCTGACGTCACCGCTTTCACGATTAAAATGAAATCGGCGTCAACGCTATATTTTTGGCGTTTGGGGGCAGAGATCTTTTTGAGTAATAGACCTTTAGGATGAATTAATGGCGTTTCTAGTGCTATTTATTGCCACTTAGGTGCCGAAAAACGATAAACTCGTACGGTGGTTTCGGTGACGTCATGTCTTTCCAGAGTAACCTCAAACCTGTGACGCCGTATTCGTTTTTGGGATGAATTTGGCAGACATAGTTCTTTACGACCAAGAAAAACTTTAGGAAGGACTTTCACGAAGTCTTCAGTGGTATGATCTCATGCGACGAAATCGCTCTACCGGCGAGATCGTCTCTCAGGAGGAAACCTATAGAATCAATATGTATCATTAATTCATTTATGTCATGTATTATTAAAGTTAAGAAATCTATTTAGCAAATATTTATGATCACTGTTATGTTACAATATACCTTTAAAAATTTTAAAATATCGAGTATCCTTGTGACCTTGCGACATACGACGCGGAGGGGGGGGGCGTCAGATACTTTCGGAAGCTCCCTGTTTGTTTCATCGACAGCGGAAAAATCGGTTATTTCAATCCAGACATCACTGGGTTCAGGACTGGTTTCAGGAAGTTTTTAATTCGGAATCGGCGCAAATGGTGTTTTTTCGGGTTTTTGTGCAGAGGTATTTGGGAGTAATAGAGCTTTACGATGAATTAGAGATGTCTCTGGTTCTAATTTTAGCCAATGGGGTGCCGAAAGTACGACAAACTAGTACGGTGGTTTTCGTGACGCCATCCCTTCTTATGAGTAACTTGAAATCTTCTTCCCCGTGTTCATTTTTAGAATGCATTTGGCATAACATATTTCTCTCTGAGTTAAACACTAACACTTTTACTGCACTAATACTTTTTTAAAGAGATCTTCAGATGTATGACGTCATACGGCGAGATCACTAGCTTCGCGGACGTGTTGGACACCGTATCGCCTCGATCACCTCTAGATTTTAGAAGTCTCGCAAATTCGAGTATCCTTCACGGCTCTGGGACACCTGACGCGTTAGGAGCACACGGGATCGTCCGGAAAGCTCTGTGTTTCTTCGATCGGTAGCGGTAAAATAGGTAATTTCGTTAATCTGACGTCATCGCCTTCACGAGTATTTCGGAATCGCAGCCAGCACTATATTTTCGGGATTCTAGGAAGATGTCTTTTGGAATAATTAACCATTAGAGTGAATTGGAGGCGTCTCTAGTGCTACTTCTTGCCAATAATGTACCGAAAACACAATAAACGCGTACAGCGGTGTCGCTAACGTCATCGCTTTCACGAGTAACGTGAAACCTGCACCCCCGTGTTCGTTTTTGGGATGCATTTAGCAGAGCATGTTTTTCTATGAGTTAAAAATCTTTAGGAAGGACTTTCATGAATTGTTCAGCGGTATGACGTCATACGGCGAGATCGGCAGCTTCGCGGACGTGGAGGACACCATATCACATCGCTCTCCTCGGGATTTTAAAAATATCGCAAATTCAAGTATCCCTGCGGCCCTGACGGTGCGTGAGGGGCACGTCAGATCGTCCCGAAAGCTCCAAATTTATTCGATCGGTAGTAGAAAAATTGGTCATTTCGATAATCTGACGTCACTGGTTTCACGGTTAATTCGGAATCGGCTCAGACGGTGTTTTTTCGGATTTCTGTACAGAGGTCTTTGGGAGAAATAGAGTTTTACGATGAATTAAAAGCACTTCAAATGTTGCTGTGGTACCAAAATTTTTTGTAATCCTACCTGTCAATTTCCAAAATGGGTTCTGATTAACTCTATTTTTTCTATCATTTCAATAAAAATTAAATCTTTATAGGGGACTTTCTCCCTTATATTATAAAGTAACTGTTCGTAATGGGATATTAAAGCTGTGGGTCTGAAATTTTCTCCTAATATGGTATAAAATGCGGTATATATGAAGTATCTCCAAGTCCTGTTTACTGCCTCACCGCGGAGGAAGGGGTGCCACTGGGTGGAATGGGCGAAGTACGTCGGGAGTATTACTCCTGGTAGGGTCATCCTAGGCGTGAAGGCCATTCCATTACACCCAGCTAAAACAAACAGGCAAATGAGGCTAAGTCGGTCTTCTTCCTTCGTGTGCTCCGGTCTTCTGGACTGAAAGAGGCTGCTCTCTTCCCTTCTTCACGGCTTATCAGGAACCATTTAAAATGTATGACTTTTGAATATGGCAGCAGGGTATTCCCAACTTGCATTACATGTAAGGAGAATCCGGCTTCTCTTGAACATATCCTCAATTGTTTGACCTTTGCACTTTGACGACCTCTTCTCGCGTCCACTCTTGGTGCTTGATTTTGCTAGGGTGCACGGACTCATGGATTTGATCTCGAAGGATTGGCAACAACAACAACAAAACCATATGAAAGGAAGTAAGGACTATGGAACAGCTATTTACTCTGATAATGTTTAAAACTGCATTCAGTGTCGTTTTGGAAAAGTTCTAAACCTTTAGTAATGGGTTAGTTATCACGGTACTTAAATTCTTTAAAAGTGAGAATACGTGTTAGCAAGTACCTAGTCTCTATGTGCAAGGACCATTTCAAAATATTAGTGTATTGCCAAAAACGATGCATTAAGTACATGTATAATTGGTATCTACATAAAAAGTCTTCCGACAAGATTTTGATGCATAACATAAAGCATGGTATATACTATGAAAATATAGATCTCAAGAGTGATCAAACGTGTATCATATTTAAGCTAAGTTGCTGAATTTAAAATAAATCTAATGCAGCCACGTGGAAGAATGGATTAAAAAACCAGTCTATGAGAAGCAGCCGTAAGCATATGTCTAACGGAAATTATTTGTGTTTTTCATGGGTAGAGGGCGTTAGTCGTCCATGTTTTGATGTATTTTCAGCATCGCTTTGTCTTATGCAATTTTCTAGTAGTGTTCAATCTCTTTGTTCTGAACCACCTCGAGCATGAAACGTCCGTTTAATGGACGATAGGATGATGAATAAATATTAACTAGGTACCAGATGGCTGTGTTATTTTGGAGTCTGGTCATCCTTTTTGTCTCAATATGAAAGGCGCTTACGTATGTTAGTAGGGTCTGCAAAAAAAACCCAACGTAAATCAGAATTTTAAGCTATTGATAGACACCTGGAATATTTAACAGTCAGCACAACATACCTTCTGAAGGAAGATCCTCTTATTAATATAGTAAGAAATCGTAATTATCAATGTTGAAGAACATTTTTAGGGATGAAGCTGGAAGGTTCCCTGACACAAAAATATTAAAGCAAGTGCGCAAATGGTTCTGGTGTGATATTCTCAGAGGAAATTAGCTTATATCTAAGAAGATATTTTAAGTAGGTTTCTTTGAAAGTTTAGAGTTCATCTCAACCCACTTCAGCTTCCGAAATTTATGAGTCATAATGTTTACCATGGGATAATATTCTGAGAAGAAACAGTCTTTCATTTCACAAGATTACATGCACTCATAATTGAGTCCTTTTTATATCACCATGGAGACCTCAAACATTTCATTTTTTCGTTGAAAGTTTTTGCGTATGAAACTGGAAGTTTTCTTAGAACCTAAACACGAAGAGGCGTAAGAAATAGAACAAAAATGAATACGGAAGCAAAAACTATTCTAAGATGCAAAAACAGTTAAAGAAAATTTCTTTAATTAGCGGAAAACTATATCTTTGAATGAATGCTATGCAGCGTTTCTTCATCTGTTAATATTTATTATTCAATGTAAAAAATATAGATTAATTGAAAATAAGGAAACTTATATTACAACCTTTTCGATTCATTGCTACGTGCTCTTCAGTTGAACGCAAAAAAATACTGTAGGCTTTAAAATTCAGCGACCTTTAGAAATCGGAAATGGAATCTATATTACAATGGAAGGAAACTATACACTTTTCCAATACTTATCGAAGGAATAAAAATATCCAGCTGTACTTTCTACACGGAATGTCGTTCGAGAAAAAGATAGACTCACCAGAACTTCTTAAATAGAAATCGTTAAAGAGATTCAGGACTGCAATTTCCAGCTAGGAAGTGAGTAGAGATATCCCAGATGAAATTTTCTCAAAAACTCGTTGTTGTAAATGATGGCGGCAAAATATTTTCATTACATTTTAAATTGTCCTTTAAGACAATTTTGAAGTCGAGAAATGAGACTATTTTAGCAGTTTGAAAGTTTTATTGAGCAAATAATCGACAAAGACACTATATAATCGACATAGGCACTTATATTATATGAACACTTTGTTTATATTTCTTTAAGAGTTTTCATTCAGGTAAATTAATTTTGCTAATGTTTTGGTAGTGATATCAAAATAATTTTATGTGCCTAAAAAATGAAGAATCTACTTGCAGAAAATAAGTAGAGAGAGACAGATAGAAAGACTATTTTATTTCATACAATTTTTTTCCCTTCATGTTTAATTATTCCCTTCATATTTAATTTCATATGAGTGGTTTCCCTTCATGTTTTTTGATTTTGATGTTTTAACTCCCCCCCCCTCTCTCTCTCTCTCTCTCTCTCTCTCTCTCTCTCTCTCTCTCTATATATATATATATATATATATATATATATATATATATATATATATATATATATATATGTATGTATGTATATATATATTGTTACGAATTTCGCAATTTAATGTATGTCTTTAGTTTAAATTACCGTAAAAATTGTTATTATGCTTGTAGAATAATGCATTATTATCGTTTGTTCCATGTAAATAGTAGTATTAGCTAAATTTCTGCTGTACCATGCATTTAACATAGGGCATAGGTTTTCTATGGTATCACACCAAATTAGCGAGATATTGGCTTGTTGGTGGCTAATTTTGGAGACTAATTTTTTTGGTGCCAAATTTGGCGACTTGGCGTCAAACTTTGAGATTTTTTTCAATCCCGGAATTTTCTGGAACATTGTGGAAATCCCCAGACTCTCGAGCAGCTATAAATACAGCCTAGATTCAGAGGGTAGAGAGGTAGAGATTCAGAGGGTAGAGGGCGATATTTTTTTGCAGTCGATCTGTAAGCTGTAGTATTTCGACTTCCTGCAAATAGTAAATCTTTGTTTTTATTCTGTCTTATTCAAAGTCCATTCAATAGCCGAACCCGAACTGGAAATTTGTATCAACATACATCCACATAATACTTGTATACATATACAGTGATTTCCGCTTATAAGAATCACGTTTGTTATTACTGGTTTTGATTCTTATAAGCGGTTGATTCTTATACCCGAAATTTAGGCTTTTGGACAGGCACACACACACATACACACCTATATATACATATATTAGATAATTTACCATAAAATACTCTTTAATTTACGTTAATTATCTTTTATTAAAATTATTTTTTATAATTTTAAAAATACAACTTAATTTCTAGACCTATAAGTAGATACACATGATTATAGTAAGAGAAGAAAAAAATCCAATATTTGTTACAACATACCAGCTTAACAGTTTAACATTTCAATTACAGGAAGGGTGCAAGAAAAAGTTTTCTATGGTAGTTTGACGTAATGAAGTTTTCAGGAGGCTGTTTATACCTCTTTCAATACCAATAGTCTCAGACCAAGATTCACCTTCTAGCTTACGTTTCACGGTTTGATAACGTGCTGAATCTACTAATGTTACGTTCGCCTAAGTGATGGTGGACTTTTCGCCGAAGATTTATGTGTTTCAGGGTCCAGGAAGCCGCAACCAGGATGCGGGAGGTGGGGAAAAAAGAGTCCCTGTCTCTGTTTGTTATTGGAGAAAAGTGAAATCGGATCCGGACGGATAGGATGGCCCTGGGTCAAGCTAATAGGACAGTGTTTAGCTAAAGCGTTTAAGGGGAAACTATTATGTTATGTCTAACAAAGAAAGGGATGCATTTTACTACTGTATTCCATCCCATCTTATCATTCTTTCTTTAAAAAAATAAAGAAAGAACTTCGAGCCTTTCGAGGGTTTAAGTGGCTTTTTTCGAAAAATGAAAGGAAAGCGAAGAGTGTAAACTGATTCTTAAAACTGGTGGATTGATTCTTTAAAGCGAAAATTTTAACATGGAAATAGTACATTTGTTTTTGTTTTTGCGATATTGATTCTTATAAACGGTTGATTCTTATAACCACTGATCACTATAAGCGGTGGCTACTGTACTTACAAATGTATTGAGTAGAATCTTGATAGATCGTCTTTGCTATAGCTAACGAGGTATTTTAAGTTTATCACGAAATTTCTGAAATCACACAAAAATAATTAATGTATCAGATTGAGTAAATGTTAAAAAACTATCTTTGCGTTTTGATCTTTAAAATTTAACACTACAAACATCTATTCAATACAACAAATACTACTTCAATATTCTTGTATGCTTTCAGAGTACACCTGTACTTACTTGCTATGGCATGACGTATTTGTCTAATTTAGACTGATAAGAACACAAGATAGTAAAATTAACTTTTATTTCTGAGACATTAATTACTGCAAATCCATCACCTCTATTTACCTTGAACTGGCGAAAGAAAATGTCGAATTATCTCTGCAGTTGTCAGAGCTTGTGTGTTATTAGGTACAGGGAGAATTCTTTTATTGTTAATTTCAATGATCCCACTTTCTTTTTTTAATCTGAAAAAATTCTATCTTCAAATTTTTTAAACTATCTTTAATACCATACTACACAGTATGGTATTAAAGACTAATACTGTTGACACCTAAGTACGCATTTAAATCTTGAAATGTAATCTTAATGTTTCTAAGAAATTTAAAGAAGTATTTCGCAGGTTTAATTTGGTGGTTTTAACAACAGGAAAGTTATACACTAGCCTTATACATGAATTTTATGAGCCCCTCGATACATGGTATATTACGTGTCTCAAACAGCTGTTTGACATGAAATGGGATGGTAGCTACAAATTTTACTTCTGTCAGAATTTTATGACAGCATTTATTATCCTTCTCAATCTCTCCCTCTTACATAAGTTAAAGAAGCACTTAAATTTTCGACGAGTTAAGGTATATTTAACTACATAATTGTCTTTTAGACGAGACTGGAAAAACTAGAGAGAGGAAGACTTAAAAATTCAGGAGTTATCCAGGTGACGATTTATAGACGTTTTACTCCATGTAAAATTATGACTTTGTTTTGCGAAGACAAATGTTTGAAGGTCTAGTTTTCAACATTTCTAATATGTGTGAGTAATAACCTTTTACTTACGGGGTGTGATAGCATGTATCCCAAGAATACGAGACCAATAATTTATATATATATATATATATATATATATATATCTATGTATGCACAAACAGTGAAACTTTTCTCACTCTCTCTCTTTCTCTATTATATATATATATATATATATATATATATATATATATATATATATATATATATATATATATATATATATATATATATATATATATATATATATATATGAGATAATATTACTAACTACCTATAATCGCCCATTCTGTACTTCATCTCTGCCATGGTAACCTGTCCTTCTTGTCTTGGCGTAAACGCTTCGCCTTCCCACATACTAACTTCCTCCGCCAATTCTGGCAACCTCTCTGACCTAATTCTATTTTGGCTCTTTTTGCGAGAGACGCTGACCTGGCTCGAAGCGAATAATATGTGTTGCTTTACTGTTTAATAAATTAGTTGATTCCTGAAGCTGATTTTATTATTTTCCGGCCACGATGTATGCTCTTATTTCATGAGATGTCCATCCGGACATTTCATATATATATATATATATATATATATATATATACGAGGTAGGGTCAAAAAGTTCTCGGAATAGGTAAATTATAAATTATTAAAAAATAGAAGAATAATTTTACCTTATTGGACTTCAATGTACTTTTCTCCTGCATCCGCACACTTCTTTCAGCGTTCGTATAACTGTTCAAAACACTCCTGGAATGCCTTTTTTGAGAGGTCCTTCAGTTTCTTCGTCGCATTTTCGATCACCTCATCTGAATCCACAAAACGGTGTCCCTTCAATTTCATTTTCAGCCGTGGAAACAGGTAAAAATCCGCTGGTGCTAGGTCGGGAGAATTACGAGAACCACTCTGGAACAGTGTTCCAGAGTGGTAACGCTGTGTCTGGCAAGGTACTTTTTCACAATCAGAGCGCGATGTGGTGGAGCATTGCCCATTTTTCAGGTCATTTTCTTCTGATTGCATCTCGTAGTCGTTTAAGGATCTCCAGGTAAAGTTCTCTATTGACAGTTTGGCCTTCAGGAAAAAATTTGTAGTGAATAACGCTATCGTAATCGAAAGAAACCTGCAACATCAATTTCCCTCGGAAGTGGAGGAGCGAACAGTCCGAGGGTCATCTTCGATGTTTGTGCGACCTTCACGGAAACGCTTAAGCAACTCGTACGCAGCCGTTTTTTTCATGGCATAGTTTCCGTATGCTTTCTCCAGCATCTCGAGCGTCTCAGAAGGTGGTTTCTCGAGCAAAACGCAGAATTTGATGTTTGCACGCTGCTCTAAAGACGACATTTCGAAATCCGATGAATGAAAAATTCTCTTTGTTAGAAATGATCTGCAGCTAACGCCGACGGTACCAGAAATGAATTCTGTGTGTTCTCCTTATTAGTGCTGCCAACATCCAGAAAAGATATTTCCCCTCCAACGAACACCTGTGTGAATGTAGGTGACCATTCCGGGAATATGTATATATATATATATATATATATATATATATATATATATATATATATATATATATATATATATATATATATATTTATGTATGTATGTCCGGGAATATGTAATATGTATGTATGTATATATATATATATATATATATATATATATATATATATATATGTATGTATGTATGTATATATATATATATATATATATATATATATATATATATATATATATATATATATATATATATATATGTATATATATATATATATATTATATGTATATATATATGTATATATACGTATATATATATGTACAGATACATATATCCCCCTTAATGGCCGTGAATTTTTTATGTTACAAAAGGGTTATGAAATTTTTAAAGAGGGAAGCGGAAAAATAGGCCCCGTAAGCTAAAGGTTAAGTATGTGTAGGTATTCTTCTAAGAAAACTAGTCAGATGTTAAAAAAAGAAACCCATGAAGACAGAGACAACAACATAGAAAATATGATTTTTACATTAAAAAATAATATTTAGGTTTAACCCTTTAATCCTTTGAGGCGCACATACTTTCAACTCTTGACTTTACTCGATTTTATTCGAACAGGAAACTTAAAAATGACGGTAGTAACATTTGTTTCAAAAAGGTTTCGTCATGGTTAAAATAATAGATAGCACTCTTAATAAAAAGTTGTTATATAAATGTGTAGATCCATCAATTTTTTTCATTCTCTACTTCTTTTTGAGATATGTATGGAGTCTTAGAGAAGAAAAATATATATCATGATCAGAAATGTATGATGAAAGAAGTTTGTACTATGTATGCATATATGAATACTGTCTGGGCAATATATTTGAGCTTCAATCAATAAATAATTCTGAAACAGAGTTGAGTAAATTGAAAAAATAGAGTTACATTCAAAATGTATGGTATCATTTCATTAAACTTTTATGACTAATTTGAAAAATATAGTTACATTCAAAATGTATGGTATCATTTCATTAAAATTTTCAATCATAATATTTTGTATTATTTTATTAATTTTTTAGTATGATATATTATATTTTTTAACCAGGAGCAAAATTGTGATACAGGATTAAAAATATTCTTTCCTTAATTTACGAAACCTTAAATTTTTCTACTAAAGATATTTATAGACAGAGTCAGGTGCATAAGACTTCATATCTGAACTTCACAGTAAATAGATATCTTTCTGCGTAATTTGCAACTCATAAGCTTGTCGAACCATTTTCAAGCTTCACTGAAGTATTTGATTCATTGTCTTCAGATGCCATCAAAAGCACTGCAGCATTACAGAAATCATGATTTAGTTTGAGAGTTAGTCTTGCGTAAAAGTTACTTTTATAAATGTTTGTGAAATCTCTAACTTTCTGTTTTGGAAGAATTTCTTCGCTTGCTTGAAAAAAAAGCCAACTGAATTTATAGTTGTTTTTGATATAAAAGCTGAAATCTCCTAAAGAATTTGGACTTTGACATCGATTGGTAAAAATATATATTGATTGAAATATCTCTTCAAAAGTTAACAACATTTTGTTCATATTTTTGTTTTTCAAGCTATTGATCTTGAAGACATTTTTCCTTTATTAAATTAAAAAATAGAAATCAAAAACATAAGAATTTAAAGCAAAAATCTGTCAGGCAATTTTATATTTCTAAAAAAAAAATTAAAATATTACACGCTTCAGAACATGCAATCTTCTCTGATATCAGTTATTAGTACCGTCTTTGGGATGAAAATGTTATTTTGAACAAGGAAAAGGTTTATATTATTATTAAATAACGCATTTGGATTTAATAAAGAGTGAGGAAAATTGAAATAATAAAAAAAAGTTTGTTATTGATATATTTTAAAGTATTGATTGTGAAATTTTAGGTAATTAAACTTTTTATGTAAGAAGCAAAATTTCTTAAACAATTGCGAAGAATATGTGTAAATAATGTAAATTATTTGAAAAAATATTTCTAAATGCTTTATTAAAAATTAATTTTTCTTTAATTCTCTGTAGAAATTAAATTGTCTTTTAGAATAGATTTATGACATATGAACGTATTGATGACATTTTATTCGCAAACAAAAGGTTAAAGTACTAATTAGTAATGATTTTCAGTAACCAAAAGGTAATAAATGATCAATGGAGCTGTTAAAATAAAAAATCTTAAAGGGACTCACGACCCTTAAGTAAAGGAAATAAAGCATATTTTCATACATTTTGACTCTTTGTAACTATTTCAATTTACTCCCAATTTTTCCATATTTTATGTATATGATAAATTGATATATTTATTTTAATAAACAAATTTTCAACTCTCAAAATAGTTTTAAATAATTTTTTTTAAAATGCTTTAAATATACCTTGTTTTTTAAGTATTTTTATTGTATACTGGCTTACGCGCAGAACTATGAAATTAATTTTACACTTAAATGTATAATTCCCATTTTATATTTAAAATAAATAATTCAAAATACAATTGAACATAAAACATTCAATATTAAAATATTTTTTCAATTTTTTTAAAACTGCTCAAAATATATTTAAAATTTCCTTAAATTTTTGCATTAATTTAACCCCGAAAAAATAACAAATTGTGCAGTGATTGCAATAATTCTAGTTCAGACGCAATAAAATAACACGATTATGCAGTGATAAAAATTTCATGGTATTATGCTCCATAGTTTTTGAGATATCATTTGCGGAATGATGCAAAATTACATCTTGAGAAAAATGAGTTTAAAATTTTTCTTACCATAAACTTGATCAGTAATGAAATATTTAGAATATCAATATCTCCGGAACTAAGCGGAAAATTTTCATGCAGTTTGCTTTATTTTGTTCAGAAATGATCTGGCTTTAACATATTTTTTTTTCAAAAATCGAGTGTTTTAAAGATTTAAGGGTAGTGAGTCCCCTTAACAAGTTCAAGAACATTTACTAACAGAAATATTAACTAAGACTTGAAATATCAAGTAAACAGTCATTATACTTTAATGAAACTACCAAAACTTTTCAGTATTGTTTTCATGACAGGTAGTTTATGAGGTATTGCATCTAAATTAACTCCCCTCTGGTTAAAATCGCCGTTTATGTTAAATAATTAAAAGAAGAAACAAACGCGAATGCAAATTTATGATAATAATTCAAAGAAGAAGCAAACGCGAATGCAAATGAGTAGCGAACAAGCGTAGTTAGCTCACACGTCAGGCAGTCGAGGGACGACACGAGGAGAGGAACGAAATGAAAAATTGAAGAAGTAACGGTAACGATCGGTTTGTCGTTGAGCTGGAGTACAGCAGTTGGACGTCGCTAAGTTCATCGAAAGCGTTTTGGAGTTAGCAATCATTCGGGAGACCTCGTGATCCCCTTTCAAGTAGTCGAAGGTTAAGACAGAAAGGTTAGTGGAGCGAATTTACAAGTAGTGGCGTGGCTGATTTCAGGCAAGGTTTCTATAGTGCGCGGGATAGCTACCGGGATTAACAAACGCGTTAATTTTTCCGTTGTCTGCTAGTAATGAGTATTGGGATTATGCTGCCTAATTGTTGTTGCAAAAAATAGATTTTAGTTTAAGAAACCTCGTCGTGTGTCCTGTTGTGGTGAATTCAGTGTTTAATATATCTGTGGCTTGGTACAAGAAGTGCCTAAGTCAGTTTTCTCCAAGACGACTTAGTTTGCTTATGTCTCTTTAAAAAAATATCATTTTCAATGTAAGAAGTACCCAAGTCTGTACAATGGTTTGGAAAACCCTTTTAAAGCATCGGACAGATATAGGTACTTCTCAAATTTAAAATAGCATTCTTTTAAAGAGACATAAGCAAACAAAGGCATCTTGGAGAAAACTGGCTTAGGCACTTCTTGTACCAAGCCACACACACACACACAGAGATATATATATATATATGTATATATATATATATATATATATATATAACCTCAAAGTAAGGTAAAGGAAACATTGAACTTCATAAATTTTCACCTTTTTATCCCCGTAAATGCTTTTGTTATTTTGTACAGATAAAGTATTTTTTTCCTTTCCTATAGCTGAATTGGGTTAAACTAATATTGATATTTATAAATAGTATATAATATAAAATTATAAATACAGTAGAACCCGCTTAATAAGAGCATGGTTAATACGATATCACGGGTAAAACGTATGAAATGTCTTGAAATATTGGTTTCTAATGTGTAATAATGCTAAATTTCACACTTTATACGAGGACCTTCACGGATATTACCGGAGCTGAAAAATCTATCGAGCCCCCATTTCGCCACTTTCCCTTTATCTTTCAAAGAAATGAAAAGTCTTTTCAAACGAAGTATGGGCCCATTTATGAATGTGAAAATTTAGATGATTAAGTTATTGTCGACAATGAAGTGTTGACACCAGGTATATTAACATATGAAGACATTATTCAAGATGTGACGGGCTCTAACTGCCGCCCAAGTGCAAGTGCAAGTGAAGATGAAGATGGCAGTCAAGAAACATTAACACAAAATGTGAGTTACAGTGAGGCGCAGGATTCTATCCTTCAATTGACTAAAACAACTTTCTAACTAAAACAACTTTCAAAAATCTTTAAACGCACTGAGTATAATGAGACGAAGTTTAAGGGATTTTAAAATGAAAGCCAGTACAAAACAGACTAAATTTACTGAATATTAAAAAAAAAATATTACTATTGCTTGTATTTGCACATAAACAATTTAGTCCTTTAAAGTTTTGAAGACGATTTAAATGTTTTAAAGATAAGGTTTGGTTCGGAGCGCTACGGTTAATTTTTTGCTACACGAGGGCTAATGCTTAAATTGAACCTGTTGCTTAAAGCGAAGACCGAACGGCTACAAACATCCATAACCATTAACCATTTTTTCCATGTTTTAACTATCTCGCTTTCTTGTTTGTTTGTGTGTGTGTTTGTGTGTTTGTCTAGTACAAATCTTGCAATCGTTTTTTAACTAACTTCCCGACTAGCTAGACATTTGAAAGTTTTAGAATAGCTCAGAACACGATGACAATGCATTTTTTTGATAGTTTTAGCCATCTTTAAGCAGAATTGAATTAACTTTAAGTTATTTTCAGTTAATTTTGTTTTGTAGACTGGTACAGCCATCTATCGGCCGGAACGGCAACGAAAAGTTAAATGCAAGTTAACTTCTAATTAACTTCCTTTTCTTTCAAGTTGATGGGATAATTCATTAAAAAAATTTTAAAAAGTATTTATGAATACACAGAATTGTCAAGTTTATATGATTCAACAGAAAATTTAAAAACATGGCATATAAAACGTTCTTTTTATCTTGTAGTTATTTGGTTATAATGTAGTTATCTAAATGTGATTAAAATATTTTTACTTTATTCCTTGTGATTTATTTGAGTTTTATTTCTGTATCTAATTTGCCATAACACCATACACACAAACACACACAAACTTGTGTGCTCATAAACACATTAATTTTAGTGTCATATAAAAGTAAAATTAACCGTCTTTAAAAGCGTTGTTGCCTTCACATTTTATTCACTTTGGGCTGAGATTTACTTTATGACGTAAAAGAGTATTTTCTATGAATATATAAACACACATGACAATTCTTCGATTTCGAATGGACAGTTCCATTTCCAGATTCTTATAGATGATAAGAAAGGTGTCCTTTTACTGAGTTTTATGTAAAGTAATAGGAAAATATTTTCTGGGAAATGGGAAAATAAGTATTTTCAGCATCGTGTGCATCTCACAAGTGCCAAGTGTAAATAGATTCATACAAAACACAATATGAGGCACGTCGTAAATATTCTGTCATAAAGTGAATGTTGATATGAAAAGCATGGAGCGTTATGACAATATTCATACACTTTTCAGAATTTACATGTCAAATATAATGTAACAGTCGGAGGAAATTGATACTTTAGAGAAGCTAGAAATTTATATAACATTTTTAAGGTAGTGTAGGAGGAATAAAATTTGTAATAAATAGCTAAAGATGGATAGCTATTGGAGCAAAATCAGTTTCACGGAGCAAAATCAGTTTCTTACTATTACGTGTTTATATTACTCTGATTTGTTCACCGAATTTCTCAACTGATGTATAAATGTAAATGTGTCTTTATTCTACACATAACTTTATAGTAAAAATCATACTGACGTTGTTCTATGAATATACTTCGTTATGTGACTTAATAAAATGTAAGTACTTAGGCAGTACAGGGTCATCGAAAATTGTTTGGACACATTTCGAAAACTCATAATTCTAAAATAAATGGAGGAAACGCAACAATATTCTTTTACAACAACTTGGCAAGTGTCCAAGATTTCTAAATGTAACTGGTACGCAACCGTGGTGTTGGACGTTGCGCAGAAGCGATGCGAGGTGGAAGAGGTCTTCGTTCGACTTTCCGTCAGTGCAATGGCGACCGTTTTGGAGAAAGTTCAATGTGTGTTTGGTTAACGGAGTACAAATCTGTTAAAACAGTTCAGCGAAATTAACGTCGTGTTTATCGCAAACAACCACCGCTTGAGCTTTCTCTTGACCTCATTGCACTGACGGAAAGCCGAACGAAGATCTCTTCTACCTCGCATGGCTTCTGTGCAACGTTCAACATTACGGTTGCGTACCAGTTACATTTAGAAATCTTGGACACTTGCCAAGTTGTTGGAAAAGAATATTATTCCGTTTGCTCAATTTATTTTAGAATTATGAGCTTTCGAAATGTGTCCAACCTTTTCCGATGACCCTGTATATTAGTGCTTAAATATGATTATGCTATAAATTTGAAAATCATTAGCATTTTAACATATTGCTGTAAAACATTCGTGAATAGTTTCGGATTTTTTCAAATGCTATTTAGCAATTTACCATTTAAAATGGTAAATTGTTTTCGTCATTTCATGGTTTCAATGTTCATATTTATAGACTTCCCTAATTAGCTATTAATTATGCCGTTCTAATTAATCATGATTCCTTTAAAAATAAATCCAAGTTTTTTGATATTTGGTAGGCTGTTTTTTAAGAAGTTTAATAAAAATGCTCTGGGATCATAAATTGGGTTTCAACGGAGAATTAATAGTAGAAAATAATAAGAATAAAATTCAGTGCAAACATAATATCTACTGAAAATTTTAAAAAATAGCTTATTAAATACTTGAAAATAAAATTTTATCTTTCCTATCACTGCTATGGGATTAATATATACAAATACCAGTCCTTTATAGACGCAAGTCTAATAGAACTCAAATTTGACTCCTGGAAAATTTGCCTTTTTCTAGATCAGAACTCCATTAACTTAACCATTTCGTGTACAAGTATACTAGTATAATGAGGACGGTGAATAAGTTTACGAATTGTTTTATATCGTAATTAAGGGTTTATATATTAAAAATAGATTTGTTTATTATAGGAATAATTCAAAAAGGCAGAGGATTGTTTAGAATGAACACAGTAAACATAAACCCTTTAAATAACTAATAGGATCTCTCGAATTACTCTTCTTGCAGTTAGATACATTAATCTCATTGTTGTTTGCATTGAATAAAATTGTTTGAAGTCTTTATGTGAGAGGCCGTTCAGTATATCCATCGCAGCATTGGTAGATAAACTTTTTTTTTTCTAATGCGGAAGCAATTTGTTGGATAGACATTCGCCTGTTGTTATTCACCGCAGTTTTGCTGATGACCATTTTATTGTGGGAGCACCATATAGGGTGACCAGCATTGCTCCCTATTAAGGGAAGACACTAACGGAAGTATTTTAGTGGCGCGCGCCAAATTTCGATCCGAGCACCCTCAGCACCAAAAGCCACCGCGCTTATCACAGGGCCACCTCGGCCCACGGTAGATAAACTTTCTTCCACGTAATTATTTCTTGAATGAAAAATGGAAAAATTCTATTAATTTTTGTATAGTTGACTAGGAATTTGCATTCAAAAGCAATATACATTATCCAAATAGTTAGAAAACCATGTGAAATGAAATCAGTTGTTGTTGTTACTAATGCCTCTTGACCTGATATAATCCTAACCAGGTTCACTGAAGTCTGCAGGGGAGGAAATGCGTCTCCACTTTAAGGCTGCTGTGTACTAAGCCTATTGGATTCGCTCACCTCAATGTCAACTTAAACTACATAAATGCTGCTAATCCAATAAATATGGTATTTTCAGGTAGCCTGAACTTTTCTGCACCTTGCAACAAGATTACTTTTATAAATTTCCTCCACCAAAGGAATTTATGAGTATTTAAAATACACTATACCAGATTTCCCCCCGAAAAATTTTAATTTTACAATATTTCTTTCATTTATTTAAAAAAACGAAAAATGCCCCAAGATGTCAAATTTCTTTCTCTATTACGGAGAGCAATTAAAAAAATCTTTCAATATAAGTCGGCAATCCTTGGACACTTTTTCTTCATAGGTTAACAATGAGGTGAGCGAATCGAATAGGGTTAGTAGACAGCAGCCTTAAGTCACGGCTACTTGACATCGAATGGGTGAAAGTTCGACTACAATCTGGCGGGTTCGTACCCTTCTCCCACTCACTAACCATACGGAGCGGATTTTCAGCCTGTAGATATAACATGCCCATACCTGGCTTAGATACGAGAGCTTTGTCACAATGAATGTAACATTTCATGCCTAAGAAAGAAGGAAAGCTAATTGAGGATGCGAGTAACAGCAAAAAGGGAAAAGTTGGAGTTGTGTCAACGAGAGATCCCAATAAAACCACAAATTTGCAGGTAACTGAAAGGAGGACGAGAGGTTTATTAGGAAAGCCAGTTGCATGATGGACGGAGAGGCAAAAGATAGAGATATGTCAAAAAGTCATAACGGTCGTTGAGACCCCCTGGAGTTAATGGGATAGAACAAAAGATGGACGCCTAGAGGTACGGAGCCGCGAGAAGGCAGAAGCTGTGGGAACAATACTAAAAGTTTTAGGTGACGCCCACGCGAATTGATTCGAACGGTTCAAAGTAGGTGGTCAGTGAGATGGACCAACGAGAGTATACTAATGAAAATCAGTGGCTAGAGGTCGAAAACTAATTGGACGAAGGTGGCTCCAAGATTAGGACAGAAAAGAAATAGAAGAGGAAGCCGATCAGGGAGAGAGAAATTGGTAGAAGTTGACGAGTTCGAAAGTATCTCACATAGAAGGAGGTCCTGTTTGAGAATGCGAATAGAAGTTAGCATCAGGATGCAGAAGTGGTACGGCCCGTGAGTGATGATCTGACTACGGCCAGCAAGAACGTTCCTCCCTAGCCGTGAAGACAGACGACTAAACTTGGAACGAGCCCGCCCAGCGGCAACGTAGCGGAGAAGGCAACATCAATGACCGGCAGAGCGACCATAATTGCGGTATGTGATCTCTTATCCAAATTTTAGGTGAATTGTCACTTTGGCTCCGTTAGGATGGTTTTTATAGAAATATAAATGCACATAAGAATATGTCTAAAGTATTTGTTAACCTAATATGATATACGATAGATGTGTTTATGAGCATGTCTAATAGTGTTTATTATCTATATATATTAAACGCGTAGGTATGCGGCACAAAAATCGACGATATTTCTACACTCCGAATGGCAACGGATACAACTACCAGATGTAAACATTAGCGGCCGTCCGTAATATGCAACCGCGTGTTAACATGGATTTACGCACTGAAATGAGGAATGCTCGAAAGCGAGCTGCACGATCAAATGAAAATTGGGAACAGTCTCAAGAAAGAAAGCGAAGAAGAAGTATTTCATTAAGAGAGAGCATAAATGTTCGCGAGGTTACGCTTAACTGTCGCCGGTATAGCAACCCACAGCCAGTAATAGTTAATTTTCTACACTATTTTCAGTACTTGCTGAATTTTTACTCGATTTTATCAGTGAAGAAATTTTCCCAACAACTTATTATTTAATATGATTAAGTGTAGATATCTGAATTGTGAACAATAGTACATACAGAGAGTGGTGTAATCCCCGCTATAATTTAGTACTTACTGAATTTTTACTCCATTTTTTAAATGAAAAAAAAATTCCCCAACAATTTCTTATTTGATGTAATGATAAAGTGTAGATATCTTAAGTTTGAAAAATAGTACATATAGAGAGGGATGTAATTTATAAAATCATTGGTGTTGGGTTTCGAAGTCTTATTTTTAATTCTGTTCAGAAGAAATGGAAATTCACATTTTTAAATTACGATGTTTTAGAATAAGCCTAATAGAGAATACGCCTTAACAAAGTATATTTACAAAGACAGGTAATGGTAACATTTCTTACATATGTTACTTTCAGTTGAGGTGTTTTGTAAAAGAAAATGTAAAACTAAAAGTGACCATGCGGGTCGCTCAGCGGCTAGTATAATATGATATATAATAAGATGGCATTAATGTGGTGTTCGTAATAAATCGGTAAATAAATTTCATATCCTGAGTTCTCGTTATTGGGCATCCATTTTATTGTTTTAACCTTTAGCTTACGGGGCCTATTTTTCCTATTCCCTCTTAAGAACGGGAAATTTCATATCCCCTTTGTAAGAACGACCATTAATGGGGTTATATATATATATATATATATATATATATATTTGTCGGACGTTTGTGCTTCACGCCCGATCAATTTACGTAATTTCGACGTCTTTGGAATCATCATGCAGTCAGCAGTGGTCCGGTGGCGAGGACATATGAAACCTTAAAACTCCATCAAGCTATCAAGATTTTGACACAGTATCCATAGAACAGTCCAATTGATTTTACAAACATCTTTTATTAACTTCCAATTAATTACTCAGCTCCATCAAACTAATTCCCAATACCCAGCCCAATTTAAATCTGTGCGCCTACTACACACGTCCTTTCCAATCCCTAGTTATCCATGGCTCTGAAGATTTTCTTTGTTTCAATCTTAAACCAACGCTGAGTGACGCTCATTACTTATTCGTGTAGTTATATCGTACAAGTTATTTTGCTAAACTAAGCATTTTCTTAGCGCCAACCCCTCAATGATAATCCGTCTACTAAAAATTCTCCCATGTGGTTCTGTGGTTCTTCGGAAATTGAATCAAGTCGAACCCACTAATCCTATTTTCACTGCAATGCCTTATGCCGCCTATTTGAAATCCCAGACTTTTAAATTTTTAATCCTATATATTAGTAACTAAAATCGTGTTTAAGGTCGCGCGATCGCCCCCCCCCCATATTTTATATTCTGACATATATATATATATATATATATATATATATATATATATATATATATATATATATATATATATATATATATATATATATATATATATATATATACATATATATATATATATATATATATATGTGTGTGTATTCATTCTTGGGTCCGCATTCTTGGGGTACATGTTATCCCACCCATTAAGGAAAAGGTTAAATCAAAGATTTACCCCTATACAATCAGCGGCAAGTGATGGGGATTCCCTCGGTAAATTTTTCATTTAAGCAGTTATTAATTGAATTACATATCTAAATTGAAACTACAGAGAATCCTATCATAAACTTTTATCGGCGTTTGTCAGGATTCGAACCGACCAACCTCAGTGCCTAATTCCGATGCGCTAATTTCTAGAGTACCCTGGAACAAGAAATGATATGAATTAGCAATAGGTACTATAATACCTATTACACTGATCTACAATTTTTCAACTTTTTTCTGTTGTTTTGAAATGAATATGTGTATCTGAATGAAATTTTTGCACAGATTTCGAAAATGACCTTCAAAATTCCGTATCACGTGAGGTTTTGTCATAAATGATGAAAATATGAAAATTTAAAATAAAAAGTTACTTTAATGGCACTGCTATATGGCAACGTTTGCAACTTGTGAAAATCTTCTATGGAGGGGCGGAATGATTATTTAAGGAACAGATAAACATCAATACATATTCAAAAGAAAACACACCTAACATTGTCCACTAGGCTCCCCTTCAAACTCCTTTTTTTGCATTGTCTACGGTGTGCGTCCATACAGTGTCAGTTCAACATCCAACAATAATCCACTTTCCTTGGTATCTCTTTTCCATTACTTTAATTTCCTGATGGAAGCGTTCGCCATGGTCTTCCGAAAAATCACCAAGATTGTTAGGAAACTAATTGAGATGGGCATGAAGAAAGTGAACTTTGACTATCATTTTGCAACCAAGAAGTTTATAAGATTCCAGCAGCTCCTCAACTTAAGTAGTGTAATTTGAAGCCTTCGTGTTCCCCAAAATGTGTGCACCACATTTCTGAATGCAGTCCATGTTCGCAATTCTCACTCACACATGGTTTCCTCGAATTTGTTGGCTGCCATTAATTTTCGTACTTTAGGGCCTAAAAAAATGCCAGCTTCAATTTTTTTCAGTCGTGATTTATGCAAACGTACCACCCAGATACTGAACGAATTTACTGTCCCTGCATAAAGCTGTCACGAATTGCTTCATTAAGCTAAGACTGATGTGTAAATGTGGCAACAGTATTTTTGAGGGATCAACCAGTGGAATTGAAGCAAAGTTTTTTTTCGTCAGGTGTGAATGTACTTCTGACAGACCACTGATGCCGAACCCAATGTTCCGTCCTCGCTCTGGAGTCCCGTTCACACAAAAAGCGAGGAAACTTTGTGTAGCCTCCTTGATGGCCGAGTAATATTCCAATTGCCTTGAAATCCCCGCACAAAGACCGTTTATGAAATTTGTACTGCACACTTTCCAGCAGTAATTTAAGGTTCTCGTATGTCTCTTTCAAAGTCACAGAATGTGCCACTGGAATGGATGGATGGATATTAGTATTGTGTAATAAAACACCTTTTAAACTAGATTTGCTGGCATCTATGAACAACTTCCACTGTCCTGAATTGTAATTGATGTTGAAGTATTTCATGACTGCCAGAATGTGTCGACAATATACCAAACCGCCTTCCTCGGCAAAAAACGGAACTAATTCTGCTTCTCGGTTTCTGTACCAGGAGAATATCGTGTTAGGGCACAGTAAATTCTTTTCATGAAGTCGTGATCCTAAAAGCTCTGCTGCGTTTTAGGTAAATTCAGATCGCGAACCAAATCATTCAGTTCATGCTGTGTAAATGGCACTAGGATTTCATCCTCCATACTGTCCGGTATGTACATCTCCTCACTTGTAACATCGTCTGAATCGGCGTCTATTGGAGGCTTGAAATTGGACGGGGATGGCACAGGGATGGATTGACTATGGGGGACTGGTCTTATGGCAGATGGATATTGGGATGCACAATGTTATGCTTACTGGTTCTAGTATGGCCCACGATATTTTGTAAGTGGCGCAAATCCGGACGTCATACAGATAAAACAGTTGCATTTCCATTATCAGCTAGATATTGATGTTTATCTATTCCTTAAACAAGACCCTCCAGAGAACATTTTCACGCGTTACGAACGTTGCCCTATAACGATGTCATCACAAAATACCGTTTTTTTATTTTCACATTTCCGTCATTTGTGAAAAAACGTGATGTGATACGGAATTTTGAAGGTCATTCTCGGAATCTGTGCAAAAAATCCATTCAGATACACCTATTCATTTCAAAACAACAAAACCTTGCATATTAGAGTTATCTATAGTATTACAGTATCCCATAATATATATATATATATATATATATATATATATATATATATATATATATATATATATATATATATATATATATATATATATATTATGGGATTGATTTAAGAATTCAATAAAGAGGAAATGCATTTTATAGGATAAAGGGAGATATAATTCAAAGATAAGGGCGGAATTGTATGGTTCAATTATGCCATAAAGACATGGAACTGCAAATCGAAAAAAAAAATTGATTTTCCAAAAGTGGGCTGCTGAAATATCTTAGATCTGTATTGACGCGTTATAAGAGACAGCTTTTATACTTTCAGATTTTTGCGAAATATATTCTTTGGGCTGGTAAAAAAAAGTTACACTCGCGCACACATACTCCCGCACAAAAGAAATGCGTTTCCTTTCAGCGTCAGATGCCTGCAAAATTCAATTTAATTCTACGAGATTTGAAATGCCTTCTCAAAACCCATGAAAAATGTACAGCCATAATAATTACGTGAAGCAGTAAACGTAATGTAACACAAGTGAAACATTATATGCTTTAAGTCATAGCGGAATAATTTTGTTTGCCAAATATTTTGTGCATTTATCTTTATTTCCGCGCAGATAGAGTAAAGAAATCATCTCTATAAATATATATAAACTACCTTTAAATTAAAAAAATTCTATAAACAGTTCTATTTCCTTATTTTTAAAAAAAAATTTTGAAATGCATTCTGAATGAATGGATACACGAGTTTCTATTTTTGGTATTAGGTCCAGAACTTGTGTTTTCGAGTCAAACTGTTGGCATGGATGTTTGCATCCGTTCGGAATCGGCTTTAAACTTTAGGTCCCGGTCTAATTAGCCCTTGTGTAGCAAAAACTGATTATAGCGCTTTCAATCAAGAAATCAACTATCAATCAACCTTTTTAGTATTAATTAGGGATAGCTCATCGAGGTATTTTATAATACAGATAGTATCTAAAAAGCTTCCCAAACAAAAATAATAAGCAGGCTATAATTTAAAAGAATAAATTCTTGCTAGCCTAATTTTACTAATCATGTCATAATTAAATTTTTCTTTACATAATAATTGTAATTTTAAAATTTGTATTTATTACAATTTTGTAAGTGTTTAATTAACTTTACAATTTGCGATGTTAAAAGACAGTTATATAAAAATATTTCACAGAAAAAGATATTTATCACACATAAGCCTTTGTTTGATTGCCTTGAAAAATACATTTTAATCTTTATTTCTAAAAGTGGAATTTCAATAAATGACACTAAGAAGAGTCACCTTTTAACATCCTAGTTAAAAACAAAATAAAGACTGAAAAGTGCCTATAAAATAAAAATAAATTTTTATCAGTATCAAAACATATTGAACACCTTTGAGAGTTAGCTTTGAAATGGGAGAAATCGTTTCATCAAATCCTAAAATATTTATTTGAATATTAAAATACTCATTTTTCTTTTCCACGAATGCTTGAAATGTTTTCGATAAACAGATGGGATATTTTTACGGCGCTTTTTAAGTTTAATAAATCGATTTCACTTAGCTTGATGCTTCCAAATTGATTTGAATAGTGATATTTTGAACTAGAGACAACATTTCATTTAATTCGCAATATAGATTTAGAAATTGCTTTTACTGCGCAATATGTCAAGAAATTTGTTTCAAAGCGTGATTTGAAAAAAATGCTTCAGGAAAACAATTTTACCATGACATTTTTAAAATTTTCGTTCAACCTTGATAAGCTCTTCATTTCTATATATATAAATGTTCATAAAAATTCAAGTAGTTTCATAGAAGTTCATGAAACTAAAGGTGCGAAATTGTTGGTATTCTTTAAAATTTCGATATCAAAGATAAAACACATTATATGTTAGTAGATGTAGGTTTTTTACATCTCTACCAGGATACGACGAGAGAAGAGTTCATAAAAGATTACTGTTCTTGTATTAATCATCTACTCTGTAGCTATTGGCATACACACCAAGCCATTCGTATAATTCAGAATTCGCATTGTAAAAGTACATGAACATACAGCTTCTTGATGTTCACAATAAAAAACAAATAAGTGGCAACTGATTTCGAACTTATTAGTAGTTTGTCATCAAGCCCAATAGTAATATTAGGCGTGATTTTCTGTATGGACAGTTGTAACTCTTTGTTATTAACAGAGGTGGGCGGGCAGGGGGTAACTGAGGAATCTAGAAGAATGTCGTGGTAGGCAGCGAAATAAGAAGACATGAACATAAATCGATCTTAAAGTAAGTTAGTTCCGTATTCTATAGATTATGAATTAAACATTTCCATGTCTCATCGACAAACATAAATATGATGTTATCAACTCTGACATGTAGAGAATCTTGAAAATGTTTTTGCCTCTAATTTAGAAAAAATTGCCCCAAAAAGGATAGGGTCTATTTTTTTAAAATCTCCGACATTTTATAGTAGAATTACATACAGAATATACAGTTGTTGTTGTTAATGCCCCCTGGTTGGAAGTTCCATTCACCAGGTCCTAATAGGCTATTGGGCTGAAAGGGGTTGCTCCTGTTTTGAATTAGCACCACAAAGGTCGAAGCCCGACTTCAGCTAAATGAACGGTCCCGTAATTTTGAACCGAATCAAGTGACGAGACTGGAACACTTGACCCCGCACCTCCTTAGGTATATTTGAGAGCATCGAGGAAATTGTAGCCACTACACATTTTACGTGCCCCGGCCACCATTAGTGAACACGACGGTGGATTTGCAGCGACGAGCATCGAACCACGTACGTTCAGATCACTGGCCCGCTGCTCTTGCCAACTGGACCACCACGCCCAGAATATACAGTAATGTGTACATAGATATGACGAAACAGGGATAATGTTTTACTATTTTATATGCACTTTCATATATATCAAATTGATGAAAATACGAGTACTATGATGATCGGCATTTATATTGATTTTCATTTGGGTGGGATAAATCCATTTGTTATTATTGAGTTCATGAAGAAAATTATAACAGTTTTTATATTGAGGAGGGCACATTGTGGTCTCCAAATCCATTAAAATCCAGCAGAAAGGTTTTGTCGAATGTATTATTTATGATACAAAAGTTCGAGGTAAAGAGATATATGACAATTTCATATCATTATTTCAAAATTAATGACTAAAAGGCATTTTCGATGCGTCTTTGAACTTTCATATTCAAACAGATTCTATTTTTTTTCCTTCAAAAATTCCTGATTTTCATTTGATATATGAGCTTAAGTATTGAAAAGTATTTCTCGTGAAAGTTCCAACCGTACTAAAGTGAAACAACCAAAAATAGTCTGTATAATTCATGAACATTGTACGTTCTTCAAAGAGTCACTGGCTCAATATATCGATTATTTAGTATTTCATATTATATATGATTGAGATTCATACAGAATATATGTCGTACAAATATAAATAATTTTAGACAGATATTAAAAAGAAATAAAAAATTAATGTCTTGGTAATTCTCTAATAACTTGAAGGAAAATAATTATATTTTATTGATTTAAAATTTAAGGTCCCCAAAAAGTTCATTGAAAGATACTTGTTCAATAATTCATTGCGTAATTCCACTAAAGTAATGTCATTCAATGTTTTTCATTTAATTTTATTTAGTTGTTTATAAATACATAGATTTGGAGCTATTCTTTTTTGAACCATGTTGTGGACCCCAGATATAGCCATATCTATATCGATTTATCTCTCTTTCTCTCTCTCTCTCTCTCTCTATATATATATATATATATATATATATATATATATATATATATATACACTGCTGGCCACTGTAAATGCAACACCCTGAAGGAAACATGCAAATAACATGAAATTTACAACATGCATTAGCGGAGGTGAGATATGCAAATGATTAGAATTTCAGCTCAGACGCATATCACGCGCGCCTGTGGCGCCACTTCAAATCGCTATTTAAGGCTTAGAGATTTCGACGATTTCAAGTTCGGCAATTGTGTTTTAATTGTGGTTTTTTTCAAAAAAAACGATCAATTATGCCTCGTCGAAAACAGCGATCATTTTTTGATCAAGTATCCGAGTTCGACAGAGGAAGGATAGTGGCCTACCGAGATTGTGGATTATCTTTCAGGGAAATCGGTAGTCGTGTTGGACGAAACCAAACAACTGTAATTAGGATATGTGATCGTTGGATGCAGGAGGGTACGGCGGACCGGCGTGTTCGATAGCATCCACCTCAGCGCACCACTTCACGTGATTACAGGCAAATTGTGCGCATGGCGGTGACGGATCGCTCAGTCACATCACGAACCATAGCACAGCACATGCAGTCTGTAACGCATCATCCAGTGTCTGCGCGTACCATTCGACGCCGTTTACAGCAGAGTGGTCTGTCCGCAAGACGTCCATGTCTTTGTCTACCCTTGACGCAGAACCACAGACGTCTCCGCCGCCAATGGTGCGATGACAGAAGGATGTGGACGGCAGAATGGAATGAAATTGTCTTTACTGACGAGTCACGCTTCTGTCTGCAACACCACGATGGTCGCATTCGAGTCTGGAGACACCGTGAAGAGAGGATGCTGAACAGCTGCGTTATGCACCGTCACACTGGTCCTGCACCGGGTATTATGGTATGGGGCGGTATTGGATATCACTCTCGCACACCTCTAGTACGCATTGCCGGTACTCTAAACAGCCAGCGCTACATCTCCGAGTTGTTGTAGCCAGTTGTCCTTCCTTACCTTCAGGGCTTGCCCACAGCCATATTTCAACAGGATAATGCGCGACCACACGTGGCACGCATTGTCCAACGGTTCTTCGTCAATCGTCAGATTGAATTGCTTCCCTGGCCGCCTCGCTCTCCGGATCTTTCGCCGATAGAAAACATGTGGTCCATGGTTGCTCTACGATTGACCCAGATTCCATCCCCAGCTGCCACAGCAGATAAACTTTGGCAGCGTGTGGAAGCTGCTTGGTCTGCTGTACCCCAAGAACCCATCCAAAGTCTCTTTGAATGAATGCCGAGGCGTGTGGTAGCGGTGATCTCCAACAATGGCGGCTAGTCTGGCTACTGATTTTGGCAGGAACCACAGTTCACAGAAGTCTATAAATTTAATCATTTGATACTTGGTCAACATGTTATCTACAAAATAAATTTTGTTGTGATATCTCTTGTCTTTCTTGGTGTTGCAATTTGGGTGGCCAGCAGTGTATATATATATATATATATATATGCATAAATAAATGTATATATATATATATATATATATATATATATATATATATATATATATATATATATGCATAAATAAATGTATATAAATATATAATAATTAATATTATTGTTATAAATATTATTTAAGCGTCTTTCTGTTACAAGTTTTGACACGTTCATTTGTTTCAGAATACAGTGGGATATTAAAAGGTCTAGATACTTCATTATTGTAAAGTTAGACCAAAGCTAAGATTTTACGATAAGGATATCACTTATTTCTTATACGTAGGAGAAACTATCAAATTGGTTTCTAAGATCTCAAGTGTCTTAACAGAAGTTAAAATGAGCTGCTGTCCGGGTATAAAAAGATCTCCAGTTCGAGTTCTTAGCAAAGTTTTTGTTCAGAGTGATGAACAAAACGTGATAAAGTGTATAGAGCTCAATTTAATTTTTAAAAAGCTTTTTGGTAGTCTGTAAATGTTTTAGTTTATGTGTTTCAAAAATTCGAGAAAGAGCTCGTAATTAATACTGTCTTAATAAAACTAGGAAATAAATGTATTATATTTCATTCTTAAGCTAAAAAACTCTTTGATTTATTCCATATTTATAACATCTTTTTAAAAAATGTCAAATAATGATATATCTAATATTAAGTAATTCATTCCCGATGTTTATTTTTTACAAAATGTCTCTTTCAAAATCGATATACACAATGTCATATTAAAAAATAAAACTGCTGTACACATTCAAAAGGCATGTGTTTACTCACAAGTAAATGATTTTGACTCAGTTTATTGTTAATTTAGCTTTAAAACATGATGCATTTAATTGTAAAAAATTACGTATCTCTATTATAACAAGACACGATAAAAACTTAAGGTATATGGATAACTTTGTTTAATCTAATTTAAATGGGTAAATACTTAAAGGATTTTAGTCTTATATTTGTGATGATATTACAGTAAGCATTCTATTTATTTATTTAGGTTTATTTTGATATCAATATATATTTAGGTCATTGAATATTAAATTTTAATTTTAGTGGTTAATTGGATTCTTACGGATGATTTTTGTTAGCTTACTTAAGTTTCGAATTCCTTTCATTTTTTATGTGTTTTAGTTCATTTTTTTTTATAATATCAATGAAACGTAGTTTTTACTTTCTTTAATGAAGGTAACATATAGATTTACCCAAGAAAAGAAATTTTCAACTTCATTTAGATAAACCTTTGATAAAATATGAGTATATACGTATGATGTTGCTCTTTAAAAATATAAAATCCTCGTACGCATATACTTGGTCCCTCGTCAGATACAAAGAAAATTCATTAACAACAATTTTGAGGGAAAAATCATTACAAACGCATGCAAAAATGCAAAATGATTCGTGTTCGTTAGATTTAACAGGAAAAAAAGTCAGCTTGAAAAAGGTAATCGTAGAGCTATTATTGGTTTCAAATAATCATCGAAACTTAAAGGAAACGTGGAAGAAAATTCATAAGGAAATTTGAATACAACAGAGGAAATTAAGGAAAGAAGCAATATTTTTTTAGAAAATATTACAGAACATTTCCTATGAAAAAAGAACTTCGAAATTTGAAAACATTTTGCCTTTAAAAGTTCTTAGAAATATTCTTATACTGAGTTTCAAATATTGTCGTGTCATATCAGAAAATCTGAATATAGGAGTGTTATTTGTGTAGTATGGATACACAAATTGTACGTAAACAAGGAGGGCTAAGTAGAGACATAAAGGTAATGTAAACCCTTTCACGTTTTAGCCCTCGTAAAAAACAATGCGTTGAATGATGGTGGCAGGCTTATCAAATTGTGTTTGGTTAATACGGAATAAAATATACAGACCCGTAACTGGTAAACTGAATTCTAGCATTAAAAACAATTATTCAGTGTTAATTTATAGCAACTTCCGCACTAATTTAATAATTTAATATAACTTCATTAAGTAAGTTTCAAAATAAAAAAATAAATTTGAAACACTGACCATGTTAAAACTCTGCATAATTTCTGAATAACTTCTTTTAAAATTTTATATCTAAATAGCTCGATATGTCTCAGTACTTTACTTGTAATATAGGATGTGATATTATGCTATTATAATAAACGAATATTTGAAATAACGAGTTATACACACCATGTTATATTCACGCTTGCTTAACTGCAAGTTTAAGAATAGTGTTCCAATATTTGCAGATTCAGATTATATAAGTGATCTATTCAAAACTCATTTCTAGGGTTAATGAAGCACAATGTACATAGACGTACTGTGAAATTTCTTTAATGAATAACACATAAGTAATACATTATTCTTAGAGCTTAAACTTAGATTTCATTGCATAGAGCGTTCTAACAAATTCTCAGATAATACAAACGTGGGATTGTGACGGAGTTTATAATACGGCTATGATTATGGAAATTAATATGTTTCAATCGTAGCTTTATTATTATGCACAAAATCCCCGTGACAAGAGAATTTTCTAAACATTTGCCACTTTCCATCATAATGGAAGATTACGCTTTCCCCAGTAATAGTGGTGAAGTATTGATTCATGCATATGCCACTTGCAGCATGAATGGCAATTGCCTGTCGTTAAAATGCGCAAGTTTAATGTGGAAATATTCGAATTCGCAATCAGTAAATTGGGACAGTGTTACTCTGCAATCGCAAACTTAATTTTATGAAGAATAGAATAGATTAATTCTTTTGGCCATACAAACTACTTTTAGGCTTAACTCACATACTGGGCCAGGTAGTAGAAATTTGTAAACTATTACACGTGATTTTCTTTATAAAGAACTAGCTGAATACCCGTGCTTCGCTACGGAGTACATTCAAATTAAATACAACGGTTAATGTCTACTATTAATGCAATAAATATATATATATATATATATATATATATATATATTTAAAAAAATCGTAATGGATATTTTTATAGACAAAATAATGTGGAAGAAAATATTCAAATTAAATACAACGGTCAATGTATGCAATTAATGTCAATATATATATATATATATAAATACAACGGTCAATGTATGCAATTAATGCCAAAATATATATATACAGGTGGTTATCAAAATAATGGAAACACCTATCAATATTAGTGGTATTTATGAATGTGCTTCGTATTCCTGGAAAAACAAGTCTGGCCACCGGTATTTTTTTATATAATGTAGTGTATATTTTATTCTACTGTCAGGTAGCAGTAATGAAGCTAAGGGTATCGTGCTTCTGGGGGAATAACGTACATAAAATGTCAAACCTTGAGAAATGAGCAAATTGTTGGAGCGCGTTTAAATTGAAGTCTCTGTTACTGCAACTCCCAGGCTAATGGGTATTTTTTGAGCTATGGTATCGAAAGTCATGATAGCATACAGAGTGCACGGAAAAGCATCCTTTGCCAAACAGAATAGTGGACGAAAGGGACAGCTGAGTGAAAGAGACGGACGAGATATTGAAGCGGATTGTGACATGAAGAAAGAAAAGAACTGCAACCAAAATGACCGAAGAGCTCAATCTGCATCTGCATGTTCTGGTATCAACCATTAGAGGTAGAAGGGAACTTCACAAACAAAGCATTTATGAAAGAGTAGCTATTCCCAAGCCACTTGTAATAGATTCCAATACAAAATATCATCCACAATGGTGCCACAAGCGCAAATTCTGGTCCAGTAATATGTCGAAAAACGGCATTTGGTCCGTTGAATCATTGTTCACATTATTCCTTGCAATAGGACGTGCGTATCTCTGGAGAACAACTACACAAGCGTAAGATTCTGGCTGTCTCATATCAACTGTAAATCATGGAAGTAGATCTATCAGGGTTTGGGATGGCATCTCATGGTTTTCTTCAGGCCCTATTGTAAGTCTAAAAGGGAAATTGAATGGGAAGGACTTTGTCGAAATTTTAGCTCACTAGTCCATCCTACGGTGCAACCATTGTTTCTTTCAGGAGATGGCGTTCTCCAGGATGATAATCCCCCCTATACATACAGCTAAATCTATCAAGTATTGGTTTTAAGAGCATGAAAAAGAAGTCAAATACCTTATCCTGAACTGTGCAATTCCCCCGACTACATATCATCCAACCACTGTGATCTGTATAAGCGGATAGAGCCAGGTATCGATATCCACCATAACATCTCTACGGGAACTTTTATGATTTTTCCCTGAAGAATGGTATAATATATTCTTAACCACTATTCATGACATGTATAATCCGCTTCACAGGTGAATCAGGTGGTATTACATACAAATGTGATCTGTGCCGAATTAATACAGGTTTTCATGATGTTTCTTAGTGTTTCCATTATTTTTTTATAACCACCTGAATATATATATATATATTTATAATAAATACAACGGTCAATGTATGCAATTAATTTGCATGTTTAATATCCATAAAACATGCTAATTTGAATTAAATTCTTAAAAAACTTCTATCTCAATTAGACTAGTGGTTAAATTTTATCTGTTACCGTATTTTAATATTTTTTGTCAATTTATTTCGTTGTTATGCACGTGACGCAAAATTAATTTAAAGTATCACAAAAAGAAAAGAAACCCCGTGAGCAGCATTTAATAAATTTAATTCTAAAAATTAATCTTTAAAAATTACCAAAAATCAGAAAATGGAGGTAAAGATAAGAAAAAGATTTCATTTTAAAGGAAATTTTATGATCTTTCTTGTGATGGGAATTTTATAACCCTCAAATTAATATTTTAGAGGCAAACGTAAAAAAGTTACATAAATAGATAAAAATTTTAATTTAAAAAAATCTTAAAAGAAATTTTCAAAGATCTTTCTTAGCGCACCCCTACACTATAAGAAGAATCGCCATGCAAAATTTAAGCCCTTTAGGTCCAGCGGTTTGGTCTGTACGTTATATGACAGTCAGTCAATTAGTCAGTCAGTCAGTCAATCAGTCAGTTACGGAACTGTTATATATATATAGATAACATTAGAATTTTTTACAGATTATTGTAAACGACGATCTTTTTCAAAATTGTCTTGCTGCATTAGCTTCCATAAGATAGTGGCACGAAAATATTTTAATAAAGACCATGAATATTTTAGTTTAAGTTTGTAGAAATTGTAAACTCTAAGATTTTAATGACTAAAAAAGCAAAACGTTGAAGCACTGATCAAAATAAATCTTAAATTATGAGTAAGGAAAGATTGGGATACATTTATTAATTCTTCTGAGAATTAGAATATTTTATACAGCATTTTGTAAATACTTTTAAAGAGGACGTGAGTAGCTATGAATTCAAAACTCTTCAAATAACATTTTTAAAATTTATCTGAAATGTTTGTTTTTAATTAATATTTATAAGCAGTTAAACATTCCTATACATTAAATTCCATTTTGACATTTCATACATGTTTTTGAATATCAGACTGATTAAATAATTCTAAATAAAATAATTCTAACTAATATCAAAGGAATTGAATTAAGATATATATAAAATTGCTTTAAAGTATCTTAACGAGTAACTCATCAATAGCGAATTAGTCTCAGGTCTTAAACTTCGGTTGAATATCTCATCCCAAATAAACACTTCAAGAGTTAAAAATAGAAATTACGCTTTGGATTCCTGGAAAATGAAGAGAGGGATCTGTAGTCGATTTGAGATAAAGTTAAGTTAATTTTCAATGTGTTCGTGCTTGTTTAAGACACTGTAACCTAAATTAAAACACGGAAACTGAAATTTATAAAATAAAGGCATTCAGGAAACAAGCAATATTTTGTGATGTGTTCTTAACCGAGGAGTCACCACTCTCGACTAATGATTGGTCCTGAGAGAAGTAATAATTAATGAACGAACACACATACGCACACACACATATAAATATATACGAGGTAGGATTCAAAAGTTCCCAGACTGAGCCTATAACTTAAAAAAAAATTGAAGCAGAGCGACTATGATAACGTTTCTGTGTTACTACGTTCTCCCCCCTCTTCTAAACGTGGTTTGACCCAAATAACGTGGTCGGTGGCTCCTCACGGCGTCGTATTTTGTAGGCGGGTGCATTTAGTCATCGGCGATTGAAAAAAATGGTGTTTGTTGAGCTGAGAATTAATATCAAATTTTGTGTTCGCTTGGGAAAGAGTGCTACGGAGACTTACAAAATGTTGAAGCATGTGTACGGAAGTGATACATTATCGGAACGCAAGCCTTTGAGTGGCATCGACGTTTCAGAGAAGGCAGGAAAAGTACGAAGACGAAGAACGCATTGGCCGCCCGAAGTCTTCCCGCACCACTGAAAACATCGAAAAGGTTTCTGCGGCGATACGTAAGAACAGACAGCAAACAATAGCGCAAATGGCAGAATCGGTTGGGATATCCGAGGCCACATGTCAACAGATACTGATTAAGGATCTTAACATGCATAGGGTGTCTCAACACATCGTTTCACACATGTTAACTGAAGACCAAAAGACAATTCGAATGGAAATGGCGGGAGACTTTCCATTCGAATTATCTCGGCTGTTGTCAAAGATCCCTCCCTACTTGACAGAATTGTTACTGGAGACGAGAAATGGTGTTCTTTTATACGACCCGCAATCCAAGAGAGCATCGGCAACGTGAAAATCACCACAATCTCCCTGAAAGCAGAAAGCTAAAGGAGAGGTCATGCTAGAGGTGTTCTTCGATTTCCAGGGCATTGTGAATCTGGAATTTATCCCTGAAGGACGCGTTGTGAACAAAGAACTGTATGTAGACATCCTGCGTCGTTTGCGTGAGTCGATAGGGAAGAAGAGACCAAAATTGTGGACTGAGCAGTCATGGGTGCTTTTGTATGACAACGCTCCTGCACACCGATCCCTCCTCGTCGTTGACTTTCTTGCGAAAACGAAAACAACTGTTTTGCCACATCCTCCTTACTCCCCTGATCTCGCCCCCTGCGACTTCAGCCTATTTCCTGAACTGGCAAGTCGCTTGCAGGGTCGTCGATTTCAATCTGCAGATGAAGGTAAAAGTGCATCGCAGGCTGAATTAAAGGACATGGCTAAAAATGGATTCCAGAAATGTTTCGATGACATTTACAAGCTATGGCAAAAGTATGTTGTTGCACAAGGGTATTATTTCGAAGGAGGATGTGTTTCAGCAATTTAATTGATAATAATTTTTAAGTTATAAACTCAGTCCAGGAACTTTTGAATCCTAATCCGTATATAAACACTCTTAGAAGAAGAAAAAAAAAAACGCAACAAGAAGGGGTTATGCAAATTGAACACAAATTAATATACATACAGGTTTCGAAGGAAAATGCTAAATTTTAAAGTTTGCCGGCCAATGAATGAACACGTGACGCTGCAGCGCATCTTAACTGCGCGACTAGCAGCATATACAGAGGCTGTTCACACATTTTTTAGACGATGTATATAGTATTCACAAAACTAAATTACATAAAATTCTTGTGTTTTAAATGTTCTATTTGACATCCCTTATTCTGAACTATCTTTCGACACCGCAATTTCCAGGATAATAATGCCTTTTGCAGTGTAAGAAGAGGTATTCTATCCCATTCCTCCTGAACAGCTTTCCAGAGTCCTGTAAGGGTTTTGGGACGACGTTTGGATAATGCAGATTTTAAAAGTCCGAAAGCACAAAAATCCATAGGTGATACATCGGGAGATTTAGTAGGGATATCAGTGAAGGGTATGGCCTTGATACCAGTTTTTTGTTCCATTTCTTTTAGGAAATTAACAGTGGATTTTGATGTGTGACTGCTAGCTTTGTCCTGATGGAGTCTAACAGATTGATGGCACTGTGGGTAAAGCGATGGTATTTCATTCAGAAAAATTGGCGATAAAATATGTTCCTGATAGTATTTGGAGTTAATCTTGACATTTTTTCCACTCTCTTTATTTTTAACTTGCCATTATAAGAAAAACCAGCAACAATCATGAATCCCTTAGAAAAACTTTCTTTCGATTCTTTGAACCATGTACTTAAATTTTTTTCTCCCCTTTTATGATAATAAATTACTCTTTTTTTGTTGCAATCATTTAAATACACCCATGATTCATCTATTGTGACAATTGTTTTCCATTTTTCTTTGGATAAGTGTTTCTCATATAGAATTCTGCAGCGTGTCCTGCGTTCAGCGATATGATTTGGAAGAAGACGATGCACATTGCGTTTTTTCGCTTTCTTAAGATTTAAATCAATGTTTATCATTTTGTTTACTGTGGACACCAAGCATTTTAATGACACCGAATGAACAACGACCATTTTTACAACTGTCCTTTGACTAAGGGGATTTTTCTTTAACATTAAACAACGTACCTTTGCAATAGTCGAAGATGTCCGTTTTTTCCTTGGATACTTGTTTGGAATTTTTGTCCCACTTGAGGCTTCAATTTGACGTTTTTTTCCTTTCTTGTTGACGATATTACCTATCGACACTTTAGATATCACAAAACCATGACTCTCACACCGTTTTTGGATAACGGAGTATGCATGGAATTACGGAGTATGCAACGGATTATGCTTCGGAAAGAGCATAAATATAGCCTTCGAACCACTGCTTTGTTAAAAACGCCATTTTGAATAAAAACAAAACTTTCAAGACGCAGATGATAATTTTGACTTTTAAAAACATAGTACAATTGCATTATTTCTTTTGCAGCAAATGATTTTTTATTACCGCTTACCAAAATCGTCTAAAAAATGTGCGAACAGCCTCTGTAAAAGAGGAGAAATTTCGATTCCAGGTCATAAATTCTTTGCAAATTTCATTCCGTGTACTCAGGTAAACAGTAACTATGCCTCCCATACATGTACGCGAACAATATGCACGGATGTCAGCATTTGAGAAAGGATGTGTATTTAGGCTCAAAGAAGCCGATTGGTCTAATCGGCGAATCGTTCAACACTTGGATAGGAGCGATGCCAATATTAGACGATGTTGGCAGGAATGGGTGAACCATGGCCGAAAACAGCGTCAAGATGGAAGCCGTATGCCTAGAGAAACGACAGAACGTGAGGACCGAGCAATCGTCAGAGCGGCACTCACAGCCCCAGATTCATCATTATCATCGATCGTACGTGCAACTGGTGCTTCAGTGACCGCAAGGATCATTCATAGGCGGCTCAGAGAAAGGGGATGAGCTCACGGTGCCCCTTGCGCCGACTACTATTGACCTCTGTACACTGACAAGCCCGTTTGCAGTGGTGTTGGGCAGACTCGACCTGGAATGTCACTAACTGGAGTAGAATTGCCTTCAGCGATGAGTCCCACTTCGAATTGAGCCTCGATGACCAGCGAATATGTGTCCGGAGACGTCCAGGACAGCGGTGGGATACCAACCTTTAGCCATACGGGTCTACAACCAGGAGTGATGGTCTGGGGTGCCATTTAATTTCATAGAAGGACTCCTTTGGTTGTTATTAGCTGCACTCTTACAGCACGGCGGTACGTCGACGATATTCTACGACCCGTTGTGTTGCCCTTCATATCACGCCATCCTGGGCTTGCATTTCAGCAAGATAATGCCCGCTCGCACACGGCGAGAGTTTATACTGCTAATCTTGAATTAAATTTCGAAAGGACTAAGATGAAGCAACGACAAAAACAGGTTGACGAGTTCCGCTGCAACCATGAGAAACACAGACCGACTAAAGAACTTAATAGGAAATAATGGAGCTGAATGTAGCTGGAATAAGGAAGCTGTTTCAGCTAATTAAATGCGTTTAGAAAAAACATAGTTTAAAAGAAAAATTTGAATGTTAGGATGGCATAAAAATAAAATTTAATCCCTTTATGTATAAATGAACTTAAATACATAAAGGGATTTTAAAAAAATGAGTTTCTCAGTGACTTAAATTCTGCAATGCAATTTTCCATGCTATCAATTTTTTATTTTAAATATGACCTGGATATCCGATAATGAAGAGTGTGTAGACCATAACACCTCAGAACCAAGCAACGATCTTTCGAATCTTTCAAATTTAAAGTAAGCTAAAACATTTTAAAGCAGTGATATGTTAACTAAAGAAAAATAAAACATTTTTTACGGTATACAAATGACACGTACGAATTTCTACTAACAACAGTAAGAAAAAAATATACTTATATACATAGCTGTTTTGTGTGAGTGTATATTTAATTCTTTCCTCATTTCCCTATTCCCTTCTAGTGGATCAAATCAGTGAATCAAGTGGATCAAATCAGTTTGTCTCTCTTTGGTTTGAGCATGAAGTGACTCAATATTAATGTATACTATCGTAAGTTATAATCAAAGCGGCAGTAAAATTTATTCAAGTTTACATACTTTTTTCGCAGCTAAATCCCTTTAAATAATAGAAATAGTAGTCAGAGAGAAAATTAGAAAGATTAAAGGATCAAATTACAAAATATTAATAATAATAGGTTGGTCATAATTAAATATAAGAGTGCAAATTTATTCATAGTGCTTGCATCGAAGGATTAAAAGAGCATTATCAGCAGTCACGAGGATCTTATGAAGTCCAGGGGGATTTGTTGCATTATGAAGGATTATATTGAACGAAAGCTAAAACATATAAAGCTAATAAATTAATGACACAGCTATATAAATTTCAATTACTGAGAGATTTTCAGAAATTAGAATTTATTGCTGAGAAATATACAATTCTAATATGCTTTATCAACGCATGCTATTACAGTAGGTGTGAAATCAGAAGCTGAGGTCACTGAACTGTAGAATGTAGTAATCACATTTTCTGAAACAGATGCTCCTATTCAGTTTATGATAATTTAGAAACAATCTGACGTACGCAAAATGATTACATTCTATTTCATTTTCAATATCGTAACATAACAAAAAAAGTTACTATTTAATCAGCATGTACGTACAATTCTTTAAGAACGCAAGCGAGGAGGAAATGAAAGAATTATGCTCTTTGCTGCTTAGTCGAAATGAGTGTTATAAAAGCGTGAAGAAAGTAATTTGGCAAAACTTTCTTCCGTTATTACTATGAATCTTATTATAGGAGATGCATCTGTGAACTTGCGTCAGTATTGTTTAGAGATATTCAATCTTTTTCTCCAAAAATGTTTTATTTTTGGTTCCCGAATTTGATATTCATAGTTCATAAGATGTTGATAATTTTTCTGAACCATTTCGGTATATGAATAGAAAAATTGGATGAATAAAAACGGTATAAGATAAAAGAAATATGGCTTATTCATACATAGTTATTTAATAAATTTTAGATACGGTTAATTTTTAAAAGTGTATTATCGATACATGTTTATGTAATATTAAATATTAAAATATTAATGTATTAAAACTATAAAATATTAAAATATGTTTGTCCCTTTTGACATGTATGTAATTTATCAGCTAATGACAACAGCTAATGACCGAAAAAAGTCATTTTTCCTGTGTTTACCGTAGATTTTTATTTGACTGTTAATAAATCTCAGACACTTACAATTATACGATAACAATATATACGATTACTTTCATCGTCTTTGAACTCAAAATACAATTATAATACATGTACTTTTTTTATTCAGTATTTGTAAGAAAGCAATGCTGCAGCAAAAGTGGTCGTTCATTGATTTTTTATTGTTTACTTACTCAGCTGGCGAACAGCTCGCAACAGCAAGGAAAACTCTCCTAAGCTACTAAGGCGTACCTTTGGGCTAGAGCTAAGGCTCAAGAGAAAACACCAAGAGCTCCTTCTTTGTTTGAACTCATTCCCAAATTACTCACCAGCGTGACTTCATTTCTCAGAAATATGAAAATAGTAGACAAGAAAAATAACAGCATAGTGATGGAAATGGAAAAATATGCAGTAAGTCAAAAAAACAAAAGAAAACTTAGGCACACACATATATATGTATATATATATATATATATATATATATATATATATATATATATATATATATATATATATATATATAATAATGCAAATTTATTCATAGTGCTTGCATCGAAGGATTAAAAGAGCATTATCAGCAGTCACGAGGATCTTTTGAACTTTAGGGGGATTTGTTACATTATGAAGGATTATATTGAACGAAAGCTAAAATATATAAAGCTAATAAATTAATGACACAGCTATATAAATTTCAATTACTGAAAGATTTTCAGAAATTAGAATTCATTGGTGTGAATTATACAATTCTAATATGCTTTATCAACGCATGGTATTGCAGTAGGTGTGAAATCATTAGCTGAGGTCACGGAACTGCAGAATGTAGTAATCACTGTAGAATGTAGAATGTAGTATATATATATATATATATATATATATATACATGAATGAAATGCCCGGCAGTAGTAGGCATTCCGTCGTATTCCATCAGTATCTCATGAAACGGTAATCCTGGGGTAAATGAATATTCATAGCACATTAGAACTGTCTTTATTGATTTCTTAAATGGTCACTTCATTTTCAATATAATCAGTGGAACGACCCGGCAACGCGACATGCGCTCCTTTCGACAACTCGGAATACGTCTACGTACTTCGCGCCCAAACACATTTCTTTTATAAGATTAGTCCGATCACTTCATTAAACAATGTGATGCGTCAGCATCTCGCTAAAAACGGAAGTCTATAACAGTGTTTAAAGGTTAATTTGGAAGACCTTTTAGATGATTTTGTGTGATAAAACTCATCAAGCCGGGTCCGCCCACAAATTTAGTCTTGGAAAATAGGGCAAGAGTATAAATTTAACTTGGATTGTGGGGCCGAATTATTACATATATATTTATATATATATATATATATTTTTTTTCTGTATCTCATATTCTAATTTGTTTTAATTTTTCGAATTCAGATTTAACACACATAGTGCTATTTTAGGAAGACTAAATCAGCAAAAATGTAAACAGAAAAGTAAAATGGACAAAGATCCTCAAGTATTATTATATTGTTTGAATCACATCATGAAATTTTAATGTCGTAACGTGCAATGCATCGCACAGAAACTGATATCTAGAACTGCTTCAGACTCCCCAAACTCCAAAAATAATTCTCTACCGTTTCAACTCAATAAAGACATAAAACATAGATAATAATCTTTATGTCGTTGATTAATAGGAAGAACGACTGTGACACTACACAGGCTGCTTGACCATCCTTCATGATGGTCAAGAGATAATTGCTTGTAAACGATTTATTAGGGCAATAAATTTCACTGTTTCGTTTTCGAAGACGAGTAACTAGAAAAATTACGATAAAACTATTTCTACCCACAGATTACATGATTTTTCTTAATATTATAGACAGTATACTGTTTGTTAGTCTGGTTACTATTACTCTGAAAATGAATGTCTCCAAAAATATAAATTCTCATTTTCAGAAGATAACTGTGAAAGCACTACGTTAGATATACCTTTCGTATCACATGAATTACTTTTTGAATTTACGGGCAAACGTTTCTTACAGATCACTGTTTTGCAGTAAAGAATTTCTCTAAAATGTTGTGTCTACTCACAAAAAAAATCGATGCAGTTGTACACGATCCTTTTTCTATATAAAGGAGAAGTTGTAAATATTTTTCTACATATTAAAACATTGTTAATGAAAGCTGTTATACTGAATTCCAACTAAAAACTAAAAACTAAAGACAGAAAATTACAGTGTGTAACAAAATTATAAGACCACCCAAAATATCATTTAATTTAATATTACACTGCATAAAATGAATAATTTTAAAATTTGAAGCAAATTAAAAAAGTTATATTTTCTCAAATAAATCGCTTAAAGGAAAAAAAAATTGAGTTAATTTCACACAGCAAAAGATTTTTTGAAATCTCGGTGTAACATAAATATAAGACCACTTATTTTTTATTTAAAACCGTTTGCGTTTTTAAAACTATTTTATTTTTTTCTTTCAAAATTGTAGATATACTGTTACTTTACATCACAAAAAAGTCCAAACGATAATATTGTAAAAGAAAATAGAATTTAATTTGTTTGTTTTTATGAGAAATTCACAATGCCGCGTGGAAGAGAATTATCTGAACTAGAAGTTCGAAAAATCTGGTTATATAAGGGCTGTGGAAAATCGGAACGTGAAATAAGTAAGATACTTAAACGTTCTAAAACTGCTATTCATAACGTTTTAAGTAAAATGGATTTTTATGGAAAACATAAAATATCTGGCAGAAAGAGTAAATTATGAGCTCGCGACAATAGACGAATTTTCAAGCTTGCAACGAAACAGAACTTGTCTATTCGTAAAATAGCACAGCAGCCAAGTAAAACTATTTCACATATGACAGTCTGGCGCACTTTAAGATCAAATTCAAATGTTGCTCTTCGGAAATTAAAAAGAAAACCAAGACTGTTAAAGCGTCATAAAGAAGGAAGGCTGAAGTGGGCAAAGACCTGGAAGTCATGACCTGGGATGCTGCTTGGAAAAATATTATTTTTTCCGACGAAAAAAATTTAATTTGGATGGCCCGGACGGTAATATTTCCTACTGGCATGATTTACGAACGGAACCTAGGGTTTTCTTCAGTAGACAGATGGGTGGTGGTTCTGTGATGGTGTGTGGAGCTTTTGCATATGATGGGAAATGTGATCTGCAGCGAGTTCTTGGAAAAATGGACTCCATTTGTTATCAACAACTGCTTTACCAACACCTTATACCTTTTGTCCCATTTTTAGGAGGATCAAACTGGAAATTTCAGCAAGACAATGCGCCATGCCATGTGTCTAAATCGACTAAAGACTGGTTTAAAAAAGAAAAAATCGATGTTTTAAACTGGCCAAGCCTTAGTCCAGACCTGAATCCCACCGAAAACTTGTGGGTCCATTTGGCTCGTCAAGTGTATTCAAATAACCGTCAGTATGATTCTGTGTATGAATTGGAACTAGCTATCATGGATGAATGGGACAAAATTCCCAAATATTTGCTTGAAATCCTAATTAATTCAATGAAAAATCGAGTATTTGAAGTTATTCAGAAAAATGGTGGATCAACATCATATTAGTTTTATTAAAAAAATTGTTTTAACTAGTGGTCTTATAATTTTGTTACAGATATTTGATTGGAAATATTTTCAATTGTTCATAAAATAATTAGTATATTTAAATATCTCTTAAAAATAATATACACATATTTTATATTTCATTTATTAACATCAACCTAATTTAATTTTAAAAAATTATGTTATTTATAGTAAAAATCACAAAATCCACAGTGGTCTTATAATTTTGTTACACACTGTAAAGTAAAGCATATTATAACCCATAAAAGACAAGGCATAAAAAATTATAATTGCATTATAGAAAGATACTTTATAAGTCCTTTAAAAAATAATGAAATCGACATTTTTTGAAAGAGTTTTTACATACTTTTCATAATATCCCTTACGGTTGATAATTTGATCCTACGATTTTTATGAGTTTCTATTCCCACCATAAAGTAAGACTTTAAGGCTCCTGTGTACAAACCCTATTGGATTCTCTCGCCTCAATGTTAACCTTTGGAGAAAATGTGTCTACTATTAACAGCTACATAAATGCTGATAATCCAATAAAAACGGTATTTTCAGATAGCTTGAACTTTTCTGCACCTTGCAACAAAGTTCATTTTATAAATTTCGTCCATCAAAGGAATTGATGAACGTTTAAAACCCACTATACCAGGATTTTTCTTCGAATAATTTAAAATTTAAATTATTATTTACATTTTTTCAAAGAAAACGAAAAATGCCCCGAGGTGTAAAATTTCTTTCTCTATTACGGAGTACAGTTTTTTGAAAAAAATCTTTACATCCAAGTCGGCAATCCTTGGACACGTTTTCTCTGTGGATTAACATTGAGATGAGCGAATCCAATAGGGTTTGTCCATAGCAGCCTTAACAACACTACGAAAGGAGAGTTTGTTCCAACAACAGTTTGATACAAATTTCTGCAAGAATTTTTTTTTTTATATCTGAGAACAGATAGTTTTCTGAGGTGGCTAAACCTGGAGACTATGGATATGGGGAATAATTTCGTAGTGTAATACTAACAGTTTTGTCACCACAGTCGCAAACGAATGAGCAAGTTCTCATGATGGTGATTAACATTTTTTACTAAATGCGGCCTTTTTGTCTCTGTGATAGTTTTGTTCTTTTCCAAATAGTCAATAAAGATAATACCCTGATCAACCCTCAAAGCGGTAGACAATACGTCCTCTCCTGCTGATGGAACCGTTTTTCACTAGCTTTGGTGAAGGATTACTTGCTTTAATCCATTGTTATGAGTGTTCTTTCGTTTCTGGCTGGCAGCCTGTTCCATAAATATTTATAAAAAGACTGAAAAATTCAATTGAATGTCTTTGCAGCAGCTCCAAAATTGTTCTTTTAAATGTTCATTCGTCAAAGTTTTTGATCGATTTTTAACAATCCCGAAATCCGTTTATTTTCCCAAATTTTCCTGCAAAAGATTTTATACTTAACGTTTATGAGATGCCGAAGCCTCAAAAATCATACGCATTTTTATCTTTCTAACCTTCATGACCAAATCATGAATTGCTTTCAATAATTTCTGACCTCATCTTATTGGCCTCTGCGCATTCAGGGTCTTTTCTGCTCATTCCGTCACAATGATAATCATCAAACAATTTGTGAATCATTCTAAGCAGAGGTGAAGACTCACCATAACATTTGTCAGGAGTGAATTAAATTTCTCCAGCGATTTGCCTCTTGAAAAGTTTTGTGAACATGCTGACATCGTTTTTTTTCCTCCGTTGTATGAGCAGTAACAAGAGTTAACCGACTAAAATGGCTGTCAATCACAGACTAGGCGTCGAATTTGATTAAATCTGATTACAATTTAACATTACCGCGTGTTTACAATTTAACTCGCATTTGTTTTGGAGGCACGCTAAATGCGAGTGCTCCAACAATTTTATTGCAGTGGCGCCATCTCTTGATTTATCAAACGACCCTTGTATATGGAACTTTTTCAAGTACAATATTTTTATTTCTACCACAAAAAAAGCCTTGAAGAGTGTTTGTTCGAGATTTCCAAAAATATGAAAGTTAAAAATTCCAAACAAATTGAAAGGAAAATCCACTAGAAATCAGTAAATACTATAACTTTTTAAGTAATAAAACCATCTCAGTCGGTCTCGCCGAAATTATGAATACTATTTTGATGTTACAGAACAAATAATTATAATAAAAGATGCAATGGATTATAAAGGATTACTTTCAGAGACGTTTAAAAAGATCGCATTTTCTGTAAATCTTAGAAATTTTTGAACATGTCTACGATTAATGGAATAAAAAGTGATATATATACGCACAAACAAACACACACACACACACTTATAATATATATATATATATATATATATATTACATGTTGTTTGTTCCTGGCTGCAAGTAGCTTTAGAGCTATTACTGGTTTTCTCTTTCATCTTATTCTTATTTATTTATATATATATATATATATATATATATATATATATATATATATATATATATATATATATATATCTATATATATAATGTTACGAGTTTAGGGTCAACTTGGCGTGTTTTCGCTAAGACGCGATGTTTTGAATTTACGATAAACGAAAACAAAAATTTTGCACGTTCAGCGTCTACCATGGGGTATATAATAAATCCTACTCTTAGGTCAATAACAGAGGGGTGAATTTGGTTAGAGCTGTGTGGGTTACGGTTGCGGGGTTACGGTTGCTACGTGAATAAAATTGAGAAAAAAAAATGGAACCTCAATAAAAATAGGTTGGTGCTATTTTTACGAGAGATTTCAGACAAGCGATTCTTAATGAAGGGTTAAGTTACCAGACACGGCTGACACAAGAAATGTTCGAAAACAGGTGAAATACAAGGTTTTATGTTATGTTTGAATAATTGATTTAGAAACTAATTATACATTTGTATTCCCCCTTGTGTCACGAAGATTTATTTAGGTGCTGGATTTTTTTAGCTTCCAGTGAAGAATCAATGTTCACAACTGTCTACATACCTGATATTTGTATAAAACTATACTAAAGCTATGATTTATATTAAGTCGTGTCATTTAATAAGTGGTGACTGGCGTATTAATTTTTGAGTTGTAAATTTACTAACACTTCGGAACAATATATATATATATATATATATATATATATATATATATATATATATATATATATATATATACAGGGTGTCCCATAAATACCGCCCAAACTCTGCACAGCCAGATTCCTCGTTGGGAGTACATAAAAAATGCCCAAAAACCTGTACCTGTCCGACCCATAGTTTTCGAGAAAAATACGAAAAACGAAGTATGACGTCGCATACGGTGAAAAGAAAAAATACTTTATTTGACACATCAACAGCAGTATTTGAAAATATTTATAAAGGAAGATGTTCAAAGTGTCTGCCGTGCATATCGAGGCAAGCTTGGGAGCACCGTGATACGCTTCCCGCATATCGGAGTCTGTCGTCCAGCCTGCGGACGACTTTGGCATCGGGAGGATGGCGTGACGGATATCGACGGGCATACTCCCTAGCAGTTCGTAAGGTATTTCCATTACATTGGCCGTAGATTAAATACATGTCGCAATATTCACGAACGGAATACATGATCCCCATGCGAAGAATACCGGTAGCTGAAAGATACAGCCTTTTAAATACGAGTTAAACGACGGCTTAACGTCATTCCACGGCGCGCGTATGCATGACGCGATATGCGCGGTGAACATTTTGAACATTATCGTCAGAAAATATGTGCAAATACTGCTGTTGATGTGTGAAATAAAGTGTTTTATCCTTGCACCGGATGTGACGTCATACTTTGTTTATCGTATTTTTCTCGAAAACTATGGGTCGTACAGATACAGTTATTGGGGCATTTTTTATGTACTCCCAACGAGGAATCTGGCAGTGCAGAGTTTGGGCGGTATTTATGGGACACCCTGTGTATATATATATATATATATATATATATATATATATATATATATATATATATATATATATATATATATATATATATATTTATATTGTTTAATGTTACTTTTAAAGAGTTGTAGCGATCATTAGTTCTTGAGCAAAAATAGATATTACTTTGTATTAGATTCATGCATATGGCTCGTTGAACTTTCAAAGCTCGGAGAAATATTTTCTTTACAGACATTGGCTAAGATACATTAATTGTAAATGAATAAAATACGTATTATAAGAGTAGGAACAGATCAGTACGGTGAATCCCAACATGGCCTTGACGTTGAAAAGTAAGTACCAAGTGTAATATTTTTTTTTGTTTCTTTGCTTACGTAGACATTCTCGTATATTAAAAATTCTTAGGAATTTCTAGAAAAACTATTATTAATAAAATGACAAATGGCTTTGGCAGCAGAATTCAAATGCATAAATTATAAGAAAAGAAAAATTGTTTATTTTTAATCTTTTCATCATAAAGGAGATCAATACACATTTACGCCGTTACTGTGTTTTCTGTATTTTGATCGTTAGTCAGGCGAAATCATTCAAGTGCAGTCCTTAAAACACCATTAGCTGTTTCAAGAATATATAAGCCTCGAACGTATGAAGCAGATGATGCATTGGCACCATTATCTTTAAATTAATGATATAAAACTTATTTCAAATGTATTTATGAACGCCTGTTATTGATTTGGTAACAGCTTCGTGACGTATAAATATGATACACAATTTTCCCTCACCTAACATCGAAAATTTTAAAAGATTTCATACAAAAATTCTGTTAGATTTTGAATATGCTGTATTTTTATTGGATACATGTAAATATTTCTAAGTCCATTTTAACAATTTATTGTTCATAAATCCAAATGATAACGTAGTCGTAGAAACGATATAGTTATTTTCTCTAGCTCACCATTCATAGTGGGGAAGGTAGTGTCCTTGCCTAACATTAGTATGTTAATCCATAATAAATAAATGTATTGGAAAATTCTAGTCCCTCTATGAGGTCAGAGAGGGTGGGAGAGGATACGGTCCTACCAGATGTCGCCCCTGGGTGTGCTCGGTCAAAATTGAGGAGGCATCTGGCAAAATCAGACTCCGGACCTTGTGGTGTCATTATAAACAGGAGCCGAACCCCTCAGTCCTCTAGCCTGTATGGACTTGGTCTGGAACACATTCTGTCCAAGGGGCATTAGAGAAAAGAACAACAGAAAATTCTAAGGCCCTTAATTTATTCGTCATAGTTCCATATGACAATCTATTTATATGAAGAGGACAGTTATTTACACTAACCCATGTCGCAAAATGAAATAAATACTTGTGTTCTTTTAAACGTAGGATTACGTTCTTCTATAATGGTCCTCTGGAAAGCAAAATTTCAGATGTCCTGCGTCGCGAGTTACAATTTTGGTAGTGCGCCAAACCCAGTCTGTATCGCTTGGGCAAGCAGTAAACAGTTAAACAGAAAAGTTCCAAAATGCGTCAAATTTTTACTTACTTACACCCACACACACACATATATATATATATATATATACATTTATATATACATACATATATATATATATATATATTATGTATATATATATATACAGTAGAGCCCCGATTATCCGCGGAATTGGGTGTCAAGGGCACCGCGGATAACAAAAATCGCGGATAACCCGAAAATGTCTAAAAAAGAGTTGCAAACACACAAAAAAAATTTCAACATAAAAACTATGCTTTATTGTACTAAAACATAATAAAACTTTTAAAATACTTGCTTATGTACAGTACAGGAGACACATTTGCTCTATGTCTAAATCACTAATATAAAGAACGGTAAACAAAAACAATACATACATACTGTATGTACAAAAAGTGTTCAGTTACACCTTTTTAAAAAAATCAGTCACTCGTTTTTGCTTCTTGCTTTGAAAACCCCTTTTCTTTATTCTAAATTGTACTTTTCTTAACATGATTTTTTCTGCCAGATGTGCATCCTCGTCTTATTACTCTAAATATTGAAGCAATCAGTCTACGTGCTGCAAAGCAGTTTCGTGTGTCATCCGCGTAGGCTCCTCGTCTTCACTTTTATTTTGGTCTTCATTCTCGTTCACTCCCATTGCTTTGTTCGTTATCTCTGTGCCAGTCAGTCATTCAAACCCCGACTCACTTGCGTCGCATTCCAGCCACTCTTCTATGTTCTCTTCGTCGACATTTTCACCTTCGACGTTCATTTTCGACATTCGCACTACAGGGTCTGTTACGTAAAGTTTGTCGTAACGTCTCCACCCATTTCTCTATGTACGCCCTCTAACTGCAAAAATGCATCAGAACGAACTTTGTATCTGTCTAGCACGGAGCTCCTGCAACAAGCGGAGTTTACTATGACAAACAATGCCTCGCTATTAAATTTATGTTATATTATATACAGTCTACTGTGCTTATTTTCTTAAAGATCGTACACCTCCGTACAGGGTCTATTGTATTTCCCTTGTAAGTTGGCTTGGAATAAAAATTAAAATTGGTTTTTTTGAGGTTTGTAATAAAAAAAATTTTTCGCTGCACTCGCACTCGCGGATAATCCGCACCGCGGATAATCCGCTCGCGGATAATCGGGGCTCTACTGTATATATTATGTATATATATATATATATATATATATATATATATATATATATATATACATATACATACATATATATATATATTATGCATATATATATCCATAACACATATATACATATATACATACAAATGAGATAAGAAATGATTAGTAATCCTACGTTAATAACCCGCGGTAGTTTTGTTAGAAGAGACTAACTGAATTTTTTTTTTAATATGAGCTTGCTAATCCATAGTGCATTAAATGTTTTCTTCGTGGATTCACAAATGATGTCTTTACCTGCAGATTAACAAATAGAGTTTTATACTCGTAGACAAACGAATACCAATTCAGTGTAATACAAGCACTACTTACATATAATACTATCAGTAGCGGATTTAGTCTTCTCCGAATGCGAATGAACTTCCAAACAGTTGTAAAAACGAAGGTAAACGAAGTATCGGTTTAAACTCAGTTCAGAGTTCCCGATAGTGTTCATAAATTTTGCTCACCTTCTTATCTTATGCAGTAGAATTTAAACATTGACAGCTTTGGACGTTATCGAAAGTGTGTCGGACGTAGAAGTTTTGTCAAAGAGTAATAATAATATAAAAGTCGCAAAGAGAAAACAAAACAGAGCTAGAGCTGTTTGTTGATGTCTCGACTTGACTATTAACATTAAAATAAAAAGTCAAATGAGGACTAGAATCTTGAACTGTTGATAAGAAGTACACAAATTATGCTGTAAATAAAAGCACTCGAATGAATAAGATCATCTGAAGTTTCCACTGTTTGATTAAATAGTTTCTATTTTATTCAAAGACACTTAAGTGGATTGTCTCATTGCTATTCTAAATTGTATTGGTTCAGTACACTTATAAATAAATAGATGCTTAAAGATTTCAAGAAGAATATAAATCTAGAACTTTAGCATCTTGACGTCACAAGACGATTAAAAGTATTAAAAAAAATATTTCAGGTAGTCTCTTCTACCGCGGGCTATTAACGTCGGATTAATTATCGTTGCTTACCTCTTTTCTTTTCTTTTATTTCACGCATTTTGGTACTTTTCTTTTTAACTGTTTACTACAACTGGGTTTGGTGCGCTGCAAAAATAATAACTCGCGACGGACTCTGATTTTTTTATTTCCGGAGGACCGTATTTGAGGAACATATTCTCACGTTAAAAGTAAACTGAAATAGGAACCTTGAACAAAAAATACAAGAAATCGGGAAAAATAATGTTGAAAAATCTGTCTGAATAAAATACTCAGGATTTTCTAGGATGCTAAAAGTCAGAGAGTTAGAAAAGGAGGAAGTTATTCAATGAACAAGATTCTTCGGAACCCTTTACTGGTTGGTTAGAGATGATCTATTTTTTGCCTAGATACTTAAACGAATTGTCTTTCTGCCAATCTAAATTGTATCGGTTCACAGAGCAAACCATTTTATCCTATTTGAAATACCAATAGCATCATGCGTTCAGAGAATTATGTATATTTTATCGATGAAGCAGAGCAATGATGTAATCTATGCTTGTAAGAAAAGACATTTGGCCTCGTGTACTAGAAATTTCGATTTATATAGATACGATGGATTATTCCCATGATGTAATGATTAAATTCTATAGGTTTTAGATTATTTGAGTTTCCTTTCTGAATATGGCCTTTCATTTACCCATTCTGTCTTTACGGTATAAGCTATAAAAGATACATTTGCTAGAGTTTATCTTCTTCTAGAAATATTATTTCTTTAAATTAGATTTTAAAAGTCACATATCGAATTTTTCAATTATCGATAATTGAGAATTAAATCTTTTTTACCCTAACTTTCATTCTGTACACTAAAAGCCTGTTCACATAGCAGTCCATTAGCGTAAGCGTAAAAGGTCAACGGAGTGTTCACGGATGATGATACATGAGTCAACGGATGATGTCATAGCGCTCAACTATAAGGGCCTGTTCACATAGGAGTCCGTTGCATTGCGTTAAGGAAAAGATGACGTTGAGACGAAAATAAACCAATCACAGGCCTCCAAACGATTAGCAATGAAATTTTTAACGCCTATGATTGGTTTATTTTCGTCTCAACGTCATCTTTTCCTTAACGCTACGCAACGGACTCCTATGTGAACAGGCCCTAAGATTGGTTAAAAGTTAACGCTTACGCTAAAGGGCTGCTATGTGAACAGGCCCTAAGCGATATAATTACATTAATTACCTAAGGGATAATATTTACATTATGCCAGAGCTTTCTTATCTTTCTGACTTTTACATTAAAAGATATTGTAGGCTTTGTAGGAAGGGAGTAAATTTGCTCATTGTTTTTCAGTAAAAAATGTTCAATGTGTCGCTAGGAAAACTCCTTTTATTAATGTATCCTTAGACGACTGGTATATAATCCACTCATTAAAATAATAATCTCAGAGCATTTCATCCTACATAGAAAGGTTAGTAAGAAATGTCTCCAGAAAGGTGTGTAAAAAACACAGAAAAATAATTAAAAGTGAGATGGAAATTTCCCACGTGAACATGTGACAATTAATCAAGCAATACAAATGGATATAACTCCCACTTTTAAGTCTAGATTTAAAAGCATTTAAATTTCAACTTAGAAATAAAATAACACAGAAGAAATACACAGTTTTGTAGAAGAAAGTGGGTTAGCTTTATCGCGCCAAATAAATGACGTCATAAATATTTTTAATGACATCACAAGAAAAATCAGAAAAGATTAGCGTTTTGGATTAGGGACAGACTGTGCACAAAACTACGCAAAACTATGCGGAAATCCGCTTGAAACCTGTTAAATACCGTGTTATATAATTTCATACGTAACATAAAATAACATTAAAGAAGATGATTTAGGGCCTGTTCACATAGGAGTCCGTTGCGTTGCGTTAAGAAAAAGATAACGTTGAGACGAAAATAAACCAATCATAGGCGTTAAAAATTTCATTGCTAATCGTTTGGAGGCCTATGTTTGGTTTATTTTCGTCTCAACATCAACTTTTCCTTAACGCTACGCAACGGACTCCTATGTGAACAGGCCCTTAGCCAGTTCACTAACACCGAGAAAAGTGATTAGACTAATCAAACAAGACACTTAAAAAATTAAGTATTGTCAAAATTGTGCAAATTTCAGTAAAGCAAGATTTAGCTATGACAGTCATATCCGAAGAAGTAAGTGTTCTATTCTTTTTATCAGTAACATGCCTTATGAAGTAATAAATATCTAAAGATTTACAACATAAAACAAAATATTTTCAGCATAAAAATGGTAACGTAAATCTGTCAAAAGGGATAAAATATATAATAAGTATGCATAGAGAAAGGAGTAACATTTCTTCACAATATTATACCAAAAATTTAGCAGTGAATACGAGCCAAACAATCTTATAAAAGTATAAGTTAACATATCGTTTCTCATAGATATTTTAAGCTTAATGTTGTCTTTTACGAAGTATTGTCCTTAAAATACACCAGGCTTTGTAAAACTTATCATACCGCAGAGTCGTAAATCCTTTTCCGTAGTTACAATTTTATAAATGTCTGTCGGGGAACTGTATTGACTAGTTGAAGAGTTTATCACAAATACCTGACTAAAGAATAAAGAAAGATTACCCAAGTCATCCTGCAAACGTCTATTAATTTTATTTATCTAACAAGCATTGGAATAAGGTGACAGTCAAAAGGTAAATATTTTCTTATACACAGATTGTTTACTTTCTATGTAACTGAGAGCACGCTTATATAAATCTAATGCTCAAGAATAGCTTCGGAAAGAGCAATACGTTTTATCACAGAATGGTCTTGCTTTTTTATAAGTTAACTTGCTTTTGCATAAGTTAACATTGGTTATATTTTACCACCCAAATGTTTTGTATTGGTTCTTACGATAATGAACCACCTCTACTCATAATTGTACACAAATCTTTTCCATAATATTAAGAAATAGATTGACCAATAGTTTTTTGTCTGCTTAAACTTTTTGTCGTTCTGTATAGTTTATTTACTGTCATATACTATTTGGAAGTTATTAGTGTGTTTATACAAATTTACACAGAAAGCGTAATAGGGGAACCCGGGGTAGAACGGGGTACGAAGTTGAAATTGTGTTTTAAAAATACAAAAGGGTTAATTAAGAGAGCTGCAAATTTTTCTAAGAATACATTATAATGTAATAACCACAAAAATACAATAATATTGTAAGAAAATAAAAATAATTTTTTTTTTTCAATTTCAGTAAATTATCTCATTTGCCCAGTTCTGCCCCGGGCTCGGGGCAGAACGGGGTGGTAAGGACGATTAATTTTAAAAACATATAAGCTAGTAGAAATTCAGGAAAAATAAGTTTGCAATATATTTATTTAGCTTTAAGTGAATATAAATGTTTAATTAACGTTACGGTTTTCATTGATTGTTTCCTTTTCTTAAGCCTATTCACAAAATTCACACACTAGGACAGCCTCATCATCTTCGCTATCTATTGCCGCACAGGAATTGTGTGTTCATTTTTTGCACATGGAACAAGCGACATAGCCTTCAACTGACTGAATAAAATTCACCTCAATATAAACACTCGCAGTCAAAACAATCCCCAGAATTCTTTTTTCTATTTATCTTCAGGCCTTTTGTCTTGTTTTTCTATGCTCAATTTTATTTCCTTTCTTAATTATTTTTATCCTTGCTCTTTCTTCTTTAGCAAAGTTCTTTTCTTCTTTTTCCTTAATAGCGGCTTCTAACACTTTTTTGTATGGGGAATCTGTTAAGACAGCGGTCTTCCCCCTCATCCTATACGTATTTTTCGTTGCTTTCTTTAACTTTTGGAATAGGGATTAGAATTTCAGCTGAAACATGGAATGAAGAGTCCCTGTTGTAAATTGTCATCCAAGAGCAGTCAGGAGAGACACAATTAGCGTCATCAAATCGGACATTCTTAACCGGCGTGTCATCATTAGAGTTGGCTGAAACCTTACCAGCTTTATCATCCAACCTGATATGCATGTGTTTTTAACTGGTGTGCTAGGTGAAGGCAATTCCAATTGTTCAGCTCCGGATGTTATCACCTCTTCACTTGAAGGCCTACCAAGTCCGATGTCAGTTGTGTCTGCTGGGAGAAAATCTACGTCGATGATTGGATGGGTCAGTTGGCCATATTCCTGTAGCTTGGAAAACATTAATAGCAGTTTTCATTGTTGCGCTTTGGATAAAAGATGATCCAAAAAGCGTTGAAATTTGAAAGAGAGTTACGACGTTCCCTGGGTTACTTCGTAGTCATTTTCGAAGCTCATTGCTGTAATGAAGACTTAAAGGCTTCATAAAAGAAACATCAAGTGGTTGAAGTCTGTGAGAGCAATGTGGTGGTAGACATAGCAAAGAAACGCCACTCTCCCTCGCGCAGTCTATAACCTCAAGGTTCTTCGTATGTGTTGAGTGGCCATCTAATATAAGAAGAACCGGGAAGTCTTTTGATCCTTTTGAAAATTCCCCAAATTTTCGAAACCATACAAGAAATGACTCAGCAGTTATCCATCCAGTGCTGTGAACCTCAACCCAACCTCCTGGTGGGCATCCAAACTCAAATTCTTTCTGATTGTTCTTTCGAGGAAAAACGAACATCGGGAGGCATGTGAGCTCCGCTTGCCGACATACAAATAAGGCAGGTTACAGTTTCGCCTTTTTCTGAGGATGTTAATGATCCGACTTGACGTTTACCCTTGCAAGCTATGATGTTTGATTGGTTTTTAAGGTTCACTGAAATGCCCGTTTCATCGCAATTAAATATTGAGAAGCCGTTAGTTTGTGCTTGTCCAGTAAGTTCGTTACCAACGAAAAGAAACTATCGACAGCTTCTTTATTAATTCCCATGGATCTTGCGCCAGATGTTGCCTCGGCTTTGCGAACAGATAAAGTAGGATGTCTCTTAAGGAATCCATTGACCCATTCTTGGCCTGCGATTCCATTTTTAAATCTATGACCAATGTCATTTCTTACTGCCAACTGATATGCTCAGCTACGCAAGTCCTTCATTGTTAGACTGAATAACCTAGCCTCCATAGTTTTTAAGTAGTTAACGAGCACAAGTTCCTGCTCTTCTGCAAATACATTTTAAAATGTTCCAGCTGTTTTATCGATTTTGTAGTCAGGGTTTTCCTCTCATTTTTTAACGTATCTTTCCAGTGTAGACTGGAGAACATCAAATTGGTTCGAAGCCTTCAAATACCCAGATTTTCCAGAAATAACCACCTCGACAGCATTGTTCATTGCCTCAGTAGACCATGATTGCATATTTTTTTTCTTATAGTCTCGAACCATTTGAAATCGAAAGAAAAAAAATTAGGGGCGTACAAAAAACGATGTCTTAGTTAACATTGAGGGGCAGAATGGGGTTACCCCATTCTGCCCCACCCGTTCCGCCCAAGAGAAACGATTTAGGTTAGGGACATAAGGTAACTCGAGAAAGATACGTAAACAAATGTTTAACTACAGAAAACTAAAGACAATTAAACGTAATTCAAACATGTACTAACTATAGTTGTGATGTAAACAAGTATGTATACCTTACCTTGGTTACAAAATCATCAAAAGTTACAATACAGGAGCAAAAAATCACACAACGAAAATTGCACACACCAACGCTCGAGAAAACTATACTAAAATGGCTGTCGAAGTGGAGCAGCAATACGTTGGTTTAGTTGTACTTATTGCCGGTGGCTGGCAACACTTCCTTGACACCTAAAAACGTCAAACTTCATTTCGCCCCGAACCTCGTTCTACCCCGTGTTCCCCTATACCTGAGAATATAAAATGTATACTTCAACGTAATCATTAATATTTAAGATCATAAAGGAAATTACGATAGTTCTTTTCTTTTCACAAATCTTGTAGCTGAATCAATTTTCGATTGCATCAAAACTGTTTATACAGTGTGTCTCTAGTCATACTAAAACACCTAAGATGCCTTTACTTTTTTGTATAAAATTGGTAAAAGTTTTAAGAAGACATTAACATGAATAATTACAAGATAAAAAGAATTTTTTATCTACCATGTTTTCAATTTTCTGTTGAATCATATTAACTTGACAATTCTATGTATTAATAAATACTTTTAAAAAATTTTTTTGATTAATTATCTCATCAACTTGAATGAAAATGAAGTTAATTGGAAGTTAACTTGCGTTTAACTTTTCGTTCCCTTCCCGGTCTATAGATGGCTGCACCAGTCTACAAAACAAAATTAACTCAAAATGAATTCAATTCTGCTTAAAGATTGCAAAATGTATAAAAAGAAAATGCATTGCCACCGTGTTCTGAGCTATTCTAAAAGTTTCAAATGTCTGGCTAGTCGGGAAGTTAGTTAAAAATCGATTGCAAGATTTAAACTAGACAAACACACAAACACACAAACACACAAGAAAGCGAGTTAATAAAAACATGTAAAATATAAGGAAGTATTACGCGAGTGACCCAGTTTTAAGTGTTAAATTACATAAATGTAGCATTGCATTATTTATTCCTATTTGTCAAGAAAATAATTTTAATCTAAAACAGTCTTGATCTCTTTGTATATATTTTAGAAACATTTCAGACAGCTGAGACGTATTTTTGACAAATATCTAAAATACCATTTCATGTATTTTGATTTTAAATCTGTCACGGTGAAGTGGATATTCACTTAATATGAAAGCCTATGAAACAAAAAAGAAATGATATTTTATCGGTATGTGGAAGGAGAGTTTATGCGCTTGGCAGCATTTTATAAATGCCATTTAATATCTCAAATCCAAAAGCAGTATATATAAAGATGAAGGATTTTTCTGAGCTTCAAAAGTATGAACTCTTGTTTTGACAGGTTGAAATTTTCAGGTCTGACTCTTCTTCTAAATCGAGCCTGAAAAGATTAATTAGTACTTTAAAGAATATGAATTTCATGAATTTTTGCCCAGAAAAGTAGAGGGTTCAGTAGTTTTGATAAATGTTTTTAAACCTTTCAGTATTTTAAAAAATTGACATTTACATTTACGATATCAATTTTTTATGTACATTTAGAGAATTCAGAAATATTCAGAATTGTTTTCGCAGATTATTTTCTTAAATCTGAAATATGTAAAATAGGCATATTTTTTGCTGCATCCACATCTAAAGTATATATCTTCTTTCTTCTTTTTAAATACTAATACTCAAAAAATATTGACACATTTTAAAAATTTATACAAAAAGAAGTATACATGGTGAAAACCGGAAATTCACAGGTGTGTTAAAAAAGGCATATTTTTTGCTGCATCCACATATCAAGTATATATCTTCTTTCTTCTTTTTAAATACTAATACTCAAAAAACATTGACACATTTTAAAAATTTATACAAAAAGAAGTATACAAGGTGAAAACCGGAAATTCACAGGTGTGTTAAAAAAGGCATATTTTTTGCTGCATCCACATATCAAGTATATATCTCCTTTCTTCTTTTTGAATACTAATACTCAAAATATATTGACACATTTAAAAAATTTATACAAAAAGAAGTATACAAGGTGAAAACCGGAAATTCACAGGTGTGTTAAAAAAGGCATATTTTTTGCTGCATCCACATATCAAGTATATATCTTCTTTCTTCTTTTTAAATACTAATACTCAAAAAACATTGACACATTTTAAAAATTTATACAAAAAGAAGTATACAAGGTAAAAACCGGAAATTCACAGGTGTATTACCGTATATACTAGAGTTTTTTTCTGTGTCAAAAAATTGATCAGCTGGCTCTAGTTGTTCCGTGAAAGCGAATGGTGTAAAATGGCTAATCCATCAGAGAAAGCAATATGTGTTGGATGGTATTGCAAAACGGAATGTGTTAAGCATGTGCAACGAAATTTGGAAAAGATCCTCCAAAGCGTAGCAAAAACTTGGCTTATTATAAATATTTTCTGTAAACGGGAAGTGTCCTTCATAATCGGTAGTATAGTGTTGAAGAACTCAAGCGACGCTTAATTGTTGCAATTACATGTGTTACTGAATCCATTTTAGAACGCAGATAGGCTGATATTGATTACCAACTTGACGTTCTCCGTGCCACAAAAGTTGCACTCAATTAAATTCATTGACTATACTAAAAAAACTCTACTATATAAGGTAACATATATGTGAATTTCTCGTTCATATCTTGTGTACTTTTTGTATGAATTTTTAAAATGTGTCAAAGTTTTTTGAGACACCCTGTATAACATTTCCATTTTGTTATCTCCTTGAGCCAACTCGTGCAGTTTTTTTTGTATAATTTTCAAATTTTAGGTTTTTTTTTATAAAAAGCCATTTTCTTATAAGGGTTCATTAAAAAAATATGATGTGATTTAAATTTGTGAAAAGAGTAAAATAATGGGAAAGGATTTATATAAGGGTCTCATAGATTCATTTATAACACTGGCAATTATTTATTACTAATTACCATGTTTTTATTAACTCGCTTGTTTGTGTGTGTGTTTGTCCAGTACAAATCTTGCAATCAATTTTTAACTAACTTCCCGACTAGCTAGACATTTGAAATTTTTAGAATAGCTCAGAACACGATGACAATGCATTATTTTAATACTTTTAGCCATCTTTAAGCAGAATTAAATTCATTTTCAGTTATTTTCAGTTAATTTCGTTTTGTAAATTGGAGCAGCCATCTATCGACCGGGATGGGAACGAAAAGTTAAACGCAAGTTAACTTCCAATAAACTTCCATTTCTTTCAAGTTGATGGGATAGTTCATCAAAAATTTTTAAAAAAGTATTTATTAATACATAGAATTGTCAAGTTTATATGATTTAACAGAAAATTTAAAAACATGGTATGTAAAAAGTTCTTTTATCTTGTAATTATTTTTAATAATAATTTACATCCTGTTACGTCACGGTGCAAATATATAGGTATCTTTGTATTCATAGTTATACTAATATATTTTACTACAGACGGTTGGGATACAAAAGGTTATTTATACTACTTCATATAAGTTCGTGGAATTACGACGTTTTATACTAGACTTATTGAAAGTCAGTTCATGTGAAATACACTTTTTACACCCTGACAAATATTGGAAAAGAGAAAAATAAAAGGCCATTTCATCTGACACATAAAACGGTGTAAAATAATTAGGTACCTCTATTTACATTAAACTCGTGTGTGTGTGGGTGTGTTTGCTTTTGTATGTTTGCTTGTTTTAAGCAATTTTACAGATTGGAAGAATGTAATAAAAAAATACGCCTATCTTTTAACATTTCCAGTAAGTATTACACGGTTCAGTCATATTAATGTGACCACCGCCTACTTTTGAAGTCAACGTTAAATAACCAATCGCAGAAGGCACGTCTCATCAGCAAATTTTGTGGATATATAAAGCGTGTTGTAGGCATTCGGAAAACATTTCAGTTCTTGCAGTCATGCAGAAACGGAGCGATTTATACAACGTCCAAAAGGGCATGAGGACCAAGGGTGGAAGCATTTCCGAAATGGCAAATTTTGTAAACTGTTCGCTGGCCGCCGTGGTAAAAGTATACCGTGCATGGCAAAATGGCACTATCCAAAATCAGCGACGTGGCAAATGTGGTGCACCACGGGCCATGGATGGCAGAGATGAACGCGGCTGAGGAGATGCGTTCGGGTGAATAGACGTGCAACTGTTGAGCAACTGACCGTCCAGATGAACCAAGGGGCTACCAACAGTGTCTCTACAACGACGGTTCAGCGAACGTTGCTGCGTATGGACCTCCGCAGCAGAAGCCTGGTTAATGCACCTATGCTGACTGCTGTTCATCGGCGACGAAGGCTGGAATTTTCACGTCAGTACCGCAACTGGACGTCCACTGAGTGGAGACAGGTGGTTTTTTCCGATGAATCACGTTTTATGCTCCATCGGACAGATGCACGTTGGCATATACGGCGTGACACGTCTGAAAGCAAACACCCTGCAACAATTTCCGGAAGGGTCCAAGCTGGAGGAGGGAGCATTATGGTCTGGGGAATGTTTTCGTGGTATTCTCTGGGTTCACTCATCATTGTGGAAGGCACGATGGATCAACACAAGTATGCATCTATCCTTGCGGACCATGTTCACCCCTACATGCAAATTGTTTTTCCTCAGGATGATGGCATCTACCAGCAGGACAATGCGACGTTTCATAATACTCGCAGTGTATGTGCGTGGTTCGAAGTGCACCAGGATGAGTCTACCGTACTCCCTTGACCAGCAAATACCCCGGACTTGAATCAAGAATCTGTGGAACCACCTCGATCGGGTTGTTCGCGCCATGGATCCTCACCCGCGTAACCTAGCGCAGCTGGCCACGGCACTGGAATCGGCATGGCTCAACATCCCAGTGAACACACCTTCAGCAACCTAATTGACTCTCTTCCTGCACGTATCACAGCGGTCCGCTCTGCGAAAGGTGGTTATTCTGGATTTTGACAGATGGTCACATTAATGTGACTGGACTGTGTATTATAAGATGGAAATGAGCATTTTACACTGGGAAATTTCCCAGAGTGTTATTACTAAGCATGAGACCTTATTATTGGTAAAGGATATTAAGGTTTGACGATAAAGTTTAAAAGTAAAAAAATTCCTTTGTTCAACGTAATTAATAAATCACTGCAACTGAAAATAAGAAATAAAATTGTTGTTTTAGGGAAAGGCAAACGGACTAGAAATAGGTAAAATCTTTCATACCTCATTCAAACCCATGTAATTGTATCATTTACACCAGAAACCATCAATATTTACTCCCCCAAAGATTAGTATAATAATATTTCTATCAAATATGACAAGTTGGTTTTTCGTGAACTTTAGTCAGGGTCCAAGATCACAAACAGGTTAAAATAGGTCTAATAATTGTCTTGTAAAGCTGTAATTTCATTTTTATTTTAATTAAATTAGAATTAAAAAAAGTCATACCATTGACAATACGATTAGCAGCAAGAATACAGTTCTAAACTTTCGTATGTATGTTATTTTTGGAATCTTTCTCTGAGCCAAGGCAGGTAAGGCTATTAATTCAAATTAAAAATTTGCCACATCAAGACATTTTAGATTTGCAATTTCTTTCATAATAGATACACACACACACACACACACACACACACACACACACACACACACACACAAACAAACACACACACACACACACACACACACACAGACACACACAAACAAACACACACACAGACAAACACACAAACACACACAAACACACACAAACAAACAAACACACACACACACACACACACACAAACATACACACTGGTACTCGACGCATTTCGATATGAAAAAAATTCTTCATCACTCTACCTTTGCCCGGTACTTTCACACTAGCTATAAAACCTGAATGAGACATAATCCCTTCTTTCTGGGCCAGGGGTACTCAATCTGCGACCAACGGGCCGCATGCGGTTTACATGTACGGCCCAAGACACTCACACGCATTATCAGGTAGGTGCTTTTCTAAATATCCTTTTGGAAATGAGTACCTGGAAAATATAAAACTGTAGAAAATTATGCCACCTGCAGCTTACGTTGTTCGCATCAACTTATCTTTGTGAATGATCGAGTTCCAAAATGAAATATGCGAAAAACTTATATAAAAATAGACTTACTGCTTCTTACCTTCATGACGTAATGAAAGCAGTATATAGCAAGTATAAACCTAATTTGTCTAAAGTAATCAAAAGTTTGTCTCAATTTATAAAAAAAAATCCCACTCATTTTTAACTTTTTCCTTACGGGTTGGGATAGCGTGTATCCCATGAATACGGGCCCAAGAATGAATGAATGAATATATATATATATATATATATATATATATATATATATATATATATATATATATATATATATATATATATATATATATATACATATATATATAATTAGGACCAAGCATGCTTGGGAAATAACTCTGGGGGTCCCGCGTCAGGTTGACCACCTGAACGAGACATATGCTGTATGGCACCCCAAGCTCATGGTCAAGAAAGCGGAGATGGGAAACACAGGTCTTGGTCCACAACAGACTGTTGCTCCATTGGTTATAAATAAATTTATATATATATATATATATATATATATATATATATATATATATATATATATATATATATATATATATATATATATATATATATATATATATATATATATATATATATATATATATATATATATAATCCCCTTAATGGCCGTTCTTACAGGGGGGTATGAAATAATTTCCTGTTCTAAAGAGGGAATCTTAAAAATGGGTCCATTAAGCTAAAGGTTAAATGATCTTTTGAATACATTTAGGTTTTGAATTTTATTTTTTACATTATTATATTACGATTTATAGTGTACTATGTTGTTATCCGCTTAACATATCAATCATATGCATGCGGCCAGAGAGAAAAAAAAGGATGATTATGGCTGCTCTGGAGCAAACAAAGACCGACGCGTTAGTCTCGCTTTGAGAGTAGAATCCCACATATTTCACTGTGCACGTTTTTCCTTTCGAGCGTTTTCTATTTGGTCTTATAAGAGTCATTATGAGTTCGAAGGTGGTTAGTGATACCACTAAGCAGAAATTAGTGAGAACCACGATGAGACCACAGCTAAGTATGAACGTGGTAGTTGCGTGTCGATCTAGGTGCAGAACAAAGATGGGGGTAACTCCGAGGAACTACGAAGGCTTTGAGGCTGTACCAATAGTGGAGGCCATTGCGCCTGTGGGACAGTCCATGGTTCTAGAAGTCAGAGATGAAGACACCGAAGAATTGGTGCAAGAACAAAGACAAGAGCTCAGCACTGAGGAGTTGCAAGAACTTTAAAAGGGGCAGAAACCGATAGTGCCTAGGGAGTTTTCATAAAGGAAGGAGGACGGAAGGGTGGAAGCTTTTACTGCACTGCTACAAGGATTGTGTTCTAAATGGATTGAATTGCAGCATTTGTTTGAAAGTATCCCATGAAAAAGCTCTAGCAAGCCAAAATTTGGACTTTTAAAAGCAATTTGAAAAGTATGCATAATAAAGTTTCTCTTGATAGGTTTGTGCTGAAACTCCCTAAATCTGAGTCTACAGCAGGTTTCAGCGGCAGACAGAAAAAAATAAAGAACCGCTGATTGTGGCTCTGTTGTTTTATTGGAGTGGAACTCCCCTTTCAAGCAAAAACCCCTCGACTCCATCCCATTAGGTCATTAATATCTCTCAGTACACGTTAAGTGAAGTTAAATTTTATTTTATTTTATCCAATTGTCGTATTTAGTTATGTCTCTCTAGATTTGAGATTTTTTGTCAAAATCCATTTCTGGGGTTCAGTAGCGGATTATTTCAGTTTACATTACCCTTTAAGGGAAAAAATGGTAGATACTCGATTAACGTTGAGTATCGAGGTTCCAATATATATATACAGTTTTGGAAATTGATTTAATGAAACATGATTTTTTAACAAAAACTTCTTTAATATTCATTAAAAATGAATGAATTTTTGTACATTATACATGTATGTATAACAAATGATTTACAAATATAAAATTTCATGCGTAATAATATACAAAACATAAGGTAAAAAATTAGATTTTCGTAACATATAAACATGGAAATTGATTTATGAAATATCACATTTCATTGGCTATTCTGAAGTAATGTGACAAAAATTTGCCTAAAACAAAGTAACGTGACATTCGCAGTAGACATAAAATGCATTTTTTATTGGAAGCAATATGTTTCAGTCATACTTTTCACGATGGGTAAAGAAAGGTCTTGCTTGAGGACGAAAGAGCTAAAAACGATGCATATCTAGATTGTGGAATATTTGTTCCGGAAATTAGTAAATTAATTAAAATTTTAGTAGGTGTGATATATAACTATCGAAAAGATTCAGCAAATTATGGCAAAAATTTTAACAAAAAAGGTAATCCACGTTTAACTAAGATGGAGAAAAGGGGGATTCTTCAACTTCTATCAAAAACCGACCACAGTTCAAAGCAGATTTATGCAGATCTATCCCTTTCTGTCACTTCTAGAAGAGTTAGGCAAATTTTGCATTCTTCATGGAGCTTGAGATGGTCGAAGATGAAGTCTGGAAAGATACTTCTGCGTCACAAGCAGATGCGTTTTCAGTATTGCGAGAAGTACATGGCAATGGGCGACAGTTGGAAGAAGGTCATTTTCTCCGATAAAGAGAAATTTAATTTGGATGGCCCCGATGGTTTGAAGTATTACTGGGGGGACCTCCGAAAAGATCCAAAATCTACATTCAGCAGAAATTTTGGTGGCGGAAGTTTGATGATTTGCGCAGCGATTGCTTGTGATGGCAGAAGTGAAATTGTATTTTTAAATGGTCGTCAGAAGTCATTTGATTACAGCTCAGTTTAAAAAAATTCCCTTCTTCCATTTGCATGACATTATTATAGTTTAAATTACATCTCCATGCAAGACAGAGCAAATATTCACACTTCAAATGCAATGAAACATTGGTCTGACGAACAAGATATTGATCTTTTAGATCATCCACCTAATAGTCCTGATTTGAACCCCATGGAAAATGTTTGGGGACAGCTTGTTCGAAAGGTTTATGCAGATTGGATGCAGTACACATCACTTGTAGAATTGAAAGCTTTAATCTGTCAAAACTGGAAACTAATTCACCAAAAGTACATTCAAAATCTTGTTTTATCAATGCCATCTAGAATAAAAGCAACTTTGATGAACAAAGGCGGCTGTACTATCTATTAATGTGAATGAAATGTGTTATTTCATAAATCAATTTCCATGTCTGTATGTTACGAAAATCTAATTTTTGACCTTATGCTTTCGTTTATTATCATGTATGAAATTTTATTTTTGAAATTCATTTGTTATACATGGCATACATGGCTATACATGGCATGTATAATGTATGAAAATTCATTCAGTTTTAATGAATATTAAAGAAGTCTTTATTAAAAAACCATGATTTCTTAAATTAATTTCCAACACCATATATATATATATAATTAAAATTACTTGGGCGTAAGCAAACTAATTTCGTTTAACTATATATATAAAACAGTTCCGTAACTGACTCACTGACTGACATACAACACACAGACCAAACCGCTGGACCTAGAGGGCTGAAATTTTGCATGGCGATTCTTCTTATAGTGTAGGGGTGCATTAAGAAAGATTTTTCAAAAATTCTTCTTAGATATTTTTAAATTAAATTTTTAAGCTGTTTTTTTAACTTTTTTTACGTTTGCATTTAAAATAATACTTTTAGGGTTATAAAAGTTATATCACGAGAAAGATCATAAAAGTTCCTTTAAAATGAAATTTTTTTCGAATCTTTACCTCCATTTCATGATTTTTGGTGAATTTTTAAAGATTAATTTTTAGAATTTGATTTATTAAATGCCGATCACGTGATTTCTTTTTCTGGTACTTTAAATAAATTTATCGTCACGTGCATAACAACTAAATAAACAAAAAAAATTTTTTTGTCCTTGCTAATGCGGTAGACGATTGGACATTATCCCAAAAAAAATTAAAATACAGTAAAAGAAATGTTCTACAAACTGTACTATATTAACTGTACTATATTCTTTAGTATTCTTTATATTAGATTTAATTTGAATATTTTCTTCTACATTATTTTATCTATAAAATTATCCTTTATTATTTTCTTATATATATATATATTTTGCATCAATTGCATACATTGATCGTCGTATTTATCATATAATATATATATATATATATATATATATATATATATATATATTTGGCATGACTTGCATACATTGATCGTGGTATTTAATTTGAATGTACTCCTTAGCGAAGTACGGGTTTTCAGCTAGTATATATATATATATATACCTGTTAGCATAATATACTCGATTTATATTCTATTATACAATATACGTATGAATTAAGTTAAACGGTAATGGATAGGAATATTTGATTTTATTATTAAAATATGAATATATTAAAATTATATATGAAATCATTTTTAAGGAAGGGACTTTAATCCTGCATTTCTTTCATATCATACTTTACCGTCCATCAATCATTTTAATAGATTCGGCTAAGAATCTCTCGCTTGCATAATTAACATAACATCGCTTTCAACGTGTGATCTGTGAATAGATTCGTTATTAATTAGCCCGTCGGCTGCAGCACCTTTTTAAATCATTTTCTATTCAAAACTCTCAAAGCCTGGATATTTATACCAAAGTCCTGTAAATTGTGTGCTCCTCCTCGTCCAGACGCTACGGGGAGTCGTACGAGTGCATTATTGCCTCATTGCTCTTTGTTTAGAAGTAAGTTGTCACGGAACTGCTTCCCTGTTGGTAATTAATTGCAGCTCCTAATTTATTTTATCAAGGCTGTGTCGTGAGTTATAAACTGTGGTTTATTCCGGAATTAGAAATTTAGGAGGAAAATAATGCAGCAATTCACACGTGAATAGGAATTTGTCGGCGATCTCGGCCGCCTGTGTGAGTTTTAAGTTTGATCTCAAGAGCATATTTATTGAACACTCAACACAGAAATGGCAGCTAAGTAAACTAAAATAGTCCTTAATTCATTTTAGTGACTAAAGGAACTAAAAGCAACTAAAGTAATCCTTAATATTTTTTAATTATTTATTACGGAATTGAAAATTTAGGTTGAAAATAGTGTAACGTGAATAGGAATTTGTCGTCGATCTCGTCCTCCTCTATGAGTTTAAATTTTATCACAAGAGTATATTATTTACAACTTAATACAAAAATGTCAACTAAAATAGCCCTTAATTTTTTTAACGTCAAAAGCAACTTAAGCAACTAAAAGCAACTAAAATAGTCCTCAATTTTTTAAATTTATTTCTTTAGGATTTGGAAATTTAGGTAGAAAATAATATAACATGAATAGAAATTTATTGGCGATCTCGGCCGCCTCTATGAGTTTTAATTTTTATTACAAGAACATATATTATTTACCACTTAATAAAGAAATGACAACTAAAATAGTACTTAATTTTTTTGAACGGATTATTTCGGAATTGGAAATTAAGGTTGAAAATAATGTAACGCGAATAAGAATTTGTTGGCGATCTCGGCCACCTCTGTCAGTTTTAAGTTTTATCACAGGAGAATATTATTTACCACTTAATACTGTAGTGAGCGCCTTCCCCTACCTCATTTTTCATAATGTGTTCGCCTGAGTGACGTTATGCTGGTGACGTATCGTTCGCCTCGCTTGGAGTGAACTTTGACTTTTCGGCGGAGATGAGACCGGAAATTCAATCGAGTAAGGTGGACTCGTAATGTTGTGCAATGTGAAACGATGGCGTACTGTTTAAAGAAATTACTTTTGAGACGTGTGTATTGAAGACCATATTAATTTTCTTGTAAATAATATGTTACATGCGTCGTAATAAATGTACTGTTTTGTAATCCCGCTCGTCCAATTGCAGACTACAATACAGAAATGGCAACTAAAATAGTCCTTAATTTTTTTATGGTTTGTTTCGGGATTAACATTCCTGAGTGGCGTAAAGGTAAATCTGTGGCAATGCTACGGCTTTTTCTGGCCATAATTGCCTCCGCTGTCACCTCTACAGAATTAACTTGGCTCTAGACCCTCTTTGTCTCCTGTGTGATAACCAGGAAGAAATGGACATGCCTCACCTTGCTTCTTGTCCTGATCTACCACCCGTTTCTTTATGGGAGCGCAATTGGATTGCCAGGCTTCTTTGATTGTTTTCTTTTATGCATAACTGATGTCATTTTTATATCTTGTATTTTTGTCTTTTTGATATCTTTTGTTCTGTAATTCTTGCCATTGGAAATTAAAAAATAATTTCGGGAATAAAAATTTCGGGTGAATTTAATGTAACGTGAATGGAAATTTATTGACGATCTCGGCTGCCCGTATGAGTTTTAAGTTTTATCACAGTAGAATATTATTTATCACTTAATACAGAAATGGTGACTAAAATAGTCCTTAATTTTTTAATGGCTTATTACATGATTAGAAATTTAGGCTGAAAATAATGTAACGCGAATAAGAATTTGTTGGCGATCTCGGCCGCCTCTATGAGTTTTAAGTTTTATCACAAGTGCATATTATTTACCACTTAATACAGAAATGACAACTAAAATAGTCCTTAAATATTTAAGGGAACAAGGAACCTTCAATCTCGTCCTTCTTTAATTTTCAATATTTTGCATGAGTATAATTAATATTCTTTTCTACTACATTGAGGATACTTAGAATTCAAAATAAGTATTTTGTGGACGAGTTAGAACTAATTATCAAAAAATTCTTCAAAATTTCTAGGAGTTTTCAAAAGGCTACATGCTCATCCATTTTCTTCTGATATCTTCCAAATTTCTTTGAATTATTAATTGAAGTGTTTGTCACAAAACTGTGCGTAATTCTTTGACATTACAAATGTTTTTCAAATTTACAAACCATAAAATAAAGTAAAAACGTAAAAAACCTACCAGGCAGAATAAAAAAAATATTTAAGACTTTATATTCCTACAAAAAAAAAATTAAATGCACATTTATATTTATATACATATGGTAAACTTATAATAAAAAATTTAAAGACTTTAATTAATATAGAATGTGCATAGAGCATTTTGAAAAACGTTAGCATTTTTGAAAAAAATTTGAAAACAGTCATTATTCTGCAAAAAAATTCTTATTTTGAATTCTAAGGGTTTTCAATGAAGTAAAACTGAAAATTAATTATTCTCATGTAGTATATAGAGTTAGAAATTTTAAATAAAAAAAATCGAGTTTGTAGGTCCCTTGTCTCCTTAAATGCTTTATTTCGGGATTAAAAAATTAGGGTGAATTTAATACAACTTTAATAGAAATTTGCTGGCAATCTCGGCTGCCCGTATGAGTTTTAAATTTTATCACAAGCGAATATTATTTACCTTTTAATACAGAAACGGCAACTCAAATAGTTCTTAATTTTTGTTAATGGTTTATTCCGATATTAGAAATTTAGTAGGAAAATAATGTAACAATAAATACATGAACCGGAATTTGTTGGTGATCTCGGCCGCCTATATGAGTTTTAAGGTTTATCACAAAAGCCTATTATTTACCACTTGACACAGAAACGGCAACTAAAATAGTCTTTAATTTTTTTAATGGTTTATTACAGGATTAAAAATTTAGGGTGGATATAATGTAACGCGAATAGGAATTTGTTGGCGATCTCGGCCGCCTTTATGAGTTTTAAATCTTATCACAAGAACATATTATTTACCACTTAATACACAAATGACAACTGAAATAGTCTTTAATTTTTTTAAGGGTTTATTTCGGGATTTAAAATTTCGGGTGAATATAATGTAACGTGAATAAAAATTTGTTTATCTCGGCCGCCACTATAAGTTTTAAGTTTTATCACAAGAAAATATTAGTTACCACTAAATATAGAAATGGTAACTCAAATAGTCCTTAATTTTTGTTAATGGTTTATTCCGATATTAGAAATTTAGTAGGAAAATAATATAACAATACTTACATGAACTGGAATTTGTTGAGGATCTCGGCCGTCTCTATGAGTTTTAAGTTTTATCACAAAAGCCTATTATTTACCACTTGATACAGAAATGGCAACTAAAATAGTCCTTTATTTTTTTAGTGGTTTATTACAGGATTAGAAATTTAGGGTGGATGTAATGTAACGCGAATAGGAATTTGTTAGTGATCTCGGCATTTGTATAAGTTTAAATTTTATTACAAGAGTGTATTACTTACTACTTAATAAAGAAATGACAACTAAAATAGTTCTTCATTTTTTAAATTACGTTTACACTCTAAACTGTGCTGAATGGTTCTTCATTATGTTAACCCAATAAGCCATGGATGATTTATTAAGTGTAAATATTTTAAATAGAATCTAGTAAATATTGATGCATGATGGGTGTTTAAAAAATAAATAAGCAAAAGAAATTTTTTTTATTGTTTTATATGAAATAGCGTTTTTACCATTTTAAGTTATTTTCTTTCAGTATATGTATTTACAAATATAAAGATTTTTTTCTTGATACCCTTTCATGTACTAACTACCAAAAAAGACGTGACATTCTAGAAAGAAAAATTGTTTTTTAAGACTAAAATACATACTTGCAACTCTTTCACAGTTAATATTGTGCCCTATTAAATCCAGAAATCAGTTTGCATTCAGTTCATTCAATCTCATTCGAACATTAAATATTAAATAAAGAGGGAGAAATTGACTGAGATTGATCGATTATGAACTCTAAATTGATCAATTTAGAAATATTTTCGAAAAATACTGATAATAATTTAATGGTTTAAATTATTACATTTCTTATGGATTGTTTGATTAGCTGTTGAAAGGAACAGCTTAATTCAAACAGCAAAAGAATAAATGTTTTGAAAATCACAGAATCTGCAGTCCGAGGAAAAGAAAAGATGATGAAGAACTACGTGATCTAATTCAGTAATATTTTACCTTTGGTTTGTTTAGATTGACTTTATTTCTAATTTCCTTCTTTGATTGTTTTCTTTTATGTTGCCATGAATTAATCTTCGTGCAGCTAGTGTCATTTGATTGTAGTTTTATTGTCTTAATCTTCGTTCATGACTAAACCTAATTTTTTCAGTTTTTAATCATTCTCAAGACTGTAAGTATGTTTATTTTTTTTAACTTATCTCAGAAACCATCCTCCTTTTTAGAATAATGTTTGCTTTGCTGAGCGCTAGACATTTCTATTAATCTTCGAACATTTCATTAATGTCTTTGTATCATGGCTTTAAGCTTCAAAATTTCAACAGTAATCCCTTCGACCGAAAACAACTTCCATTGAGTCTAATTTACATGTACTTTTATTAACTATTACTTTCTTCATTCAGTTTGATAACATTAACTATTATCTAACAAACAACTAACAAAATTCGCACTGAGTATGTGAAAGTGGCCTTGTTGAAAACGCATGTTGCTTTATCGAAGAAAATAAGTTTTTTTCGTAAACACATTTGCAGGCATCTTTACCGCTCTTATTTGCATGATATCTTTCTGTACATCTGCATACACTTGTAATATTAAAACCCCGTGACTTTGAAAGAAAATCACATCGCCTCTTCTATTAGAACTCCTAACGTTCTCGAAAAGAAATCACAGAAATAACGCCTTATTATTTGACGTCCCTTGAAATAAAGGAAGGAAAAACTATGGAAGGAAACGGAACCCTACAGAGATTTTGTAATTTAAGTCTTGCTGGCTTTTTCTATAAAAGAACAAAACTTACTTAAAGCCTATTTCCATTTATTCTCCATACGACGTCTCATGTCAGGCTTAAAAATCTGAAAGAGGGAACATAAATTAATTTCTTCAGTCGGCTTAGAGTTATGTCTCAGGAAAGACGAATGAATTCGTTCCTGATGACATGTATTATATAGGACGACAGATAATTTTATGCTTAGAAATATAGAAAAATGTATTGAGTATCACTTTTGAAAGTATAGTTTATGAGTGAACATATATTAAATTAATAGAATACTGTTGTTGCATTGCAAAAATAGCCATTGCAAGTATAATGGTTAAGATTCAGCTTGGTTACTAATGGGAAACTATTATATAATATAGTTTTATATATATATGAATACCTCAACTGAAATACTTATATTAATATATAAGTAACGTCTTCAGACCAGAAGGGGATATTAAGTCGGGGTGTTTTTGTTGTAGTCGGGCTTGAGCGGTCAGTAAATTTAATTCAGTTGATAAAGGAACAATAAGTTTATTTTCTTGAATGCATTATGGAGAATACTCTTATATTTAATTGGTTAACATACATCTAAGAAATATAAAGACTGGAATTTATTTACATAGAGCAGAGGAGAGGATAGTAGCGTCTGCTATAACCCATTTCTAAGGACGATATGTAGCGCGCAGTTGGATTATCACTGCAAGACAATAGAAATTTACTTTCATTTTTACACGTTATCACTTGGGCCATATGGGGCTTATCACTTGACCATATGGGGTGATATACTATACAGACAGTTATGCACTACAAATACGCGCACGGATGGGAACAGGCACAAATTGAGAAAAAAAGGTGGGGTTCGTATAATAGTCACAGAAGGAGATATAGAATTGATGTCTGGTGGAGCGTTATTATTACACACACACTCTTATACGCATATATATATATATATATATATATATATATATATATATATATATATATATATATATATATATATATATATATATATATATATATATATATATATGGAACGTCCGGAATGGACATCTCATGAAATAGTAGCTTACATCGTGGCCGGAAAATAAGAAAATCAGCTTCCGGAAAAAACGAATTTATTATCGAGTAAAGCAACACATCTTATTCGCTTCGAGTCAGTCCAGCGTCAGTCACAAGAGAGCCAAAATACGATTAGCTCAGGGAGGTTGCCAGAAATGGCGGAGGGAGGAGGGAGTTAGTGTGTGGAAAGGCGAGGCATTTACGCGGAAGAGAAGAAAGAGGGGTTACCAGGACAGAGATAAAGTTCAGAATGGGCGATTATAGGTAGTTAGTAATATTATCACAGAATATCCCCCCATCTAAAATGGATTGGAGTCACGGCCGTCGACTCCAAGACACTCCAGATAGTGAGAACACAAAAATTAGTAGTTAGGTTGGAGCTGGCTCGAAAATTACAAATTTTTATGTTAAAATATACAATAGAAAAACATAATAATATGGCATAATCTTAAAAAACAAATAGCTGGAGAAAAGTAAAAATGGAATGGTACACTTAAATGAAAACACTAATAACAACAGATGTAAAGACGTTCCAAATACAAGTAAAAATATATTGTGAAGGTCTCAGTCCCTGACATGTATCACAGTCTGAAAGTGTTCAGCGTCCTGGACGGGTACAGTTCAACTAGCTGTAAAAGCGCAATGTAATTATTATTCACAGTTTTAGGGCCTGTTCACATAGGAGTCCGTTGCGTAGCATTAAGGGAAAGATGACGTTGAGACGAAAATAAACCAATCATATACATTAAAAATTTCATTGCGAATCGTTTGGAGGCCTATGATTGGTTTATTTTCGTCTCAACGTCATCTTGTCCTTAACGCAACGCAACGCAACGGACTCCTATGTGAACAGGCCCTTAGTCGTTGAATAATGTTTAGTTCTTTTGGAGATCTCCTGGGTTGTAGTAACTTTTTAGAAAAATAGTGTTCTTTGTTGTTTATTATTATTATAAACAATATTTTATTGACATTAGTTATTGACTTTTCTTTACGCAAAACACTTTCTATATTTTATTTATTATTTTTTTTTTCATTGGTTTTCTATTTCAATTTTTTCTCTAGATCATGTACACAAAATATTAAAAGTTCTTTCAGCAATTAGTAGAATAATTTTACCAAAAGCTGTCAAAATTTTCTTTCAACATCAATACCAAATGTCTGGTACCTGATGTTGCAAAATTCGAACAAAATACAAATTCCAAAAATTGACACTAACATTCAATTATTCTGAAGAATTAAAAAAAATCAAGACAATACAAACATAAATTTGAGGTATGTGACCTGTTGTGAGTACATCCTCGTGAGCGTTTACCAAACGGAAGGTGATTCCAACCTGAAATTCAAGTTGACCAAACTGCACAAAATGAAAAGGGGCAGGCAAGTTTCTCAAACATGAGAGGAAAAAGCAACTGTTCAAAGGGAACATTTGAACAGTGCGAAGAGACAGGGAGGAGAGTGAGTGGAAACCCCAGTATAAAAATCAGCAATATTTATCTAGTACATAGTATTTTTCATATAAAATGTAGTAAGCTTCAAAAGTAAAAAAATTATGTGAGTTTCACTTACACTCACGGGGTTTCTTCAAAATTAACTAGGATGGCGATAGGACAGGAATGCTAAAATAAAAAGATTAAGGATAGCTGAATGATTTACATATTGGTGACTTATTCGTGGTATAGTTTGAACTTCTCAGGTGAATAGTAAAATCTCAATTTTGATGAATGTACAATTTCAGTGGGTTTTTTCGTGTGGTAATTTTCTTTATCAATTTAATAATTAACTTCCGATAATTTTTTAATAATATGGTAAGGTCCGGAATAAGAAGAGGTCAACTTTCTAGTGTTTGGGTATTCGAATTCCTCATATATTACTAAGTCTCCAGGTTGAAATTTAGATTCTTCAAATCTAGTATCATATCTCGTCTTATTTTTCTGGTGGTATTCAAGAGCTCTGGTTTTAGCTAAAGGTCTTGTTTCATTAAGTGGAGGATAATTATTTTGATCAATTGGAGAATCAAAAGGAAGTTTGCGGAATAATAAGTAGGCAGGGGTGAAAAAGTTTTCTTTTAACACAGTTACTAATTCTGTAAAATTATTAATTTGATAACAATTTTGAATATAAACGTTAAGTGCGTTACCCTTCCTCAAAACGTGAAAAATTTTGTAATTTCCACTGTTCATACCTATTTCCTTCTGAACATTTCTTTTCAAAATAATTTAATCAAGATTTTATGTCCATATTACTGTATGAATCAAAAGGCACAATATTTAGTTCTGTTTCACTACTCGTGATTCTTAAAGAATCCTCAAGTTCGGTATTTGGTTTTGCAGTCGCCATTTTGTTTTACAAATATAATACTAGAAATTACAAAAACAATAATATAGTTACTGACCTGCTTAAAGCATCAACTTTTGTGGCATAAAATACAATACTAAATAAGAACTTTTTTAAGAACGATGGTGAACTTGAAATTTAGCTTATATGAGCTTTGATTTCCGAGCAGCGTTCGGCGTTCACCCGGAAATCATAATTGTTATCTTGTAATGAATTTTTTTGATGACTGTCGCTCACATTTATTAAAAGTTGAATCACTTCTTCAATAGTTGGAGTTGAATACGGATGTATCAGGACTGGTAACTTTCCTCTTTCAAGATGGCGCATTCCGAGTCGGGAAAGAAAAATGGTGAGGTTAGGCGGGAAACAAAATTCGAAAACAAAACTGGAACGAACTGGAACAATGGCATCTCTACTTGCTTCGATGTAGTCGACTTCTGTAGCACTTTCATGGTGTTGGATGAGGAATGTTTTAGCTTTGGTCATTTCAAGCTGGTGAATTCGGGAACGCATGCCGAATCGAAACTAGAAGCGTCGAACAAAGGCATCTTCACATCGCAGTCGCAATCGTTGCTTTTTTTTTCAAAAAGGGTTGAGCCTGTTCAATCCTGTCGAGCTTCTGGAACGTCCGGAATGGACATCTCATGAAATAGTAGCTTACATCGTGGCCGGAAAATAAGAAAATCTGCTTCGGGAACAAACGAATTTATTATCGAGTAAAGCAACACATCTTATTCGCTTCGAGTCAGTCCAGCGTCTGTCACAAGAGCGCCAAAATACTATTAGCTCAGGGAGGTTGCCAGAACTGGCTGGAGGGAGTTGGTGTGTGGAAAGGCGAGGCATTTATGCGGAAGAGAAGAAAGAGGGGTTAACAGGGCATTATAGGTATGGGCGATTATAGGTAGTTAGTAATATTATCTATCACACACACACACACACACATACACACACACACACACACACACACACACACACACACATATATATATATATATATATATATATATATATATACAGTGCTCGATTTCTAGAAATAGAGGTGCTGGAACTGTAACCTTCCGGGGGGTGTGGGGATATTCAAAGTTATTGGTCTGAAAAAAAAGAAGTCTTTGGTTATACAAAAACTTGATCATTTTAATTAATTTCAAATTTTATTTTGTAAAACACTGCTCAAACGCAACTATTGCTAAACCTCAACAACACAACAGTGGAAGGAAACAGCAAGTCAGGGGATGGGGAAGTACCGGTAGTAGGAGAATGGAGGATGAGTCAGACTGCAGCCCCTTCAGCCGGACAAGGTCAAGCCACACTACCGCCCTCTACAGTGAAGTAGTCGCATTTCGCAGTAAGTACTCAATAGTAATGCACAACAAACTAACCTAGCCTCACATCATAATCTATCGTTAAGATCTGCGAATGGTTCTTTTACGTGAAGTGTAACAAGTAGTAGGCCAGGCCCACTCATTTACAACAGAGTAATATGGAATTAAATAAATGTTTTAAACTATCGTATTTTTTTCCTAAAAAGAGGTACCGAAACGCCGATTCGGCGCGTTCAGCCTCAAATCGAGCCCTATATATATATATATATATATATATATATATATATATATATATATATATATATATATATGTGTGTGTAAAATATAAACAATACAAATAAACAAAAATTAAAATTCAAGCATAGACTGCTAAATCACTTTAACATAAAACATATCTTGCAAAGAAAACATAAAACATTTTCAATAGAGGATAGCGCAGAAGCTTCATATCCCCATAATGAAAAACAAATAAATGAACCAACAGAGATAGATAAAAATAATACGAATATAGACAAAAAACAATTCGGTAATTTAAAAGTTTAAAAAAAATCGCATTTAGACTGAGGAATTTTTAAAGATGTTTAGAATAGTATTTATGTTTCCATTTGGTTAAGCTGTAATGGGGGGTGGCGCTGTAGTAATGTTACAATGACGTAACTTTTAGGATAGAATTGGCTGCTGTTTCGCCATAACTGTCACTTACGGAATTGGGGTGTGTATGCATCTTTTACTTTGCATTAGGATTATTTGTGTGCTTGCTTTTACGGTGCGTTGAGCCCATACTGTAAGTTGTGTTTGTCTTTTCATTTTCTTTTTGACATATTGCTTCCTTGGGGGACTCGGTTCCTTGGGATGTCTTTTGGGCTTACCTGCATCCTATTCAGAAAGTTCCCCTTGAGGTAACTGATGTGGTTAGACTCCCTGATGACGAGACCTGTCGGTTACCTCTATGTTGTTTTATGGTTCAGTTCCGGCACTTACACATAATCTTGCCATTGTTGCTTGGATGCCCAGAGTGCTTGATTTCTGTTTGTTCTTTGTCTATATTCGTATTATTTTTATCTATCTCTGTTGGATTATATATATATATATATATATATATATATATATCCGTGTGTGTTATGATCCGTGTGTGATATGATTTTCTTGCTGCATAAAAAGCATTTGGGAAAATCCGTAAACTGCGTCACTTTTAACTCGGGATTTTACGCTGTTGATATTAATAAAGGTCCTTATTTTTTATAATATTTGTTACTGTTATGAATGCCACAAGAAAGGATCTCTGAACGGGAGTTCAATTTACGTGACAACTAAGCGAATCATCCAGTTTACCCGGTAGGGGTCGGTAGGGCCAAATGTCGGAATAATGTACTACATGGCTACAAGGGTCCTAAGTCCTAAATTGTTAGAGAGAAAACGCGGACCTTGGTCTGCGTATTCAAGTTATTGCGTAGCGACTGGTCTGCAGGTTTATTCACACCGCATCCCTAACGGTTGGGTTGGATTTATGATTAGTGATTACCCGATTATATTAAACTAGCTGAAAACCCGCGCTTCGCTACGGAGTACATTCAAATTAAATACAACGGTCAACGTATGCAATTTATGCCAAAAAATAAATATATATATTTATAATAAATGCGAAGATCAATGTATACAATTGATGTAAAATATACACTGCTGGCCACTGTAAATGCAACACCCTGAAGGAAACATGCAAATAACATGAAATTTACAACATGCATTAGCCGAGGTGAGATATGCAAATGATTAGAATTTCAGCGCAGACGCACATCACGTGCGCCTGTGGCGCCACTTCAAAGAGCTATTTAAGGCTTGGAGATTTCGACGATTTCAAGTTCGGCAATTGTGTTTTTCTTGTGGTTTTTTCAAAAAAACGGTCAATTATGCTACGTCGAAAACAGCGATCATCTTTTGATCAAGTATCCGAGTTCGACAGAGGAAGGATAGTGGCCTACCGAGATTGTGGATTATCTTTCAGGGAAATCGGTAGTCGTGTTGGACGAAACCAAACAACTGTAATGCGGATATGTGATCGTTGGATGCAGGAGGGTACGACAGACCGGCGTGTTCGATCGCATCCACCTCAGCGCACCACTTCACGTGATGACAGACAAATTGTGCGCATGGCAGTGACGGATCGCTCAGTCACATCACGAACCATAGCACAGCACATGCAGTCTGTAACGCATCATCCAGTGTCTGCGCGTACCATTCGACGCCGTTTACAGCAGAGTGGTCTGTCCGCAAGACGTCCATTGCTTTGTCTACCCTTGACGCAGAACCACAGACGTCTCCGCCGCCAACGGTGCGATGACAGAAGGATGTGGACGGCAGAATGGAATGAAATTGTCCTTACTGACGAGTCACCCTTCTGTCTGCAACACCCCGATGGTCGCATTCGAGTCTGGAGACACCGTGAAGAGAGGATGCTGAACAGCTGCGTTATGCACCGCCACACTGGTCCTGCATCGGGTATTATGGTATGGGGCGGTATTGGATATCACTCTTGCACACCTCTAGTACGCATTGCCGATACTTTAAACAGCAACCGCTACATCTCCGAGGTGTTGGAGCCAGTTGTCCTTCCTTACCTTCAGGGCTTGCCCACAGCCATATTTCAACAGGATAATGCGCGACCACACGTGGCACGCATTGTCCAACGGTTCTTCGTCAATCGCCAGATTGAATTGCTTCCCTGGCCGCCTTGCTCTCCGGATCTTTCGCCGATAGAAAACATGTGGTCCATGGTTGCTCTACGATTGACCCAGATTCCATCCCCAGCTGCCACAGCAGATCAACTTTGGCAACGTGTGGAAGCTGCTTGGTCAGCTGTACCCCAAGAACTCATCCAAAGTCTCTTTGAATCAATGCCGAGGCGTGTGGCAGCGGTGATATCCAACAATGGCGGCTACTTTGGCTACTGATTTTGGCAGGAACCACACTTCACAGAAGTCTATAAATTTAATCATTTGATACTTGGTCAACATGTTATCTACAAAATAAATCTTGTTGTGATATCTCTTGTCTTTCTTGGTGTTGCAATTTGGGTGGCCAGCAGTGTATATCTATCTATGTATATATATTTATAAAAAATCGTAAGGGATATGCATTTTTTTTTGATAATATCCAATCGCCTGCTGCATTAGAAAGAGAAAAAAATATTTTTTGTCTATTTAGTTGTTACGCACGTGACGATAAATTTATTGAAAGTACCAGAAAAAGAAATCACGTGATCAGCATTTAATAAATTAAATTCTAAAAATTAATCTTTAAAAATTCACGAAAAATCAGGAAATGGAGGTAAAAATTCAAAAAAAATTTCATTTTGAAGGATTTTTCATGATCTTTCTCGTGATATAAATTTTATAACCCTCAATGTATTATTTTAAATGCAAACGTAAAAAAAAGTTTAAAAAACAGCTTAAAAATTTAATTTAAAAAAATCTAAGAAGAATTTTTGAAAAATCTTTCTCAATGCACACCTACACTATTAGAAGAATCGCCATGCAAAATTTCAGCCCTTTAGGTCCAGCGGTTTGGTCTGTGTGTTGTATGTCAGTCAGTCAGTCAGTCAGTGAATGAATGAGTGAGTTACGGAACTGTTTTATATATATAGATAGATATAGATTAAACATTTGTCATTTGGAGAAACGTTTAATTGACAAAACGTTTACAATATAGACGTTTACAATATAAACGTTTACAATTGACAAACGTTTATAGATACACATTGGTATCTCAAAATTAGAGTAAGAGATGAAATAAAAATACAAAAATAAAAAAAGGATTTTAAGTAAAGAATGTTTTTTTAATTACTTTAAGCACCTAAAATAATATTCAAATTAATATTACGTTACTTAATAATTGTGTGCACGTCCGCCATCTTGGATTTTTTTGCGCCAACTTGGCGATTTCACCGTGTTTTGAGGAGTGGAAAAATTCTCGCCAATGTGTTTTAAGCGGTGTTTTCAAAACGCTGGACTTTGAATTTTTTTAGCTTTTTTAATAAAAACCACCTGTTTAAATTATGAAACTTAGAAAAATTTTTGAAAAATCATTTAAACGTTGGACTTAGATTTATTGTTCGGTTTTTGATAAAAACCACTTTTTTCTGAAAAAATCATTCTCAAATATTGGAAATTTTGGGTTTTTCTTTTAGCTTTTTTAATAAAAACGACCTTTTTAAATTGTGAAACTTGAAAAATCATTTAATCGTTGGACTGAGATTTTCTTTTTGTCATTTTTAATTAAAAACTACCTTTTCAAATTATGATCCATATGAAAAATTTGGTCAAATGAATTTTACTTACAGATAAAATTTCAATGCCATCTATTCAGTTTGCCCTAACTCTTTGACTAATAGCAATGAATCACCAAAATATTATGCCAATATATTGTTAATTAGAAAAAAAATACAGCATTTTCGTACCACCTAAATAACTTGCAATTTAAAAATTATCTAAAATTCAGCTTTGAAAAATGTAAAATAATTATGAACCCATAAATTTATGGTGAGTAACCAGATCCTCTTCTTTTTTTTTTTTTTTCTTTTTTTTTTTTTAGGGCATTGTGGTAATGAAATTTTACTTCAGATTTGACCTTAACCAAATATTTGGTGCATACAATAAAATCGGGACAAGGATTATTTGACCATTTATCCTGCTGTGTTGGAAATAAGAAAAAATACCCTTTTCCTAAACCAATAACTTAACCTTAACTAACTTTTTAACTTAGGTTCCTGGGGAGAGAGAAGTTGAACTTCAGTTATTTAAATTTATTTGTAATCCACTACAACTTGGAATTATAAAATATTTTAAAATATATTGTATTTAAAATGTATACTGTATTTTACATTTTACGAAAAAATGATGGCAGATAATTTTTACTTCAAATAAATAAAATGGTGTATCATTATAGTATACTAATTGACAATCGATAAACAAAATTAAAAGCAACTTAAATTTAATAAGTTAACGAAAAACTGATAATGGATTCAAAAAGTTTCAACAAAAAGACTCTTAGTTTTAAAAATAATTTACTCTTTTGAGTCTAGTCAATTTGACTCAGATTTCCAGGTCAAGGCCAAGATCTGACCTAAAATTATTATACTGTAATTAAAAGATCACATCAGAAATAACTGTTTGATCTTAAAATTAGAGAATTTGACATTGGGTTATTTTTACCAGAACGCAATAATTATCGCCATGCGAAATGCGCCAAACCCTGGAGGAAAAATCCAAGATGGCGGCCGTGCACACAAATCTAGAGTATCCCCCCTAACTTTATTTCTACTGATCAGATATACATAATATATAGCCTATGTCCATCTGGAATAATGTACCTTTCAAACAGTGAAAGAATTTTTCAAATAGGTGCAGTGGTTCCGGAGATTACCCTCCACGTACAAAATCTGCTCTCTCTTTATATATTAGTATAGATTATACAGTTTTAACTACCTTTCTTTGAAAGGTCGAGCAGAAGTAGCTAATGATGAATAAAGTCAGAATCAACATATGAGAGCTTGGAAATATCAAAGATCCACTAAAATTTAAATAAGAGTTAAATGTATCAGAATTCATTCAATTGGAACATATAATGAATTTGTAGTGGACTACATTTATGGTTTGAATAGTAAACTCAATTTGTATTATTTACTAATTCCACTGATGAATTATAAAAGCAGTTCCATTAATCGATACTGTTTGGAAACAGCAGTGAATGTATTAACAGCTTTAACACCTTCACATGTACTAACATTGCCTTTATATGTAGATGTCATTTTGAGACATAAAGAGACAGCTCTCTTTTCGCATGATGTTTATCTACCTCTGTACGTTAGAGAACTTTGTAATGAACTGACATGATGCCACGTATTTTCTACTATCAGTTTCAAAACTAGATAAATTAATTCGGTATATGTTTTTCATTAGAAAGCCTTTCGAAAATGGTATCTTCTGTTCCATTAGAATATATATTTCAGCATAACGAAAGCAGGGAGATAAGATAATTAAAGCACAAACACGTCTTTGCTTTCTGTTGGGATAAAAGATCTGAATTATTTTCAAAACAAATGCACTACGAAATGAATAATATATTAATAAAAGAATGACTGCAAGGTAGATTCTGGTTTCTTTCAAATATTCTATAGATAGAATTAATCATTCGCGTATCTTTCAAAAACCCTAATTACAGAATTTTTCCAAATCGAAATTTTTTTAAAAGTTCTAAATAAATATAAATGAAGTCGTTCCATATTTTATTAATATTGATGGCGAAATTAATCTGAGACCGTTGTCATGCATTGTCATTGTAGCAGTATTATTTCAGACTGCTTAAAATCACACATCGTTATTAAGATTTATTTCATTCCAAAATATTGAAAACAGATTATAAAGCCCTTTCCTTCAATGTACATTAATCATGGCACACTTCACTGCATTTATACATTTGCTCTTCATCACACCGCATCAGTTAAATGAGCCTATCTTTTATCGATTTTACACTAATATCGTTGTAAAAGTCTAGATATTGATTGGATAATGTCATGGCAATTATTTTAAAGGATTTTTTTGCGTATTTTTTTAAGCCTGTCGTCGTCTTCCCATTCAAACAAATCATTACTATGTCCTTAATCCGAGCAGTTGCGCTACCTGTGTCAAAAACCAAAACCATTAAGTCTCTGAATAAATTTTTATAGCATTATATCCTTGATAATAATGGATAATGTCCAAGCAGACGCATATTTTGTAGCATAAGAGACGACTTAAGCAGGTTCTAATAATGTCAGAGAAATAAAATTTAAATATTTGCTATTAGACGGAGAGTCTTATTTAACCCCTTAACGATCGCATAATTTTCAAGAAAACGGTAATAAAAGTGGCAATTTTTTCCGGAGGGATTCCATTTATTTTTTTATCTGCCACATCTAGTTTAAAAAAAACCATCCCCAATAACACTATAAATAGCCTGGTGCTGCCATCTGGTATGTAAAATAAGAAATAAAAATTTTCAGGGTAAATGAAATAGATTGTTTTAATCTCTTTGGTGCGTTACTTTCAAACACTCCAGCCCGGAAATATCACGGGCACAAAAATAGAAGGCGAAACCTCACCCCGTAATTTTGACGGGAGCGAGAAGGAAGGGGATTGTGGAATAAAAATCGATTACGCATAAAATCTAATGGCACACTTAAAAATGAAATAGAGCTACCCGGTAAGCATATGCCATGAAAATAGGCTAGACTTGTAATCATAGTATTATTTTGTGATCTACCAGACTTTGAAGAGTGTTATCGACTTCCTGGACAAAGGTTGATACTGATAATAATACACTCTTTCACAAAAATTGGAGGTTATGAAGTGTATGCAGAAAAAGCAAAATCGGTTAAAATTTCAGAGCAATTGAACGATTTATTTCAGAGTTTGCTCGTTATAAGGTGGAAGTCAATATGGCGCTGGTCTACCTCTGGCCTGGATGCAAGCTATCACACGACATGGCATAGACTCATAAAGTTCCGGGATGGTGACCTGCGGAATTTCTGTGACAAATTAACTGTAACTGTCGGGCTAAATCGGCAACATTCTGGGATAGTTGCAATTGTCTTTCCTTCACGTCCCAAATCTGCTCTATGGGGGAGGGAACAGGTCGCCTAGGTGGCCAAGGAAGTGTTCGGAGATCTTGGAGACAATTCATAGCCACACGGCTGGTATGCGGCCGGTCATTATCTTTTTGAAAAGGAATGGCGCAAGAGGAACGGCAACAAAACGGGTCGCAGAAAGTCGACTACGTACGCTGAAAGCTTGAAGACAGTTCATAGCCACACGGACGGTATGCGGCCGGTCATTATCTTCTCGAAAAGTAAGTCCGAGCCGGCGCAAGAGGAACGGCAACAAAACGGGATGCTGAAAGTTGTCCACACACCGCTGTACTATAAGTGTGTCACTAATGACTACCAAAGGGATACGGCTATCAAAGGAAATGACACCCCAGACCACAGAGATCTGTTGTGGGCCTTTGGGACATGCGATAGCAAAGGCAGGATCCCTACGCTGCCCTGGATATCCTCAGACACGTCTTCGGTGGTCGTCAGGACACAGTTGGAAACGGGACTTGTCACTAAAAACTATACATACCCAGTCAGCGCAGTTGATCGAGTGAAGCCCCACTGTAAACAGACTTGACAGCGTACGGGAGTGAAGGGTAATTAGCGTAACGATCGACGGGAGATTAGATTCCGCTCTCTCGCTGACTTCCCGTTTTGTTGTGATCCAAAGTCAACCGCTGCTGTCCTGACGGTTTAAACTGCCGTCGTTGACCAACTCTTTTCAGTATCGTCTACATCTTGTCTGCATCGCTTCGACCCAGATGTCGAGCAATTCTTCGACTTGTCCAACCAGCTTATTTACCGAGAACTCCCGCTATTCATTCGTTGGGAACCAAATTTTAAGCAATTGCAAAATCGGTGGAAACATATATGCATACGAAATTTCATTACAATAGAACAACTCCTCTTGGTGCTTCCATTTTTTTTTGGGGGGGGGGGGGTTGTTAAAGAGTGTGTTATAAGAGAGTCTGTTACATGGATTATACTTGAATCTTTTACTATTTTGATAGAAAGTACAGTTCTATATTTTGCCTCAGATTAATAACCTCTTTAGTATGACGTATGAGAACCAACGGTACATTATTTGCGAAATAATAATAAGTTTATTTTTATGACTATTTTTGTGCCCACATATTCATGTTTTAATGTTTAAATATGTAAAAACAAACACACATACATATATATATATATATATATATATATATATATATATATATATAATTGAAAAATATGTATTTTATTTCGCCTTTTAGAAGTACTTATCTTACGCTAAAGCTCATTTTAAGAATATCTTCATAAACGTGCAAAACTTCTAAAAAAACCTTTTCCAACAAATTCACATTCATAAGAAGTAAAAAGAAAAGTGTATTTTGGTGTAGAAAGTCTATTTTGGTATAAGTTATCACTATAGTTTCCAATAAGATAAGTATAAACATATTTAAAAAGATTTTTGTATGTACAAAACCTTAAGCATACATTTTTAGCTTAGTTTTTGCAGTCGTAACGACTGAGAATTTAACTGAGTGTTTCTATATATAGACTTTAAAGGCACCGCCCTGATAAACAAAGCTAGAACGATCATGTGCGAAAATCTTATGTGAATTCCATTCGTCTTAAAGCATTTGGCTTATTTTTTCTTTTTAACACTGTTTTGACAAAAGGAGTTTTTTTTGCATTTTATCTTTATTTGCTGCTTATCTCTGCAATACTTTTACAGACAGATACGGACATTTTTTTTAAATGATAGGACATTATGAAACATTAAAATAATATATTAATATGTTTGAACACTAATAAGTAACCGTTTCAGTATTCTGAGTATGTTTCCTGTAAAAGTAAAGAAATAGATTACAGTTAAGCTGAAAATATAATTAATCAGATGTAGTAAAAATGATAATCATGATTTTAATTTGAGACTGGCTCATATCAAAGTTAATCTTCAAATTAATTTTAACCTGCTGAAACTCAGTTCGAAAATTCCTTCTAAAGCTACAATAATTTTTTATATTTTTAGTCTTCCCTTGACAGCTTTCATCAAATATATCGAGGGAATATTTGTTATATGGGATAACGGCATTTCCAAGCAAGATGAGACAAGTTAAATAACGATTCAAAATTTAATTATTAAATAAAACAAACTTAATAAAAATAAAAAGAGCATTAAAAACTTTTTGCATAGTGTACGAAATACATGATTGTATATTGATTTAAGGACTCGAGGTAGCCTTGTGGTAGTGCGCTTGCTTTCGGTGCTGAGTGTGCTTGGATCGAATCCCGAAGCGCCATTAAGTATCTCCGTGTCTAGGTTGGATATGGGCACGTTAAATCCATAGACTCGGAAAGTCCTTCTATGAGGTCAGAGAGGATGGGAGAGGGTACGATTCTTCCAGATGCCAGTCAAAATTGAGGTGGCACCTGGCTAAATCGGACTTCGACCCTTGGGTGTTATTATAAAAATCGGTGCCGCTTCCCTTTGCCCGATACCCTATATGGACCTGATATGGAATAGATTACACAATATTGATTTAAGTTATTTGTTCATTCACACTGTTTGGTGAGATAAAACAACCAAAATAATTGCCGTAATCAGGTTGAAAAATATCACCCACGTGATATGCTTAATTATTACGGAGAAGTAAGCTTAGCACTTTTCAGACTTATTATTTTATATTCTATCAAAAGGTTATTGACTTTTATTTTCTGGATTTTCCAAATTAAACACATAATAAAAAACATAGAAGAAATATGACAAAAATAATTTAATACACGGAAATACGCTGGGAAAGAAATTAAATGAATAATATATGTGTCAAAAATCGAAATTAATGACAAGAATTTCCTGTCAGCAGAGCATTAATATTACTGTCACGCTGAGAGCAATACAACAAAAGATATTTAATAAATAATTATTATTTTTCCATTCAGTAAAAGCTGCCGTGTTTGTTTTACAGAGAATCTTATAAAGAAAAGAGAGAATTTTGAAAAAAAACTTTTGTCATCAAAAATTAATTACAGAGAAATACATGAGATATAAAAAAGGAAAAATTGAAGGAGAAATTTTTATTTTCCCAATTCTATGATAATGCATAACTCAGCAAAATTATTTACTTTTAGTATTATGTCTATTGATATATTACTATATTACAATACATTTAAACACACGGGCGCGATAGCGCAGTTGGCAAGAGCAGTGGGCCAGAGATCTGGATGTCCCTGGTTCGATTCTCGTCGCTGCAAATCTACCGCCGTATTCACTAATGGTGGCCGGGGCACGTAAAACAGGGCTTGGCTACAATGTCCTCCAAGTTCTCAAATTTACCTCTGGAGGTGCGGGGTCAAGTGTTCCGGTCTCGTCACTTGACTCGGTTCAAATTTACAGGACCGGTCATTTAGCCAAGTCGGACTCCGACCCTTGGGGTGCTAATTCAAAACAGGAGCCGCACCTTCATCGCCCATAGCCTTCGGGACTTGATCTGATGTTACTGTCGGTCAAGGGGCATAAGCAACAACAACAACAACATTTAAACACAAAACAATTATTTAAGATATGCAAATTTCTGTATCAGTAGCAGAGAGAAGAAAAACAGCTTGTATTTGCTGGTATATATTGAAATTTATATAAAACAGTTCAGATTTATATGTTACTAGCATTATTGCCCGGCGTTGCCCGGGTAGATATATAGATATACAATTTTTCATGCATTCCATCAAAAAATACTGGGCTGCACCCCCCGCAAAATAAACACTTCCCTCCCTCCCGTCCCCCCAGATCAACTCTCAAATCACCCCTCAGAACAAATCTCTTTTCCCCGCGTATCGAATTAGACTGGTTGTGGTTAAGGGGCTGTACACATTTAAGAGGTGCGCTTAAATCCTTAAAATATAATCCTTAAAATTAAATAAGGGCACAAAAATCCTTAAAAAATTAATTAAAAAAACTAATTGAGCCCCAAATTTCGTTTTTCCTGATTTAAGTTTCTCGGGTCTTAAACATTAACTGTGCCGAATTTGGTCCCGGTGGGTGAAACAGTCTATGATTCTATAGCGGGCAAACAAACAGACAAGCTCTTATATATATATATATAGATGATTTATGATTTATGTGTTAAGCTTTATATGATTTATATGCATTTGATGGCTAAACTTATAAACGTGAATAAAAAACCTGCTACTGCATCTGGAATAAACCGAAATTCGATGCAATGTTTTTTATAGTTTTGTACTTATCTGATTAGCAAATATTTTGTGGATGCTAACCTAAACGTAATCTTACCAAGGAAGTAATGTGAGTAATAGAAGTAAGGGAGCAGATGGGGGTATCAAAAATTGTAATATCCCAGAACAATTGATTTCAAATTTAAGAGAGACAACTGAGACATTATTCGGAAGCTTCCATTACCCTCGGTACGGATCCAAACTTGCCGATTAGTATTTTTTCTTAAAATCGCTATTTTCATTAGGAAAGACGACGATTGCTTACTCATGAGTGTACACTACATCTGTCAATAAACACACCCTTGGTTGATAGCTTTTGGTTATGCTCAACAGTTTCATTAACTCTTATCATCAACAAACACTCAATGTATTTAACAAAGATTTACCCATAAGGTGAATTTCCAATTTGAGTGACATTCAGACGCTCAAAAATTATAGGTCAGATAAATGTTATACAGTTAATATGTTAATAGGAGTCTCAACAGTTATAGGTCAGATAAATGGTTATGTTCAACAATTTCATTAATTTTTATCATCAACAAACACTCATTGTATTTAACAAAGATTTACCCGTAAGGTGAATTTCTAATTTGAGTGATATACAGACCATAGGTTGGCTCCGATATCATACGTATTTTTAAGTTAATACTATTTGAGTTTATTGCAAAATTATATATAAAAGAGAAACTGACTTGTATTATACAGAGTGATTCCAAAATATATCATTTTAAGGTAAAGATATGATACACGGGAGGAGAAATAATCAGTTCAAATTACTATTTGTTATGTTTGTCTGAAACATGTCCTGATAAATATTTCTTCGTGAGAAGGGACATTTGGGTATATAGGGTAGGTGGGGGCAAAGGTTCGCGCATACATTTTAAAATGACCGGGAAGAGTTTTAGGAAGAATAGGGGAGGCAGTGCATTCCTCTACTTCCAGTCAGTTGCCTCGTAAAAAATGTTGGTGTTAAGACCCCCTCTTGCAGAGAAAATGAGGTAAGTTTATTTTCGTCTCTTTTAATGTAATTTTTTGCAACTTTTGAGTAATTTTGAGCATCACTCAAACTCACGAACTATTTTGGACTTATTTTCGCATGTTAGGGTGGTAAATAACCTTTCAAATCCTACCTTAAGTTTTGGGTTAACTCAAATACAGTGACGTCCATTCTGCAGAAACAGAACCAGCACGAAATGGGGTAAAGGTTTGCAGGAGTCATGGGGTAAAGGTTCGCAGTGCAAACCTTTGCCCCATCTGCAAACCTTTGCCGCTCTAACTATTAACATTTGTTTCATGTCCTCTTTTCATTAGGAATCCTTATTAACAACGTCTTTTATTATTAATGGGAATTCACATTTTTGTAATTTGAAAAAAAATTATGGTTTTTGATAAAAACTGCCTGTTTTTAATCAGAATTTTTTTTGTAAAATGCTTGAAAATCCATAAATTAAAAATAAAATAAATTAGTACAACACAAAAATAAAATAGCTCTGAACAAAGACCTATTTTATAAGGTGTTTGAAATAGTTTTACTATAATGAATATTTATGCCCAATTTCATATCTCTGAGGTAAAAATTTCAAAAATTGCTTTGTAATGTCCCCCATCCCCTTAATTTGCTTAATTTTTACGGGTTTTAAAAGAATGAGTAAAGCCTAAGATATGATATAACGATAGTGTTAATAGTTGATATTTTAATTGGAAGTTCTTTAGTTTAAGAACAAAATTATTGAGATTAACCCCGTTCATTTTGTGAATTTCTTTGTTAGATTCGACTTTCTGTGTTAATAGTTGATTGAATTTTGAAGTTATTAAGTTTAAGAAAAAATTTATTGAGATTAACCTGTTCAATTTGTGATTTTCTATATATGCAACACCTTTAAAAAGATTACAAAATGTGAAATAAAATTATTTAGACAACTCTTTTTGTGATTTTCGATGCCTATCCAGTAAGAAACCAACGAGTGGGGTAAAGGTTTGCAGTGCGAACCTTTGCCCCACCGATTGGGGCAAAGGTTCGCAAACAGGTCTTTTGGTAAAATTAAAAATTCGGTGACTAAATATTTCGGGAAAAAATTCATTATTTTATAGAAGGTAGAGGGGATACCCAACTACAATACAAGTGACTTTTTGGGGCGATAGGATCTAACGGAGGCCCGTAAGAAACCCAAAACTCAAAACTGCAAACCTTTGCCCCCACCTACCCTACAAACATTTGCGGCTGTCATATAATGTTCATCTGGCCTTGACATCTACATAACCATTTGAAGAGATTTCATCTGATAAAGGATTTCTACTCTATGAACGAAGAAATAACAGTAAGGAAAGGTCTCTTTGTAATATCCCGTTTTTGGGTGAGTATTCAAAATGTTTTATACTGCAAGAGTTGTCACGTTTCAGTTCTTTCTCATAAATATTCAACCTAGAGTTAAGGGGCCAAGGGATCTTTAACGTCTTTTTTTTTAAATTTTCAATATTTTACTCTATATACCAAATGAGAATAATGAATATTAATTTTTGCTGCATTGAAGTCACTTAGAATTCACAAATAAGTATTTTGTGGATGATTAAGACCTGTTTTCAAAAAAAATCTTCAAAATTGGTAGAATTCTTCAAAATGCTCCATGCGCATTCATTTTTTTCCGATTTCTTCCAAATTTCTCGGGATCCTTAGTGGATGTGTTTGTCAAAAACTGTGCATCATTCTTCGAAACCATACATATATTTTTAATTTATGGAACATGGAATAAAAACAGGCAAAAACGTAAAAATAAAATAACAGGCAGACAAAAAAATATTTATGGCTGTAGATTCATACAAAAACAAATGTACAATTATGTTTATATATATATATGGTAAAGTTATACTAAAAAATTAAAGTTTTTAAATCATATGGAATGCGCATGGAGCATTTTGAAAAATGCTAACATTTTTATTTATTTATTTATTTTTTAAACAGGCATTTTTCTGCCAAAAATTCCTTATTTCGAATTCTAAAGGTGTTAAATGTAGTCAAAAAGGAATTTTCGTTATTTTCATCCTGAGTATAGAATTAAAAATTGAAAATTAAAAATATCGAGTTTGGAGGTCCTTCGTCCCTTTAAACAATAAAAGAGTCATAGCAAATTTACAGAATTTTCTCCTACATTTTAATCCTCAGGGTGCAGGTTATATGTAACATTTTTACATTGCAGGGCATTTAACTCCCGAGAATTGCGATTTTTTTTTCAGTGCGGCAGGGACTTGACTTTTTTTTTGATATTCGCCCATCAACACCACGAAATCTTGTTGGCTACTTTATTGTGGGACCACAGTTTAAGTCAGCCAAGATTGCTCCATGAGGAGACAACACCGGAAAGTCCAAACATTACTCGGAATTTGAACCCAAGCCCACAGCGTGGAAGCTGAAAACGCTGACCACTATATAATGTGGGCGGTAGGGTATTACAATATAAAAGTGAAAATTTTCTATGACTGTCTTATGACAACTGGTGTTCCTAAATAAAATCTATAAATGTAACATGTCGCTCACTTCTTTCAACAACGTCAAATCTAAAAAAATCAGCGATTTTTAGTTATGCCTGTTTTCAGAATGCCCTGAAAAAGAAGTATATCCGTGCAAGATCGTCACATCTCACCGCTCAATATTTAGCAGCTAGGGAGCAGAATTAATATTTATTTTTAATACGTTTTATTCTACTTTCAAACTTTAAAATCACTCTCCTGAACAATCACGTTTTTTGAGATATGACATTGTTAAAAGGAGTAAGCGATGTGTGGCCTTGGCTCTATTTCCGTTTTCCTGTCCTACGAAAGTTATATATGGATTTATTTTTCAGTCATTTTTGTTTGACATCATTTTAGAAAAATGACGTGACTAACTACAGTTTTGAAAAAAAAAATCTTTAAATTTGAATGGCTCGTTGAAGGAATTTGAGTGAGTTTGGAATGACTTGTGGAAGTATAAAAGTCGGGAAGCGAATCAGCGCGTAGTAGTTCTTATCCCTTCTTGGCTGAAATTAGTTCGAGTGAGAGTTTGGTTTGGTTTGGAGCGCTACGATCAACCTTTTGCTACACGAGGGCTAATTTGACCGGGACGTACAGTTTAAAGCTGGTTCCGAAAGGCTACAAACATCCATTTCCACAATGGGACTCAAACCCACGGGATCTGAACCGAATTCCAGTGCCCTAGCTATTCGGCCATCCCTTGGCTGAGGGGGGGGGGGAGAGAGAAAAAACGAGTAAGAGAGTACAGTTTTAGAGCAGTGTTGCTAAATGTGTACGATAATGCCTAATTAAGATTATGAGAACCCAGCTGTTTTTAAACATTTACTCAATAACTGGTGCGCGTTAACATTAATAAGGTGCCCCAGGCATATATTTTGAACTTGGAAATTTAAAAATACAGCTAATTAAGTGGAACAGGAACCTTTATAAGCTCGAAAAAATTTTAATTTATGTTTTGTTATTTACATGTTTTAGAAATAACGTTTTTAGTATAAGTAAATCTGTGCCGATCAGAGCACTGTGCCGGTCACTGAGCATTACTAAGTAAAGCCTAGAAATAACCCTGACGTTCGGTTAAAAGCCGACAATCAACTAAGCAAGTAAAAGGAACCGTACAAAACAATTATTTGAAACAATGTGAAGACAATTAAAAAACTTCCAAAATTTAATTCATGTAGATTTATGGTAACAATTTCAGTAAGTACATAGCGAAATGTTAATTTTATTTGACTAGGAGTGCCCTTATGGAAAACTAACAATATAAAATTATATCAAAGTTTGAAATATAACGGTTACATGCATTTCGTGCAAAGGGACAGAGTAAGCTTATTTAAATCAATGTTAAATTAAGAATTCAGTCATATATTTAATGAATATATTTAATGAATAAATCAATAAACTAATGAAACCAAAAAGTTATGTTTATAGATCTTCCCATTAACTTTACAAATTATTTTCGATTTCTATGAAGGCTTGATTATGGGGGACTCGGTCATCTAGTAGAAATACTAATTAGGTTTCTGTACTTAATGAATACTTACTAATAATCAGCTTTGTATTCACTTATTTGCTAAGAAATCTTTTAATAAATTATATTTAATGAGAATCTTTCACTAGGTCTATTTTTTCTATTTTCGTAGTTTTCTTAAAAGCCAGGTTTAAAATGAGTAACGCAGGTGGTGACTGAAAGATAAATAAACACTTTCAATAATCATTCTAATTGTTTTAAATCATAATTAGTCGATAAGCAAAGTTTTGCAACGTCATCATACAAATTTTCCACATTGCGTTCACCTTACGTACTTTATTCAATAAGATTAGTTGGTAAATCAAAACATGACGGCTACATAGTAAATGAATGCAACAAATTATATTCAACACATCATTGCCAAATGTTGGAAATCATAATACGGCGCAGAAACAAATTAATGTGTTTAAGCGGCCTCGGGCTTAGTGAGTCTCTGAAGCCAGATTTAAAAATGTCACTGAGCATGTGCAGAAATAATGTTTTTAAAATTCTAAATTATCGATAGTTAAACAGCCCGAAATAAACAATTTCCATTAGGTTTAATATTATATTTCCCAAACATAATTATCATAAAAATAAAAAGGGCAGATAGAGATCTAGAGAGATTCCTCGGAATAAACGTGTTTATCATTAAAATATGTCACTGAGCATGCGCAGAAAAAGTGAGTTTCTAAAGACAGATTTAATCATGCCACTGAGGGTGCGCAAAAATCAATTTTTAGTTGTAAATTATCGCTAATTGATAGAAATTGCGGTTACAAAAGCCAAATTTGACAAATCTACAGATTACAACCTTTCGTTTATGAAGTAAATTGATACAGTTTCTCTCATGGACTGCCCCAAAAGTCGGCTTAGCAACTTAAATATATAGATGTCCGTGTGGTAGAATCAGTCTTTGCGACAACCTGACATTTTGAACTCATGCATGTTTGAACTAAAGTGGAAGATGCATATGGCTCTTTGTGTAAATGCTGTGTGCTCTTTGTGTACAGGCTGAGAGAAACGGAACCCCTCGGGAACCGAGGAAGAAGCTCATTGAGCAGAAAGTGCTACACCAGAGAGTGGCAAATGAAGGAACATGAAATACCTTTTTACTCGATCGAAGGTCGCACTTATTATCATGCTGTAATATCACGTGACAAAGTAGATTAAAAAAATGAAAAAAACTTAAGTCCGTTACGAAGCAGAGGAATTCACAGATACTTCTAAGCCCTGTGTCTTTCACAAACATCTGCTTGCACAAACATCTGCTAGGAGGGGGGAGGCAACACCTAAAAGATCTGGGGTGCGCATCTTCTATTGTTTTGGAGTTAGAATTATGTAATTAATTAAACTATATGAATTTATTCATCAATCTTGACTATAGCGTATAATTCCCCCCTCCCACTTTTGTAAGCGGGATATAAAAACATTTAAGCAGATTAAATGGTGAGGGTCATAAATAAGAAAACTGTGAGCAAATTTTAACGGTATGGGTCGGATTCGACCCAAGGGGGTGTTTTACCCCTCCCGTGCTCTCTCCTCTTTTTGCACAAGATCTAGTTGACAAGGAACCCTACCAGATAGACCTACTAGACCACCCTTCTAGATATAGAAATAAGTAAATAAGAGTGTCTTTGTTAAAAAAACATTTTTCATGACAACTAGTCACTTTTTAAATTTTTTTTAGATTTTTTAATTTCGAATTTGAAGGCGAAAAATCTCAGTGCATATTATTTTTTACTTTGTATATTATTTTTTACATTTTTGTGCTCGGAAAGTCGGTTTCACTAAGTTCTAAAACTAGGTAGACTAAATTACATATTAGACCTAATATATACAACATTCTATGTAAATGCCAAACACATTTCCTTTGTTTAACAAAATTACAATGCGTTGGTCATTTTTTCTACAAAAAGGGTTTTACTTCATGTAAAATACTATCAATAAATGTTATTATACAACAAAATGCTTATTGTGTACTTATTTCTACCAAAAACCTCTTAAAAAAAGATCCGACCCAACCGTACCATCTATTTTGTCTCAAACCAGTGTACCGTTTGAGGGTTAAGAATAAAAGGTTGAAACCCAAGGTTTATTTTGTATAATGAAGCTGAATTAGTAGCAAAATACTTTTTAATGAGAGCAAATTATTTGCTTAGGATTCCTAGAAAATTTACATATTATTTCACAAAACTTAGTGTGATTTTTTTTTTTCCAAGATCTACTATTTTCTTTCTCTTTTCTTGGTGCCTCTTTCAGTCTGGTACTCGTATAAAAAGTCACTTCAACTGCATTTCCTGAAAAATACCCAAAAAGGTTCTATTAGTTGTTTGATTGTTTATGCATCAGTATGTTCTATCCCTTTTTCTTGTGTATGAATCAACTTCACTGAGTTTATTCATGCACAAGGCCCCGCATAAAGGTAGATCGATTAAGATGAATTCCGGGCTCTTTTATGGTGTTCAGTAAACCAAAAAATATTTAATCTTTTAGAAGAGATTAGTTAACGCATGACTAATTTCCTTTTTAATTGAATCCTACGGAATTAAAAAATATGCTATTATATTTGTCGTTTCAGTCGTACCTGAGGGATTTCTCAAATTGTTTCAAATATATCCAAAAAAGAATTTCTGTAATCATACCCTTTTCGTAGAATAATAAGATTAAAGGCGTATAAATATTTTATGTATAAAGTCCGTTATTTGATTACTTTGTGTCGACACAAGTTCATTTTTTGCTGTTTGGATTATTCAGTCATTTTATCAAAGGTAACTAACTATGTGTATAAAAAAATCGCTAAAAAATAGAATGAATGGGAGGCTAAAAGATTATAGGATATTTCGAGGGAGCTAAATGTAAAAACTGAGGGATTTTTTGAGGGATTTACATTAACATAACCATTTCCCTGACTTAATTAATTCTGAAAATAAAAGATATCTTACATGTACCTAAATTTTAAAATCAAGTCCTTGTGAAGATAGTTAATTGTCCGGGATTTAAAGTGGAGAAACTAGGTTTGCAGCTATGCAAGGTTTGGAAACCCCGAACTTTGACAGTCTTCGAAGCTAACAGCAAATTAAAAAACATATAAACTTTGGGTATTGTAACAGAACTTTATTTTCCTTACAGTATAAAGCTTCTTGTCAAATGAGGTCACACTAAAAACTTTTTCAATCAAAGCCTCCTTTTCGGAGATGGGGTGACGGAAATTAGTTGTATGTTTCAAGTGTAGAGGGCGTTAGTCGTCCATGTTTTGATGTATTTTCAACATTGTCTTAGGTAATTTCTATCAGTGTTTAGTATTCTCTTCGTTTGAACCACCGAGTATGGAACATCCATTTAATGGACAATAGGATAATGAATAAATATGAACTAGGATTAATGATGGCTGTTTTTTTGGAGTCTAATCATCCTTTTTGTTATAGATGGTAACGGAAGCAAAGAGTTAGTTTTAATGAGTCGGTTTTATATCGCCTAATATTCATCGAAACCGTCTTACTTTGCTTTTTCCTGTCATTTCTATCGAATTCACAAGCCCCTTAACAGGGTAATTCAATAAAAGGTTTGTCAGTGCCATGCCATACTCCTGAGTATTCATTGGCTATTTCCATACTTATTCATGCTTCGTTGCTTTTAAGTTTTGAGAAGTTTTAGGGTTAGTGATATTCGCTTCTCGATGGTAAACAGTGTTGTGAGAATAGTCACCATCATTTACGAGTATAACCAGTATGGTTGACTCAGTAATATAAACGATTATCAGATTACACGTTCAGATTTCTTATTATTTGCAGTTGTGTCAGGAAAGAATTGGGGGTCATTGTAAAAAGTATTTAGTATTGAAAATGATAAATGTGCTTTCCGCAGTTGTAAAAAAAATGACACATTTTCTATACAAGCTATAACTTTAGCTAACCCGCCCCCCCCTTGATCGACCCTCACTGAACGACACTGTACTTTAATCATCTTTTAAACGAGGGTGTATCTTAATTTCTTACCCATTTGATTAACAGGCGAAAGCTACGATTATACTTGTTAGTTATATCCAAAATATATGAAAATTTTCAATGAAAAATTCAAATCTCTGTGATTTGAGATCAATGGAGTTTTACTATTTTATTTCCCTTCATCTTGCTAAAGCTTTAACGTTTTATGCAGTTTTCGAGGTATGGATTTCATGCACTTATAATTTGCAGTTTCTCAAAACATAATTTCAATTTATTCTATTCAATTATTCAATTTATTATATTTTTAAAACAACGTACATTTCATTTCAAGTTCCTGGTATTGAGCTCAGGTTTTCAACAACTTTATTACAATTCCTTTGATTTTGTAAATAATGGATATAAGCTTCTTATTTATTAACATTCCAAATCTCACAATGACAGGCCGCTATTGTTCAGAAATTAATAGATATCGACTTTTGCCGAAAAAGATGAATCAGCTTGTTTTCGAGAATGGGCTGGCGCCATTATCCAAAAAGAATAAAAATGAAGAACCTCTTATTTCGTCTTACGCACGTTATATTCCTTTTTAATTGGAAACAAATATTTTATCGGAAATATTATGTGTAATACTTTTAAAAATTATTACTATGTCTGTAAGTTAATATAAAAATTATGTTCACAAATGAACATTATGACCTCATAATATATTTTGTGTCTTAAATCATATATATACATTGCTGTATGGCCTAATATATTAACAAAGCTGTCTCAGTGCGACAAAGTGTATGAGTATACATATAAAGTACTTATCTTTAAATATGCCATATATAAAGATGGAACTTATAAATCGATAAATAATTTTCAAATTAGCATTTTAGAATTTATATGATTAACTGCTATTTTTGAGTTTGTGTGCTGCATTATTTTTAAACGACCAATAGGAAAGTTATAAAACAAGACTCATATGTATATTTCATGGTACTCTACATTTTAAAACCAGAAAAATGTGCAATTCTGGAATACGTTTTTCTATGTGGGAAAATTATGTAAATAATTGTGATAATTTTTAAATTTTTCTAATTTTCTGCTCAATTTTTAATTTAAATAATATTTATTACAATTTATTTGGTTTTACATTACAGGAAAATATAGTACAAGTGTATTCTGACCATTAATTATTTTCTGTAAGCATAGCTCTCAATTTTATGATGCGCACAGCACTTTAATCACCAGTTTATCATATAAAATTCTAAACTGCTAATTTGAAAATTATTTATAGATTTATAATTTCCAATTTTATATATGACATATTTAATGATATGAACTTTATATGTATAGAGAAAGAAAATTTCTTTTTCTAATATTATTTGAGTTTTTTGGTTAGAATCTGACTATATTTATAATCATTTCGTCGAGCCTCAAGGTCCTGTGCTCCCTTTTAATGTAAATAAGAGCTAATTCTCTGGCCTCGAGATTTCATTTATTTTCATATTTCCCCAGCTAACGTTAGAAAGCGAAATTGTGTTCAGGCTGATTAGTTCTCGTAAAGTGTTTTTTTTTTTGACAAGTGAAATTCTTATTTTTAATTAGCCTGAAAGACCAAAGATTTAACAATCAAATCACCATCAAATCTTAATCAAAATTGCGTAATACGTAATATCTATATATTTAAGTTGCTAAATCGACTTTTTGGGCAGTCCGGGAGAGAAAACTTCTGCGTCAATTTACTTCATTTTGGTCTTAAATGAAAGATTGTAATCTGTAGATTTGTGAAATTTGGTTTTTGTAACCGCAATTTCTATTAATTAGCGATAGTTTATAATTAAAAATTGATTTCTGCGCATGCTCAGTGGAATTATTAAATCTGGCTTTAGAAACTCACTGTTTCTGCGTATGCTCAGCGACATGTTTTAATGATAAACATGATTATGCCGAGGAGTCTCTCTTTCTCACTCTCACTCTCTCTCTCTCTCTCTCTCTCTCTCTCTCTCTGCCTTTTTTTATTATGATAATTATGTTTGTGAAATATAAGATTAAACCTGATGGAAATTGTTTATTTCGCGCTGTTTAATTAGCGATAATTTACTATCCAAAAATTGCTATCTGCGCATTCTCAGTGACATTTTTAAATCTCGCTTTAGATATTCACTAAGCGCGAGGCCGCCTAATCATATTAATTTGTTTCTGCGCACTATTATGATTTTCAACATTTGGCAATAATTTCTTGAGTATAATTTGTGTATTAGTACATTTATTTACTATCTATCCGTCATGTTTTGATGGGTACCTACTAGTTAATTTTTAAAATTCACTTTCTCTTTGTACGTCAGGAGAAGTTATATGCTCTCCCAGTGAAGACACTTTGTTCAGAATAAATTAATTAGATTTCTTAATGTGATAAAATTTTCTATTCGATCTGCAGAAATCGATCCTAGTCTTGCCTACAGCAAGTTATCAAAATAATGTAAACACTAAGCGTTTCTGCAGCTCTTTATGTTAATAAACTGTACCCTAACTTTGGATAGAAAAACAGCATAGATTTGCCGTGGGATAGAGTGTTATAAATCATCTACATAAGATATTTGAATTTGGTACGATTCATCCTGCAACATATGTCTTAACAACTGTTCCAAGTGATGGACACGGAGAAAGTTACAGAATATTATTCTCCAAATGTTCCAATTAATATGCATTAACCTTCAGGTCAGGAGATTGATATGGCCAGGATAAATATTCTTCATCCTCATGCTCTTAAAGCGCTCTCTGAATATCGAGAGACAAATTGAATTAATTCATATCTAAATTTTGAAATAATTTTTTAGTAAATCTGAGTTTAGTTTCGGGCCACAATCTAAACCAGCGGTGCCAAAACTTTTTTCGACAACAATCAATTTTCTATTAATAAAAAATCACGCGACCCTCAATAAAAAATTATTATTAATCGCATTTTTTTTAAACTAGTAGGAAAATGTTAAGAAAAAATAGGAAACAAAATAAGCAAATTTTTGGAAACTATTTCAAAAATCGATGAAATGTAGATTTTGGATACCTATTTACTTTGCACAATAACAATAGAAAATGTTTTCCTGACCATCTACACTTATTTTTTGCCAAATCTCGCGTGACTAAAGCTTCATGTTTAAATTTAAATATGTATTTTTATTTCCGCCCGGTGGCGTAGTGCTAAAAAGCTTCAAGCTGCTACACCTCAGATCCAGGATTCGACCCTGCGACTGGACAAGGTTGACAAATCCTTTCATTTCTTGAGTGGGTCGATAAAATGAGGACCAAGCATGCCTGGGAACTAACTCTGGGGTCCTCGTGTCAGGTTGACCACCTGACTGAGACATACGCAGTATGGCACCCCAAGCCCACGCTCTAGAAAGCGGAGATGGGCACCACCGGCCTTGGTCCACGTTCGGACTCTTGTGCCATGAGTTTTTTTATTTGTATTTCATTTAGGAAAAAATCAACGAAAATTTAAATTAAAAAAAGAGCTTGATTTTAAATTTATAAGCTTCATATTAAAACGTTGAAAATTATGAACTTTATTTATCTATAAAACTAATTAATTAGAAGGACAAACCTGGACCTCAAGATAGCATTCGTTCAATATTTGGGGAAATATTCGAGAATACTACTCTCATATCATTAGGCTTTTTACAGCTATTAATTTTGGAAACCGTATCTCGCACATATAGGTAAAAGTGAATGGAAGCAATGTAGCCTTAAAAAGACTCTTTGACTTTTTATTTTATAGTATCATATATTTTTAACATATAAAATATATAATTAACGATGATAACACTTCGGTGGAAACATCTGCCTCTCAGACAGCTATGGTTTATTTATTCAACGCTGGGCCCTCCCTTTCTTCTACCTTGGGTACTGTGAGTCTACATATGCCCCAGTCAACATATTGTCTTCAGTGTGGAAGGGTGATTCGTGACGCCAGCCTTCTATGGTTCAGGTAAAAATTAGATTAATCAGAGCAAAAATTGAACATCTCAACATAATCACTAGTTTGACTAACTAAATGCTTCTATGAAACGACCCGTAATATAACCTTTGAAAATTGGTTCTGTTTAATTGAAGCTGGTCAAGAATTAAGGAGAAATGGTTTGACGATTGTGGCTACCATGAAATGTAATAAACCTCAAATACCCTCGGATATTCTAGTTAGGAATACCTATACGATATTCCGTCTATATCTGCTTCCCAGGCGATGTTCCCACTAAGCGGGAAAAGAATCATGTTCCCATCGAAGGGTCAAAGATATGTAATTATATGAAATTTAGAGCCTGTTTTTTCGTACTTAAGTAATTCAGTACGATATAAAGTTACGGCAACCCCACCAATTGTTTTCACGACCCCTTTATGGGTAGCGACCCACAGTTTGTGCACCACTGATCTAGACAACCCTTTATAGATTTTTTGTCTTTGGGCTTAAAAGACGCATCATACGAAGGCCTTATTTGAATAGTTGGCCAACTCCATTTTTGTTCATTTTGAGATACAGATCCTTAAATTCTAATGAGTGTTGAGAAATGACTATTGAAGTCTGATTTGTAATGTCCTCTGTTGGCAGCAGAAATAAGTGAGAGGTGTACCAGTATAAAAATAAGATAGAAATGACTTGTGTGAACGTGAAAGTGAGGCAAACTCTATTTTTTTTAATGTGAAGTTGGCCCACTATTCAAAAAGGGCATTCATATACAATTCTTACCTTGATGCTTTGATTTGATTTTCACGCTATCTCGTGATGTTGCATAAAATATTCTATGCGTCTATCCTAATCCGAACGAGATCCAACTATAATGTCATCTCTAAGTTGTTTATTAATAATATCCTAATACCGAAAATATAAATCAGAATTACTCTTGAATTTATTATTTAAGCGATTAGGCGTCGCTGTGCAACATCGTATATGCATATACGAGAAATTCGGCAGCATGCTGTCCAATTCTTTAAAATTATCCTGCCACAAAAGTCTTGATTCATGCCTCTTATTCTTACACAACGTGTTTTGTTCAAACATATCTATGACGTCATTGTCTGTTCGCGAAATTTCCTCATTCTCATTTTTTCCTATAACTTCAACAACCATCAAACCCTTAATTCTTATAAAATCCACCTCGTCGATGATTGCAGCTATATGATTTACACAAACTTCCTTACAGTCTGACATTGTATGATGAACCCAAATACACTCTAATTTGAGACTGATCTTTTACATTTTCGGATACTTCTTTCAAATAGAATTTCTAAAATGTAATCTCATCCGATCAAGATGTGTACATTTATCAAGATACCGATATCCTTTAGTCAGGGACGTAGCGAGCATAACTGGTGCCCGGGGCACGATACCTTTTAGGAGCCCCCCCGAAAAACATATGGTAATATAATATATAGAATTAGTTATTCTCCCCTCTGCGAGTAGCGCCAGGGGAATGATAGGCCCCCTTGCCTCCCTCTCGCTACGCCACTTCCTTTAGTTCGATTCCATTTTCTGAAACAATAATCCTTATATACCGAGGAGGAATTTCTATTCATGCTTGACAAATGTACTTAATAATCACTGCTTCTAACTTAATCTTTTAAGAGGGGTTGGTTTTATTCAGCTAATCGATTTCGACTATCATAAATCCTTTTTCTTTCAGTTTCTCCCCCTCTGAATGCATGCATTCGAAATGCTTCTCGTCCATTAACCATCAGTCCCAATGATTCACGAATTTCTCTTTTTATATAAGTTCTCGTACCTCCACTCCGAAGTAAAGCTCTTACACCAATTCCCTTTTGCTCTGTGCTTTAACTGCAGCACTGAATTTTTCGCAGAGAAGAGGAATGATTGCAACAGAGGAACATCCACGCGGCAGCTGGAATTCGAACGCGAGACCTCACTGACGTTAACCAACAAACGATGCAGATGGAGGTTCTTAAAAGTCAATATTTGGTTTGTGTTCTTTTAAGTGTGTTTAGCATTTGGAATAATAATTTTTTGTATTCTCATATCGCAAATATTTAGCAGTATTCTTTTATCTTCATAATAAACCAGGCGTCACTTTTTAGTTAAAAAACTAAATTTTTAACATTAATGTGGTATAAGATTAAACTCTAGTATATCCTCAGGTATTGACTCAGAAATTGTCTGGGATTGACTGTTTGAAAGCCTTTTCAGATTATCTTCCTCCTAATATTAAAGAGCCAGGTAACGGCCGAATGGCTAGTTCGCTGGCATTCGGTTGAGATCCTGTGGGTTCGAGTCCCACCGTTGGCAGGGATATCTGTAGCCGTTTGGGATCGGCTTTAGGTCCCTGTAGGTCCCTGTCTAATTAGCCCTCGTGTAGAAAAAAGTTGACCGTAGAGCTCCAAACCAAACCAAACCAAACATAATATTAAAGAATATGCTTCATTCAAATTTGATATTGATCCTCTTAGACCTACTAGACAAAGTCATTTCAAAACATAATACCTTTGCTTACTGTTATTAAATATGCGTCAAATTTAGAAAATAAAAAAAAATCGATTTAAATATTGCTTTGTTAATTTAAAAAAACTTTAATTTTTATGTCTTAATGACGAAACAGATATCACTGGTAACTGGGTTATACATAATATGCGTACCTTATACATGAAAAATCTCAATTTTTAATAGTAATGTGGTATAAGATGGAACCCTAGCATATCCTCAGATAAGTCTGGGATTAACAGTTTCGAAATTTTTCCAGATTGTCTTCCTCTTTAAAGAACACGATTCATCCAAATTTGATATGGATCATCATAGACTTACAGAGTCGTTTCAAAACATAATACATTTGCTTACTATTCTAAAATATGAGTTTAATTTTAAAAAATTCAAAAAAGAAAAATTGATTTCAACATTGCCTTGTTTACCACTAAAAAAAACTTTAATTTTCATATGTTCATGACTGAACAGATATCACTGGTATCTGGGTTATACATACAATGCTTACCGTACAAAACAAACGAACTCTAAACTTTTCTTTGAAAGAACGTGAAAACTGTGTCGAAAAATGGGAAATCAATACAACTCCAGTAGGTGGCCATTGTTGGACCTTTAAGACTTCGTTTTTACTCGATGTCCGCAGCTTTTAAAAAACATCATTCTTTTGTCTAAGAGCTTATTTTTATGTAGGCGTGTCACGCATGCAAAAATGCTTTTCTTATCGAGTATGATATTTTCAGAGTAAGGGCGTACTTGTGCATTTGAAAAGAAATATTTAATAACGTCTTTTGCACGTTTTCCTTTTAGCTCATTATTCTGTGAAACGATAATGACACGTCTCCATTTTATTACATACACATGCATATAAATTACCATTTTAAAGATTGTTTAGAACTGTTTAGAACTTTAGACTGCATTGATAAAGCTGATGAAGCATTAACAGACAAAATGGTTTGCTTCGCTTTTTGTATCGTTCTCATTTGATCCCCATTAACCTTATGACTTCAAGTATTAATGATGCAAAGAGAGTGCAAATTGTTACGTAAGAGCTGAAGAAATTTACAGCAGTTTTTCTGTCACAATTTTGCTCTACATTTTTAAAATTAGTGAAGAGTATTAAACAAACAGTATAAGTCGTAGGAGACTCCCTGCCTTATTCAAAACATTTCCCGCATCTTTCAGAAAGAGGTCTCCTAAAGTGCAATATTTTATGACGAAAAAAGGTGTGTAGTTTTTTTATGCTGTACATTGATTTTTTTCATCTGAAACAGCGCATACAAAACATTAAGGCTGCTGTGTACTAACCCTATTGGATTCGCTCACTTCAATGTTTTTTAATTAAAGCAATAGCGCTTAGACATATATCTATACACTAATAGTGTAACACTATTATATGCCACTAAAATACAACAAACAATCAGAAGAAACAAAACACAAAACAAAATGGCATAAAGAAATATTGGAGCAGAAACAACAGTCTAATTGGACTGATATCCATTCTTCCTCATCAGTTCCCTGGCATTCCAATATATGCCATAGAGACAGTTACTTGATAATGCGGAGCACAGTGGCAAATGATGTGCATCCATAGGCACTTTCATACCACAAAGAGTACAGTTTGGTCTTTCGAGAATAAAGCCTCAGTGTTAACCTTGTAAGGTATACACAAGATTCGATTCACAAGAATCGAACTTTTGAGTGAATGAATTAAAGAAGCTGCTTGAGATATGCTAATTTCGGCATATGCGCTTAGTATAAATACCATGCAGCGTCATTAATAAAAAAAGGTTGTTAGGGTTGAAAAAGGTTGTTGTTAAGGTTGATAGATAAGCGAGAGGGAGCTACGGGGTAAGTAGCTCCAGGTGTTATCCTGCGCTAGTGCTTAGGGGGCCCAAAGTTTACGTGGCAGTACTGCTGGTTTGACTCTCTGCTGGTTTGTGAGTATTAAAATGTGTATTTCTATTAAATGTTAATATATATATTCCGTACAAGTAGTACGTATGAATCTTGTTGTTAAAAGCGAATTCTATATGTGCATCGAATTCAATAAACATTGTTTCATGTATAAACTGTGTTTGTATTAAATTCATTTAGAGTGCCACTTCAAATTATATACACCCTAGTCTGGGTAGAAGTGAGCTATTTACGCTATAACCTATGGATAAAATGTGTCTATTATTGACAGCCACATAAAGGCCGATTATTCAATAGAAATAGTATTTTCAGGGAGCATGAACTTTTCTGCACCTTGCAACAGGATTCATTTTATAAATTTCATCCACTAAAGGAATTGATGAGCGTTTAAAACATTATACCAGATTGTTCCCCGAATAATTTAAATTTAAAAAGATCATTCGTATTTAAAAAAAAAACGAAAAATGTCCCAATGTGTAAAATTTCGTTCTCTATTACGGAGTACAATTAAATAAAAATCAAATTTTCTCCATAGGTTAACATTGAGGTGAGCGAATCCAATAGAGTTAGTGCACAACAGCCCTAAACTGCTAGATGTAAAAGGAGAGGGGAGTTCACACTCTTTTATAATTCACAAATTTATACAAATCATATGAAAGTAAAACGATACAACTTGCTTGCCCTTAAAATCTCCTTAATTTTTCATATTCTCACCCGTAATAGGGATATATTTTATTTCTGATTTATTTTAAGTATAGGAATTACGTTGCCAACACCAATAAACTCCTTTTGCGACCATATATAAACAGATAGCTGTCATATCTCTCCCACACAGACCTGTAACGTCTTCAAGATGAAATTGTTGCACATAAGCTACGATTAAGTTATACGTTCTCATCTTAATCCATGTCTCAATACTTTAGTTCGAAGAATGCTCGTAAATAATATAAACATTAGTTTCGGTTGTCCTCTTAATGATAATCTTTCGTGACACTCTGTCAGTTCACCCCCTAACATGTTTCTCTTCATCTCTAAAACAAACTGAACAAAGGGGATTGAACTCGAGACATCTTGCTATCTGTGTATGCACATTTAATTAGTAAAATACATGGACATTATATAATATTTTTTATTGATAACCGAAACAAATAATTTAGATATATTTGAAACATATTTTTATCTCCTTTTATATTGTAATAATGTTGCACTGCTATTTTTTGCATATTAATACACATGACGAAATGCATGCATAAATATCAACATGCATGTATAAATATACATGCACAAATGGTACGCATAAATGTATACAAAATTACCATGCAAATATATACAAATTATCACACATTTACAATATATTCAAATATAATGCATGCACAAATATATACAATTTTAAAACATGTTTTTGTACTTTCTTATATTGTAATATTTTTACACTGCTTTTTTTATCATATATCAATAAATACTGTTACTTTGATATTTTTAGCATGCGTAAATATACGTGCACAAATGGTACGCACAAATGCATGTAAAATTACCATACAAATTCGCATATACAAATTTTCATACATTTGCGATATATGCAAATTAATGCGATATATGCAAATGTAATGCATGCATATGTATATGCAAATATAATTATGCATGTACAAATATATATACAGACATGTTTCAGACATGTTTTGTACTTTCTTATATTGTAATATTATTACTCTGCTATTTTTAGCATATAAATACACATGAAGAAATGCATGCATAAATATTAATACGCATGCATAAATATGCAAGCAAAATTACCATGCAAATATATACTAATTTTCACACATTAGCGATATAAGCAAATTAATGCGATATAAGCAAATTAATGCGATATATGCAAATATAATGCACGCAAAAATATGCATGCACAAGTATATATATTTTTCAAACATGTTTTGTACTTTCTTATATTGTAATATTCTTACTCTGTTACTTTTTGAATACTAAATCCCATGAAGAAATGCATGCATACATATTAATACGCATGCATAAATATTGTGATAACTTAAGACTCCGGGAAGCTAAAAATGTTCAGAGTCAGTCTACTACATTAAAATACAATTTTATTAAATTTAAGTCGGAAACTTTTTACAACTATTTAAAAATTTGTTGATCTACATCTAGACATAGAGAGAACTGGCCTTCGTAATAGCCAAATAATTTCGATGAGAAGATGTCGGCAAGTACAGTCACAACTGAACTATAAGGTCGGTACACAGCCTCTGGAGCATACAGCTCTGAAAATAGAGTAACTTCGTAAGAAAGTTCTAGCTAACGAGAAGCTTATAGAGCGGGTTGCTCTAAAATGTAAAAAAAACTCCTTTGTGAAGTAACGTACTAACAGAAGCCTGTAGAGCAGGATGCTCTGAGATAGCTATACTTCAGGGTGAAGTATTAGTTGACGAGAAGCTTAGAAAAATAGAATTAGAAGCTCTGAAAAATAAAGTTCAGGAGGAAGTCGGTCACTCCAGGACCTCTGAGACGAAAGGTGCTCTCTAGATGAGAGTCTCGACCAAGTCTGCTAAAAAACTGGATTTTCTCTCCCGGCGTTGGCACTCGCGCTTCCGGTCACGTGACTGCAAATTTTTAGGTTGGCTGGCCCAATTTGTGATGTCATGTTCGTTGGCTGTGATTCACTTGACGACGAAGCCATGTGGTCGGCTCCTATAAATAAGCTGATCAGAAAATCATTAGTACATGTCGGAATAGCCATTCGTTCACGTCCTCCCAGGGGCGGTGGCTAGGCACAGCACTATTCTCTGCTTCCAGACACCTTGACACCGATCTATAGAACTGTTCGCAGGTCACCTGCTGGGGGAGGTCCGGCTGTCTGGGTGATTTATTCGGAAAGGGTCGTAACGAATTCTTACTACCCTTCCTTCCTTGAAGGAGATTTTGGCATAATGGCAAAATCTGAAAATCGCGGTTTTACACAGCTCACCTGATACATCATTCGAGGCAATGCATTTAATTTAGTACACAATTATTACTACATTTACTTTACTACACATGTTAATACATTTATTCTAATACATTATGATTGCTAGGTTACCTAACACATTAATACCCTAATTTATTTACACAATTCATTAATTATTTTCACACTCTACATTAATTTATTTACAACATTACGCCTGACTTAAGGTTTCTATTCTGCCATCAAACGGCTTAGGCAATCGGCATGACCTATCAATTTACCAGATTTGTGTACAATTTGATAATTGAAAGGCTGTAAGGCAAAAGTCCATCTCATAAGCCTTTGGTCATTTCCCGCATTTGTCAAGAAAAACGAGCGGATTGTGATCCGTCTCGATGGTGAATCTCTGCGGTCTCTTTTGTGCCAAAATTATACCGATACCAATGTCGGATGCATCGGTTCGCAGGATAATTTGTTTGGCGAAGTCCGGAGCGTACAAAACAGGTTTCTCGGTCAGTTTCGTTTTCAATTCTCGAGCCGCTGTATTGCACTCCTCTGACCATTCAACTTTCTCCCCAATTTTAAACTCCCTTCTCACTGACCCTTTATCATGATTAGTTTTTCTGTTAACTTTAATCTCCCTTTTAATTTTGGAAGTGATGTTCTGATAGTTCCGTAGCCTATTCATGAACTTGAAAACATAATCTGTAACCACATTAGTCTTCGGCGAATTCCTATTCCATTTTCCGAAAAGTAGTGTTTCTGGCACCCTTAAATTCTTCCTAAATATCAGTTCGGCGATGCTAAAAACCATAAACATATGAGTCATGTTTCCAAGTGCCAATATGGCTGAGGGTAACCCTACCTTCAAATTCTCATTTGCCTCAAGGCAGATAACTTTTAAGAGTCGTTCAATGGTGCGGTGAAAGCACTCGACAGGGTTTCTTTACGAATCGGCGGGTCGACTCATATGCGTCTAGCTTATTTACTAAGGTTATAGGGTCATTTAGTGTTCCCCATACATCTACGAAATAATCTTTAATTTCCGCTGGTACGCGTCGCTTTATTTGATCGGCTACCATAAGTTCTTTGAGTGACTCAAAATCTTTAATTTCAATTCCATCTAACCATCCCTCTAAATAGCTCCTCAATTCAAATGTTAAATCTTTCCACAAAGCACCGTTCTGCCGTTGATGGGTTTGGAACTTCGTACGGAAAGCTTCGGCACTGAGTTTAAACCTGTCTAGCAGTACCGACTTAACATATTCGTAATTATCATTTTTTTCTTCAGGTTCCCTGATGATTATTCCCGCTATTTCGCTCGGCAAAAGGCTTAGTAACTCTGACACTAAATTACAATCATTAATTTGCAATTTCCTAGCTTGTCTCTCAAACAGATTTAAGAATAAAGCTATGTCTATCTTTTCGGCATCATACCTCTTCATTACCGATTTAACATGCCTAGGCGGGTTCCCGCTTCCTGAGTTCACGGAATTCACACTACTATTTTCCCCAATTAGTGTGATTTTAAGTTTTTCAAGCTCAAAAGCGCGTTCTGCTGCTTTCTCTTCAAGCTCAAAAGTGCGTTCTGCTGCTTTTTCCGATCTCTCGGCTTCTTTTATCTCCTGCAATTTTCTATCTTCTATAAGATTTACGAGAATATTTTTCGCGCTCTCTTCCTCGAAACCTTCACTTTCTGAAACCTTTTTTGCCAGATCGATTATTCTATCCGATCCTTGTATTTCTACTTGCAGCTCAAAAGCCAAATTCTGCAAGTCAAATTTCTTGTATTTTGTTAAAAACGACATTTTGCCTCTTTAACTAACTGATATCAATCCCTCTTAATCGCTTATCCACAACTTAACCTTACCGGAAACCTTGGAATCTTGACCTCAAACACAACAAAAGAACTGTTTGTGTCACTTTTGCTCTCGCTCCCAACAATAGAGTCCTCTCAATTCGGGGAATTCTACTACGTTCTTCCAAGAAAAGGGGGGGGGTACTCCGAATGATTTACAGTTTAGACAGACTCGTTTGAAATCCTAACATGGCATATACAATTCAAAGATGTTTAAATTTTTTCAGACCAAATTTCACACACATAATAAATCAAATGCTACTTCAATATAATCTTAAGCACTCTACACAACTTCAATAACTGACTAAATTAATTTGCAGTACACAACTACTTAATTTCAATAATTGGCTAATTTAATTTGCAATACACAATTTTTTAATTTCAATAATTGACTAAATTAGTTGGCAAAACACAGTTACTTAATTTCAATTTAGAATAAGTACTTAAATCAGATTATTCACAGTTCTAGTATTCATTTACCAAATATTTGTTCATTCACTTTCTTTTAAAATTTTAAACACATTGCATACAATTCATTTTTACTTTTCTCTTGCATAAAAAAATTTACTTCATTAATTTACTTTTGACTAAATTAATTAATTTCTCACAGATAATTTACTTATTCCAATTCAATAGTTATTTCCCATAAAACATTAATTTACACATGCTAACATTTACACAGATTCTAATCAATTAATTTACTTTTAATTAATCAATCAATTACTTTTGCCTCTAATGAGAACAGGCTTACCTTGTCTAATTTGAAGACTGGATTGTAGGCTCTCATTGAAGCTAGGCGAAGTCTTTCCAGGCTGGTTCTGGGGGGATTTCCTTATTTAGTATGCAGCCCCAATACTTGATCGCTGCACAAATCCACTGTTGGTTCGCTGCTCACTGCTATATACTGGTATCTGTGATGCACACACTTGGGACGGGACGTCCGCACAAAAAGTCCTAGATGGGCTTCCTACTCTACATTCCCTAATTCGAAGGTGTGGATTGCCTATTTTTTATTAATGGCAAAATCCCAGACACGCTGCCACCATTTAATTAGTAGACTGTGATAACTTAAGACTCCGGGTAGCTAAAAATGTTCAGAGTCAGTCTACTACATTAAAATACAGTTTTATTAAATTTAAGTCGGAAACTTTTTACAACTATTTACAAATTTGTTGATCTACCTCTAGACATAGAGGGAGCTGGCCTTCGTAATAGCCAAATAATTTCAATGAGAAGATGTCGGCAAGTACAGTCACAACTGAAGTATAAGGTCGGTACACAGCCTCTAGAGCATACAGCTCTGAAAATAGAGTAACTTCGTAAGAAAGTTCTAGCTAACGAGAAGCTTATAGAGCGGGCTGCTCTGAAATGTAAAAAAAACTCCTTGATGAAGTAACGTGCTAACAGAAGCCTGTAGAGCAGGATGCTCTGAGATAGCTATACTTCAGGGTGAAGTATTAGTTGACGAGAAGCTTAGAAAAATAGAATTAGAAGCTCTGAAAAATAAAGTTCAGGATGAAGTCGGTCACTCCAGGACCTCTGAGACGAAAGGTGCTCTCTAGATGACAGTCTCGACCAAGTCTGCCAAAAAACTGGATTTTTTCTCCTAGCGTTGGCACTCGCGCTTCCGGTCACGTGTCTGCAAATTTTTAGGTTGGCTGGCCCAATTTGTGATGTCATGTTCCCTGGCTGTGATTCGCTTGACGACGAAGCCATGTGGTCGGCTCCTATAAATCAGCTGATCAGAAAATCATTAGTACATGTCGGAATAGCCATTAGTTCACGTCCTCCTAGGGGCGACGGCTAGGCACAGCACTATTCTCTGCACAAATACATATATTTACATGCACAAATATACATATTTTCCAAACATGTTTCTTACTTTCCTATATCGTAGTATTGTTACTCTGTTATTTTTTGATTACTAATTCACATGAAGAAATTCATACATATTAATACGCATGCATAAATATGCATGCACAAATACAATCAAAATAACCATTCAAATATATATTAATTTTTAAATATTAGCGATATATGCAAATGTAATGCATGCATAAATATTCATGCACAAATATATATATTTTTCGAACATGTTTTGTACTGTCTTATATTGTAATATTGTTACTGTGTTATTTTTTGAATACTAAATCACATGAAAAAATACATGCATACATATTAATACGCATGCATAAATATTCATGCGCAAATGCAAGCAAAATAACTATGATAATATATACTAATTTTTATATATCAGCGATATATGTAAATATAATGCATGCATAAATATGCATACACAAATATACATGCACATGAATACATATTAATAAACATGAATACATATTTATATACATGCATACATATTAATACACATGAAGAAGTTTGAGAATTACACCAAATTTTTTAATTTTGCTTCAGATTTCGACAATTGACCTAGAATAGTTGATATACTGATGAAAACTATTGACAAACATAGAGCATAATCAGAGCAGACATATGAGGCATAAGTTAAAATATAACTCACGTTAAAACCTATATCTTGAAATATATTTGAGCAAATATTTGATTTTGCTTTTTCTACTAATTTAAAATTATGGATTACACTTAGTTGTTGAAAAAAAATCTTTACCGAAGAAATCATATAAACAAGATTATATAGCGAATACATAATTTAGATGGCAATGTGAAAAAAGTATTTATAGGTTCCTAATGACTGCTATATTTTTAGTTCAGTTTGTTTCATAGAATTCTCAGTGCTTATAAAAAGGATATCCACCATAGATTTATGAAAAAAATATATGAAAGAATATATATTTCAGCAGACAGAGAAATATCCTTCTTCTTCAGCAAATGATTGCTCGCAATATTCTTTCATCTGGAGATTCACAAACATTTTTTTACGAAGAGATTCCTATAAAAATAATTATATGGAGAACTGTAATATTTGTTCTTTTATTTCTCAGACACAATATTCTCTTCATTTTTGAAAGCCAAGATGATAGAAAGTGCTATAAATCAAATAATACGGTTTATTATCTAGTTTTCTCTTTGTCGTCTCTATTGTCGAAACGGCTAAGCGGAAACAGAATATATTATTGAAAAGGACATCTTTGATGAAAAGTATGTGCCTGTAGAAAATGAAACTGAACTGATAATTTCGTTTGAGCTAAAAGAATATTTCTATAATAGAAGTACGATGTATGAAATTTGTGTTTATCATAATTTTTTTTCAAAAAAAGAAAAGAAATTATGGCAAGTGCTATATTTCATTCCACTACCTGTCAATCAGAACGGGAATTAAAAAAGAACTACGAGTTGGCTAATATTAAGACAGAAAACTTTTATTATGGGATACTGCTGTTCTCTAAAGAATCAGTTTCACATATCCATGACAATATTCCATAGAGCAATGAGAAGAAAAGCCTTAATTATTTTATACAGTTTTGCATTTGCCGTTCAGGGGGGATAAAGAAATACATTCATTTACGAATACAAATCGGCAGAGTCACTGTTTCTTTACTTTCAGTTAGGGCACTTAGGGTGTAAAATGTAAGAGGATATAAACAGTGCCTTATTTTTCCCCGCATTCATACTTAAGGATTTTAAATATAGTCGGACCTGTATTTAACGAAGTCGCTAAATCCCGAAAAAACGTTCATTATATGGAAAATTCGTTAAATAGACATTCATATTTTAAAATACTTTAAACTACACAAAACAGATTTTAAATTCATAAAAACTAAATATTATTAATAAAGGTAATTGATCGCATCTTTATTTTGTAAATTAATGTCTATTTCTTTTATATATCTTACCCATCAAACACAAATCTGCAAGGAAAACAAGAATAAAACAAAACATTTTCCGGGAATACACTGTGTTTTCAATTAAAAAAATTACATTAAAATTAATGAATTTTAATGACATTATCGCATTTATTATAAGAAGCAATTTTAAGCATACATTACCACATGCGTCCTTAAATTTAATTACTGATAATGTCTGTTACTTTTGTCTGAGTTTTTTGTTTGAAAAAGGGATTTCTCTCATAATACGTCTCTCAACTTTGCAATGTCACCAAAAACCCCTTCAGGTGTATGCTCTTCAAACTGCAACCCGCGTCGGAATGTGTTAAAAGAAAGTTAATGTGTTAAAATAAAGAATACGTTTGAAATGTTCAGATATATTTTGAGAAATATGGAAAAAAAAATATTGGATCACAAGAAAAAGTACGCTAAATAGAGAATGCACTTCGCTATTTGGAGGTTATTTTACGAAGAAATTCACAAAATGTTCTTGGTTCCATGGAAAAGTTCGTAAAATAGAGAAATTCGCAAAATGGAGGTTCGTTAAATAGAGGTCCGACTGTATATTACAGTAAATTATGTTATATAAATAAATATATTGAATTCCTCATGCTTTTATAGGTGAATGAAAATTCATTGACTCAATTAATAGATTGATATAAATAATATATATATTTCTCGAAATCAATGTTTTCATTGATAATTAAAATGATGATATAACAGAGGACATGTATGTAAATGTATAAAACTGGATTTTTATGTATCTCCAAAACTAAAACTAATATGTATTTATTGCCATTTCTGTACTAAGCCTACATAAAAAATAAGCCTACATAAAAAAAGAGAGATTACCGGTGTAAATATACTCTGTTTTTAAAGTTGCATATATTTTTGGTTTATTGACTTAAATGTTGAAGGCAAAAGTTTCTATATTAGTAATTACACAACACATGGTAGGTTGAGTTCTCATGTGTTAAGGCTGCCGTGTACTAACCCTATTGGCTTCGCTCACCTTAACGTTAACATATTTATCTACTATCATTAGATCCATAAATGCTGATAATCCAATAAAAATGGTATTTTCAGATAACCTGAACTTTTCTGCACCTTAAAACAGGACTCACTTTGTAAATTTCGCCCACCAAAGGAATTCATGAGCGTTTAAAACACACTATAACAGTTTTCCCCCCGAATAATTTAGAGTTAAAAATATTATTTGCATTTTATAAATTTAACGGAAAATGCTCCAAAGTGTAAAATTTCTTTCTCTTTTAAGGAGTACAATTAAAAAAAATCTTTGAATCCAAGTCGACAATCCTTGGACAAATTTTCTCCATAGGTTAATACTGAGGTGAGCAAATCCAATAGGTTAATACACAGCAGCCGTAAATAAAAGATAACCGTAGTGATACCTGTCGTGGGGTACGACATATATATAAAAAGAAAAGAAAATAGAAAAGGTGCAGAAAAACCAATTAACAAACGGAACGGAAAATGGAATAGTAAAATGACGCCAGACGATACGAGAAGAATGTTGTGGGGATACAATATGTTAGGAGTTCAAAAAGGGCAGACAACCCAATTAAATCGAACAGTCGGCGGTGCTATGAGAAAATTGGAATGGCAATTGATCAGACAAAAGAGCCGGATGAAGAGAAGAGATTGAAAGGAAACAATTAAGAGTCGAAACAGCTAAGGAAGACGTTGTGATGAAAAGGGAATTGTTGACAAAGAGAAGAGGACCCCACACATAGGAGATGTTCTGGGAAAACACATTTCCTAGAAAAATAGGAATGAGTCAAGGACGGGATTGTTCGAGTAGAAAACGCCCCTCACTCTAAATGGTGGAAGGAATGATTAGGGGAGGAACATGTTAACGAATCAAAAGTGAAAGTATAAAGAAAAAGGTTGAACATGAGAGACGAATAAAAATGTAAAAGGCGGGGCGTTGAAAAAAATAATAAAAAATAGAGAGAGTAAAAGAAAAAGAGGAATATCAGATTGATGGTGACTCTGAGAGTTGGCACCCAAAATAGAGAGTGGTAGCCTCGTAAGCAAGAAGGCAAAATAATATATCTGGGAGATTGCGCCCCGACGTAGCGCATCGCTGTAAGCCGGCAACTCAACGATGAAAGGAGCATCAATGAGCAGCAGAACCGATATAGATTGCTTGAACCCCGCAAGCTAGCCTAGAGAATCCTCGGAGCCGACGTAGATTGCCTGAACCCCGCAAGCTAGCATAGAGAATCCGCGGAGCCGACATAGATTGCCTGAACCCCGGCAAGCTACCTATGAGATGATAAGAGGTGAGACTCGGAACCACGACGGAGTGCCTAATCCCCACCAGCAACGAATGGAGAACTGATCCGGCCGTTAAAGTCTGACTAGTCCTACGTTATTGAGCGAGTCCGAATAGAGACCCCAATAGTCACCTGAATATGCCAGCCAAAGTCTACTTCTGCAGTCTGCAAAAATGGAGGTAACCTTTTATTAACTATTGCCAAATTTCACGAGTTACCCGAGTCTTATATGATAGGCGGAAATTAAGGAATAAGATGATATTTTGCGTACCGAAATGATATTAATTTAAATAGATGAAATAATATAAGCAAATAATACATTGATATAATGAGAATGTCTGTAAGTTCAAATTAATAAGAATATAATTGAATGTATACTAATATGTGTATTGTGTGAATAAATTAATGTATTGTTTAAAATCAGAGTAATGGTATCATTGCCTACCACTATAACCAATCACGACCCACCCAAAGAAACACTACGACAATACCAAAACCCTGAAACCAAATCAAAATACGTTCATTACTGTCTTAAAATTAATCGAATGAATTATTAGTCTGGTTTTTTAAAACTTTCACTGAATCTTGTGTGTGACGTCTGCCACAGAGATTTTTACAGTGATAACTTTTATTTTCACATAAGTACTTTCCTTCCGATTCATTTCATTTTGCAATATTTCCTACTCTATCATTTCGGTTAAGTGGTCGTATTAGAATTTATCTAATGATTATTAACTTAACTGTGTGCTAATCACAGTTATTGTAAAGATGTTTTGGTTCTTTAGAGGAACTTGCATAGACTTTTTCTAAAGTATTTCTTTTTTCTTTGAAATCAATAACGTAAAACGTGCCTCCTTTGACTTTATGTTATCTATTGGATTTTTCAAAGTTTTCGGAAACTTATTGCGCTATCATAGGAAACAAATACTACTTTTTCTAAGCTACTACATCATTCCGAAATCCTATTTGTGGAATGGAACAAGATTATGTTATATTTCATAAAAATGCATGTATCAAAATCGAAATTAATTTTATCTCAGTGATTTTCCTTCTTTAGCATAAAATAAAAAGACGAATAATATATCCTTTTTGTTCGGAAGGGGGAAGATGTGGCATTTATCACAAAGTTTATCTTATTATGCATATTGCTATTAGAGGAATGTAAAGTAAGGAAACAATAAATTTTTTACTTTTTATTTAAGAAAATGAATGTTGTGTCATTAAGTACAAATTCAGTGCGATTTTCAGCGACCCAATGTTTTTTAAAATTTAGAGCTACTTAACCATTTAGCATTCATTCTTGTATGAAGCTATTAATTATAAAATTTAGAAATGTGAATATATAATAATCTAAGTTCTGATTCTCGATTTACGTTCTAAAGAGTTCAGACCAGATCTAGATGTTATCAAAGTATGTTTTAAAAATAGTATATTATTTGCAGAATCCAGTGAGAAAATGGTCAGTCCATTATGAGATCTAAACTATTTTTCACACATGAGTACACAGTGTTAAGAAATAGTCACATGAAAAATAGTTTTAATCGCAACAGCAGTAAAATTACTAAAACTAAATGATATGATACTATATGTTCGTTTGAGTTAGTTAACAAGTGTAACCCTTCAGATGGCGCACCAATTTTTTTAACACCAGCAGGCGCATGTGGCACAAAGTGCAACATCTCTTTCAACCTTGATTATTCCTTTTGTAATAATTTTTTTTTCCAAATTGAAAGTAATAATTCTGATTTTTATGACAAGATATAAAATGTTGATAATATTGATATATATTTATAATTAAAGGCCAAACAATGCAGATACAATCGCTTTATTTCAAAACTGTCCAGTTTATTGGATCTAAGGTCAACTTGAGAAAGGATTCATATTACGTCCAAAAACCTAAAAACCAACGAGAGAGTCCATCTTCGTGATATGCGGGATACCGTGTAATAGCTGCACATTTGATCCACTACATCAATTCCTGCTTTTGTAGTATTGTAATCCAGTATAATCGCCAGTATAATACAGTATAATCCAGTGTAACACGGTTAAACCACGACTAACATTGAAGAGAAAGGAACAGATGGGTCAGAAAATCATACCTGCAGTAGAAATGGTGCAGCTATAAATAGAAACTGCTTAGAACATTCAGCTCTTAGATGTAAAAACAAACCATTCAAAATTACGAAAATGTACTCTCTGAAGGGTTAAAAAGAGTTGACAAGGCACCGTTTTCTTTTTAAAGGTTTTTAGAGGTTTTTTTGTTGGCATTTATCTTAAGGACATTATTTCAGTGGCATGTATCAGAACTACAGTATGAATGACAATTTATATGTAGAGCTTGTGAATATGCTAGACTAGCAGAGAAATCTGTAAAAGTCTAAATCTTTTTATTATTGCCACAAGATACCACAAAACCGTTTACATATTAACATATTGTAATGTTGTTAAACTACACGATAAATCTCTTCTCTTAAGTTCTCTGAAAAGAGATCTAAATTTTGAATCTACATTGGTCGTAAGCATCCTATTTCAGACATTTCCTATTCTTTTAATAACTTATTAGTGTTACAAATGAACAATTATCTCTAACAAATTAAGTTAAGAGGAAATTACGAACATCGTCAATTATAATCAGACATAATTTATATTTAAGCCCCGTATCAGTGAGATCTTCTCGTAAAAGTTTGGGAGTCAAAGAAAGGAATAGATGTTAATGTCTCGTATAATGAAAGCAAGAATATATATCTACATATGTCACATTCTTCTGTCAGAGGGAAAGGAATGTGATGATTATTAGGAGAAAATTAGGTTATGATTGTAAAGGATAAACTAGCATTAGGAATTCTTCATTTGAGAGTAACTTTTTTCCAAGTAAATCTTCCAAAAACTCATAATTTTAGTATATTTATGAAAATGATGGATTTTTTTCGTAAACACCTAGCTGTTTATTTCTGGATATCAATCATCATTTTATATAGTTTTAGTGAACGCTATTTAGCAAAATACTCTATGAAATGTTATTTAGTACATAATATTTAAAAAATATTCAGACAAAAATTTTGTGTTTGCTTTATTTTACATGTAATATTGATGCTAAAGGAAATTATTAATGATAATTCACGAGAACTAGAAATCTACATTTTGCTGACGTTTCTAGCATTGGTTCCATACCTTTGTTATAAAACGGTATATTTTAGAGTATGTCGTATGTGCATCAATTAAGGTGTTCTGGGGGGATGTTTAAACCCAAGGTGTGGTCATTAAAGCAATCTCTCTTTTACGATTCTAATTTTTTGGATGGTAAACTTGTAATCTCCAAAAATAATTATTTTTTAATGGCAAAAAAAATATCCTGCATTGTTTAGAAGTATATAATTGTAGGTTTAGGCTGCTCTATTTCTTCCTTTTAATAATTCTTTGAACCCCGGTTTAAAGGGCTTAAGTCAAAAACATTGATTTTTAGATATTTGTTAGTATCGATAAAAAAATCTTTCGACTGGTATAAAGTCTATCAATTTTGTGAGCAAAATTACATTACTTTGTACAAAAGCCTCAAGTCTTAATTGTGTTTCTGCGAGTGGTATAAAAGCCAAAAACTTGGTATATTTAAATCGCTGTTTTTGACTTAAGCCCTTTATACAGGGCTTCAAAGAATTTATCTTCTCGCATATACAATATTTAATTGCCCTCGTTTCCCATTTAATATATTTTCCAATCAAACGACATGAAATTACAACCCCATAAATTTTAACTCCTAGCAGTACTCATTAATGATAAAGTATGTATTTCCGCTTTGGTACGTTTTCTGAAATATCTATTTATTCTTGCCCTTTGAAAGCATTTGCAGAAGACTGTTGCAGTCTTTAACATCAGATTAATAGCTGATACTTATAAAACAGGGGTGGGCATTAAGTCGATCGCTATCGACCGGTGGACCACCAAGACATTTTGGGGTGACCGCCTTTACTAAGACCTAAGACGCGCATACTAAAAGAAACACATTTATGGAACACCGACACGATTTGCTTTAAACGTGGTTTTAAAAGAGTAAGTTTTTTTCTTGTAGTTATGTAGTTAAGTGCATATTCCGCATTTATAATGAAGTTTTAATAAATATTGTAGACCTTTTTTTAGCTCACCACACCTACGTTACTGGGTGGACCGTAACACCTTGAAAAAATTAGAAGTAGCCCGTAACCTAGAAAAGTCTGCCCACCCATGTTATAAAAGATATGCGTTTAATTATCGTTATCGAAATTGCTACTCTTTTTTGTGATTCTCAAAATCACTTGAACATTCCAGGGAGGGAAATTTGGATCATCTAAGTCAGTTGTGCGCAAAATGGTTTCAACCGCAACCCTCTTTTTTTAAATAAATAAAAAAAAATAACTCGATTAAAACTCACGGGATCACGTGATTAGAACTTTATTATTAAATATCAATAAGTATTTCAATTAGGTAAAAATTAACAAAAATTAAAATTATAAAAGATTATGATTTCAAAACTATAAGTGATGTACACTGCTGGCCACTGTAAATGCAACACCCTGAAAGAAACATACAAATAACATGAAATTTACAACATGCATTAGCGGAGGTGAGATATGCAAATGATTAGAATTTCAGCGCAGACGCACATCACGCGCGCCTGTGGCGCCACTTCAAAGCGCAATTTAAGGCTTGGAGATTTCGACGATTTCAAGTTCGGCAATTGTGTTTTTCTTGTGGTTTTTTCAAAAAAACGATCAATTATGCCTCGTCGAAAACAGCGATCATCTTTTGATCAAGTATCCGAGTTCGACAGAGGAAGGATAGTGGCCTACCGAGATTGTGGATTATCTTTCAGGGAAATCGGTAGTCGTGTTGGACGAAACTAAACAACTGTAATGCGGATATGTGATCGTTGGATGCGACTCATCGTTGGATGAGGAGAGTACGACGGAACGGCGTGTTCGATCGCATCCACCTCAGCGCAATACTTCACGTGATGACAGGCAAATTATGCGCATGGCATTGACGGATCGCTCAGTCACATCACGAACCATAGCACAGCACATGCAGTCTGTAACGCATCATCCAGTGTCTGCGCGTACCATTCGACGCCGTTTACAGCAGAGTGGTCTGTCCGCAAGACGTCCATTGCTTTGTCTACCCTTGACGCAGAACCACAGACGTCTCCGCCGCCAATGGTGCGATGACAGAAGGATGTGGACGGCAGAATGGAATGAAATTGTCTTTACTGACGAGTCACGCTTCTGTCTGCAACACCACGATGGTCGCATTCGAGTCTGGAGACACCGTGAAGAGAGGATGCTGAACAGCTGCGTTATGCACCGCCACACTGGTCCTGCACCGGGTATTATGGTATGGGGCGGTATTGGATATCACTCTCGCACACCTCTAGTAAGAATTGCCGGTACTTTAAACAGCCAGCGCTACATCTCCGAGGTGTTGGAGCCAGTTGTCCTTCCTTACCTTCAGGGCTTGCCCACAACCATATTTCAACAGGATAAAGCGCGACCACACGTGGCACGCATTGTCCAACGATTCTTCGTCAATCGCCAGATTGAATTTCTTCCCTGGCCGCCTCGCTCTCCGGATCTTTCGCCGATAGAAAACATGTGGTCCATGATTGCTCTACGATTGACCCAGATTCCATCCCCAGCTGCCACAGCAGATCAACTTTGGCAACGTGTGGAAGCTGCTTGGTCTGATGTACCCCAAGAACTCATCTAAAGTCTCTTTGAATCAATGCCGAGGCGTGTGGCAACGGTGATCTCCAACAATGGCGGCTATTCTGGCTACTGATTTTGGCAGGAACCACACTTCACAGAAGTCTATAAATTTAATCATTTGACACTTGGTCAACATGTTATCTACAAAATAAATTTTTTTGTGATATCTCTTGTCTTTCTGTGTGTTGCAATTTGGGTGGCCAGCAGTGTATTTAAGCATTGAAATTTATAAACTTCATCTATTTATATAAAAATAAATTGAACAAAAAATAGATGTGATGTATAGGTGATCCTGGACCTTAGACAATACAGGGTGTACGAGCTAAAGGAATCCAAAAGTCATGACTTATTTTTACGGAACTACCCATTAGAAAAAAAAATTAAATAGAAAAAACATCTCACCAAGTTTAATATCAATCATAGATTTCGATGTGTGTACCTTTTGTAGCATGACAAAACGTCTAAATGGTAATCTAGTTCTCTCCAAGTGTTTCGTAGCAATATCAGGAGCTATTACACGGATTACTTGAATGATACGCTTCTTCAACTCATGCACAGTTTAAATTTTTTGTTTATACACAACGAATTTAATGCATCTCCAAGCAAAAAAAATAATAACGCCTGATATGCTACAAATACTTGGAGAGAACTGGATTACAATTTAGACGTTAGTCTTGCGACAAAAGGTGCACACATCGAAATCTATGATACTATGATAGAAATCTATGATTGGTATTAAAAATTGGTGAGATGTTCTTTCTATTTAAATATTTTCTTTTAAATTCGAACTGGTAGTTCCGTAAAAATAAGTCATGACTTTTGGATACTTTTAGCCCGGACACCCTGTATTTGCTGAGTATTTTATTAAATATGCGGGAGTGATACTCTCGTATGATCTACCGAGGTAAGTCTTTATCGTTGTGCTAATAAAAACGAAAAAAACAGTAACGGAATTTCATGTCTTTTCTCCAATAGCTTAAAATCCTTTTGTTGAGAAAACTTCTGTCCCTTGATGTCCAACCTTTAACGAGTGAAATGTTATAGAAGTAATATTGTGTCATAATTTAAATTCATAATTACAAAAAAATAGGAAACGGTTTTTTTTCGACTTCTACAAAATTAATCAACTTGTTTATAATTTTTTTTTATTCTGTCCCACTTTAAAGTTTTATCTCAAAAATGCTAAGAATATTTTTTCTATTAACCCCTTTTCTTTATTCCACATTAATCAGAAAAGAAAGGGAATTAGTTTTTCCCAAATACGTCTGCTTTAAAAAATTTCTAAAGCATGCAGATTTTTCAAATATTTAATTAAATACTCTTGTGGAAATGATTAAGGCCGTTGGTAAAGTACTTAAATTTTTTGGTTTAAGGAAAACCAGTTATAAGCAAATCGAAATGCATAAGCTTTTCTTTCATTAATTTCAAAGTTCAAAGCACATTTTTTCGTGTTTGTTAGAAGAAACACTTTTTGTTTTTGAATGCACTAATTTTTTTTGAATAGTTTTATTCAATTCCAAATGAATTATTTGGAAAATGATTAGCAAACTAAATACAAATGTATGCATGTAAGAATTCATGTTTTTATGTGAAATTAATTGTAAAGGATTCGAGGATTATTTGGAAAAGGATTTACAAACAAAATACAAATGTTTGCATGTAAGATGCATGTTTGCGTGGGAAATTAATTGTAAAGGATATCGAGAGAAATGATGAATAGTAGTAAATGAACACAAAAAAATTAAGTCTCTAATAAACAACCTATGAAATTGTGATAAACTCATGTGATTTTAAAAACCAGGTTAAATATGATGCAAAGAAGACCGGATATTGTTTTATGTCTTATGACCCTCGAATCCCATTTATGCATAACAAATCTGGCAATTTAGCATTAACCATTTTTTGTTAATGTCAAGTATTGTGCCAAACCAACTACAACTCTTAGTATAGTCTATCACTTGACCATAGTATTTGAAACTGATTCCAATTAAGCTTCTCATGAATGATATTTGACTACAGAACAGAAATATGTGTTGTATTTAATTATATGCATGGTTTTTTAAATTTTGCATTATTACAATTTACAGTAGATAAATTGTGACTCACAAAAAAACTTGTTGAAAATGCAATCAGAAAACTTCTTATTTTCCACAATATAATTAGAAAGTAACATGAGACGACCCCTTTAATTACATTGGGGGACACAAGAAGTTTTGTTCTTGCATTATTTCTCAAGTTTATGATAGATAAATTCAGTGCATAGAAATTAATATTATTAATTTTTATTACGAAAGATAAACTCTTGAGTAATCACGCGCATTGTTTAATAATTTATATTTATTACTTTTATTTTTTATTCATCAATGGAAATTTGCCGGTTATTATGAAAGTGGTCTAAGTCATATATTTTTCGTTTCGAGATATTTTGATTGATTGAGTTTGACCATGAACTGAATTATGTTTAATGGCGCAACAACCAACTCAGTCTAACGGTTTAATTTTTACAATTTTGAAAAGATTTCCTCAGATTACTATAATATAAAAGAATGCAATATGAAATAACTGATAAACTTATTTTTTTTAGATTCTTTACTTAGGCCACTTTCATAATTACCGGTACAAATAATTCAATAAGTATTAAGCATTTGATGTTTATTTGTTTTAGTTAAACAAAATATAATTCTTTTTCATCACACTAGAGGCTATCTTGAACTCCAAAGTGAAGAGCCTACTTCTCAGGTGAGATTCATTTTTAAAGAAATTAATTTATTACTCTATCAAATTGTACATGATAGTTGTCGATATCTTAATTGAATCGAATGTGCTTATATGATTGATTTCCTGTCCTCGAATCCATCACAGATGGTATTCTTTGAAATGTCCTTCAGATTCACTTTTATTATTATTTTTTTTAACAGCAAAACATCTTTAAGTCTAGATACGTGAAGTTTAGACGTCAGGGTAAAAAATAGGGAAAAGTCATATAGAAAAAGATTATAATTGTAAAAGTGCTAGGGTACTCGAATGATTGATAATATCTGAAATGAAAGCCTTAATTGAATAATGGGCCAGCTCCATTTTTGTTCATTTTGAGATATAGAGCCTTAAAGTCTAATGAGTGCTGAGAAATGACTGCTGATGTCTGATTTGTAAAGCTGTCTGTAGGCAGCAGAAATAAGCTGGAGGTGTACCAGTTTTAAAATAAGATATAAATGACTTGTATGAACAAGAATGTGAGGCTAACTCCACTTTCTGAAAAAGTAGAGTAGGCCCACTATCCTAATAAGGCCTTCAAATATTGAAAGCGTTGTATAAAACATGTCTTCCCAGTCGGGGAAGAGATGGAGTCACTCCTTGAAAATTTCAGATGGCACAACTTTATGCACGGGAATTATCGGGAATGAACCCAGAATGTGTAAACATACCACACGTGAATAATCCAGAACATTCGTACGAGAGCTTCCAGAAGAGATGTATGTTTCTGAGGTACTCTTGATTAGTTTTTCTTTGCTGCATATCTATCGTCAGGTTTTCCTTGCAGGAAAAATGACTGATATCTTTGATTCGATGCACATTATAGTTCAATGTAAACTGATACGCGAAAACCAGGCCTTACACGCAAAAAATCTCATACTTCTTTCAGTTTTGAAGAATTCAAAGTAAGACCATTCGAGGTAACAACCATTTAAGAAAATCAGGAATAATGTAAATAGAGAAATTTAGATCATAGGGAAAAACAAATTTCTCTTTATAAAAAGGTTTCGTAATTTTTTATTGAACATCCCTCAGATGGTGGAGTAAAACATTATTTAATTCAGTTTATCAATTCCACAGTTTCGATTTTCATTCGTAAAAGTTAAAGAATGCTTTGCCCTTTTGAAAATGTGAGATGTGAGAATGTCTGCTTCAATGAGCACTATAGTTCAATGTAAACTCATACGTGGGAACCAGGACTTACACCTGAAAAAGCTCCTATTCCGTTCGGTTTTGAGGAATTGAAAGTAAGTCCATTCGAGGTAATGACCACTCTAGAACATAAGGAATTATGTGACTAGAGAAATTTAGGTCATAGGGAATAGCAAATTTCTCTTTATAAAAATGTTTCAAAATTTTTTATTGAACATCCCTCAGATGGTACAGTAAAACACTATTTAATTCAATTTATCAATTCAACAGTTTCGATTTTCAAGTTAAAGAATATTTCGTGCTTTTAAAAATGTGAGAATTAAATAATTTTAAGTTTGTGGTTATTTGTTTTCTCTAATATTCGAGTGTAACATTGATTCAATTTTGTAAATTTTAAGTTTTAGCTACACTAGTTAAAAGTATTAAGAATTTCTCTTTCATGTTTTCCAAAATTTAAAGAAATATATTTAAATATTTTCTCAAATAAACACTTAAATCTTTGTCATAGTTAAATTTAGAAATAATATTATAGAAGGCATAGAAAGTTATAGTAATTTCACAAAAGCAAAAATCTGAAAACTCACTTTTGAGAAGTAGCAAAACAAAAGCGTACAGGAATTAAATATATCCAGAAGTGAATATATTTGTGCAAAAGTTAGAACTTCAAATATTTCTTGTTCTAAAACGAAAGGACCTATTATCAAAACAGAAGCATAATTGTTTTCGGTAAAGCACCTAAAAGTGTCAATAAATAGAATGTTTTGAAGACTAAATGTATCTTGACAAATGATCGCTTGTCAAAAAGCTTTAATTACAAATATGTGTTTTCATTCATCCTGCATAAACTAATTTCCTTCATCTTCCATTGGAGGAAAAGTGAGAGTTTAAGTTATGAAAGTAATTTTTTCAAGTTGTAACTCGTAAAATTAAAACGAAAAAACGTTTAAGGAAGCAGCTGTTGAAATAACAGTATTTTTTTATTAAAATTATAAATCAAAATACATAAAGTACCTTCATTATCCAAGGGTAAATTGTGGTTATGTTATTATGTATCAGTTATTAACTATTCAATATATTTCTGAAGAGTGCCCGTATGAGAAATATTCAATCAAATTTTACATACAGTTTTTCAAACCTTCAAATGAAACGAAGTTTATTATATGAATGTAAGTATACATTAAAAAATGTTACCCACTTCTTAGATAAAAAAATTTATTCAGCTGAATCAATTCTGTTTATCAAAAAAAATCTGAAAATTTATCATAGGGGAAAGTTTAATTAAGAACGTTGCTAATGTGTTTTTTTTTATTCACAAGAAACGAAGCATTTGAAGTTTTTAAGAATCCTTCCCTTTGACCGGAGTTAAACTCTGTTTATTTAAAAGTAAAATTATTGGTTTTAAATTAGCTTTTTGAAAATTTCAGATCATGGGAAATCATCTGCCTCTTTGAAAAGAAATAAAAGGTGCAGCTAATAATGGTATTTAAAATTATTTTTGAGAATTATGTGGCTAGAAATTATCCATATATAACACATTAGCTGCGTTTACATGGACAACAATAATACCCGGGATTTACCCGCTAATAGGGAAAACCTTCGAAGCCCGTTTACATGGGACCACATTTTCACCCTGCTTTTACCCGTCTTACCGGAAGTAAAGGCCGTCACATGATTCGGCGGAAGTGATCCTCATACACCATCATTCCTTGTAAATCACGTTATGGGTTCGATCCCAGCCGGTGTCATACTTTTCCAAATTCACTGTATTGCTATTTTTAGCTTTCCATCTTCGAACTCCGCATTTATCTCGTTACGAAGTGTATGGTCCTGGGGAAGGCCTTTTTTTCCCAATTGCTGTTCTTTTGACCTCGTATTCTTAAATTTTAAAAATAACAACAACAAAAAAATCATAAAACTTTAAAAATCCAAAAAGATTGAAAAACTTACAAAAATATTTTTTGTATTCTTATGATATCTGCTTTTCTGGGCCTCTTAATATTATTACTTTTTTGTTTTCCATGGATTATTAGTCTTATCTAATTTTTCTTCTAAATTTTCTTAACTTGTAAGTCCATATTTTTTCTGTTAAAATTAACTTTTTTGTTTTAATTTAACTTTACTATTAATTCTTTTTCTTTTACCCGCGTTATTCTTACCTTAATATTTTAATTCATTACTTAAAATTTTAACTACTGAGCACTCCCACCTTGATTACATATATCTTGCTTACAGGAGATAAAGTCGACACGACCAATGCACTCCTCTTCTAAAACACAATTACGTCTGCGTCTATTTGTTATTTAAATGCAGCATATGTCAGTCGCTGTTGATAATTATAGAACGTTTACGATTGTTTACTGTTGTTTTTAAAAATAAATTTAGAAAATAGATAGGAAAAAAGGAATATAAGAACTAGAAGATTGATGCGGATATTAGATATAATCGTACGATCTATGGCTTCATCGCTAAATTTAGTTTTTCCACAACAAAGAATGTGGGCAAAATTACGAAGCTCTGTTTGGTGGGAAGAAATTATTTTAAATTCCTGAAGTAATAAAGACTGGAAAGAAAATTTTCCAATCGATAGGTGCATTTTTTTTAAATTATAAGATTAATTGTAAGATACTTATTGTTTTAATAAATCCTTTTATAAAATCAAAATGTAATTTTGATTTCAATTTTGTTTCAGTAATTTTTAGTCATGTATAAATAAAAAAATCATAAATAGATATAAATAAATTTTTATCTGTGAATTCTAAAATAATTAATTTATAAATAAATTTTAATGTTACGTTTAATTATTGATTATACTTATTAAATTTATTAATTTTACCATAACACTTTAAATGAAAATGTTACTGAAATTTTATTGAAATGAAATTTTATTTCTTATTTTACATACCAGATGGCAGTACCATTCTATTTATAATGTAATTGGGGATGGTTCAGATCAAGAAATAAATGAAATCCTCCGGAAAAAAATAGGCACTTTTCTACTGTTTTCTTGAAAATTATGCGATCGTTAAGGGGTTCCAGATCCTTCCATCGATCATTTAGCTGCATTTTCATGCATTCACACATCCGACTAATTGGGGTATAAACTGGAGCTCCCTGGTCCGATTGGACTTTATCTCCGGTCAGCACGGTAGACATTTCAAGGTAACAATCGCAGTGATACTCGAAATCGAGTTGTAATTCAGTGCTCGTGAAAAAAGAATAAGTTAAAGCTTACGTAAATGTAGATAGGGGTTAGGAGAAAAATTAAAATTAAGTTAACCTTAACAAACAGTAAGGAAAAAATAAGAGACTTAAAATTAATTAAATTAATTAAGTAAAGTAAATAAAACCAGTGAATAAAGTAATTAAAGTTAAAACTAGGAGGTAAGCAAAAGAGGCACGGCCTAGCGTGCCAGAAAAACATTAAGTAAGAGCTAGCCAGAAGTTCCCTGAGCTGGGATCGAACCCGGGTCCGGGCAGAAGTGCTCGCAAAGTATGGTAAAGGCGTTTAACAGTTTGGCTACGTTGTCGCCGGGCTTTCTGAGAACCGCGGCGACTTTACTGAGGAGCTGCAAAACGTCAGGGATAGAAAAAATTTGAGAAAATTCTTTCACGTACTTAATAATTTCCGAGAAGTCGGAGAGGCCGTTATAATTAGTTGTGTGATAATCTGTGGTATTGGGAGTGTGAGCGGAATATTTAGAAATAGGTTTTTTGATGTCAATTTTTTTCCTAGGCGCGGTTCTAGCGTACGCAAGTTCCGGAGCACTAGGAGTGTTATTTTGAGTGTCTGGGATAGAGTCAGAGTGTGTATTATTAGAATTCATAGAATTAGTGTGATTGAGGTTTTTGTTCCAAGCAGAAGTGCTTGGGATAGGAGCGGGAGTGAAGTTGTTGTTGGTATTATTACTAAAGTTGTTAGTGTTGGTGTCAGTTTTGGGTTTAGCTATATTTTTGGGGTGTCGAGGACACTTAGTGTAATTGGCAGTGTGGTTACCACCACAATTTGCACATTTGAAAAGCTCTGGATTTCCCTTAATGGGACAAATCCTAGCTTGGTGTCTCCCGCTGCACAATAGGCATTTGGGTGTTAAATTACAAGTGGTGCTCGCATGCCCGAACCGCTGGCAGTTGTAGCATTGAGCAGTTCCAGCGTTTTTAAAAGGGGTAATAGTGATTTTAAGAAAGTTAATACTAGTTAGTTGGTTAATGTTGTCATTGTTAGGTGAAGGTTTTAGGGAGGCCATAAATAGCGGTAAAATAGTTTTGGTTCTCTTATTTGTCAGGTAAGCGATTTTAATGGGTTCTATGCCAATGCTAGTTAAAGCATCATGAATATCTTGCCTATCCGTGTTGGCGGGTAAGCCCTTAATTAAGATCTTGCGTGGCCTTTCCGACCTCGGATCGATTATTCTAAATGGGACATTGTTTTTGATAAGTAAATCTTGCGCGTTTTTGTAACTCACGACATTCGTGAGTACAACGTGGATTAGAGAGCCAGCCATAACTAGCTCGGCTTCAGGACAAATGCCTTTAATAGACATAATTAGGTTTTTGTAATTAGGACCAGATTCAAAGTAAATATGATGCTTTTGCGAGCGCTTAGGTTCCGCGGAATCTTGCGTCTCCATATCAATAGCTTCCTGAGAAGTAGTAACTTCGATGTTATCATTAGCGCCAGCGATCGGCTGTGCAGAATTATTAGTAGTAGTTATAATATTAGTATCCTGGGAGGGGGCAGAGTCTACTCTCTGACGTTTTGCATTTTTAGCTCTGCAATCAACAGTACCGTTTTCAGTTAGAAAAAGTTCCTCGTTGTATTTATCAAAAATGTCGTGATTCCAACCATTCAAATGTCTCTTAACGAGTTTCTCAAAGAGATTAATGTGTAGAAAATCCTTAATGTCAGTAACCTTATTACAATTGAGCACTGAGAACAACTGATCGTAAGTATCACTTACCTCTTGTTGGCAATCGCCCGGACTGAAGAAATACCCGTTGCTCAGGCCGTTGATAAAGGCATCTAACATCTTGGAGAAGCTGTATTGATCCTCAGGGTAGCGAGTTTCGATGAGATTACGGAGAGCATCGCGTTTATTAGCGAGTTCCATTTCCTTAGTCATCACATCATGTGGCGTCTGGGCTGTCGGCACAGCGTTAATGGCGTCGACTTGCTTCCTGGCGGCAGCACGTTTCTTCTTTTGACTTTTGGAGAGTTTCCTTGAGTCCGTTCCAAGTTCGTTCCTGGCATCCACTGCCTTACGCAGCAGAGCGTCGTCATTTTGCGGTTGCGTTGAGTTAATAAGAAAGTCCGAGCGGGAAAGTGATGAAGTTGAAGCGAACGGGACATCATCCCCAGAATCAGAGTCGGAAGACCGATAAAAACGACCAACAGGGCTTACACCCGCCGATCCAGCTACATTAGCCCGGTCACTCATGAGCAAGCTATAAAAATAGCCCCACAGAATCACCCGACTGAACGTAACTGGGAAACGAGCGAGCAAAAAGCAACGCTGGATGTAGAGCGATAGCACGTGCAAGCACGTGTATAGGCGCGCTAGGCTTACGCAGCGATTGTAGCACACGTCTGCACACCTCGGTGTACAGCGCCGAGTCCGAGTGTGATGCATTCACACAAGTTCAAATCCGCCATGTTATTTACTCCCAGCTTCGAAATGCATCATGGGTAATTCGCGGGTTTTATCCTGGGTCGAAGCAGGGTCGAAAATCCACCCTGCATTTTTCCCTATCGTAGGGAAAAAGTAAGAAACGACCCTGCTTTTACCCGGGTTTTGGCACATGTAAACGGCACTATTATTTCCTTTTAACCAATTTTCATTTATTACAAACCATACGTAACTGGAGCACTAAACTTTAAATTTAGTTTTAATTTGACAAAAAAATTACAAAATTACGTATCTGTCGCATCGCTCTTACATTTTATAGATTCAAAATACTGAAACGAGTATTATTCAGGTGAATTTGGCAATATGATAGTATACCTAAAAGGTAATAAACTGGTGGGGAAAAGTTGATTCTTTTCCCAAGAAACACATTTCAAGAGTTCCCTAGGAAGTCAGAAAATGTAACACTCACAGTGTGGCGTTAGATGACCAATTTACGAAGGATGGAAGTGTTATATTTTTATTTACTTCTGTATTTAGTGCTCGTCTGATTTCAGCCTTTTAAAGTCACTGTAGAGTAATCCAGGCATTCATTTTCAACATAACATAAGGTAATTTAAAATTATTTTCTAGATATAACGGTACAAACTTAAAGATTGTTCAGTAAATGGTTTAGAAATGCTAATCAGACTCTTTCCAAAAGATAGAATGTGCTATACTTTCTTTTAAAAACTTCCTGTTTGAAATAGAGTATTTAGAAATAAATTTCCTTTCTTTAAATATCATTGCTTGAAATCGGAATTTCTTTCTGGGTATTTGATAGTTGCTTTTAAAGTTGAAAAATTATTATATATATATATATATATATATATATATATATATATATATAATTCAGCAAAATTTGCTGATTTATTCTAAAATTTCTTTTAGATAGAGTCAACGACCAATGTTTATGCCAAACTCTATCATTTACTGTTTCTCTGCTTTCGTATTGATCCTGTTGTGTATATGGAACAACAATCTATTTTATAGTCAATATTTAAACTATATTTTATCAAGTTTTCAGAATTTTCGGAATTTGTTTTTGTAGTGAAAATGCGATTGCAAATATACGATACGAAACTTAAAATTTTATATTTTATTTAAATCGCACATTCCAGTTAGTGACGCATTTTTCCTTTAAGAGCACTCATTGTGTTTGAGTTTTGTTAATGAATCAAAAAGAATAAAAGTGAAGTACTCTATCATGCTAATTGCAAAGGATCTTTTCATGTTGCTTTTGGTTACTCTTTTGTTAAACAGTAATAATATGGAAGTACGAATGCTAATAATTCGATAACATATACATTCAATTTTTCCTTTGCAAAGTAATTAGTTAAGAATGCGTATCCGATTTTATTGTATATTGCTGCTGTTTAAACAAATATTTTATTCATTACTTAATGCTATTTTACCTGAATGATTTCGACAAAGCGTACTTCCTAGGAAACCCTTTGTTTGGAACTTTGAAACATTTTTACTTAATTTTTGCCTTAGAATACTCCGGGGTAAAGAACATAATAGACTGTTTAAGTATGTATGAAATGTATTTTATTAGAATGAGAAATTGTTGCCTTTGAATACTCCTGGGTGCAGAAAATAATAGAATGTTTAAGTATGTATGAAATGTATTTTAAATAATGAGAAATTTAAAGTTCTCCACTATAAGCGCAATAAAATTAATGTCATACGCACAGCTAAGTGAAGCTGATTAAGTCTGTATAAGTCTCTGCGTGGGATTAGTGTTGAGTTAGAGAATCCAAAATCAACATTAGCCGATGATATCAGCAAATGGAGAAATTCTGACATTACTAGCACCAGAAAGCCTCCTTGTAAAAAGCCGAAAGTATCGGAAACAGTCGAGAGATAGTGAACGATGCGTGTCACAACGCATAACCAGCAAACCGGCATAACCGGCAAATTTTTTTGCCGAAGAGAAGAATACCTCTCCCTTGTAGCCAAATTACGCCAACGCGTCAGAAAAATGGTGCCCGCTCTGGTTGCGGCGGAGCGTTGCTCTATGTAGCATAGCACTACATCCAATGCAGCCGCGGCGTCTGAGTGGGATACCCTCTGCTCCCTGTCACCGTCTGTTCCATTTTCACTCTCGTCTGACACGTTGACAGGTTCTTTCAAAGCCATTTCAACAATCTACTGATCGTCTAAAATATTACACTCTACTGAACGAACAACTTACACTCTACTGTATTGTACTAGGCAGCGTTCCGCTCTCTTATCACCCATTTCGTCCGGAGATTTGGTTATGTTTTGACAGACCTTATAAAATAAACTGTGTAATCACACGTGATATGTAATATTTATGTAATCACGTTTTATTATGCAATTTAAGTATATGTTAAGAATGATTTCGTTTAATCCAAAAAATTCGTTAATCCGAAAAGGGTATGGCCCCAATCAATTCGGATTATCGGGACTCTACTGTATCCGAAAGACCTTGATGCACTTATATCAAGACAGAGTGGTGTCTTATAAGCCGATTATTATAAACCCAATTAGAATTTCATTAGCATGGTGCAAAGAGTGTAAAAACTGGACGATCGACCAGTGGAAAACAATCCTATGGAGTGAAGACATGTTTCCAGTCAGACGGTATAGTATGGGTTGGGGATAGCTCGGGGAGCGATTATTACTGGAGTGTGTAGTACCAACTGTAAATTTCGGCGGTGGGGAAGTTTTGGACTGGGGCGCTTTCTGCTAGTATGGTCCAAGACTACTGGTTCTTTTCCCACTGCCATGAGGAGGCACTGGCATTCTAGATAATTACGCCCTTATTACACTATGGCAGTACTACGCAACCGTCGATCTGTACCAGGATAGCAATGCCCCATGCCACAGAAGTGGAACTATTATGTAGTGGTACAGGGACTTGAGTGGGAAAAAATGGTTGTGGCTTACTCCGAGTCCCTCTCTCTACAAAATCGAGCATTTGTGGGGCGAACTGAAACGACGATTGAGGTCCAGAGCAACACTCCCCAGTTCTGCGACTCAACTATCATTGTTTTTGCAGGAGGAATGGAGAAAAATTCCACTTGGTGTAATCCAGAAATTGGTCGGAAGTATTCTTTGGAGGGTATTCCCTGTCATCAAGCCCGAATGTGGACCTATCTCTTACTATAATAATAAAAATATCTTCACATGAGTCCGCACAATTATTGGCATATAGTGTATATATCTGGAATTTACGGCCAGGGCGTTAACAGTTAACACTGTTAAAAGAATTCTAACGTCCTTCTAGTTTCAAACCTATTTAGCTCAAATTCTGTTTACAATCTAATTACTTTGAAAGCTCTTTTGAAGCACCCCAGGCAACTTTCACTTGGAAGAAAGACTAGAGCTTGAAAATTACATGTTTCCGTCATGAGCACACTTATGATGGTTCATTAGTTAACTTCACGGACTTCAATCCCCTGTTAAGGTTCAGAGTAATTTCCATCTCAATACACAATATATAATCTATGATTAGAAAAAAATTGAGAGTAAGATTCCCTATAGATTAACTTAGAGTTTAAAAATTTATTTTGTCGACTACTGAGTCCCCTAACTGAAATTATCCCACAGTGATTCAAAGCCAAGTGGTCGAGTTTAATGATGGTATTAAAATCATCTACTTTTGACCAAGAAATAATTCTTAGAGAGAAACTTAATGATATTCTTAAATTAATGGTATTTTTAAAAATGATAGATGAACGTTCACGCTAAATTTCAGTTCTTTTCGTTCCCAAGTGAGCCAATAAAGTTAGGATAACCTTAATTTCAACTTACCGCAACTGGCCTCGCAATATAAACCAAGGCCTTGAAGAAAGAAATTTTGAGATGTATAAAACAACCTTTTATTAATACACTGCACGCATTTCTGGAAAATCGACAATGAATGTGATACAACCATGCTTATACAGAGGCTGTTCGCACATTTTTTAGACGATTTTGGTAAGCGGTAATAAAAAATCGTTTGCTGCAAAAGAAATAATTGCAATTGTACCATGTTTTTAAAAGTCAAAATTATCGTCTACGGCTTGAAAGTTTTGTTTTTATTCAAAATGGCGTTTTTAACAAAGCAGTGGTTCGAAGGCTACATTTATGCTCTTTCCGAAGAGAAATATGCATACTCCGTTATCCAAAAACGATGTGAGAGTCATGGTTTTGTGATATCTAAAGGGTCGATAGGTAACATCGTCAACAAGAAAGGGAAAAAACGTCAAATTGGAGCCTCAAGTGGGACAAAAATTCCAAACAAGTATCCAAGGAAAAAATGGACATCTTCGACTATTGCAAAGGTACGTTGTTTAATGTTAAAAGAAAATTCACCTAGTCAAAGGACAGATGCAAAATTATTCAAATACTCGGTGTCCACTGTAAACAAAATGATAAACGTTGATTTAAATCTTAAGAAGCGAAAAAAACGCAATGTACATCGTCTTCTTCCAAATCATATCGCTGAACGCAAGACACGCTGCAGAATTCTATATGAGAAACACTTATCCAAAGAAAAATGGAAAACAATTGTCACAATAGATGAATCATGGGTGTATTTAAATGATTGCAACAAAAAAAAGAGCCATTTATTATCATAAAAGGGGAGAAAAAATTTAAGTACATGGTTCAAAGAATCGAAAGAAAGTTTTTCTAAGGGATTCATGATTGTTGCTGGTTTTTCTTATAATGGCAAGTTAAAAATAAAGAGAGTGGAAAAAAATGTCAAGATTAACTCCAAATACTATCAGGAACATATTTTATCGCCAATTTTTCTGAATGAAATATCATCGCTTTACCCACAGTGCCATCAATCTGTGAGACTCCATCAGGACAAAGCTAGCGGTCACACATCAAAATCCACTGCAAATTTCCTAAAAGAAATGGAACAAAAACTGGTATCAAGGCCATACCCTTCACTGATATCCCTACTAAATCTCCCGATGTATCACCTATGGATTTTTGTGCTTTCGGACTTTTAAAATCTGCATTATCCAAACGTCGTCCCAAAACCCTTACAGGACTCTGGAAAGCTGTTCAGGAGGCATGGGATAGAATACCTCTTCTGACACTTCAAAAGGCATTATTATCCTGGAAATTGCGGTGTCGAAAGATAGTTCAGAATAAGGGATGTCAAATAGAACATTTAAAACACAAGAATTTTATGCAATTTAGTTTTGTGAATACAATATACATCGTCTAAAAAATGTGTGAACAGCCTCTGTAGCTAAGTTGGATATAATTTATAATTCTAAATTTGAGATTCACAGTTGGATATGAAGTGTTGAAACGAAATTTGGATGAAATCAGTTCCTGTAAATTATAGTTCCTTAGAGGTATTCGAAGATTTAATAAGGTAATTTAAAAACATTTTTATTTTGGAACCTAAACTTTCTGATTCTTCGTATTCTGGAACTCGAAAATCAACCAAAATTTTTTCTGCGTTCTTTCTTCGGTTCTTGGTGATAAAAAATACACAAAGCTCTTTAAACAATTGGGAACTTCGATGCAATTTATTTCAACGCAACTTTACTTCAGATTTCCTTAGCATTTATTTTTCAATTTTTAAACTTAAGGTGTTTTATTTTATATCATATTTTAAACAGTTAAGGGCATACTGAATACTGGGAACACACTTTTCATTGATTTAATTTTGCTACTCATTTGTGACGAAATGCTTGTTAGTACACAAAGAGCTAGATTTATTTCTCTTCAAAACCGATTCAAAATACCAATTACATTAGAGTTCCCTCACTCTCATTTAAAAAAAAAATCCATAACAAAACATTTATTCATTTTTCTTTGCATTACTGGTAAAAAAATATTTTCTTTTAAAGGAATCAAAACACAAGCGATCTTGGATACCTCACTCTCTCGCTCTAAAAGAAAGAAATTTTGATTGCTTTTAAACCCGTCAGTCGAGGCCAATGGCTTTCAAATAAATGTCTTCATAACTTTTCGATAAATGTAATATAAACTACGGAGGATAAAATAATATGAGCTTATAAAATATGGCTTCAGTTTTTTCATCATTTTTGGTGGATACTCTTAATCATGGACTTTGCTGTTTTCGGAGCTAGGAACAAAATCACAAAGCCATAAAAATTGTGTTATCATTACTGAATTTAACTTGAAATATAATGTTATGACCAATAAAATAGACGATTTAAAGCATTAGTTGCTACATTTATCATAACTATGAAATAATGTTTAAAATGAGAGAAAAGTTTAAATGTCACGTAGAGGGTATTTTTAAATTCCAAAGCTTTATAAATTGCATAAATTAAAAGTATATAAATAATCGATTTTATATAAAATCAAATTCTTTGTACTCGCGTGCTTTTAGTGGTGCTGTTGTATTGCATCTGCTTAATATCACACATCTATCTGTTTGTCTGTCTGTATGTATGTCTGTATATCTATCTATCTATCTATCTATACATCTATCTATATATCTACATCTATCTATCTATACATCTATCTATATATCTACATCTATCTATCTATCTATATCTATCTACATCTATCTACATCTATCTATCTATATCTATCTATCTATATCATCTATCTACATCCATCTATCTATCTATATATAACAAAACTTCACTTATTGTACGTATACAGTATAGTAGGAAGAAACCCTGATTAAATTTGTAGGCAAATTGGGGGTATACAGGGTCCGAAATTAGTAAACACAACTGCCGCCTTTGGCAGCAAAAACGGCTGTAACCCGGTTAGGCATCGAGTTGAACTGGGCTTGGGTAACAGATACGGGCAAGTCATTCCATGCAGCTTCAAGTCTATGCCACACTTCATCAATCGTAGTAGCTGGAGAGCGGTGACGGCCCAGTCTGTCAGCAACCCATGACCAGATGTTTTCAGTGGGTGAGAGATCTGGAGAACGTGCTGGTCAGGGCAACACCCTCTGTGTCGAGGTAGGTCAGGACACGACGCGCAACATGCGGTCTTGCGTTATCTTGTTGAACGATGACGTTTCCGAGCCTTCAAAGATAGGGCACAGCCACCAGCCTTAGGATCTGAGAAATGTAACGCTGGCTGTTCAGGTTACCGACGACTAGGACAAGAGGTGTTTGTGTCTTGTACCCAATGGCTGCCTATACCATCACACCAGGTGCAGGACCCGTATGGCGATATCGAAGGCAAGCAGGCCACGTGCGTTTTCCTCGGTGCCTCCAGACACGGATACGTCCATCATGATGCTGCACGCTGAACCGGGACTCGTCTGAAAAGACGACGTTGTGCCACTCCAGTATCCAGTTTTGTCTTTGGACGCACCACTGTAGCCGCACGTCTCTATGTTGCAGTGTCAAGGGAATCCGCAATAATGGCCGCCGTGCAGACAGTCCATGCTGCTCCAGACGTCGTCGCACTGTCAGTGCGGATACTTGTGTTACAAACAAACCAATTTCCTGACTCAAGGTCTGTGACGTGGCTGTACGATATTACAATCCCGAGGTGACAGCATGTCTGTCCTCTCGGCCGTTGAGATCGTGGACGGCGTTCAATATGACCCTCCGAAACTCATTGATTCCATATTCGTATGGCAGTCGTTGGATTCCGACCAATGCGAGTAGCAATATCGTGGGACGATAAACCGTACTCTCGATAGGTCACGATCTTACCGCTATCGAATTCCGACACGTGCTGGTAGCCGTTTGTCTTTCTTATACGAGGCATAACATCTTCTCTCAAACAACCAGCATTCAAATGCGATTTCCGAATGAGAAACCCGCTGCTTAACTTTCCTTTTCTACAGAGTTTGAGATGTCGTTTCTCCCTCCTGCGTCGTTCGGTTGCGCTTAAATCCTAATAATTTGCATAGTCCAGCATCTTCTTCGTTTCATGCGAATTTGACGTTTGTATCATTCCTCCTTCTTGGTGTTGCAATTTTAATGGCCAGCAGTGTGTATATATATACTATGTTACCGGCAATGTGTGTATATATATACTATGTTACCGGCAATGCCTAAATAGCATTTGTCATTCTATAGAATGCCTAGGTATTTTATAGAATGCCTGGCGTTTTTAGGCAAAGTATGAAATATGACAATTATTATATACTTTGTTTAGGCATTGTATATAATACCTAGGCATTCTATAGAATGACAAATGCTATTTAGGAAAAGTACGAAAAAGAAGGTCATGATATGGCTATTATTTAAAAGACGTTCATTATTCAAAAATACAAATGTTATTTTGAAAAATTAGTGAAAGAATGCCATTGAAAAACTTTTATTCAAAATACGTAAAAAAAAATTAAAGTTGTACAAAACAAAGTTTATGCCTTTCTTATTAAAGAAAACAAAATAAAATATGAACCTACTTGTTGCACTAAGAAAGGAACTAATTTTATTTTGAATATCACTTAATTTTATTTCTTTTAAAAAGTAAAACAATGTTATTAAATGAACTTTACTAAAAATGCATATATTAAAAAAGAAAATAATAAAATGTAATTTTTTCATAAAAAAATTAAAAATTAAAATTGTCAACGTCAGGAATAGGAACTCGCACAGTAGTTCCTAAAGAAACACTGCGAAACTTTTTCTCCGAATTCATTTTCTTTTTTTGCTTGTATTTCCAGATTGATTTTAGAATTAATTTTATCTTCGATAGCATTTTCAGTTTTGAAACAAAAAGTGCACAATATATCCAATTCATCATCTTTACTAACATGACCGCAGAAGTTATGAATTTTTTCACGACACATTGTGCATGGGTGTGCATCATTGGTTTCCTCTAAACACACAACGGGTAGCAGGAACAGAAATCTCTTCGGTAAGCATGACATCATCATGTTGGTTTAGTCCACACTCAATAATCTCATCCATTCTTTTAAAACAGTCTCTTTTTCTTGCATAAGCTGATTTGTTTCATCTTTTTGCATCGTTTGGATGCTTTCTATTACTTTTTCTAGCTGCTCCTCTGCATTTATGTCTTTTAGTACAGTTCAATATCATGACGTGTAAAGTTTTTGTATTTGGTTGAAAGTTCTTTCAACATTCTTGGGGCAGAAAAGACGCTGTGAGACTTACTTTAGGTTTGCAGCCAAAAAGGGCTTCGTATGGCGTTCTTTTGATTCCAGAATGATCGATTTTTCATAAACTGAACGAACCGCAGCCCTTCACTCCACTGGTCAGATTTGTTGTCCTGCATCCGAGTACATATTTTCAATATCTTGATTAGCTCTTTCAACACTACCCTGGCTTTGTGAATGGCGAGGCTTCCCATGGACGATCTTCAGTGCTGGCCAAATCTCCTTCAAACTGGTCACCACATTATTGGCAAATTCTCTACCACTATCAGACTGATATATAAATGGCTCTTCAAGCAACGAGAATATTTCCACTAGGTTGTAGGCTACTTCTTCAGCTCTTTTTGATGTCAGAGCCTTCAGAATCACAAATTTTATGAGATGATCTTGGTACACCATAATAAATTTGTATTCACTATCTGGCTGAGACTAAAAATCAATAAGATCTACATGACAGCGGGAATTAAGTTCAGAAAAAATCATAGGTTTCACAACAATGCCCTTTTTAGTTCCTTTTAGTTTTTTTTCTTGCAGGGCTCACAAAGGTGGGTGTACAGTTCAATATCATGACGTGTAAAGTTTTTGTATTTGGTTGAAAGTTCTTTCAACATTCTATCACGTCCTCCATGTCCAATAGCCAAACGAGTGTCATGATGTACGTGAAATAACTCAGTGTCCATGACGTAATACTGTATAGTGTTGGCGCCTTCTTTGTTGTTCTTGTTGTGTCTTATGTCCCTTGACAGTATATCAGATCAATAAAGGTTATTGGGCAGAATGGTACGGATCCGGTTTTGAATAACACCCCAAGGGTTGGAATCCGACTTGGCTAAAGGACCGGTCCCGGAATTTTGAACCGAGTCAAGTCACCAAGACGAGACCGGTACACTTGACCCCACAAATCCAGAGAACTTGGAGGACTTTGCAGTCGCGACAGATTTTTTGTGCACCAGCTGCCATTAGCGTACACGGCGATTGATTTGTCAGCGACCGGCATCGAATCAGAGACGTTCAGATCACTGGCTCGCTGCCTTTGAGCAACTGGGCCACCGAACCGACACCTTCTTTAACAGGATAAATGAGTTTGCTTTTGTTTTCCAAAAACATCACATCATAGCGACTCAGCAACCAATAGTCCCGTGGCTCCTTCTTAGTAGTCATTTTGGCTTTTTTTTACATCATTTATTAACTTCTGGTAAGTAGTTTCGGTAAAAATCAAACTGTTTTTTGCAGCTTTAACTCTAAGCTTAGACAGTTCATCTTCGAATCGTCATTCCATGTATATTGACTGGGACTCCTTCTCCAACCCTATATCTTTCTCTTCCATTTTCATGCAGCACAGTAAAAAACTAATTTTCTATTGAACAAATTTAAGTAAAATCACATATTTGGACACTACTGAACAAAGCGCAAAATGCAAATGGCAAATTTTGAGCCTGAGCGGAGGATTAAAAGTCTCGTACCTTGCAACATGATATTCAAAACGAATCAGAGATGTATTTCATACTTTGCCGGTTTGTCATTTGGCATTCTATAGAATGCCTAGGAAATGTGTGAAATATTAATCGTTTCATACATTGCCGGCGAGTTTTCGGCATTCTATAAAATGTCTAGCTATTCTATAGAATGCCGGATTTCAAACTTTGCCGGTAACATATATATATATATACCGGGGTGGGCGTCTTTCGGAGTATGCCCGTGACGGTACGGTATTCGTGGCGGGTCCCTCTAATCATGCGGCACTGACATATGATTCGGCGCTCTGTCACATCCCGTTTGGCGAAGTGGGCAGTTTCCCGGGACACTTGGACTTGTAGTCAGCCGTTGGGTGATGACCGTACTAAACACATAGAGTCAGGGAATGAATACTCGAGCGCCGTAGATAACTTTTATTTGTCTCGAACATGATGAAACATTGGCCGTAGCGGCCGCCAAAGTTGGCCGGGAAAGGATATGATATTGTTGACATGTTTCTCTATGCTACGAAGTCACGAAAAAAGTAGCTCTTCAAGAATGTTCGGGCACAAATAACTTCGTGAGGTCGTTGTCACATGACCCTTGCAGTCTGCATCCATAGGTCAGAGCAGATTTCTGGGCTCAGGGCGTTATGGCCTGTTATATAAGTTTGGCGCCCTCGAGTCTGGGATTTAAAGGGATGATATAGTAATTGTCTACTATTGCTTTTAGGTGAATCACAATAAATCGAAAAACGAAAGCGAAATTCGTTTGCTTACGTCCAAGTAATTTTAAAGGGAAATGAAAAGCATTTGGAAATTAGAAAAGATTTTTTCTTTTGTATGTTTTATATATAATTATATATATATATATATATATATATATATATATATATATATATATATATATATATATATATATATATATATATATGATTGTCTTGTGACGGAATTAGATTTTTAAATGACAGAATAAAATACAAAAGTAACTAAGATTTACATAATTATTCAACAGATATTCAGCAGATTGTTAATGTAGATCAAAGCTTACTCTAATCAGTGATAGTACGGTCAAATAGATATAAAAATATATTTAATGGAGGTATCACGTCAGATAAGTTCATAGTAAGTAATAAAGATAAGATATTCTCGAGTCATATTAAATAATACGACGAAAAGTTGTCCAGCATGCAAAAAAATGATGTAATGAAAGCGTGATATAACAACCAAAACTGCTACTGACTGAAAACTAATGACCTAGTAGATAAAGAATAAATAAGCTATTATTTTAAATAACTAAGCAAAATGAAAGTAATTCGACATTAATTTCCATCGGAAAGACTATCCTCTTTGTTACCTCTTTTTATTTCATTGTTATGGCAGCTTATCTTATTGCTTCAGACATGGCGGTGCTTGAGACAGCCATGAAGAATCTGAAAAACACATACATGATATACAATTCGTATGTCCAGAAATATCATCCCAGGATCAAGCTCAAAACAATTTCTTTTTAGTCTTAGGAATACATTATCATTTTTTTTACTTGTAAGACAAATTTATTGAGGACGGCAAGACAAGTTTATTGTAATATTATTCTAGAATGCTAATAAACATATCATTATTACTTCTAGTCTAGTTGCTATTAGCGAAATATCTAATTTGATATACTTTTATATGTATGGGATGCCTGTAGCTGCTGAGGTTAGAGCCGTCATTACTGATTTTCTTACGTTTTATTTTTGTATATTTTGATGTTCCCATCATTTTGAGTTCTTCGATCACTGTGATTTAATTCTGTTATATTTTTGTCATTTAAAAATTGGATTTTTTATGAGAACATACCCTTTGTATTGCACATATATAGCGATTGTAGTGTTTGATGTGCAGCATGGATTTACTAATCTCATACTTACTACATTGGAAATTTTGCACTATTCAGGTAAATAGATGTATGCGAGTATGAATGTATAGACAGAGAGATGGCTATATTAGATATTTTATGAAAGACAATTTGTAAGCAATCTATAAGAAATTTAATTTGTTTCCTTATGCACACAAATTCTCATTATTAACTTAAATATTGCAAAATAGTGAACAAGAAATGAAATAATGAATAGAAATTTAAATTCTCGTTCATCTAAGGAAATTAACATATATGTTCAACTTATTTGAATTTACGCATTCAACATGCTGTTAAAAGGAAGAAAACATTTTGCTCATTTCTTCATTCTAAATTATCACTATAAAGGTTTTCAATGCCTTTTAAAGGTAGTAACAGATTAAAAAAATTTTATTTCTCCATTTGAATATCTTTCTGTCATTTTACACTTTGAATTTCTTTTAATGATTTATATTACCAGGTAAATTTCACTCGAAAACTACAAATTTTAAATGAAAAACTTTTTTGCTTCTTGAAAATTGTAAATGTAACACAAAATTTGTAATTTGCAGATATCTACATTTCCAATAGATCTCAGAATTTCTAATTTGATATTATGTTTTCTGCCGATAATATGAAAAACAGATGATGATATGTTCATTCATTTTATATTCAATATCTTCTAAGGTCTGAACACAGTTATTACTGAAGTCAATTACAACTCAATTACACGAAATTGAATTTATTCAAATGAAGTTAGAGATAGGTTGCTTATAATTAAGGATTGGAAATTGATAGAAATTAATATTTCAAATCAGGCATATGTTGATTGTTGGTTCTAAACTTCGAATGAAAAATACGGCTCAAATTATATTTTAGAAAAAATATACTTACCTCGAAGTTACATTAAAATATATATAACTGCATATTTATTCATGTAAAAATATTAAAATTGTAATGCTTAATATTTGGAAAAAAGAAAATTTATTACATTATTTATTCGAAAATGTCCACTGAATGCCTGTAAGAGGTATTGATATTGATTTCAATAGAAATATATAAATGTTATGTGAAGTTTTCAAAGTGTGTTTTTACACCTTACCTTTTTAGATTTATTGGTTTAATATATTACTTTAATTAATATAAATAATTTATACATAATTTTTCTAAGCATAGAAAGTTGTAACAAATCATACAAGTTAAAATGTTATAATACTATCTTTCGAATTTATAACGAACTACTACAGATGGAAGACAAGGAAGATTGGGCTTTTTGGTTTATTGCAACAGTTAACAATTGTAAAACATATATAGAAACTAATGCTTCCCCAGATAGGGATTCCAACGGGGGATTACATGAACCTTTTTTACGAGGCCGAGGAGCGAACTGAGAAGTGAAAACTTCTCCCTCTACGGTCGTCGCATCGCCCCCTCGATACAATTTTCTACACACCCCACCATGAACAAAATGTTCACCACTAATTACACAATATGTAGGGTATATAAACTGCTTAATAAAATGTCACTAACACTCAAAATACAATACAAATAATCAAATTTACATCAATACAAAAACATATATTATTTTAAACTTACTGATAAAAAGAGACCTAAAACCCACCCCACCATGGGACACTAGGCACAATAAATTTCCTTTTTACGCCAATAATAGCAACAAAATCCTTCAAATTTTGTCTAGAATGATTTTTGAAAATTGCCCTAAAATGTCATTTGTGTTTTTGAATGTTTTAGCATTATCCGAAATGATGACTTCACAATTTCCTCTTCGAGCCAGAAATCATCTTAAAGACAAAATAAAACTTCTAGTTGACATGTCGGAAATGAGTTCAATATGAACTACTCGTGTCACTCCACAGGTAAACAAAGCAATGCAGGCCTTACGAATGTCCTTACCTGATTTCAGATAAACAGGTCCTGTGAAATCGGCGCCTGTAACTGAAAATGGAGGCCTTTCCAAAATCCTGTCCTTTGGCAGCTGAGCAGTTACCTGTCTCGCAGGTTTCAAAGCATATTTCCGACAAATAACATATTTATTTAAAATATTCTTTACCTCTTGCCTACCCTTCACAATCTAAAATTTTGTGCGAATTTTTGCCAAAGTAGCTGACTCCCCACCATGTAAAATTTTACTATGTTCTTTAATTATCAATAATTCTGCAAATTTTAATTTAGGCAAAATAATAGGATGATCTCCATTCTCAGAGAATTCACCCTGCTCAATCCTCCCCTTTAAAAGAAGTATTCCGTTATTGTCTAAGAATGGGGCTAAGCTAAAGATTTTTGATTCTATGGAAACTGGCTTGCCAGTTTTCAAACAATGCAATTCCGAAGGATAGGCTAGAGATTGTTCGAATTTTATCCAAGTCTTTTCTGAAATTTCCAACTCAACTGCAGTAAGAGGGCCATTTTCAGATTCTAAATGTTTCAATTTCGTGATAAAACGATAACCAATGCGTTAATTCTTAAAACATTCATTAAATTAGAAAAAAATGTTCAAATTCAAAATAAACCCTTCGTTCTCTGAAACACAATTATTTTGCACAATTACTTCACAGTTTTTCTCAGTTCAAAATCACAATTCGGTTCAAAATAATAAGAATGCATTTTCACAAGGGGACCAAAATTCCGGTTGTTATCTCAACCAAGGCGGTCCATACCACCACAATGAACTTTCAGCGAAGTCTGCGGCTGACATACCCCTAGATAGTACATCAGCTGGGTTTTGTTTAAAGGGCAAAAATGCCATCTGCCAGGTTCAGTTAGAGATTGGATTTCTTCAATCCCATTTTTACAAAGGGTTTGTATTTGCTAGATTTACCCTTAATCCGAAAAAGTGTTAGCTGAGAATCACTCCAATAGAAACATTTAGCATCCAATTTTAAGCATACCTTCACTTCTTTAACCAGTCTAGCAGATAGCAATGTTCCCATTAATTCCAGCCTCGGCAAGGTTATAGTTTTTAATGATGCTACCGTTCTCTTTGAGCATATGAAACTTGTGATTACCTTACCATCAGCAGAAACATTTCTCAAGTACAGCACAGTTCCATAAGCTGCTAACGATGCATCTGAAAAACAATGAAGTTCAAATGAAATAAATTCACAATTAAACCCGGAAATGTAATATCGTGGAATCTTGACATTGGTCAATTGTTCTACATCCTTGCACCAGAAGTGCCACTTATGAGTCAGTTTGTCTGGAAATTCTTGGTCCCAGTCCAAACCCAATGTCCACAGCTCTTGAAGTAGACACTTCACCCGTACAATGAAAGGTCCGAGAAATCCAATTGGGTCGAAGAGTCTACCGACAATTTGTAGAATAAAACGTTTAGTGTCTATTTTGCGAGATATAAATTTCGCAAATTCTGTCGTGAAAAAGTATATCGTATCTCTATCTGGATCCCAGGCAAAACCTAAGACCTTCGACGATAAGCCAGAACGAACAAGAGTGTCTGGCTGTTCGATTTCAATGTTGTTGGCTCTCCACAATTCACGATGTTCGGATGAATTAGTTGTCCACTTTCTGAATACCATTCCAGCATCGATGAATATTTTAACACTTTCTAATGAGGTTTTCAGAGCATCTGAAACCTCTTCTCTTCCTCCTATTAAATCGTCGACGTAGAGACAATTGAGGCGGTGAAAGGCAAAGTGGTGTAAGTCAGTAAGTAAAGTGGTGTAAGTCAAAAGTGTTTTACTGCAAAAACTACTAAACATTTCACTATAAATTGAACAAATTATAATTCATAATAATTATTATAATGTTGCAAATAATAATTATTTGCAATTCCGTCATAAATTGAACATGGAGATTACATTTTTGCCCTCAAACAAAAAAAGTTGAAAATCTGATTTACACCACTTTGCCTTACACTGCCTAAATTCAAAATTAGATTCGATGTGGCTGCAATTGTTCTTGGTATTTCTCAAAATTGTTCTTCAGAGTGGCTGCAAGAAGGTATGGACTCGATGTTAGCCCAAAGAGAATCCGCGTGAAGTTGAGCACAAATGGTTGTTCATTAGGGTCATCAACCCAGAAGAAACGAGGGAATTGACGATCTGATTCATCCAATTCTATTTGCAGTAAAGCCGAATTTACATCAGCTGTGAACACAGCAGCATTCTGGCGAAATTTCAAAATCAGTTGGAATATGTTGGGATGTAAGTTCGGACCTGCGTGCAAACAGTCATTGAGAGATATTTTCTCTTTGTCACGTGCAGATCCATCAAATACCATACGTACCCGACTAGTTGTTTTATCTTTCCGTACGACAGCGTGATGGAGCAAACAAAATGATCATTCTTCCGGAATTTTTAAAACAGTTCTTTCAACGATAGCTTCTTTAAAATATTTATACACAACACCTTTGTACTAATCGAAAAGCCTGCTATCCATCTTGAACTTGCGAGTCAATCCTTCAAACCGTTTACGAGCAACTCCTATATTATCCTCAAAGCCATCCTTCATACCCAACCTCCACGGCAATTTTACACGATAGCGCCCATCAAGAAAACGAATCGACTCATTAAACTCTCTAATCATCTCTTGATCCCTAATATCAACACCTGAGTCACAACCCTGCACCCCTAAACTCTCCAACTCCCAAAACCTTCTCTATTCTGCCGAAATTGACTCTTCTTGATTGAAGACCAGATTGACAGATGTAACTTCATCAGCCTTACCACATCTCCCATGAAGCGACCACTGTAGACAAGTTTCAATTGTCACTAACAAAGAATTCAACCTTTTGACACCTCTAGTTAAATTCCAGTGGTAGTCCGATCCTATCAATAGCGAAATACACTTGTTTGATGACTCATCTGAACACGTCAGCAAAAATCCCTTAGCCTTAATGGCTTCCTAAACCTCTTTACTGGGAAGTTTCACAACAGCGTTTGATATTTCCTTGACCTCTAGCGCTTCAACGGCAAATTCCTCTCCGTTTAACACATTTTTTAAAACTATTTTTACTCTTTGAGAAATTTCGGTACTAGGAGCCTTAGCACCAAACGAATAAATTTTCAAACTTTTGGAACCCAAAGCCTTTAAACCTAATCTCTGCGACACATTTTTTGAATAAAACTACGTTGCGCGCTGTTATCAAACAAAACTAAGGCTAATCCCGATTTTTTCCGATCCACTGTATCTGATTTAACGCACAGTAACAAACCCCACTCAAATCATTTACCACATAATTTAATGACACGTCAATCTCAACCTACTTTCTCGGCTTTTTGTCATTCTCGAGTTTAAAGCAAAAGGCTTTGGCGTGGCGACCCTTGCAATAGCCACACGGTGGCCCCTTGCATCTTTTTACGAAACAGTTAATCTTACAACACATCAGGTACCGTTTGTCACCGACTAGCTTATCTCTCTTTTGCTGGAGAGACAAAATATCACACTCTGAGCTCCCACGCAGCAGGTGAGTCATTGCAAAAAAGGCACCTGCTAGAACTAGCGGTCGTCGATACATTATACGAGGTGTTAAGTTCCAAAGCGGACTTATTTGTGCGATTCGGCTGAGAGTTAGCCCCCCTCTGAGTAGCCCTTCTCTGGACTTCAATGGGGAGAATTGAGGGGTGGAATGACCTTGGATATGCTGAGCTTTCTCCCTCGCACTGATCGCTTTATACATGAAGCTCATTAACTCTTGCAGATCATGACATTTATCTGCACTGACTTTAGCAAATTCTACCGTTATATCCTGTGGGAGATTTTTTAAGATTATGTTTGTCAAGAGAGTAGTGTATGTTTCTGAATCGATTCCCAGACTTTGCAGACACCGAATCTGTGTTTGACAATCGAAATACAAACTAAGCAAAGCCTGAAAGTTAAAAGAATTTCGGACTGGTTTAATATTAAGCAAATTTGAGATGTGCGAGTTTATTAAAATGTCCCTTTGGCCAAAAGTTTCGGAAATGAACTTGATTGCTTGCGCGTAATTTTCTTTATTAATTGAAAACCCCTTTATGCTGCAGAGAGCCTTCCCGCCTAACATGGACTTTAAATAGCAAAACTTATCAACTTAAATTTGGGTTATTGCGGATTGAATTTTCAAATTGATTCTAGAATTCAAGAAATTCGGACGGCTCTCCATAGAATTTTGCAATATATAATTTGGGAAGTTTGGCAGTAATTTCTACACGTGTTTTCGATGTTAACGAGTTTTCGGTGGTTCTATGTCCAGTGGTAGAATTTAAATTTAACGATTTAATTTTATTTTGCAATTTAATTTTTACAGAAATTACTTTTTCACAATATTCATCTACAATTAATACTCCAGTCCTAATTTCATCCTCATCATTAATTAGTTTATCTCTATCTTCATGTAACATACTCAAAATTTCACTTTTACTAATTAACTGTTCACAGACATCAGGATTCAGATCAGGTTCTAACAAATCGTTATAAATTTTTCCCATTATCTTTGTTAATTGTTCTCTATGAACATCCGTTTGGTTTTGAGCTTTATCAATTTCGACATTTTGACAATCGCTAACACAAAACAATAAAATAATACAAAAGCAAAACCTCAACTACAACAATTTCTAACAATTAAACGAAACTAAACTAACGGAAACAGTTTGGCAAAATCAACAAAATAACTAACGACAATCAAAACAAATGTCGCAATAAACCAATTCAACAAAAACTTTAAATTTCTCACCCAAAACTTCCAAACCAAAACGACGACTCGAACACACTTCGAACAGGAACCGATGAGCACAAAAAATAGTCCAATTACGACAGTCACGATTTTCCACAAAGGCAGAATGTCCACTTTAATGAAAACGAATTTTTAACGTGGAATGACAAAGAATGTTCTTGAGATTATTTAGTAGTACAAGGCGACTTCAATGGTAGACTACAAATTCCCGGACAAGGTTGCACCACTTTCGAATTTATGACGAACTACTACAGATGGATGATAACGAAAATTGGGATTTTTGGTTTATTGTAACAGTTAACAATTGTAAAACATATATAGAAAGAAAGGCTTCCACAGATAGGGATTCCAACGGGTGGTTACATGACCCTTTTTTACGAGGGCGAGGAACGAACTGAGAAGCAAAAACTTCTCCCTATCTACGGGCGTCACAGCGCCCCCTCGATACAATTTTCTACACTATCATGAACATTATTCCTACACCTATAATTGGCTATTAATAACACTGTCCTGGTTTGAACTAGATGTATGATGACTTCTGAAAATGCATTTATTGAAACCAAATTACTTATAAAGTTTTAGTTGACATCTCTCGTGAATGTATGACGATTTTTCACTGGGGCAATACTTAAACTTTGCATTTAAATTATAGCTGATAACGATATTTTGCTAGAGACATATTATTAAGTTCTGAGGTACAGATATGTTAGGTATAGAAAAATTAAGTAATTCTGACTTGGGAAATTTATCTTGAGTGTCAGAATATTTATACTTTGGATTACATAAAATATCATTATAATTCAGCAACTAAGTAATTAGATAAGCCTAGCAATCATATATATGTAGGAAAAGCGAAATATATAATGACGAAAGATTACAATTTATATATAATATGCATACATTATAAATATTTATGAAAAGTATAAAATATTAATGTCTAATCTACATTCCAATGCATTTCCTTTTTTTTTCTATAAAAGTCTTAATATCGGAAATGTAAATTAAAATTTGCTCACAGATATAAATTTTTTTAACTTATTTGATGCCAACTACTAGTTGCAAATATTTGTAACAATAATTATGTTTTTTCATTAACTAAAAAAATAAAAAAAGGCTTTATTACTTTGATTCTGTTAAGACTAATTTTTCTTTAAAATACAAATATTTGTAAAAATTTACCGAATTCCCTAACCTAAAATTTAACCAATCAAACTGCATCTTATGCTTTATCTCCGGTAGAAAGATTTAGTAAATGTCAATTCTTAATTTTAACTAACACTTTAATTTTTAGAAATTTATACAATACTGAAAATTCTGAATTCGGTTACATGTGCAACAGTGCCATATTTGTAAGAATGCAGTTTCCCCGAAATAAACAGAACCAGAATGGAACACTTCTCTGTAAAATTAAAGTAGGGGTTTGTGAAGACGAATTTGACTGGGAATAGTTCTCACTTAATTATTTAATTAATTATTGTTTTAAATGATCAAAAATATCGATATAATCCGATTAATCAAGATAATCCCCTTTTCTTATTGTGGTAGTACACCGATTAATCCGTTGTGACAAACACTCTACCACTCTGAGTTTAAATAACAAACCGATTTATTGACATTAAGAACGAACACACACACACACACACACACACATATATGTATATATATATATATATATATATATATATATATATATATATATATATATATATATATATATATATATATGTATATATATATATATATATATATATATATGTATATGTATATGTATATATATATATATATATATATATATATGTATATGTATATATATATATATATATATATATATATATATACACTCACAATCATGATAACCATCACACTTTGTTACTATGAATAGATTTAGCACATTCAATTAATTAATTAATATTCTTCCACTTAATATATTTAATACACTTAATTAATAATTGCCACCTTTTTCACTACATTGCGCGCACTATCGTCCTATTATATGTGGTGAAGTGGATCGTGATCGTATATGTTATATCAGAAATTATGAGCAAAGACATACCTGTCATACTTTCTTTTACGGAAGTCTGCTGATAACTATGGGACTGGAGAGTGTACTGCCGAACAAAACTTATACCAAGCACGGATATTCAACACGTGCTTCTTCCACGCGTAGGCACATCTAAATCCACGAATAAAATCTCGTCCACGTTAATATACGTTCAACAACCCGACTGTTGAAAAATCGCGCGCAAGCGAAACGGGGAAAAAAAAACTTGCCAATTTGGCGCTCGTCACAAAACCCGTTTTGGTGAAAAAGGGCAATGCAATGGGTCAGAGGCAACAGTGTGCGGCGATAAAATGGACAAAAGAGCTTTGCCAAATATGCCAAGTGACTAGACCTTTATAATTACCAAAAGGCGCTGAAAAAAAAATTCGGAAAACTTATATCGAATAATTAAAATTCAAAATTTTGTAGCTTTATGCTACAATATACTTAATTATTATTTAATATTACGTCAATATCTATCAATACCCGAGTAATCACTAATTAATTAGGTCAAGGCAGCATGCATGGCTTACGACAAATTGGGAAATAACAGACATTACCTCCGTTTGATGTTTCGTCGGGCACTGGAGTAAATCTTTCATCTAGGAGTAGTATCATGGTCATTGGCATCTCAACGGATGATTCCTGGGGAGGCGGTTCTGGTTGACGCTTCGCTGTCTTCTTTGGCACTCTCCAACTCTCACTCATCTATCTTGATCGGTTCGTCTATTTTAAATGGCACTATCGCCTACCATCTCAGCCCTCTGCATCATTTTCTATATTTGCTATTCAGTGTCCACAGCCATCCTTCGCTACGCCGAACTCGCCGACTAACTTCCCTTATATTCTGTAGAGTCATCAAGTAAAAACCAGCCTCATTACGTCAGTCCATTTCTATCAACGGTCAGTTCATTTCTATGCGTAATGTAGACACCTTCTCTCCTCTTTTACTCAATATTTCTTCCTTTACATAATTTTTTCGTTCCCCTCACTTTGGAATCTCATTGGTGTTTCCATTCCTCTTTTAACAATATCCACACTCATTCATTCGCTTGGGTTTTTAATTATATATTCCTTAGTGACCATTCCTAGTTAAAGGGCGTAGCTATCCTCGTGACCCCTGTTTCATCGTTCCCATGGATCTAGACCCTTTTACAACCTGGCTCGGGCTGGAAGCTACTGTGTTTGGTCCAGTTTATTACGGCCATAACTTTTCTACCCTCTTTTACTTTTCTTCTTTTATTGCTTCCTGAGATTCTTATCTTTTCCAATGCATGCTTTATAACCTATTCTTTGTATATTTCATTTTGTTGTCGGATGTCACTAGCTCTGTGACATAGTTACTAAATTACAAATATTTTTACATTCCATTACTATTGTGCAATTTTTTAGGTTTAACACTAATTTTTAAGGAATGTCTGATTAAAAAAGTGCCATTTATTGATCACACATAAATAAAAAAAAGGAAAATGCGCTATATTTCGCGTATAATTGTCATCCGAAGTTTTAAATATACGGAAAGTTACTGATTGGAACTACAACTATATTTTACCACATTTGTTGGTGTCTTTGTTTAGCATTTAGCGATAAATTAATGTCAAATTTTATTTATTTTCATCAGCAGTTGGCCGTAAGAAAAATTTCATTACATGCATTTTGTCAAATATATTATCCGAAGTTTTAAATATACGGAAGGTTACTAATTGGAACTACAACTATATTTTACCACATTTGTTTAAAAGTTTTAAATATACGGAAGGTTACTAATTGGAACTACAACTATATTTTACCACATTTGTTGGTGTCTTTGTTCATCATTTAGCGATAAATTCATGTCAAATTTTATTCATTTTAATCAGTATTTGGCCGTAAGAAAAATATGTATTACATGCATTTGTCAAGCATATATAAAGTTTTCTAATTATTAAGTTTTGAGAAGCCGCTAACCAATCAACCGTAGCTTAAACTTGCATGTTACTGAGTTCTATTTAAGGAATTGTTCCAAAGACTCCGGAAAGCTAAAGATGCGAGTAGAATATTTAACAAAAGGTTATCGATTTATTGTTGCGTGAGCTCAGTTCACTTTTCCATTGAATTAACTTAAGACATAAATAAAGTTGTGAGAGAATCGGGATTAAAAAACCCCACAGAAAACTAAAAAATTATAGATAAACAGACCCATATATTTGGTTACGGGCTGCGGCGAGAAACATTTAGGGCAGTTCGTCGCGGTAAACATTTTTCAAATAGATTTATTTCTAATCTTATTTATAATAATTTCTGCATTAATTTTTTCAACAAAGTGCATAAATTCATTTTGCATTTTAAAAAACTAATAAAATTATTGCTGTATGAAATATCTTAAAAGAACATAAATTACTTCTGATAATTTATATCAGAACAATTAAAATTTGCTTTATCTCTCTATTCTAAAAAAAAGTAACTGGCGCTGCAGCCGTCGCCGCTGTCAAAAGCTTGTCACACTATCTCCTCCGAAACCGCTGGGGGTATGGGGTCGAAACCGATACCAATCGATGCAGAACAATGTGGGGAAGAAAGTAAGACATGTCTCATATTCGTCGGACTTTAAGTTTTTTTTAATTTTATGTTTTGTGGGAAAATATTGACTTTTTCATGTTCAGATTACGATAACTCGCCAAAAAAGGATCGTAGAATTTTCTTTTTTTACAATCTAAGACTACAGACATTTCTCCTTCAAACAAGACCTCATTTGTTTAAAAATAATTTAAAACAGACTGATATTTTTATTAAAATTGAAAACCCACTTTTTGGAAAATTTTATGCGTTTCGCGATATATAAATTCGATGCTCTCAGACTTATTATGTTACAAAGAAAAAATTTATATCAGCTGGAAGATGAAAGCTTTCTCATTCATATAAACTTCATTTCAAGTCTCTATTTTAAAATTTCGATTTTTAATTGAATTTTAAAGAAATACTTCAAAAAAATCTTCTCATTCGCTTCCTTTGCAGAAGATCCAATTTTTCACCCATAGGCGGGCTTCATCCATTTCGCCGGGAGGGGGGGGGAAGCTTCAACTGTAAACGAATGAATGACTCAATCGCTGTAAACAACTATTGAGTCATTCATTCACTTGATTCACCAGAGGAGCGGGCGTAGCGAGCCTAGGGGCGAAGCCCCTAGTGTATATAAATAAATAAAAATATGAACGGAAAGACAAAACTGTGTGCCCTCTGTAAGACACGAACGTTCCCAAGTTCTTAAATATTCAATTCATGTGTTAGTACTTAATATTAAATGCAGTCCAACTTAATTAGCCTGAACTTACATTAATATAAACAACCCCAACGATTGTGGGAAAAATATTCGTTGCGGTATATATCTAGCTGATAGAGACAGGTAATCCATGGAAGGATGCTCTTATGGGGATGGATGCTGATGAAGATTAAAAATATCATATTTTTCAAAAGAAGCAACAGTAGAAAATTTCTGAGGGGGCAAGTTCTGAGAACGTACAAGAAAAATATCGGTGAGAACAGTTTGGCAGAAATGAATCTGAGCACATTAAAACAACATTTAAACTACTCAGAGAAATTTGTTGACAGAAATATAAATTGGAGATGTGTTCTTGATACAAAGATATTCTCTATTCAATTGTTAAAAACTAAAATTATTTCAAATAATTTCAAGATAAAAAGACTTTTTATATACCATGTTTTTAAATTTTCTGTTGAATCATACAAACTTGACAATTATATGTATTAATAAATACTTTTTAAAAATTTTTTTGATGAAGTATCCCATCAACTTGAAAGAAAATGAAGCTAATTGGAAGTTAACTTGCATTTGACTTGTTTGACTTGTTGCATTTGACTAGTTCGCTTTCCGGCCAATAGATGGCTGCAAAAGTCTACAAAACAAAATTAACTGAAAATAACTGAAAATTAATTTAATTCTGTTTAAAGATGGCTAAAAGTATTAAAAAAATTCATTGTCATCATGTTCTGAGCTATTCTAAAAGTTTCAAATGTCCAGCTAGTTGGGAAGTTAGTTAAAAATCGATTGCAAGATTTGTGCTAGACAAACACACACACAAACACACGCACAATCAAACACACAAGAAAGCAAGTTAATAAAAACATAGTAAAAAATAGAAGGAAGAATATTTTTCTCGTAAGGTTTAAGAAGCATTCTGGTGATTTGCAATGGCTCACACACTGGCTAATCTAACTATTTAAGTAATTTATATTCTAAAGCATGCAAACCCATTCGATTGGAACAACAACAAAAGCAGAAATTAATTTTGAACTGGAAAATATTAAGTAATTCATGAAAATTCATGGTTATTTATGATCGTTTTTAATATTTTGGAATTTATGCTATTAGGTTAGAATTACATTTACTAGCATTGTAATAGTTATCAGATTTTCGGATTTTTCCCCGGAGAAGTTAAATTAAAAATTGAGGTGCAATCCAGCTAAGACTGAAACCGACCTTTGTGGTGCTACTGTAATCCAGAGCCTCACCTCTCAGCCCCGCAAAGCCTATATGGACCTGGTCTGGAACACTTCCAGTCAGGGGGCATTACCGACAACACCAGACCTTCTGCTTTTTAAACTCAAATTTCTCTCATTCGCAGTTGTGAAGAAGGAAAAATGTGTACAAGAATGTCGTCTTAAATATGCTCAAGGAAATACATTAGCACTGAAACGAATCCTAAAATGCGTTTTTAACCCTTCAGTGGTATCCCTGTGTCTGTGAGGCCCAGGAGACAACAGGTTTTGCATTATCTGATATATAGAAACTATTTAACCAGTTCACCACTAGAATACCTTCCTACCAAGTCCTCTAGATTAGTGCTTCCCCAACCTTTTAATCACCGTGGACCAGTCAACGTTTGATAATTTTACCGAGGCCCGCTGAGGGGGGGGGAGTATGACTGCAATTTTAATTCATAATGTTTAATAAACAATAAACTAATTTAAAGTAGTTACAAGATTTCTTCTTTAACAAAGGTATGAATTAGCACAAACACAATAAAGTCGCACTAACCCGAGAGAAATACACCACAGTAAATGTCAGACTCTCGTCTCCCATTCCTAAGTGGAATTGATGAACGTGAGTAATAGCCTCTTCAATGAGCCCAAAAGAAACGCAAACAGGTGTCGAACTATATACACCTTTGGTGAAGTGCGACAGTACTTGAAAAGGACGCAAATCATTTAGAATGATTTGTAAAATCCATTAACGGCTCGCTTTTACCTTGGAAAAGTCGGCAGGAAAGAAAATTCGTCATGGATAGTTCGAGAAGGCGCTGAGAAGAATGGATAAATGCAGACGCCGGTAACGAAGGGGAAAGAGAGATTTGGACTGTTGCAGGGTCAACACGCGTACGGAGACAGGGTCTCGGGCGGACTTTGAATAATGAGCCCGGCTCTCACGAGTATATTAACGTTCGTCGGAACGAAAGTTTGTAAATGACTTATTTAATCAAGATTTTAATGTGTCAATAAACCAGATGTAAATAAGAGTTGGTGCTACAGTTATGATTACTTCTACATGATAATGATTTGTCGGATCACGACCATAAAGGTTAACAGTAAATAAAATGGAAATAATTTAATGTTCCTTGGGCGGCCCGGTACCATTTGATCCACGGACCGGGAGTTGGGGACCACTGCTCTAGAGGACATTCCTTGATCCTGCCTTAGTTTAGTTACAAAACTGAAGTGACAAACAAATCTGAAAAAGCAGTTTGGGCCTCATAGACTCAAGGTTATCACTGGTGTTAGTTTTTTTCACCATGAACCCGTCTACTTTTGAAAAGGTTTTCAATTTACAGTGTCAAGATGATGCTAATTTAGTTAATGAACTCCTACAACAAGAACATTTGGAATGTGAAATTATGTGTGACAGTGATGATGAAGAGACAAGATCCTAAATTTCACGTAGTTAGTCATTATGATTCAGAAAGTGAAGAAGAGTTGGATGAAATAAGTGAAAAAATAAAATGAAAGTGATTTCTTTAATTTAAGACTTAGTATGCTTCATTTGATGTCCTAAAACCACATTCAGGGATTAATTGGCAATTATGTAATTTTGAAATTTTTTCAATTTCCTGGGTCTGGCAGACTCAGGGATATAACTGGCGACTGATAATTTTCAGATTACTACTGAAGGGTTAAGAACAGTCAAATATCGTTAATATGGACATAGATTATGTATTTATAATACAGCTGTGGTCATTACCCTCTTAACTGTTAGAGCTGTTGCCTTATCTAAATTGAGATGTCTGATATTAATTGGCCGACGTGAGCGAGAAAACTGAATAAAAATTTCCTTCCTTTTATTGATGAAATCAAATGTTTTCTTGCGTAGCTTGGTTATGATTTTATTTTTGTGTTTATTTATGCTTATTTTATACTTTTTTCGATTCTTCAATATTTTAAATTGCACTTTTTTATTTATGTATATAGGTGTGACGGTGTTTACGGGGTTGTGAGTATATTTAATCAATTAATGTATAAATTTCTGTTAAACTTTTTTTTTAAAGCGGAGGCACTTGTCTTTAAGCATTCACCTATACTACGTTGCAGTTTACTTCCATTGTATTATGGGGGTACCATATACGTGGATAGCATTACCCCCTATGAAGTAACGACACAAACGGAGTCATTTTTCGTGGCGCGACGCCGGGATTCGATCCGAGTATCCTCAGCACCGAAAACCAGTGCGCTGTATCACAGGACCGCCACAAGCCCTGTTAAAACATTTTAAGGTGATTATTAATGGTCTAAAGAGTATTTTTTTTATCCGCAGGAAATCCAGTTGTAGGTTTAACTCGATTAAACCTGTTCCTACTGTGAAGGAAAAAAATTATTGCAGTGATTTTGTAAACCTCCGTGGTTAAATGGTGAAAGAAATAAACTACACTTATGCCGAAGCGAAAGCTGATAGATATTTTTCTAACCAATTTTTTCGTTGCGAGGTTCAAGCGAGACAGAAGCAAGAGATAATATTTTTTATTGAATCGCAAATTACACAATTTTCATATTATGTAAGTTAATTCTGCTGTAGAGTATAGTATTATAATTAAAGTAACGTTTTGTGATTTATCGTTATAAATGGGGGTTAATGGCTTACTTCAAAAGGAATTTAAGGTTGTAATTCGGATAATTGATACAACCAATTAGTTCAGATTAACAAGGTCTTTGTATGTTGTCAGGAATAAGATCAAACAGTTCCTCCACGATATTCCGCCCTTATTAAATCAATATTGAAATGCTTCGTACAGATTTCAAAATATAATTTTTATTAAAATAATAAATACACAATGATCTTACATTAACTGACTAAATATCTCAAAATCTTAATAGCATAGAAAAACATTTTATTAGGAACTTATTATTAGCAAATTGATTATCAGTAAATTTTATTAGCAACTTTTATCAGCAAATATTCTGAGTACGATAATGTTTATTAATCTGTACATACATGCTCCTTTAAGAAAGAAGCTAAAACTAACCATTCAATTAATTCCGAATACTGATATTTATAGTAGTGATATCCAAACTTTTGGTGCGGAGTCCTTTAAATTTTTTTCAAAAATCGGGGTTACATACACAAGTGTTTTACCCCGTATTTTTTTTTAATAAAATAAAAATGATTTTACTTAAATGGAAGTGTTCATATAAAAACGTAATGAGTGAACAATTTTGTTTTCGTTAATTTTTGTGTTTCTTGTGAAAACAAATGACAGACAGATGGTAAAAGCTAAGTATGCTGTAGCTTCATTCACTCCAGTACTATATTTGGTTTAAGGGGGTGGTAGACCTTTCAAATTACCAAAAATCGAGCAAAAATTGGAATTCCTTTTTTGGTGTATTAATATTTAAAAAAATATGTAAGTACTGGAATAAAATACATTCACAATATGTAGTAAAAAGTAAATGAAAACTTGGGGACTTTAGAAGTGTAAATATTAAAGGTAGGTGAAAAAACATTTTTTATATGGATTTTTCTCAAAATGAGTAATTTCCAGATTTGCAAGTCTTTGGAACGCTCCTTGCGACACAATTTTTGACGTGATTTTCAAAAATTTATTAGTAAAGACTCCTTTAATACATTTAAATAAAGTTATGTATCCATTCCAGGTTTCGATATCATTGAGATTATCAAAGTTTAACTGTAGTGTAGAAAAGTACAAAAAAATAATTCACGAAAATTCAGAATACAAGCATAGAAATATTTCCTAAAAATTAACTATTCAACGAAAGCACAAAGGAATAACTCTGTGCAAAACTCTGTGCTCTAACAGTAATAACTCTGTGTTCTAATAAAATACATAACTCTGTTCAAAATATATTTATAAGCAACATAAATGCAAAATTAAGGGATGAAGTTAAGTTAAAAATTGGTTCGCAAGGAGCATTTTAAAAAATAATAAAAATTTCAAATTTTAATATATAATTTTTTAAAAATATTCATAAAATTTTATAAGGTGTTTGATATAGTTTTACTTAAATGAATATGTATGCAAAATTTCATATCTCTGAGGTAAAAATTAATTTAAAAAATCGCTTTGTAATGTTCACCATCCCCTTAACAGTAAAACTACCGACAGTTAAAATTTACCCATAATCTTGGTTAGTTCTAATGTTAATATTAGGTATAAATCTCTGATGTTAAAATTAGGCATAAATCTATAATGTTAATATTAGTCTTAATATTAATATGAGTTCTAATATTAATATTAGGTATTAAGTGATATTTAGGTATTAAGTTATATTAAGTGATATTAGGTAATAAATGATTTTTGCTAATATATTTTAAAAAGGAGATTAATGCAAATATGTCGTTGCTAGCGGTAATGAAACTCGAATAGTCTATTTTGAACAATCTGGATATCAGTCAGATTAATCGCACCAGAAAACTGCTGACGGTTCAACTTTAAATAGGCTTTTAACTCAGTATTGAAACTATTTCAAATTAAACAGTCATAGTCCACTTTTCTCAAACTTGGAATGTATTTTACATCCAATTATATGACTCCGATCTTCAAATATGGGAAATACTCAGAGATTCTAGTTAGCTGCGGAGACAATTTTAAATATCACTGAGAATATCAACTTACAAATATAGCTCATATATTCGAAAGAAGTCATTTGAAATTGGAATACAGCCAGAAGCGTTTCACTTCAACAGCTGTGTGTTGAATTTTATTCAGAAATACCTTATCTCGTGAAGCCCCAGGGTTTCTTAGAACCCGACGTGGGAAAAGGCAGACTGTGTTTATAGTATAAAATAACTTAATTATCATTTAAATGCTTCTGAATTCTCTAACTATTAAAAAAAAATTTCAGTGCAAGATAAAATTCAGAAATAACTTTCAAAACTTTTATGCTGAATAGATTCATGGCCATTGAATCTGAAATTAGTTTTCTTTATGTGGAATGATAAGTGAATATATCTTTAGAGCTGTTAACATTTAATATGCATTCTAGTTTGTTTGGGCGAGTAATTTTATCAAATTTTATTTCGTTATCGTAAGAGATAGATGAAACAAGTTTTTCCAGCCGTTGCTTCTCTAAAATGTACAGTTTTGAAAAAAAAGGAAAAAATAAGTAAATTTGATGTTAAACTATAATTCTGGCTTCTTAATGTACAGTTGTTTAAATATTATTTAAATGATTCAAGATTTTTTAGCTATTTAAAAAAATCAGTGTAAAATAAAATTTAAGACCAATTAACTTAACATAATTATATCATATAAAATTTAATAATCATTCCATGAAAATAAATATCGATAATAATAAATATTACATAGTCTTAATACTTTTTTTAATGTAATAACATAAAGTGTCACTAGGGATACGTAAATTTTTCATATAAAATATCGAAATTTCGAAAAAAAATTACAATATATAAAATTTCGTATTTATTCGCAAAAAAATATAAATTCAAAAATTTTGCAATTATTAAACAAATCACAATTTTCTTACTTGGTTAGGTAAGTATCAAAGTTCTTAGTTAAAAGCTAACGTTCTAGTAGTCACCACATTCTTTTCTTTAAGTCTTTAGCAATAAGTAATAAGCAAATTTCGAGACTGAGATCTCTGAGTTAAATACCGTGTATGATCATATATAAGCAATTATATTAATAAATTATTACTATTATTATCTAATTTCGCTTAAAAAACCGTTTGTCCCCGAGTTTTTGCCGAAAAGTATTAAAAAAATATTCTTCGCATTTATTCGCTCATATCGGCAAATTTCGGATTTATTCGCATCTATTTCGTAAATACGAAACTTACCTATCCCTACGTATCCGTAAATAAATAATTCTTATAACGATGCGTTAACTCATTCGTAATGTATAATTTAACATATCGTGCGTTTTTAATTTATCACGATGGAAACATGTCCTTGCTTGTCAGAAGCGATTTCAAAATTACTTAGCGAAGGAAAAAGAGGCTAAAGAAGAATGACTCACATTTCCGTGTTTTCATAAAAGATGTGGTGCTTGTTAGTGCTGTAACCCCTTATCTCCGAAAAATTCAGTCACGTTCTTTCCCCAGCAATGGTGGTCATTAGGGGAACATTCTCCTCTTCCGAAAGAGATTGTTGTTTAGCCATTCCCTGCGTTATGGTCTTCCGTTTTCCTGATTTATAAAAGCAAGAGGCTTCCCTTTTCTCATGCAAATAATTAAATAAAGGAAGAAAGCTATTAATTTCTCTTTCTTAATAGGTTTCAGATGCATTACTCTTGTCAAGGACAAAAAAAAAGATGCTAATTGAATCGCGATAAATATGTTTGCTGTCTTTGAAATTACAAAGAATCGGACATTCTTATATGTAGAAAAAAAACTGAAAGCTTATTAATATAAGTAACATTTGAAGGGCACAGACAGCAAAATTTGAATATGAGGAAATCGACAATCAGTATGTTTATATGTATGGAAATTTGACAGCTCTATGTATACGGCTGTGATTTATATATGCAACTGTAATTCTATAAAACGATACTTCTGGTTTTATGACAATGCTACAATCAAAAAAGGACAGAAAATCATGTGATCGAAGACATTCTTCATATTTGAAGCTACAATCAGGCGGAAAAGTGAGTGAAAAAAAATCACTTAATTCTTCAAAAATGCTGGTTAAAGTTTTATTGAATTAAGGAAATTTGAGTATACTGTTTCCAATCTCATTATTTAGAGACTTATTAAGACTGTTACAGCAGTAAACAAAAGCAGTTATCTAATATACAAATAAAATAAAAAAACGAAAAATATCTTAAATCTGTATTAAACAAAATATCGTTAGTTGTAAGGATAATCATTTGTAATATTTCTAAAAGATTTTATTTTTTTATTTTATCCCTTTTTTCTCCGCTCATACTTTACCAAAATCGATTAATGAGGTACCATTTTAAAGATTAAGTTCTCCACTTCTGACTAATTGTTAATTCAGAATGACACATTGCATTGTTTGTTTAAATACGAAGTGAAAAATTGACCTTTAGCCCTAAAGTTCTTTTCCTTGGTGTGTCGAAACGGCACAGTCAAATAGTGTGAACAAAGAGGTATTTTAATATAAATATCACATTTTCTACGAGTTTGTGTCATATTAAACTTTTAATATTGTCTACATAAGTGTTTTGACGTGTACATATCTCACGTTCTCCTGTTTTGTCTTATGCTCCATCTCTAATATTGTAGTCCAATAAGGCGTTTTGTAATTCGTTTTGAATTATCCTTCCGCACCATTGTTATTTGACAAATAATTAATTGTTACAAATGAACCGTCTCTTCTTTCATCCTACTACAAACCACCAACCTGGCTAAAATAATTATCGTATTTTAATCGCATGCGAAAGGGTCGTACGGGTCACCTAGTAATAATAAAACCAAGTATTTAGATTTTATTTACGCTGAATACGATTACTCAAAATCAAAAATGAAACTGTAGCATACTGGAAATAGAGGTTATTTTTGCCGAAACCCCACAAGCTCTTGGAAAACACAGCTGCGTGTTTTCAAGGGATGTGTTGTTCGGTTCCACCAGTTCGGAACACGTGGGGTGATTAAAAGCCGTTTCCCTCACAAACAAGCCACAAAAGCTGTCAACTTAACTTTTCGGAATGTAATAAAGTTCGGCTTCTCCAGAAGAACTGTCAGCCGATAATCTGGCGGCTCCTCCAACCCTTCTGAAAAATCCAGACATTGGGAGAGACGCTTCATAGATTCCGCACAGTGTAGACGTGTTTTTCCTAGGCTCCTGTGTATTTGGGCTGAGAATGGGCCCTGGAGCGTGTATTTGTGAATCTGCACGTAAATGAAGTGATTACATCGGAAGTGTTTAATGTTTAATTCTTTTGTAAATAAATCTTTTTGTTATGTTTTGTTTTAAAAATTTGGCTTTCGTTTTTAATTAGAACTCTGTCTTTCTTTGGTATGGATAAATAGTAGTAAAAATTTAAAAATGCCTCAGAGAGTTACCAGCCTTGTCGTGATGCCACAAAACTAATAAAACTTGGATTTCTAACAAAAATTTCTATTTTTAAGGGTCTTATAGACTTAAGTGTTGTGAATAGATGACAGTTTATAAATACACGGTACTTTATATACATATACATGGATATATATATATATATATATATATATATATATATATATATATATATATATATCCAATAGAATATTTTAAATAAAATATATGAATAGAATAATAGAATATATAAACCACCAGGAAACTGATGGATAATGTATATGAATGAATATGTAAGAGGGTTATAAGGAAGATACAAACACATAAATGTGGCGTGGCATATAAAGATTCTTAAGTTTCACATAAATGGGAAAAAATAAATTAAATTAATTAGAGGAAATATAACTGAATGGGTTTTCCGACAGTTCCGAAATGCATTTCTTTTATCTACAATACACACAGACTACACAAGAACTACACAAGAACACAGATACTGCACAAGAACAGAAATAAGAAAAATTAAAAGGGGAACGTATTTAAGGCAATCTAAACTATTTAATTTCTAAGTTTGAAAAATTAAATTACAGCTTTTCTAAATTTCATTACACACATTTCAATGCAAGGTACTCCACGAGTGAAGTTTAACTGAAGCTAAAATGTTATTAACGTCATTTTAATTATTTATATCTCCGCAAATTATTATCGATTTGTATTTCATGAGAATAAAATTCCCCATTCTTCGGAAAGAATTTCCCTGTAGATCTTATTATTAATATTTAATTGGTGTTTTTAAAGACTTGCGTAACAAAGCGGAATTAATTGCATTTGAAGAACACCTTTAGAAATTTAATCTACTTTTAAAGTCAAATTTAGATAAGAGAGACATCATAAAAATCTTTAATTAACAGGAGTCACAGGACTTTTAAATTTGATTTACATTTTTTTTCTGTATACTGAAAAATTCGTAAAAGGAACTTGCACACAACCTGAATTAATTTTAAATGTCAAATTCTATCTTTCATTTACGAAATTTGTATTTTGATTTCTCATGATCGTTTGAAATGTTTTAAAGAAATGTATTATGTAGTTTACATTGCTTATTTCGAAAACAGTTATTACTATTATAATAATTTTAAATTTTATATTACAAACATGTCAATCTACATATGCTACGATTTTCTTTTAACCTTAATTTTTATTAAAAGATACACGGATACCAGTTAAAAGGATTTTCTGAAACTAATAGAATTTTGTCTTCACATTTGCATTTTATAATCACGCATGACTTTAACCCGGAAAATAAACGTATTAAAGAGAAACATATTTTTACATTTAAAAATATTTTTCACAAAGGTTGAAAAATGTTAAGAAGAAATTAAAACACCAGCAAAATGTGATAGTATAAAAATAAAAGTTTAATAATACAAATATAAAAAAATATTAAAATTGATTGTAATTTACAATTCACAACAAATTTTTCCTTTTACTATATTTTAGCAAAAATATCCAGGTTAAGTAATATATAAACACACGATCTATAGACATAAATATTAGCAGCTTATTCCCTATGTAAATTGGAATCAAATATTTATACAAGCCTTCAAGGGTAACCTTTTGTCAGGTTGTTTTACATCAAAAAAGTAGAAAAAGAGATTATCATTTTGCGGAAAAGCTGATAATAGCTAATGAAGGCCAAAAAATATCTTAATGTCCCACCTTTTCAATCCCTGTAATAAAAATTATTATTAAAATACCTGTTAATCGTATTCATATTAAGTTGTAAACAAAACAGAAACAAGTTACAGTAAAGAGTTGGATTTTAATATTCGACAAAGATTTAAAATTTGATATTAAGCCTAAAAATGGTTTTAATGAAGATTTAAAATCTCTCAGATGTTTTATTTCGTTCGGTTTGTAGGTTGATTGAAAGACATCTTTTGCTACACGAAGGCTGAATAGACCAATAAAAATCATAACGATTTCAAATACTCAAGTCAACAGCAGGATTCGAACCCATAGACTCTTGTAAATTTTTTTCTAAGAATTTTTAACGCCTTAACAATCCAGCAGACTGCTACTTCACGTACGGAGAAAATCGCTAACTTTTTTTTTATATTAGGAGGTAAAGCTGAAAATCAACTAATCAGCAGCAAACTTGTGCGCAGTAATTTTCTTTTACCGATTAAACGATATTTTAGTGAAAAATCTAGATTAAATAAGTTACAGACGCATTTAACTGTGTTTATGTTAAAATTATATGATTTTACACTAAAAATTTATAGCTCTTGCTTGAGGTATTCATTTCGGATATGGAATCATTGAATTGATTCCTCTAATATTTGTGAAAATTTTTTTTCATTTCCAATGAATCTCACACATCCAGTAGCAAATGTTGAAGACACCTTCCTTTGATCTCCAGGTCTAAGATATTTTCAAAGAAATTAATTGAAAGAAATTCATTATTAAAGAATTAGTTTAGTGCAACCAGAAAAAAAAAACTAATGAAAACTTTTGAAATTGTGACTGAAGTTCAGGAAATTCAAATAGCATAACTCTCTCGGAGTTAAAGGGTTCACAAGTCCTAGTAGTCATTTGCAATTATTTTCAACTGTATCTTAAAAGAAATGTTATTATCATAAATGACACGACTTGAATTGTTATGCAGTAAGTTATGTAGGTGTTACACGGGTAGAAAAAAAATCAAACATTTTAAAAGAGCAGCAACTTTTAAAAAGATTTTCTGCTAAAATTAAAAAAAAACGCATCGTGACAGATCGAAAAAAATATTTACTAAGATAACAAAACCTTGGCTCTCAGGAAATTATACTTTTCATAGGTGTTTACTGATGTTAAGATAAAAAAATAACAGAAATGAAAAAATATGCACCAAACGGTTGTGTGCGAACATTAAATTCGTTTTAGGGATGTATGAAAAATCTTATTTACCTCCATGACAAAGCATAAAATTTTCTCCATGATAAAACAAACTTTTCTTCATGACAAAACATAACCCTATATGGATAAAATTCTATCTAAGTATGGATGTTTGTAGGATAGGGGAATAAACACTAAACACTAGACACTGTATAATACGTTTACTGTTATTTGAAGATATATGATTAACTGCAATCTTTTCATTAGCATATTTTCTTCAGTTATTCCCCTTTCTTTAAAATATATTTCCTAGAATCTATATTACAGATATGTGGAATAATACATAAACGCTGTGAACTTTTAAAACAGTTTTTGTTAAGCATCGTTAATAGAAAAAATGGTTCTTAGATGAGATATTCTTTGAAAAAGAGACGATGCCATTATCATAGTACACGAAGAAGGCAGGATTCCATTATCGAGTTTCATTTCTTCTGTTGAATTATCCTACATCCCTTCAATAATCTAATAAGGTATAATACAGTTCTTCGGATCACGAAAAATATTCTTTCAACATGTCATTAGTTTTAAGTGTTAATATTTATAAGTGATGTATGTGAATTGAATATTAAAGGACTACTATCATTTATATCTGATGTAAGGGAATTTAATTTTAAAGCACTAAAATATATTATTTTTACATAAAACAACCTTCAGTGGGTTCGGTATTTAATTTTAATTTGCTATTCTGTTGTCTTACTAATGGACTTGTTTGAACGAAAACTTTTGTGTATGATTTTATTTGGTTAAGAGATGGGAGTTATTTTGATGCTAATGGTTTAAGTAGATTTATGGCACTTCGTATGACTCACCTATTTAATAATAGTTATTTCAAAGAAAGAAGACGTGTAGAAGTTCTCAATTCATAAAATGAGAAGAAAATTTGTAACGCTTTAAGTAAATGAAACCAAGTTTTCCATTACTTATTATTCCATCCACTTGATTTTTTTAAAAAAAAAGTCTTAGACTTTTGTGTATTAAACAAGAGGCTGGAATAATACGACAAGAACGCTTTTCAAGCTAAAATCAGGAAAAGGGAAAAATCCCTCTCTATCACTCAGATGATTGAAATCGCTTATAATAGAAAAAAATACCACTTGTATAGTTAACCCTTTTGTAGTCTTTTCAGGGAAGTAATGCATGATGGGAATAGCTCAGAAGATAATCTTCGCATCAATAAGGATTTATAAATAATCTATAAAAATAAAACATTTTTTGACTGACTGACTGACAGACAGATATCGCACAGACCAAACCGCTGGACTTAAAGGGTTGAAATTTTCCATGGCAATTCTTCGGATAGAAAAAGAATGAACTAAGAAATTTTTTTTTTAAAATTCGTCTTGGATTTTTTTAAACTAAATTTTTAAGTTGTTTTTGTAACTTTTTTAATTTTGCATTTAAAATAAGAATTTGAGAGTTATAAAATTTATATCACGAAAAAGATCATAAAAATTCCTTTAAAATGATTTTTTTTTCGAATCTTTACCTCCATTTCCCTATTTTTGGTGATTTTTTTAAGATTAATTTTTAGAATTTAATTTATTAAATGCTAATCACGGGATTTCTTTTCTTTTTCTGATACTTTAAATTAATTTTGCGTCACGTGCATGACAACGAAATAAATTGACAAAAAATATTGAAATACACAATAAAAGATAAAATTTAACCACTAGACTAATTGTGATGGAAGTTTTTTAAGAATTTAATTCAAATTAGTATGTTTTATGGATATTAAACATAGAAAATAATTGCATACATTGACCGTTGTATTTAATTGGAATATTTTCTTCTACATTGTTTCGTCTATAAACATATCAGTTACGATTTTTTTATAAATATTTTGTTTTGCCATTAATTGCATACATTGACCGTTGTATTTAATTTGAATCTATTCCGTAGCGAAGAACGAGTATTCAGCTAGTGGACATATAAAGCAAAACATTAAAAAAATTCTCTAATGAATCTAATTAAAGCATGCAGGGGTACACAGGGGCTAAAATAGCGTATCTTAAAATGGCTGATTATGCTGAGTTTTGGCTTAAGATGTAGACACAACAAAACTTTAGAGCACACCTGTTTATTGCAGACCTGTTTATAACAGCTTTATCCATCTCTGAAGGGTTGAATCCTTTACTTAAGTCTTAATCCATTATTAAAGTCCGATAATTTATTTTTGATTTATATAAGATGGGTCTGAAAGATAAATGCAAATTGCGTGATAGTATATATATAGAAGTTTGGGGTTATTTAACCAATTAGATTGGTATGGGGAAGCATGGATAGAAAAAAAATATTTTCTATAAATCGAAGTTATCGATTTCGTTAGATCTAAAAATCGGGTGTCAACGTAAAAGGGCATTTGTTATGTGCTTCAATGTCGTATGAGAATTGGATATTCAAATGACAAGAGGTATCAGTCTTATAAGTAATTAGATAGTCTATAGGGTTACTGACAAGAATGAATTTACGGTTAATCAAACCAATATTTCACTTAAAAAAAACCATCGTTAGTAATCATCCATACAAATTTCACAAAAAAGGAAGAAAAATTAAGCTCCGAATTCTAGGATCCATCTAACTAATTATGCAGATTATTATAAAAGCTGAAGATTTTTTTTTCCAACTTAGAATTTACTCGCGGCGTAGTAAATTATTTAACAATCATTACCCAAAGGAGGATATTCAAAAATTTTACGTGTTCATTAGTTATTTATTTGTATATTATAATTCTTCCAAGAGAATTTTAACATCAAGGGATAACATGGTGCAGTCAAATAGAGAAATATTTTAGATTTTGTTGCAAAATACAAACGACCCCTTATGTAGGGAACTGGAATGAAATTAGAGGAGAAAAGAACCGTAACTAATTAGAGTTGAGTAACCGTATCTATTTTAAAACAATTCGTCCGGGAGATACATTTTGCTTGTAAATCTTCAAATAGTATTAGCAAGCTTAAAGTGCAATTAGTGTAATGCCCAACGCCTCATCAAGAGCATGTTACATATGAGTACAACTCTTTAATAACGATTATCTTAAAATGTTTAAATTACATTTCGCTCTTTTCTATTGACGACAGTTGTGCTTTCAATACATTTTACGATATAATGCTGTTTATTTTAGGATTGCCATTAGTGGTAGCCGTTGTAATTTTAAGTAATGAGGTTTTAACTCGTGAATAATGATGCTTCAGCATTTTTGATAATGTGAGAGTATAACATATGATCGAAAATGATTGAGTCATGAAATATATTGGCAAATCTTAAGGGAAAAAGCGACCTTCAACATCGAAATTTTTAACTTTCAATTTTTAACTCTATATACAGAATGAGAATAATTAATATTCTTTTTGGCTACATTGAAGACCATTAGAATATAAAATAAGGATTTTTTTTTCAGAATGATGCCCTTTTTCAAATTTTTTCTAAAATGCCAGCATTTTTCAAAATGCTCCATGTGCATCTAAAATCCCATAAAAACCTTCAATTTTTTAAATTCAGGGTTTACTATATATATTTAAACATAATCGTGCATTGAATTTGTTTTTGTATAAATCAAAATAAAAATATGTTTTTTTAAATTCTTAATGTTATTTTTTTAATGTTTCTGCATATTTCTACTTTATTCCATGGTCTATAAATTTGAAAAATATATGTGGTTTCAAAAAATGTGCACAGGTTTATGACAAACGCTTTGATTTACAACAGGGAAAATTTTGGAAGAAATCAGAAGAAAATTAAGTTGCATGGAGCATTTTGAAAAATTCTAGTTATTTTGAAGGATTTTTTGAAAAAGAGTAGCTATTCTTCCACAGAATACTTATTTGGATATTCTAAGTACCTTCAGCGTAATGAAAATTATTAATTATTCTCACTTTATATATAGAGTAAAATACTGAGAGTTAAAAAAAAAACGAGTTTGAGATCCCTTGTCCTCTTAAGGCATTATAAGATACATACAGATTTTTAATTATGTTTAACAATTTAATAGTATTAAAATGAATATTTTTCAATGTATTTACTAGATAATAGTCCAATTTTTGCTTTGAAGACAAGAGCATAAATTTTAACTTACAAATAGTTTTACTTTTGCCATATTAATACATTAAAAGAAAATACGCTTGAACTAAAACGATGAACATGAGCCAGAATTTTATTTGAAAATGGAAAGTGTACTATTAATGCCCATCTTACTAATAAATAATTTGCATCTTGCTTACTAATAATATGTTTGTAAAACCTCGATGCAGAATGTCTTTCATAATGAGACAGTTAATTGTTATACCTTTAAAAAATTCTTCATATTTCTGAGCTATGTATCAAACTTTTAAAAGCTGGAAAACGTGAATGATTGAGGATCCCACACTACAGTTAACTTATTAAAGATAAATTACGAACGACGCAGTTAAAGCTGTTTCAGGGTTTGGTTAATTATTTGATGAATTACTTCAGTAATCATAAAGCTGAAATTTTCGCTTTTGCTCATCCATTATCGTCTGGCTAATTTCTCATGCAATGTAATAGCAATTTTTATTTAAACAAAGGAAGCTTGTAAAATTTTTCCCGAGAAAAATAATGACATGGAACGTACCTGTTCATTTTTTTAATCTACATGGACATATGCATTTGAACAAAATTTAGTTATTATTTTTAGAAGAGAAAAGCCACCCTTTTTAATCTTCAAAAGAACTTTAATTTCCTACAGTAATACCTTGCTTTTACATAACTTTTAATTCCTGGAAACAGACATGTTACAATTTGCTATTAATTACCATAGTTTATTAAGAAGGTTTACATTTATAGAATGTAAAGAATTTCTTTAAAAGCAATTTACAATACTTTAACGAAATTAAATTTATGGATGAAATTTTAATACTTGCGCGCAAAAGGATATCTAAAGCCCTCATATTTCTTATTTTTAAAGAGATTTATAAAATGCTATTAACTTAACATTTGCTATAACAAAATGCCATAAAACGTGAATAATAAAATATAATACAGCCGTTATTTTTTATCAGTATCGAAACAGGTTTCTTGAAATTTTTCTTTTAGAAATTTCGGAGTTTAATACATTAGACAAGTTATTAGGATCATGATAAATTTATGGCATTTTTATAAATGGTTATGTATGTAAGGATTTCTTTTAGGAGAAATTTTATCGTATTAAAAGAGCAGTAATATGTCAAGTTACGGATTAAAATCTAACGCATGTTATTTGTAGAGGTAAACATAAGCTAGCTATTAACGAAGGATATAATATAAATAATACCTATGATCCATGCGAAGAAACTGCTGGTCACGTAGATATGGTGAAAGTATTGCATCATAACAAACTTATGATGAAACACACCCTGTGATATAAACCTCGAAATCTGTTAAGTTTCTCATGCAAATTTTTAACATAATTTAAAACCCGAATCTAAATATTACGAAAGTTTTATCCTAATTTCCAAATTTTTTATTTAATTTTTTAAATCTAAATATTTCTTAACCTAAACATTCTAAAATAAGCTAATGTAAATCATATTGTTTCCGGTTTGGTACGATTCGGCGCGACCGTTTTGGCGCGACCGTTTCGGCGCTGACCAATTTGGCGCAGTTGTTTCGGAGCCAGACACTTGCATTTCGAACTTTTTAAGTGTAAGAATTATTAATTAAAAAAATAGGGGGAGGTAATTATTAGGATTTGACGTTCTACAAGCTTGTTAAAAACATCTTTATCTCGGTTTAAGAAAGAAATTAGCCAGGAGGCAGAATGAGGTAGTGATTTTCCCTAAAACCAAACGGAAAAAATTTACACTGTACATATGTACAAAAATAAATTCATAAACAAAGTATGAACACAGAGACATTAGTAGGATTTGTAAAACTTTTAATTTCTTATCTTATAAATTACATTTATACTTTAGTTAGCCATCTGATAATTGTGAGCAATGCTCCTCAGATACTTTATTGCAGCCATAGAATCAAATTTAAGAATATCATCTCTTATCCTTCTGTCAGCATCTCTATACTTTTTAAGCTTTGGGAAAAAGATCACAAATTTCATTGTTTAACGAAAATTGCACGAAAGTTTGAAAATTTAATGACCTGAATAACCTCCAGCACCAAATAGATTTTCGCTGAAGGCCGCTTCCGAAATGCTGCACCGAATTGGCCGTTCCGAATAGTCCCCTTTCGTATTCTTTCAAACCTTTTTTAATTATTTATTTATCTATTCCAATGGCAAGGCAAAATATATTACAAAAGAATGATGAAATAAAAAAAGAAGACACAAGTCATTGCCCTAGGAGCGCTCTTGATTCCCAATATCTCAACACCTTTGTAGATCATTTTAGAGCCTTACATCGGAGCAAGTGGTTCCTTTCCATTACTTCTCCAGAATCGCATAGTGGGCAAAAAGGCTCGGTTGAGATGACTATGCGGTGCAGATGGACGGCGAGGTAATCGTGTCCCGTAGACAGACGGACGGCCGCAACTGCATCACGTCTTGGTTTATCAGGTACTAGCTGAAAACCCGCGCTTCGCTACGGAGTACATTCAAATTAAATACAACTGTCAATGTATGCAATTAATGCCAAAAAAAAATTATATATATTTATAATAAATGCGACGATCAATGTATACAATTGATGTAAAAAATATATTTTATAAAAAAATCGTAAGGGATATTTATTTTTTTTGATAATATCTAATCGTCTGCTGCATTAGAGAGAAAAGAAAAATTTTTTTTGTCTATTTAGTTGTTATGCACGTTACGATAAATTTATTTAAAGTACCAGAAAAAGAAATCACGTGATCAGCATTTAATAAATTAAATTCTAAAAATGAATCTTTAAAAATTCACTAAAAATCTGGAAATGGAGGTAAAAATTCGAAAAAAATTTCATTTTGAAGGAATTTTTATGATCTTTCTCGTGATATAAATTTTATAACCCTCAATGTATTATTTTAAATGCAAACGTAAAAAAAGTTTAAAAAACAGCTTAAAAATTTAATTTAAAAAAATCTAGGAAGAATTTTTGAAAAATCTTTCTTAGTGCACCCCTACACTATTAGAAGAATCGCCATGCAAAATTTCAGCCCTTTAGGTCCAGCGGTTTGGTCTGTGCGTTGTATGTCAGTCAGTCAGTCAGTCAGTGAATGAATGAGTCAGTTACGGAACTGTTTTATATATATAGATAAAAGAAGGGCTTACCCTCCTCCAACCTTTTAAAGCTGTACGAGTCTGAAGATCTCGCAAGAAATTAGATGTAAATAAATTTTTCAGAAACAGTATGATCTTCCAATAGGAAGTAGCTTAAGATCGATTGTGGCATTTTCTCTCCAACCTAAACTTTGCCGATTCTTCCCAATTCTAAATTTAAATGAAATATAGCGAATTTTGAGTCCCTTTTTACCACAGATTATCTGCGTCCTTTTTTCAGAAGCGGAGAAGTTTTATTGCAACAGTTTGTAGAATCCAATTATATAATTCAAAAGCACGTATATTTGTGCTTGCAGTTTTAATATTTGATTTAAAAGAATTACGTACTATAAATTAAACTCGTCTACAACCAGTTTCATGTCTGATAGTCTTAAAATATGTTTATAATAATTTATATCTTTAAAATGCAATAGTGTGTGTTAATAAAGGTCTAGTGCCGTCATTTTCAAATTCTCAAACATTAATCTGTTTGAATTGCTATTATATGATCGTATGTTTATAAATGTAAAGTAAACTGAAACTTATTGTAAGGAAATTGCATGCATAGAAGGTAATTTATCATGTACTGAACAATCGATTGTGGCATTTAATCTGTCTAACTGATGAACTATGCTGTCCTTAATGGAAACTATATCGTTGTAAAATGCAAAATTTATTTCATAGTATTAGATATATTAAGTTGAACTCTTTAATGAGATTTTTAAGATATTAATTTTCCAGTTAAGGGAAAATTAAGGTTTGATTATGTAATAGACATACATTATAGGGTTTACGAAAACAAATTTCAAAGAATTTTTTCTATATAAAGGCGTGAGTTGTAGATATATATGAATGTATCGAGAAACTTATAATATATGTATCGAGAAACAAGTATTTTTTAAAAAATTAACACTTATTCTCTTTAATGACATACTAAATAGCAAACTAAAAAACGAATATTTTACAATTATAGGAGCCTTGACTGTTTTCATGAAGTTGAAAAAAGAATGAAGGGTTAACATAAATTAATTTTTAAAAGCAGTAATATTGAAAACGGAACACTATATGCCTCCAAAATTTGTTAGCAGTGAATTAATTTTTTTCGTTAAGTTAAATTTCTAGTGTTTAAGCGTTTAGCTAAATATTTAGTTTATCGAAATAAGCGTTTAGCCAAATATTCAGTTCCTTTTAAAGTTTCCTGAGAACAGTTTTGGGGAATGCTCAACTTATGAACAGTATTATGCCAATATTGATATTAAAATGTTGACCCTTTTAAAGAGATAAAAAATTTATTGTGTTGTAACTCGTAGCAAACAAAAGCATTGTTTCAGAGAAATAGCCTTATCGCTCTTCTCAGTTTCCAAGATATAGTGCTGTAGCGTGACTTTACGTACATAAACGTATTGCAACATTCATTTATTTATTATAATGTCACTGACGAGTCGGAATGAAACAGAAAAATAATTCCATTGATAAAAAGAATGTTTGAAGGGGTGAATTTCCTCTCAAAAGTGGCCTTTAATACAAAATAAGTTCTGAAAGTGAGAGAAAATTTAAAAAAATCTTAATTTAATACAGTAGAAAAAATAAATTTAAAGCCTTGAATATAAACAAGATTTAGTTTTTTAAGTTTCATTACACAAGAGACTTAACAACTTGTCACTTTAAGACCACACACATGAAAAAGTATGATTAAAAATAACGACGAGAAATGTGTCTAAGTAAGTATTTAGAGATTTTTGAATATTCTTTAAAATTACAAGGAAGGGATTAAAGATAATAAAAATTAAAACGTGTTTAAGTGATATGATTTTTGATATAAGCATGTTTAAAATTAAACAATATATTATATCCACTGTTTGGATAAAATATTCAAAATATAGTCTTTAACATGTGGGGAAAAAAGCTGAGATATCGTTTTTTCTTAAAGCTGTATATGCCAAAGATTTAAGTAAACCCATTAATCATATAATGCATTTTCTGGAACTATAAATATAAAAAAAACAAGTAAATTACACATTTCCTGCTTCTATAACTCAAGACAAATAACCCAGCTTACAGAAAAGCAGATAGATTTCTAAGCCATTATTGAACAAGCTGTCGATAAACTGTGGTCATTCATACATGGCTGCTTACTTTGAAGTTATGTGGTATATCGATCTACAACTACAAGCAATATTAAAAGAAAGAAGCGAGAAACTTTGATTTTTCGATATTTTTGCTTCGTCTTTTACACGTGTATTGCTTTTGACATGCTAAAAGACCACGCATTTAATGTCGGCTGCTTTCCTGAATGCGAAAATTACGGGAGAATGTCATCCAATAAAATGTACCAAGCCTCTTGTGTGTTTAAAAGCTTTCGTAACTGGGGAATTTGCCTTTCATTCCACGCATGCATTTACATTGTTTCCCTTTTCAGTTGGGTTTATTTCTTTTCTTCTGCATTAAATGTAGTAATTATCTGAAAAAGGTTATTAAGATTTGCTGAACTTAGCAATATTTTACAGTACGTCTACTAAAACTCTACCGTGTTAAAAAAAAATCCCAGTAGTACCCTTTATTGAAAAAAGTTTCTATTCGCTAATAGTTTTCAGTTATGTGATTCGTTTTAGAGGGGTATAAGAGCGTTGGTCTAGAACAGAATTTAGTTCATTCATTGACACTTAAAAGGGGAGAAATTGAGCTAAGTTAACCTTTAGCTTACGGGGCCCCTTTTTCCGATTCCCTCTTTAGAAAGGAAAATTGCATACCCCCTTTGTAAGAACGGCCATTAAGGGATATATATATATATATATATATGTGTGTGTGTGTGTATGTATATATATATATATATATATATATATATATATATATATTCATTCATTCTTTGGCCCGTATTCTTGGGATACATGCTATTCTACCCCTTAAGGAGGAGGTTAATGGATTATCAGGAGGTAGTCCTTAGAAGATGCTATTTGAGTAACTTATCTATGTGTGCAATTACGGACAAAATATGGCATTCTGGGTCAATTGTACACGATCATACTACTGTGTGGGAGCATGAAGATATCCATTGTAAGATATCATAAGATACCAGAGATCTTTAAAATGGGGGACACACCTCTTCTCGTAATTAGTTTCCTGATATCAAGACGTCATCCAAGTCCACAGATGATAGTGTTTGCAAAATAATCGTTTGTTCTGGTGAATGAAAGTTACCTGCTGTAGACAGTTATCCAGTCTGTATGTTGGGTTATACAGTAGTTGTGCGATAGTTTGGAACTTCATATTATGGAGTGGGTTTGGACGATTGATTATACGCAATAGCGTAAACATAAAAGACGAACGTATTTGGACGTTATAGACAATATTATGATATTAATATTGCTCCAGTACTACGGGAAAGAGTTTCACGACTTTGAATACGATCATTTGCAGAGGTGTCTTTCAGCAGAGGTTTTGCAACTCAGGTGGAGCAACATGATCTGACCTGTGCAGATTTCCTATATATATTCCACAAAGTCTTCTGGTATAAATCAGAAACGAGTGTTACGAACCAGAGGAACCAATACTTGCCAATTCTCTGTCATACCTAACCTCCACATTAGAGGGTAAATATCTCAAAATGCCACCCCCGAATTATAAAAAAACTGATAAAAAAGAATCCACAAACTGCTGCAAAACGTAAATATGGTTAAAAACAGACCCACACCCTATTTACCTTTTGATTAAAATGACATTTTATTTCAACATTTCAATATCCGAATTTTTTTTTTACAAAGTGTGTGAGGTATTGAATCAAAATTAACCCCCTGGTTTAAATAAATCGCCGTTTGAAGAAGAAGAAGCGCTGTATGCAAATGAGCGGCCATTTTCTACTAGACGGGAATCCCCGTGGGCAGCGTACACGCTGGACAGTGAGACGAAAGACTACTAGGCGAGGTCGGACGGAGGGGAGCAACGAAAAACAATTGGAGTGAAGGTCGCTTTGCCTCACAGCAGCTGGACATTATCAAGTTTAATGAAGGCGTTTTGAAGTTAGCCATCGTTTCAGCGACCTGGTTAAAAAGTAAATACAGAAAGGTTAGTGTGGCGCACGTACAAGCAGTGGCTTGGCGGAATTCTGGTAGGGTTTCCGTAATATAACTACCGGGATTATCACACGCGATAAAATGTTCCCCATTGCCTGCTAGCAATTGAGTACAGTATTTATGTAGTCTAATTGTTGTAATAAATAGTTTAGTGTAGAAAACCTCGTCGGATCTTGTGAATGGTGAGTTCATTGTTTAGTATATACATTACCTTAAGGGTAAAGGAAACAGTGCATTTAACAAGTGTGTATAAATAAAATACTGTTCAAAGCATGGATGTCTGATCAAACTTCTATCCGGTGTTGCATAATTATTTGAACATTAACTTTTTCATAATATTAAAATTATTTTTAAGTTAACAGCTGCTAACTGATTTTTAGTTTTAAAGAGACTAGAGAATTATGTTTTTTGCTAATTACCTGTCCGATAAAGAATTCTTCTTATATGACGGAAATTTTCTCCCAACAGGAGAAAGTTCTAGAAAGATATAGTTTGAAGCAACCACGAAAGAAAAAAGTTGAAATCACGAAACATAAAAATATAAAAATTCCTACTCAGGAATAAACAATCGATGCTTGAAACGTTGAAATAGCACAGAAACAGTTCAGGAGCCTGAAAATATAACTCATATTTTAAGACTTTTCAAAGTTTTAATCAGTTTTTAAAGATGTCACTTATGATATTCTGTAGAAATTTGAAACTGTCAATTTCCGTAGGATTTTGAGATTTAGGTATTAGTAATTATTTAAGATTTATGCTCCACCAACCAGAAAAGACACTTTGGATTTTCTTAAGTCTAACGAATTATTAGAATAGGGATATGCAATCTACTCTTCAGATCTTCATCATTTTCCTTTTTCTGAATAAGTTTGAATCACTTAGTAAATGACAGAAGATATCCAAATTTGTTGTAGGGAAATTTTGATAAATTTCGGGAGTTTTCTTATTTTGTTTGGAACGCTTAAACAGTTTGCTAAGTGGTGATAGTTTTCTGATTCTACAAAGTCCGTTTATGTAGAACGTTAATTGTTTAAGAATACATTTAGTATTATTTCGGTGATTCCACAACATTCGTCTGACAAGAATGAGGATCGAACTCAGCCTCCCAATCTTGATCCATTTATCTCAATTATATCGGGGATGGGAATAAATGGCTTTATTAAATTCCTCCCAAATATATGTGGATTCGGCATATCTCTCTATATAAAACAATTCCGTAACTGACTTACTGACTGACATACAACGGACAGACCAAACCGCTAGACCTAAAGGGCTGAAATTTTGCATGGAGATTCTTCTTATGGTGTAGGGGTGCACTAAGAAAGATTTTTGAAAAATTCTTCTTAGATTTTTTTAAATTAAATTTTTAAGCTGTTTTAGTGACTTTTTTTAAGTTTGCATTTAAAATAATAAGTTGAGGGTTATAAAATTTATATCCCAAGGAAGATCATAAAAATTCCTTTAAAATGAAATCTTTTTCGAACCTTTACCTCTATTTTCTGATTTTTCGTGAATTTTTAAATATTAATTTTTAGAATTTTTTTATTAAATGCTGATCACGTGATTTCTTTTTCTGGCACTTTAAATAAATTTATCGTCACGTGCATAACAACTAAATAAACAAAAAATATTTTTTTCCTTACTAATGCGGCAGACGATTGGACATTATCCAAAAAAATATTAAAATACAGTAAAAGAAATGTTCTACAAACTGTACTATATTAACTGTACTATATTCTTTAGTATTATTTATATTAGATTTAATTTGAATATTTTCTTCTACATTATTTTGTCTATAAAATTATCCTTTACGATTTTATTATATATATATATATTTCATCAATTGTATACATTGATCGTCGTATTTATCATATAATATATATGTATATATTTGGCATTAATTGCATACATTGACCGTTGTATTTAATTTGAATGTACTCCTTAGCGAAGTACGGGTTTTCAGCTAGTCTATATTTATAAAACATTTTCGTAACTGACTGAATGACGGACAGATAACTCACACACCAAACCGCTGGACCTAAAGGACTGCAATTTTGCATGGCGATTCTTCTTATAGTGTAGGGGTGCACTAAGAACGATTTAAAAAAAATTCTGCTTAGATTTTTTAAAATTAAATTTTCAAGATATTTTTGTAACATTCTTTAAAGTTTGCATTTAATATAATAATCTGAGGATTATAAATTTATATCACGAGAAAGATCATAAAGATTCCTTTAAAATAAATGAAATCTTTTTCAAATCTTTACCTCCATTTTCTGATTCTTGGTTAATTTTTGTATGTTAATTCGTATAATTTAATTTATTAAATGCTGATCAGGTGATTTCTTTTCTTCTTCTGATACTTTAAATTAATTTTGCGTCACGTGCATAACAACGAACTAAATTTAAAAAAAAATATTAAAATACGGTAAAAGATAAAATTTAACTACTAGACTAATTGAGATGGAAGTTTTTTAAGAATTTAATTCAAATTAGTATGTGTTATGGATACTAAACATACAAATTATTTGCATGCATTGGCCGTTGTATCTAATTTCAATATTTTCTTCTAAATTATTTTGTCTATAAAAATATCTGTTACGATTTCTTTTATAAAAACATATATATATTTTTGGCATTAATTGCATACATTGACCGTTATATTTAATTAGAATGTACTCCGTAGCGAAGTACGGGTATTCAGTTAGCATATTATATATATATATATATATATATATATATATATATATTGAATGATTGATTGATTGATTAATCATACGTTGCCTACAGACCACTTTCTATTTTCAAATAGTGGAGTGCCACTCTAACGGTCTACCGAGAAAGAAATTTTGACCCGGATCTTCTGACGTCATGATATCTTACCAAATAAACCATGGCGGTAACGAAGAAACTCTTATTTTCGGAATTTCATTTCTCTCTATCTTTGTCATAAAAATAAGGAGATACTGCGTAAAATACACTGCTGGCCACTGTAAATGCAACACCCTGAAGGAAACATGCAAATAACATGAAATGTACAACATGCATTAGCGGAGGTGAGATATGCAAATGATTAGAATTTCAGCGCAGACGCACATCACGCACGCCTGTAGCCCCACTTCAAAGCGCTATTTAAGGCTTGGAGATTTCGACGATTTCAAGTTCGGCAATTGTGTTTTTCTTGTGGTTTTTTCAAAAAAACGATCAATTATGCCTCGTCGAAAACAGCGATCATCTTTTGATCAAGTATCCGAGTTCGACAGAGGAAGGATAGTGGCCTACCAAGATTGTGGATTATCTTTCAGGGAAATCGGTAGTCGTGTTGGACGAAACCAAACAACTGTAATGCGGATATGCGATCGTTGGATGCAGGAAGGTACGACGGACCGGCGTGTTCGATCGCATCCACCTCAGCGCACCCCTTCACGTGATGACAGGCAAATTGTGCGCATGGCAGTGACGGATCGCTCAGTTGCATCACGAACCAAAGCACAGCACATGCAGTCTGTAACGCATCATCCAGTGTCTGCGCGTACCATTCGACGCCGTTTACAGCAGAGTGGTCTGTCCGCAAGACGTCCATTGCTTTGTCTACCCTTGACGCAGAACCACAGACGTCTCCGCCGCCAATGGTGCGATGACAGAAGGATGTGGACGGCAGAATGGAATGAAATTGTCTTTACTGACGAGTCACGCTTCTGTCTGCAACACCACGATGGTCGCATTCGAGTCTGGAGTCACCGTGAAAAGAGGATGCTGAACAGCTGCGTTATGCACCGCCACACTGGTGCTGCAGCGGGTATTATGGTATGGGGCGGTATTGGTTATCACTCTCGCACACCTCTAGTACGCATTGCCGGTACTTTAAACAGCCAGTGCTACATCTCCGAGGTGTTGGAGCCAGTTGTCCTTCCTTACCTTCAGGGCTTGCCCACAGCCATATTTCAACAGGAGAATGCGCGACCACACGTGGCACGCATTGTCCAACGGTTCTTCGTCAATCGCCAGATTGAATTGCTTCCCTGGCCGCCTCGCTCTCCGGATCTTTCGCCGATAGAAAACATGTGGTCCATGGTTGCTCTACGATTGACCCAGAATCCATCCCCAGCTGCCACAGCAGATCAACTTTGGCAACGTGTGGAAGCTGCTTGGTCTGCTGTACCCCAAGAACTCATCCAAAGTATCTTTGAACCAATGCCGAGGCGTGAGGCAGCAGTGATCTCCAACAATGGCGGGTACTCTGGCTACTGATTTTGGCAGGAACCACACTTCACAGAAGTCTATAAATTTAATCATTTGATACTTGGTCAACATGTTATCTACAAAATAAATTTTGTTGTGATATCTCTTGTCTTTCTTGGTGTTGCAATTTGGGTGGCCAGCAGTGTACTTTCTACACCACTGATTCCTAACCTATGTGTCACGACCTCCAGGGGAGTCGCGCAGTGTTTTCTTGGACGTCGTCATGGTTTTATCCAATTAAATCTATTTTTCAAAGAATTTAACGGAGAAATTTGTCAGTATTTATATACCACGAAAGGGTGGGGCAGTAACATATTTTTAAGGTAAAAGTATCATTCAAAGCATAAACCTAGTTCGTCAGAAATCTACTGCCTTTAATGAGTAGTAAAAGAGAATTGTCGGATACTTACAGTACTCATATGTAAACGTCAAATTGTCTTCAATCTGTGTTGTCATTTTTGGCATGACTAGTGTAGATTTTCCAACGGAATAAATAAATTTTTATTTAGATAAGAGTTTTCTATAATTATTGTGAAATAATTTTGTCTACCTATGGAGGTGCATAATTTTTTTTTCTTTACGTTCTGTTCTGCTCTTGTTTTTACATTCCTTTTATTGAGGAATGAATGTTTCTGCTTGTTCTCCTTTTCTTACAAATTTCATTTTTCTTTAAATTAAACATTTAATTGGAAATTAAATTATGAAAAATACCTTTAAGTCTCCTTCTTTATGTCTTAAACGACCTTTTAATCTTTACAGGGTAGGATAGCATGTATCCTAAGGATACGGGTTGAAGAATGAATGTATATATATATATACTCATGGACAAAAAATTAGCGCACCAAGAAATAATTGCGGGATCGTAACGAAACTTGCAAAGAAGGTACATGTCAGGGAGATATGCAAATGATTAGAAATGCAGCATGATTGCGCATTACGTATAGCCGGTAGAGGGCGTTGAACATCGTACTCTGTGGAGTATTGGACCCCCTCTAGCACGAATGCGCGATGCGATACGATCGGGCATTGAGTCATACAAGTTCTGTATGATGTCTTGAGACATTTCGTTCCATATTTGCTGTAACCTTGCCTCTAGTTCGTTCAAACTCGTGGGATGCCCAACTCGTCGTCCCAAATGATCCCAGATATGCTCGATTGGAGACAAATCTGGGGATCGGGCAGGCCAAGGAAGGGTAGTAACAGTGCGGAGACAGCCTTGTGACACCCTTGCCGTATGAGGCCGAGCATTGTCTTGTTGAAAAATGGCTCCTGGGAGCCGTTGCATGAGTGGCAACACATGTGGTTGCAGGATTTCATGAACATACCGCTGGGCTGTCATGGTGCCACGGAACAATACTAGGGGTGACCGTGTATTGTAGGCAATGGCACCCCATACATCACACCAGCTGTGGGAGCGATGTGTCGCTGTACAGCAAATGCAGGATTGAAGCGTTCACCACGGGATCTCCACACACGAACACGATTGTCATCACTGCCGAGATTGAATCTGGATTCGTCGCTAAAGACGACCTGGTTCCATTCCGCTGCAGTCCAGTTTCCTCGTGCGCGTCAAAACTCCAAACGGAGGCGTCGATGGGTGGGCGTCAAGGGCAGCACACGTAATGGGCGCCGCGATACCAACTGTCCTTCAGCCAGGCGCCTTCGTATGGTTCGAGAAGACACAGAGGCCCCTAGTGAAGGTGTTACCTGTGCCTGGATGGCGGCCGATGAAGCAGTTGGCTGTACGCGGCCTTTCTTACGATGTGGCGGTCTTCTCGACGACTGGTCTGTCGAGGGCGTCCTGAGCCTGGTCTTCGTGTACATGACATCTCTCGGGTCCACTGGTCCCAACACCTCCTCACAACACAGAGCGTCCTAATTGACGAGCTACTCGCCTAGCTGACTACCCAGCTTCCATCATCCCGACGATTCTCCCCCTCTCAAACTGCGAGAACTGCTTATATTGTCTTCGAACACGGCGTAATGGCATGTCTATCTCAGCTCTTCCTTTGTAAATGATTCAGCACACTGAAACAAGCTTTGGTTACCTGTTTTATACTCCACAGAGTACGATGTTCAACGCCCTCTACCGGCTATACGTAATGCGCAATCACGCTGCATTTTTAATCATTTGCATATCTCCCCGACATGTACCTTCATTGTAAGTTTCGTTACGATCCCGCAATTATTTCTTGGTGCGCTAATTTTTTTGTCCATGAGTGTATATATTAATTCGCAAATTACACATTTCTTTCCAGACATAAGGAGATAGGAGATTCCTATAATGAGTGTCCCCCCTCCACGAGAAAAAAATTCTGTTACCCTTTTCCTTACAGAAATATATATATATATATATATATATATATATATATATATATATATATATATATATATATATATATATATACAGTTGGTTCTCTGTTTAACGACGCTCTACTTAACGACGATCTCTATTTAAAGACGATATTTCCCGGTCCCGGTCCCTCCGACGTAAAAAAATTCTGTTTTAGACGATTTTGTTTCTATTTAACGACGATTTTTTCTTACATGATAAACTTTTTCTTCAACATTTTATCTACAGGATGGCTACTTTCTGTGGGGGAGTTTGGTTTCAATAACAGACCCGGAATTTCCTTTATGTTTGTTGCAATCATAGACTTGTTGCAGTGGAAAAAACCGGGGGAGGGGGGGGATTACTGTTTCTCGGAAGATCGAACATTCTTCCCTGGTGGATCGAATTTCTTAGTGCAGGTGTGGAATCACTCTATTGTACCTACCATGTTGTCATGTGATTTACGAACTGTCCAAAAGCACCCTTCTCTCACTCCTTCTGGGAAGCACGTGTTCATGTTTAGAGAATTCATGGTTGTGTGTAGGAGCTTATTCCAGTACGAATACGAGGTGAGCAGAGCAAAATGGCATCAAAGCGAAAGCATCTTACGCTACACTAAAAAGTGAAAATTATTGAAAACTGGGAAGAAAGTGTTGGAATAACAAAAGTCCAATTCGCAAGACAATTTCAGCTACCCGAGTCTACTTTCAAAGGCATTTTATCAAGCAAAGAGAAAATTCTTGAAGCAGCACAAAAATTTGGTTTGAGATCCAAATCCAAACGGCAGAAAATTCAATGTGGCCGATCAGAAGAGTTTGAGAAGGCAGTCCTGCAATGGTTTCATCAAGCAAGAGCATCTAACATTCCAATTTCCGGAGTGATATTTAAAGAAAATGCTATTATTCTGGCAGAAAAGTTGGAATGCAAAATTTTCAGGCTTCGGCTGGTTGGCTAACAAAATTCCAAGAAAGATACGGGCTTGTATTTAAAAGTATATCTGGCGAAAGTAGCTCCGTAGATGAAAAAATAGTGGATGAATGGAAAATAGTGCTGAAGGGGATATTAGATGGATATGATGAGAAGAACATATTCAATGCAGATGAGACGGGACTATTCTACAATATGGTGCCTAATAAAACCTTAACGTATATGGGCGAAAAGTGTTTTGGTGGAAAACACAGTAAGGAATGATTGACTGTTTTACTGTGCACTAATTCGGATGGATCTGAGAAATTTCCTAGTTATAGGCAAATCAAAGCAACCAAGGTGTTTTAAGAATATCACCAGGAAACCTTGTAAGTACCGCAATAACAATAAAGCGTGGATGACACCACAAATTTTTATTGACTGGATTAGAAAATTTGATGCAAAAAAGCATCGAGAAAAGAGAAAAGTTTTACTTTTAATCGACCGATGCACTGCACATACTCCAAATATCCCTGGACATACAAATTTGACTATCCATTTCTTACCAGCTAATTGCACTAGCAAGTTGCAGCCATTAGACCTGGGTATCATTCGCAGTGTGAAAGCATACTACAGAAAGTCTTTAATTAGGAAATTAATAAACATTTCGGCTGACAGTATAAAAATTAGAAAATTTACAATCTTGGAAGCAATGCACATGATAACATCATGGAAAGAAGTTTCTTCATCCACAATAAAAAACTGCTTTCGCGTTGCTGGAATTTACAAAGAACTTGTAGTGGAACTGCAAAGTACGGATGTAGAAATCAACGAAGATGACATTACCCCTGAAGAATGGAGAAGTCTTGTTGAAGATGAGGATGCTTCAATTCAAGATTTCTACAATTGTGATAAATATGTTTTAACAACAGATTTCAGAAATGTAGAACAAATTTATGAAGATATTGTAAACGAAAACACAGTGTCAGACGAAGAAGGTGAAGTTGAAGATACGGAAAACGAGACACTGCCACCGTCTTACACAGATGCCATTTCTGCTCTAGATGTTCTCCGACGCTATATTACATAGAAAATGAAAGGTGACTCATTTAACATTTTAGAAAATCTGGAAAAGAGAATAACGAAAACAAGGAGAATGAAGCAATCAACACTTTTTGAATTTTTTAAAACGCAATTTATTGTATTGTTTGAACTCTTTTTTTTTTTCAATGTAATTTAAAATAACTTTTTGTGAATAAAATTATGATGATAATAAAAATAACATTTTTAAACACGCCAATATATTAAGAAATATATTGACAGTCCTAAGCCTGTAAAGTGTGAAGGGAAATGTTATTTTTTCACAAATTCTGTTTAAGGACGATCTCTACTTAAGGACGATTTTTCACGGTCCCTTGAAAGTCCTTAAACAGAGAACCAACTGTATATATATATATATATATATATATATATATATATATATACACTGAAGTGCCACTGAATTAGGGATACCTACCTAGTAACGAGTTGGGCCTCCTCTGGCCTTGATAACGGCTGCTACACGACGAGGCATAGATTCAACAAGTTTCTGGAAATGTTCCACGGGAATGGCTTGCCAAATATTGGCTAAAGCTGTCCATAATTCAGTAAGGTTCTTTGGTGCTGTGTGATGGCCTTTCACGCCTTGTTCCAAAACATCCCAAAGATGCTCAATAGGATTTAAGTCTGGGCTTCTAGGTGGCCAATTCATGACAGAGAAGTTAGACGAATGCTCATCCAACCAGCCAGTATCCAACCGAGACTTGTGAGAGGTACAGTTGTCTTGCTGGAAAACTCCATTACCGTGCGGATAACAGAACATCATAAACGGATGGAGGTGATCACCCAGCAACTCTACGTACCGAATTGCATCGAGGGAGGTTGGTACATTCACCAATGATCCCAAACTGTGCCATGAAAAAACACCCCGGACCATGATTGAGCCACCATGCCCTTGTACAGTTCCAGCCAGGCATGCAAGATCCATGGCTTCATGAGCCTGACGCCATATTCTCAGCCTCCTGTCGGCGTTAAGTAGTCGGAATCGAGACTCATAATCTCCATGCTACTCGTTTCCAGTCCTCTACACTCCAGTCTCTGTGCTCTCTTGCCCAGGCAAGACGTGCAGCCCGATGGCGAGTATAGAGCAATGGTGCTCTCGTAGGTCGACGGCTCCCGAAACCCATGCGGTGAAGCGAGCGTTGCACAGTTCCTTTACTGACTGTACGACTGGCACCGTCATTAAACTGGGTGGTAATTTGAGCTAATGTTTGGCTTCGCTGGCTACGTACAATGCGCCTGAGCCGTCTCTCACCACGCACTGTCAAGGCTAATTGTCCTTTGCAGTTTGCTCGATAGCTAGTTTTTTCCCACCATCCATGTATTCTTGGTATACTCTGGACACTGTCGACCTTGAAAATCCTAGCTGTCTGACGATTTCGGAAATTGAATGGCCCATGCATCGCGCTCCTACGATTTGTCCGCGATCGAAGGCGTCTAAATCAAGCAGTTTACCCATACTGGCAATTCCAACAACTAATTCAGAATAACACAGTACGCGCTATATATGCAGTTACCACAGCGCCCTCACTTGCGCATACATGATGCGCAGCGCTACACAATTTGCATGGGCTTAGCTATCCCTAATTCAGTGGCACTTCAGTGTATATGTATACATACAACCCTCTTAATTCCGTTCTTACAAAGGGGGTATGAAATTTCCCGTTGTAACGAGGGAATCGGAAAAATGGGTCCCGCAAGCTAACGGTTAATGAATGTATGCAGGGGGGGGGGAGCCGCATGATGCATGTAAACCATTGAAGGGGGTCGCGACTCGATAAAGGTTGGGAAGCACTGTTCTATGGCGAAAATTACTCTCATGAATATGACACTAAATACGTTTCAAAATGCTTGTCAACAAGTAGGGCGAAATACACTGATTTCGTCGCACCGAGAATAAATAATTTTAAAAATAATATTAACATATTTTATCTGGGAAAATATTGTTAAAAATTACTTTTTAGTTCAAGAATAGTCTATAATAAGGATTTTTTAATCTACACTGTTGAAGAAAAAACCCGGATATTGAAAAATATCCAGTTAACTGTGAATTTTAAAGGTCCAAGGTGTCAGAAGTATTAGTTTTGTATTTAATTAAGTATTGAATAAAAAATTGGCAAAACAATAAAAGTGCACAAAAGTCTCTATTAACTAATATTTTACATTTTTAATAAAAATTACGTAATTTTACGTTACAGTCGAACCACGTTATAGCGAACTCACGGATATAACGAACGAAAATTTTGGTCCCGCCGTTTTCCAATTGTACGTAATTTAGTCAGAATTGTGTCAGTTTAATGTAATCGATTTTAGTCGATTTAATTCATTAATGATCATTTTTAATAGATTTTTATAATTTTTTCATGTATTATTATTGAATACACATTGCAGCTAATGAGTTATACATTTTGTGAACTGTAGTATTTTTCTAAACGGTTCGGATATAACGAACCACCGGATAAAGTGAACAAAATCTTTGGTCCCTTGAAGTTCGTTATAACCGGGTTCAACTGTATTTCATTAGTTGAAAACGTATTTAAACTTTCCTAATGATATAAATCTTTTCTCTAAACTTCCCGAGATTAAACAAAAAGTATATAAATTCGTAAAGGACAATTCCTTGTATTTTCCGTAATGTTTATTACTTTCGTGCGCAACGCTTTAAATCTAAATGTAAATTATACTGTGATCCAGTTAATTAAATTTCCTGTTCACTTATCCCGGTGATGAATCAGTTAATGAATGGACTGCATTCAAATAAGATGAAATAAATGACTTGCAAGGAATCTATTTACCACACCAGAATTAGAAGTCAAGACAAATGAGTCGTAGAAGATTTTATCAATAGACACAGTTAGTTAACCATCCCCTCATTTCAAATACCTCTTTGAGTAATCTCAACAATTAGAATTTTTTTCCTTTCACACAGAGAGAGAACTATCAGACAGGTGAGAACTAATGGATAAGAAACTCCTTTAAAATCATAGTATTGTGTAGTTCCACTACGTTTTAAGTTATTACAAATGCGTTCGGATTATTGCCCAACCAAAGAGACACACTGTGGAGGACTGTTATCAATAAACTATACTATAAGATATTCCATCAGCTTCGCGTATAAAAGTGAGTGAAGGACAAATTTTGTAGCTCTAATTCTTCCTAATTGGGACTATCTTTTTTAGAACAGGGTAGGGCAGAATGGACTTCCGTACACTACAATGATGTATACAATAAAAATACATTGATGCGTATCAGAAGTTGTATTGAATACCAATGAATTGCTTCTTGATACAATTACAACGCAATGGATTTTAACTTAACGAATTGATTAGAAGCACTTCGACCTACAGGGTGCTGCAGTATGGACTCCCGCATTTCAAAGGGTTATAAATTACGAACGAAACAATTTATAGAAAATACTTCACATTTTCTAAAAATATTTATAATCTAGTATTTTTTCACTAGGTTTTGAAAATAACATCACTAAGGTGACGCCCATTATTTGCGATGCACTCATGAATCCGTTCTTTAAAGTTTTCCAACGGACTGTTGGCCATCTCTTGGGGACGGCAACAACTTCCAGGTGAATAGCGGACATAAGGAATCGTTGCCTGTTTTTAGGCGTTCTAATATTCCACTTGGTTTCCTTGGTAATGCAAACCCACTTGCTCTCAGGAACGGCTTTAGTTTCATAGCGTGTCCTGTGTCGCGGTAACAGAATCGTTGTTTTTAAAGACCGCTTCGGTAACGAAAGCACGATGTTCTCCGGACCATCTTATGGGTATATACTGACAACTAGAAAACCTGCCCGAACTGTTGCCACCTTCCTGTCCACCCTACCCCCACCACTTCAAGGATTACCAGTGACCTTCTTATCTGCGACCTTCAGAAGTGCAGGAGTTCATTTTTCTACACCCTGTATGCCATTGTCTATGCGTTAAAAGTAATAAAGTATTTTATTTTTGCAACGTATGAAACGACCTCTTCCATGACTAAAATTCTATAGTGAACTCGCAACACACATATAAAATATGTAAGACCAACAATATGTGATGTTAGCGCCGAATAGAAAGTCAAGAAGTGAGAGAAATAAAATTCGCAAAGGAGACGATAAAGCATTACACACCCATTATCACTCAGTAAAGGGAACGCCTGTTTCGAGATTAGGAGACTAGGGAATAACCACCCAGTCTAGATAGACGGCCATCATATGGTTTAGGAAAAGCAATATAGTAAACGGTTAAAGAAACAATATTTGGTAAGAGAAATAGGCGTCATGTTGAAGCCTACGGAACTGTCAATATTTATAAGGAATGAAATTGGCAATATTAATTTTACTATAAAACTATTAGCATTATTATAATAGACTTTTCATGCGTTTAGATGTAGAATGATGGAAAACAAAATTCCTTTTTTAAAATTATGCATTAAATTCAGTAAGTCAAATGAATTTCGTTATGTGTAATACACAATTTTATCGTACAAAAATAAAATATAAAAAGGGAGTTTACAAAGAAACATACAAAACTCAACATAATTATAATAGACTTTTACTCCGCTTAGATGTAGAGTGATTGAAAATAAAATTTCTTTATTGAAATTATGCATTAAATGCACGAAGTCTAATGATTTTCGCTTGTTTAATAGAGTATATTATTCTGTAAAAATAAATGTTGAAAAAGGTAGTTTAATGGAAACATAGAAAACTGAACTCAATAAGACTTTATTGTTTACAAAAATTGAAAAAAAAATAATAACACAAACAGTAGAGTTCGAAGAATAGGGATTAACTTGGTTGGGAATTATTTTATTCCACTAATCAAGGTAAAATTCTCAAACGTTTATTTGTTTTTACTGTGTATAAAGCTGTTTCTTTCTCTCGAAGAAAACATATTTTCTTTCTTGATAAGGAATCCTTGTATTCTATAATACTCTACCTAACTTTCTTTATACTCTACCTAACACTATTTGCTGGAAAAAATAAAGTCTAGACTCTTTCAGCGAAATATTAATTTTATGTAGAATTACTTACAAAACCCTCTATATTTTTCGATTCAATGTAATCTGCCTAATTTTTACTACTCATATTTCTCATGCATTCGGGCCGTGGAAAAATATTATTAGTCAAATTCTCACATGTAAGTAGAGCGAAAGCTTTTTTTTCTGTAATATTCTTGGCTAACATCTCTTTTGTATGCAGCGGTAAATCCCTCTGTGCCTCCAAGATAAAAGGAATCGATCAAGAAACTATTCCGGGCCTTAGCGGTTAATTATTTAGAGCTGTTTTTGGCCATTTAACCGCTACAGAATTCCTGTAACATTGTATATACGAATACGCGAAAAAAGAAAATATAAAATAAGCATATTTTGAGGAAGATGTTCCCTCTGAAACAACCTTTTAGGTAGAATTAATGTTCAAGATAAAAGAAAATAGCATGCATGATAGGAATGTACTTAAAGGTTCGTTCTTGCTCGGAACTCATAAAATATTATTCATAAAAAATTACGTTGAGGGCACTTCCCAACTTTACTTTCAACAAGTTAAATACATTTTATGTTAATGGTAAGATTTGTTTTTGGTAAGATTTGTTTGTCCATAAATTAGTAAAAAAAATGTATAAACAGGACTTATTTTTTAGGTTTTATGTACTAATAGCTTTCAAGACCATACATTACACGAAATAAACCTCAGACCATATGATCAAAAATCAAATTATAAATTAAAATAATCATCAATTGAAATTATTAATTATCAATTCAATTTATTAATTTTATTGTCATTATGCATTAGTCATTGTGTTATCTACTATTCATTGGTTATGAAATATTCAAGAGAATTTCTAAACCGCTCAGAAATCAAGGTACATTTTGAGATGAAATTACTGGAAAGTTCCTCTGTTTCTATTGTTGGGAATTGAATAATCGGAATATGATATTTCTTCCTATTTTGAGAAATGTCATATCTGTATTAAAGAAATCGAATTTGATGGCAATAATTTTGGCTGGTTAACCATCTTTGAATGCACGAAATATTTCCTCATTTTTTTCTCTCGGTTTGAAGCCACATCGCTGTTTCTCTGAAAATAAAATATTTTTGCCTTAAATAAAAGATTTCTTTCTCATTCGATTGATGGCATCAACGTAACTTGAAATCAATACGTTATTCTGTTAACAAAATTAGATCTATCCGAAATTGAATCTTGATGAAATTTTTATCAAACATTAAATTTTTTCTTTAGGATGAAGTAAAACTAGATGCTGGTACGAACTGATATTCATGCCTTTATCCCTGATTAGGTGGTTGAAGAAAAATCTGGTAATCTTTGAATTTTACTTTTGATTGAAAGATGGCATCTTTTCATCGAGATTACGACAATGTTAACTGTAACTGAAAAAAATACTTAGTGGTTGACAATAGAAACTTTATCCTTAAAATTTATATATCCTGGACGAATAAACACATTATAGGATTTGGGGTTACCATTCAAGTGGCAGTTTTAATAAACCCTGACCGGATTTTGATGAAACTTTTTTTACTTTGCTTCAACCTTCACCTTATTTTATTAGTACCTTAATTTTACAAATTGGACTCTGTCATGAGACTTTAACAAAATTCAATATTAATTCGATTTACTTGCGCAATATAGGTTGAGTAATTGTTCTTACTCAACCTATATTGCGCAATATAGGTTGAGTAATATGTGTAAATGTGTCTTTAAAAAATATTTATTTTTCTTTCACTAAATAACTACCTAACCCAGGACCGAAAATTGAACGAGGATCTACTGACCTCAAGGTTGCTTTATTGCCAACTGAACTTTCCCGCAGTATGAGAGTTTTTTTATTTTTTTATTTTGGGGGGGGGGGAGATTCCATTCCTCCCACTTGTTTATAGCTTTACCCACATAATATTTTCCTTGAATTTTAAATAATGTTTACAAAGATTTTAAAATACAAGCCTAATTTATAGGAGAATTCCAATAAAAAATGGTTAAATAAAATTATTTCATGCCTTTTTTTATTGTTTAAACTTTTTAATAAATTTACTTATAAATTTAATTTTTTCAAAAATACTCCATTTAAGAGATGTTTCATATATTTCTTTAAAAATAAGCAAATAATACATTACACTCTAATAAACGTTTATAATTTTTAAGGAATAAATACGCTCTGTCAATGTGTCTTAAGGAGAGGGACGTCAAGGTATTCTTTATCGACATTTCCACTTCTTTGTACGAACAAAAACAACTGAAACGAATCGTTGCCAATACAAAGTTCTGAATAATGTTTCAAATCAAACCTGAGAGAGCAGACAGTATAATCGCTGTAACTTTTGTTGAGATCAATTTATTCCAACTCGGGACTAGAGAGTGGAAGAAATTCAGCACTCCAGAAATGTGACATCAATCGATTACGAGGAGTTAGAGAACATATTTTGAGAAGGACAAAGAGGAGGAATTTAAATGAATTTTATTCAAATCGCTACAGTTCTTTGGTGTTTCGACAAAGTGTTAAAATCCTTGCAGAAGATAAATTTCCAGATACATTCATGTTTCTTTCCTTTCTTTTTCCCCGTCATTATGTATAACACTTCAGAATAAGTGGACTGAACATGAAATGGCGTAAAGTATGCGGAAGAATATTTCATCTTGGATATTCATGTGTGATAAAAGTACGTCTGTTGTAGTCACGCCTGTTTTAGAGTAACTTATCACATTTCGTGGTTTTTTTTAAATGAAGATTTTTATATAGGAAAAAAAATTAACTGTTGATTTCCAGTGACATATCTTTCAGTTACAAAGTATGTGAAAAAATATTTTTTTTGCCTCCTTTAGAATATATTGTTGCATGAAAAGAAACTTGTGCAATATTTTTCACGAGTGAACTAAATTTTAAATGACATTATAAAAAGTGGAGCACAACTCTATTATATAAAGAAAGATCTGATATTGACTTTTTATGAAAAGTGTTTTTTTTGTGAATTAATTGAGATTTTTCTCATTAGCAAGTGAATGCAACGTTTTTCTTTTTTACCATTAAAGATGAATTTTTTAGTATATTTTTGAAACAAACTACTTCTTTAAAAAAAAAAATGGGGAAATTAAATTTAAAAGAAAATTTTACTTTTCTATAACTTCATTTAAAATTAATTCATTTTATTGGTGGTGTAATGCGTTTAGGTCAATCAGGATTATTTAATAATTTCATCTCCAAATATTTGTAAAGCGCACAAGACTATACGTACTTATAATACAGGACAACATTTGAGTAATAACTTTATTCTTAAAACAAAGTGTGTGTGGGACAGAGTAAAGTTAAAAACTTCTACCGGAGCATTGTGGGGCCAGTTGTTAAGTACAGAGCAACCCAGCTCAGAGGGAGGATAGAGCTTATTATAAAACCATGTATATTTTTCTTCATCAAAACTACATTCTAACGATCGCCAAAACCGATGGAAAGCTCCAAGCAGAATATCCACAATCCGACTTCGTATACGTCTTTCTTCATCAACTTCTTTTCTAATCCCCGTATATCTGCAGCTACACTTTACTAAAGGGAATGTTGTTTGGGCATAGAACAAAAATGGAAGTACAGCTAGTAGGGCAAGCAAATATGTTTAATATACAAAACTGTAACATATATTTTTAAAGTTTTTTTTTTCTTTTAAAGAAACGGTGGACATTAAAATTTACTTTCCTTAATTTTCCTCATAGAGATACGAAATTTTGTACATATACACATTTCACTATAAATAAATAGAATACCTTAAAAGAAATTTCCAATCTCATTATAATTTTAAGATTTAAAAAAAAAATTTAAATTTATAAACAAAATTTTAAAATGCTGCTTGCTACTTAATTTTTGAGATATTTCCTCGATTTTGCATTTTAATCTCTTTAAACTGTATAACAAACAAATCTGGGTATCAATTATTTAATCCCTCGAATAGTTAATTTTTGAGAGATTTTTTTCTGAATTCCGTCCCGATTTTCATCAAAATTTTGCCTTTTAAAAAGTTATAAATCAAATTTAACTACCTTAATGAAGTCGAATTGTAAAATGCATACCCAATTTTTTTTAAACAGCATCAGGATTGTTCCTTATCAATTTTATGAATTTTGAACAAAAATTAAGTATCATGGAGTATTTGAAAAATCTAAAAAACCTTGAAGATCTGTTTTGAGAAAAACAGATTTTAAATTTATTACTTCACTTACCCATTATAAATTACTTTGTAGAAGCTTCCTAAATGATTTTTTACTTGAAAAAAATTATTTTGGTACTAATAATCTACAGAAATATATATATATATATATATTTTACAATAACACATTCAGTATTACAATGACGAGATTTGCTCAAATGAAGGTCCACCGTTCCCTTAACCTGGAGCAGCATTTCGTGTTTGCAGTGCAGATGACGCGATTCTCAAACCCTATGACCTCCGTCCTTTTTCCAGCAACCAATTTCCATTTGCTGTCAAAATTTGTCATCGAGTTGAGAGGATTTGAAAGTAATAACATGTAATCCGACTTCGTATATGTCTTTCTTCATCAGCTTCTTTTCTAACCTCCGTATATCTGCAACTACATTTTAATAAAGGGAATGTTGTTTGGGCATAGAACAAAAATGGAAGTATAGCTAGTAGGGCAAGCAAATATGTTTAATGTACAAAACTTTAATATATTTTTTTAAAGTTTTTTTTATTTTAACCTGGAGTGCCATTTCGTGTTTACAGTGCAGATGACGCGATTCTCAAACCCTATGACCTCCGTCCTTTTTCCAGCTACCAATTTCCATTTGCTGTCAAAATTTGTCATCGAGTTGAGAGGCTTTGAAAGTAATAACATGTAATCCGACTTCGTATACGTCTTTCTTCATCAGCTTCTTTTCTAACCTCCGTATATCTGCAACTATACTGTAATAAAGGGAATGTTGTTTGGGCATAGAACAAAAATTGAAGTATAGCTAGTAGGGCAAGAAAATGTGTTTAATGTACAAAAGTGAGATATGTAAGAAAGGTAAACTTGCTATCCAGAAAAATTACACCCTGCGACAGGTAACTTTTTTAACCTGGAGCAGCATTTCGTGTTTACAGTGCAAATGACGCGATTCTCAATCCCTATGACCTTCGTCCTTTTTATAGCTACCAATTTCCATTAGCTGTCAAAATTTGTCATCGAGTTAAGAGGCTTTGAAAGTAATAATAACATGTAATCCTGACAAAACTGAGTAATGCAATTGTTTATTTTGACTAACTATTAGTAATCAATTGATGATAACGTTTTTATAATATCCTTTCTCCAAAAGCACCTATCCAGATAACAAAAAAGCTAAAACAATTGCTCCAAGATAAAGATATAATATTGTATTATAATACCAAAGACCGAATGTATAATGAAAAAAAAATTAGTATTCCATAGATCTAGGAATAAATAAAATGGTCAACAAAAACGAAAAAGAAATCAATTGAGATTTTTTTTAAGTACTTTTTTTATATATTTTGATAGCATTAAAATGTCATCATCCAGATCCAAAATGAAGTTATGGTTTAAATATTTTTTTTATCACTACTAGAGCAAATTATTCCATCTGCAGCTTTCTTTTGCTTCTAACCTTATTTAGAACGCTACTTATCTTAATGGTTGTCCTGAATGGTTGGAAAATGAAGGGAGAGGTAATTACATTTGTTATACTTTCGGAATTCAGCTACGTCACTTCTTCCCGATAAATATTTTTTCGTGTACTTCGAAAAGTAAAGTTGCTTACTTTCCCCGTAAACTTAAAAAAAACTTTTCATACTTAATTTCTTCTTATCTCATCTCGTTATCAGAGAGTAACTAAACGCGAAGTAAAGAAAATCCTACAGATTTGATTTAGAATAATGCATGAGAGTGATTCGATAAAAGAATACAACTTAGTCTGATTATTTCTCTCATTTCTGTTAACAAAATTAGGCCCATCTAAAATTGAATCTTGTTGCAATTTTTATCCCTGAATGTATGTTAAGTGAGCGTAAAAGCCATATATGAGTATGTGATTTATAGAAGGATAAATGTTTGTATTTTCAGAGTACTTTCAGCCCTACTTTTGTGTATTATATGAAAAAAGTACAGTAAACCTGTATTAATCATTACATTTGAAGCTTAATAAACGAGATAAATATTTTATCACTTGCATGTAAATAAAATTACTGAATTAGCTTGATCATTATCCCTGGTGGCTATTACGAAGATATTATCATCTATGTGAATGCTTTCTCATTTTCTCCCTCTTAGGTAAATTATTCATAAGCGTTTATCACATGCATAAGACTTTATTTGCGATATACATTATTTACGATGCACATTGTATTACGATAATGCTACATAAACGTGTCTATGTAATTTGATATTAAGAAAAAAAGTATTTACTAGTAAGAGTAATTCTATTTACAACTTTCCTGTTCATTTAATTGAAATATTAATTTTTCACATTATTTAAATATATAAATATGCATATTTATATTTAATGCTTTATGTGGGTCTCTATGTGTTATAACCATGAATATTCGACAAATAAAGTTCAGTTACCATTGATAAAGTGGAAAAAATAGCATAGTTACTTTTTAAGCAAATTGTTAATATTTATTACAAATGCTTGTATTCGGTATTTATATTTAAGATTCAACTGTTGGTAATTTACTAGAGTTGCTTTTAAATACTTGCATGAAGAAAAAAATACCATTAGAGAGGATTTATTGATTTTCCCTTCTCATCACTGTCTTATTCATTCAAAAAGTGTTAAACGTTTGTTTAAAAAAATGCGTTTTATACATTCTGTGACATTATAAATTATAATTATCATGCTGCAATTGTATTCTTCTTTACGATTTTGTTGATGAATTCCATGGTAGTTATTATTTTAATTCACTGTGAAATATACGTATTTTTAATGGACTTGTATACTCTTTACTGTCATAAAACTTAATAAATATATTATCTGAGTATGGGATAAATAAATATTCTTGAAAAATATTAGAGTAGCTTATCGCACTAATGTTATCAAATGCAATAAGTATCTATTTTTTGAAGTTGTTTTCCCCATAAGAAAAGGGAATAGACACTCATGTATAACATATATCAATGTACATATAACTTTCAACTTATGTACAGATAAACGCAGGCATCTTTCTTTTTTCATACACGTGCTAGAAAATTATGCTTTATGTACTATTTTCTGATAGAATTTCCTGACATATCTTTCATTGGAAATTAATGGTACTCTTTATGAAAATTTTTTCATTTAATTTGACCTGGAAAAATCGCATTGGATTTTTATTATAAGATTTCTTTCCCTATTTGCAAATTTAGTGAAAAAATTGTTCATCTATAAACTAAACACTGAGTCTACATATAATAATTCTGTTCATGTATTGAAACTCGCTGATGATTATCTATATATTTAAGTTGCTAAGCCGACTTTTTGGGCAGTCCGTGAGAGAAAACTACTGCATCAATTTACTTCATTTTAATCCTAAACGAAAGATTGTAATCTGTAGATTTGTCAAATTTGGTTTCTGTAACACAAATTTCTATTAATTAGCGATAATTTACAATAAAAAAATTATGTATGCGCATGTTTAGTTGCATGTTTAAATCTGGCTTAAGAAACTCACTGTTTCTGTATATGCTCAGTAACATGTTTTAATAATAAACACGTTTATTCCGAGGAGTCTCTTTAGATCTTTCTCTCTCTCTCTCTCTGCCATTTTTATTTTTGTGATATTTATGTTTGTGAAATATAAGATTAAACCTGATGGAATTTATCTATTTCGCGCTGTTTGATTAGCGATAATTTACAATTAAAAAATTTCTTTCTGCGCATACTCAGTGGCATTTTTAAATTTGTTTTTAGATACTCACTAAGCACGAGGCCGCTTAAACGCATTAATTTGTTTCTGCGCATTATTATGATTTTCAACATTTGGCAATGATGTGTTGATTATAATTTGTGTATTAGTGCATTTATTTACTATGTAGCCGTCATGTTTTGAAGGATACCAACTAGTATAATTTAAACTATACATAAAGAGTATTCATATTTGCGTCTAAATTTGGAATGAAACAAACTCTATTCTGAATCTAAAAAGATATAATTTTCTTTACGATGAAATTTCTAAAAACAAAATTGCTTATTGGAGTCGCCATTTTTAATAACGATAAGTATATTGTTTCAGTGTTCTACGTGAATACAACAGAAACAAAGCTTTTAAAATTTTTTCGGGCTTAAAAAAAAGCGTAATGCTAGGAGATGTATTCCCCTTTAGCTCAAATTATCGTCTAGAGTGACGGAGGTAATTGAACTTGTCACATTTTTGCTCTGCTCAGAGCTCTTGATAGAGAATATCCGCTTTCAAAAAAGGAAAAGATTTTTTATTCTCATTTTGCTTTTCGTGCCCTTTATCTTTTTTTTCCATTGCTTTACATCGCGCTTTGTTTCTTGTCTGTACTAATAAGGATGTTTGAAATTCATAAGCAGCTAGTTAAAAAGGTGAATTTTTTGCCTAATCGAATGTGTAAAGGAAATGGCGGATGCCTGGGATATTTGAGCTACTCTCGTATCCAGAGTTTAAATTTATAAAGACATATTTTGGGGATGAACACTGAATACTATAACATAATGCTTTCTGAATTTACAAACAGAGATAAAATAAGAAGGTTGCGCATTTTGGTATGACAAAAAGTTATGCAGTCCTTTTCGTATGTATCATGACAAAAATAAAATTTGGAAAAATAAGATTTAAAATTTTATTTTATAAAACTTTTCTCATATAATATCGCGTATATAATATGTTCGCAATAGTGGGATATGCTCATTATATACTGGTTAAGGGAAATCCCCAAAAAAGAAATTTTATGCCCAGTAAGAGTGGTTTGTAACTCAATAAGTTTACTGGGTAAGTTTCTTTCCAGCATTGTTCTTTCTATGTTTCTTTCCATAAACATACCAAGTGAATTCCTCAGAAAGTCAGACAACTTGACAGGAATCGTTCATTTCTCCTTCTTCTGCAAGTTATTGTCTTCAAGCTGAGCCCTTTGTGACCGAGCAAAGTCATCAGCGAAAATCAAATAGAGACAGATGTAAGTTTGTAAAAAGCAATTTGTGACTTTCGTATAAGGCTGCGTTCTATCTAAATTTCTGTGAAAACATGTAGAATCGTTAGCAGGGGTTTAAAATTATTATTTCCCGCACCAATAATTCATCTCAGATACTCCCATTATCCGTCATTTAGAGAAATTTTGTGAGTTCCTTTTGACATTTTGATGAAGTAACGTTCAGAATCATTCAGGGAATTAAATCACGAATAGGCTGTTAAAAGAACTATGTTTCCTAGGCAACTAATAATTTTATTTTCACCAGTTAAAGAAGACTAGTTACAGGAGAATGCAAGACATGGATATACTTTCAAAAATGCTATCTTCATAATAGGTTGCGTTCGTTTGTTTGTCCAGATACATCGGTGGGAAAGCATAGATCTAAGATGCTTATGGGCGTGGAATGATGTTTTGCCCCAGCGTTACATCCATTGGGCAGTATTATTCCTAGCGAACGGATGTCCATTCAACGATATTAAATTACTGTTCCAACTGTCTCAACGTGAATGTCATTCTCAAGTTATATTCAAGCAGTTGTAAATGAAATATTTAATGGAAATTTTAGGGTTTACATATCACTGATATTAATCCCTCAGTTGTTAATATTGGTTTAGGATAAGTTTTTAGATCATGTAATATCATTTTAACAGCATTTAACAATATAATGTTTCCTGATGTCTTAATAGATGGCAATCTAGATAAGACGATAGGAACAGCAACGTAAAACTAAAATGTAGCTAGGAAATATTAGATAAAAAATATTAACGATGTAGTCATTAATGCAAATTTAAGCTGATTGGATGGTTTGATGTGGTTTTCGCAGTAACTGTGATATCGTTAACAGAAATCATTCCTAATATAATTAATATTTTTTAGATAATCTAATTTAAAAAACCACGAGGGTGTCAGTTCTAAAATTATAACTTCATTAATTTTTTTTTTTTTACTTCAAGAATTTTTTAAACAAACTTGCATATAATTGTGTATCTACAATTTAAAATAAAGCTATACAGGAATTATATGGAGCTACAGTTTTGTCAAAGAGCACTGAAACTAGCTTTATGAAGTTTATGGGCATTAAACTGAGATAAACACTAAAGTAATGTGTCATGTGGCTTTTACTGTTTCTACCCAACTAAATAATATGCAAACGTATTACAGGTAGATAAATGAGTAAACAATCTGAAAAGAAAATTTATAGAAGTATCTTTAGAAATCATTGCATCATAATCTCTATATATAAAACAGTTCCGTAACTGACTCATTCACTGACTGACATACAACCCACAGACCAAATCGCTGGACCTAAAGGGCTGAAATTTTGCATGGCGATTCTTCTTATAGTGTTGGGGTGCACTAAGAGAGATTTTTCAAAAAATCTTCTTAGATTTTTTAAAATTAAATTTTTAAGCTCTTTTTGTAACTTTTTTTAAGTTTGCATTTAAAATAATAATTTGAGGGTTATAAAATTTATATCACGAGAAAGATCATAAAACTTCCTTCAAAATGAGATCTTTTTCAAATCTTTAACCCCCTTTTCTGATTTTTGGTGAATTTTTAAACATTAATTTTTTAGAATTTAATTTATTGAATGCTGATCACGTGATTTATTTTTCTGGTACTTTAAATAAATTTATCGTCACGTGCATAAAAACTAAATAGACAAAAATCTTTTTTTTTCTTGCTAATGCGGCAGACGATTGGACATTATTTTGTCTATAAAAATATCCCTTATGACTTTTTTTATAAATATGTTTTTTTACATCAATTGTATACATTGATCGTTGTATTTATTATAAATACATATATATATATATATATATATATATATTTATTTATTTTTTTGCCATTAATTGCATACATTGACCGTTGTATTTAATTTGAATGTACTCCGTATCGAAGTGCGGGTTTTCAGCTAGTATCATATAATTATTTAATACTTAGTTGTGGTCGTTTGTTTTTGCACATGCTAATACAGAGGAGCAAGATCTAGTTTACTGTCGTAGTGTTAGAAAAAAAATGTTACTCATGCATTTTGTGTTTTCTATAGCCTGTTAATTGTACTACTACTGTATAAAAACATATCGTAAAATATTAATCTTTCTTAAAAAATTGGAAATTGTTTTCAGTGTGATTTTTAAATACTTCGACATTTCGCGTTATTTTACAAATTGTTCCTGCACTGTAAAATAAAATTTCGAAGCATATATTCTGCTCAAATTCAAAATATTTGGAAGTGCATCTGCACATGACTCATACAAAATATAGTGTTTGTAAATTGAATTTTAAAGTTTCAGAGAAATATATAGAGTTGTGTATGGGGAAAAGCTCCCTGTTCTGGTTCTAAACTTATTTTGAAATATCAAGAGGAAAGTTTTGACAGAAAATCCCAACAAATATTTGTCAACATATTAAAAAATTAGTTTCTATGTAAGCAGAAGTCTTAAAATAAGGTTTTTCTCAACATACGCAACTTCAGAAAAGTAATTACTCTTGAGTAACAGTTTTGGCAGATAATATAAAAAAATGTTGAAAGAATGAGCATATATTTGACCGAGCATGTAACGGTAGAATAAAGAATGTTTGAAGTTCCAGGGCAAAATTTTTAGAGAATTAAAATGATTTCTCCTTTACTGTTAGCATCTCCTTTACTGTTATAATATTAGATTGTATGGACAAAAATATTCATGAAAATGCCATTAAACCAAAATCGACCAAGACAAAGAAAGTATTTACATTTTATGATTAGTGACCTCATGCAATAATCATGTGATCATTAAGATCTAATGATGATTATTGAATGATGAACCGCGTTCATCGCAACAAAATGGGAAATGAATGAAAATGGGGAATAAGCTTATATTGATAGTTCAGAAAAAACTCTGAAAATCCAATTTAGCTAATTTATGGCAGATAACTAGACGGAACTCGAAAGCTCTCAACTAAGTGTTCTGAATTTTATTACCTCCACCCGCTTATATACCAGATGAAAAGTAAGGGGGGATTTTACAAATGAAACATGAATTATTAACACTTGCCTTATCAAAAAAATAACATGTTATTAATGTCGTTAAAATGTATTAATTTTGTGTCAGAATAGTCAATAAATTTAATACATTTTCTTTAATTTCTGAAAAATTTTAGAGGTATCTATTGAGATTCTATGCATTATTATACAGAAACTAGGGGCGAAGCCCCTAGGCATGCTACGGTCGCTCCTCTGTTAGGGCTAATAGCAAGATACATAGGGGTGATTCTCGGGAAATGTAACAGCTTCCATCCATTTACTGTTGTCACACTTAATGCCAAGGGCGTTTCATCACTGTTGAATTATCAGGTTTAAAATTCAATTAAAAATCGAAAATTTAATATATAGACTTGAAATTAGGTTTATATGAATAAGAAAGCTTTCAGCTTATAGATGATGTAAATATTTTCTTTGTAGGATAAAAACTCGAAGCGCATCGATCGTAGATACTCAAAAGCGCGTAAATTTCTCGAAAAAGTGGGTTTAATATTTTGATGAAAATATTAGTCTGTTTTAAAATAATTTTAAGCAAATGAGGTCTAGTTTAAAAGAAAAATGCCTGTAGTCTTAGAATGTAAAAAGATAGAAATTCTACGATCATTTTTCGGTTAGTTATCGTAATCTGAAGATGAAAAAGTCAATATTTCTTGAAAAACTGTGTTTCATTTTTTGATGAAAATATTAGTCTGTTTTAAAATATTTTTAAATAAATGAGGTCCAGTTTGAAAGAGAAATGTCTGCAGTGTTAGATTGTAAAAAGATCAAAATTCTACCATCGTGTTTTGGCAAGTTATCGTAATCTGAAGATGAAAAAGCCAATATTTTCCCTCAAAGCATAAAAAAAAACTTAAATTCCGACGAAGATGAGACATGTCTTACTTTGGTCCCCCTCATTTTTCTGCATCCATTGGTATCGTTCTCGACCCCATACCTCCAGCGGTTTCGGAGTATATAGCGTGACAAGCTTTTGACAGCGGGAGTTACTTTTTTTTCGAATAGAGAGAAATCTACGAATATCAGAAAAACTTTTTTCAGAGTAATGAAAGCGCGTGAAATTTTATTATGTTCATCAAGACTTTTCGCGGTAGGAAGTTACTTATAGATGTGTGATTAAATGTCGATTGTACTTAATGGATATTTAAAGAAGTAAAGAAGAACATGGAAGTTACTTTGCTTGTATGAATTACAGAAAATCCAATTTTTTAATAATTAGCCACTACCATTCATTAAGCACGCTCTGTTTATATGAATTATTTAAAAAATCTTTTTTTTTTCATTTCCAGAAATCTATTACCTCATATATCTGGTATGCTTCAAGAGTATCGTCATTGAGAGATTTTTTACCCTATTTTATGTACTAATTAAACTCTGATTAACTTCGGGGATGGTGGACATTAATAAGCGATTTTTGAAATTTTGACCTCAGAGATTTGAAATTTTGCATATGTATTCATTAAAGTATGAATATATAAAACACCTTATAAAATTTTAAAATATTTTAAATTTTATTTTTTATATTTTAAAAATTGAAATTTTTATTATATTTTTTTTAAATGCTCCTTGCGAACCAACTGCCCCCCCCCCTACTTTTGCATTTATATTGCTCATAAATACATTTTAAACAGATTTATGCATTGCTTTGTGCTTTCGTAGAATAGTTAATTTTTAGGAAATATTTTTATGCTTTAACTCTGAATTTTCGTGAAATTTTTGTACTTTTCTAAACTTAATTTAAACTTTGACAATCTTAATGATGTCGAAACTTGAAATGGATACATAACTTTATTTTAATGTATTAGAGGTAGTTATTTTAATGTATTTTAATGTATTAGTAATGTCTTTATTATAAATTTTATAAAATTTCGTGAAAAATTATGACGCAAGGAGCATTTCAAAGACTTTCAAATATGGGAATGACTCATTTTGAGAAAAAGCCATTTAAAAGATGTTTTTTCATCTACCTCTATTATTTACTTTTGTAATATATTTTCATTACACATTTTAAATGCATTTTATTCCAATATTGATATATTTTTAAAATGTTAATATACCCCCCAAAAATTCCAATTTTTGTTCGATTTTTGGTAATTTGAAAGCCCACATTCTCCTGGCATGATTTTTTTTAAATCCTTTTTTATTTCCAGCAATCTATTACCTCATATATCTGGTATGCTTCAAGATTATCTTCACTGAAAGATTTTTTATCCTATTTTAAGTACTGATTAAACTCTTTATTAATTTAATTTTCCAGACCGGGTAAACACTTTTACTCCTGTTATAATATTTCTCACTAAAAAAATTTGAAAATGAGAGCTTAAGTGGCATCTGCCATTTTATGAATTATATATTTTTATGTCTATTATATATTTGACAATCAGTCTAATTTTCTGAAATAAAATATAAACTTTTAAATACATATCATAAACATTGGACAGATTAAAAATAGTTCATGATTATTTTCATCGTTATGTACATTTGCTTTAGACTTTCTCATAAAAAATTTCCTCAATTATTTTAATAATATTTAAGGGGATGGTGGACCTTTCACAGCGATTTTTGAAATTTTTGCCACAGAGATATGAAACTTTGCTTATATATTCATTAAAGTCTAACAATATTAAACACCTTATAAAATTTTATAGATATTTTTAAAAAATATTTTATAATTAAAAAATAGAAATTAAATTACCCTTCTTTAAAATGCTCCTTGCGACTCAATGTTAAACTTTTCCCCTTCATTTTGCATTTATATTGCTTATAAATACTTTCTGAACAGAGTTATGTATTTTTTTGTACTTTCGTTGAATAGTTAATTTTCAGGAAATATTTTTATGCTTGTACTCTCAATTTTCTTGAAATTTTTGTAGTTTTGTACACTTAAATTAAACTTTGATAACCTTAATGATCTCGAATACTAAAATGGATATATAACTTTCTTTTCATGTATTACAGGAGTCTTTATTATAAATTTCATAAACTTTCGTCAAAAATTGTGACGCGAGGAGCATTTTAAAGACTTGCAAATCTGGAAATTACTCATTTTGAGAAAAATACATTTAAAACATGTTTTTTCACCTACCTTTAATACTAACTTTTGTAAAGCCACCAAGTTTTCATTTTACTTTTCACTACATATTTTAAATGCATTTCATTCCAATATTTACATGTTTTTAAAATATTAATACATCCCCCAAAAAACATTCCAATTTTTGCTCGATTTTTGGTAATTTGAAAGTCCACCATCCCCTTAAATGAATGTTGATTTCTGAAGGAATGGAAAGTAAAAATGTCTCGAAATGAAGTGTTGATATAATTTTTATGAATTCTAGAGGCAGAGCGGATATTCTTTTAAAAATGAACGTGTTAGGAAATAAACTAGTTCGCCAAAGTTTAGAAATTAAATTGCCAATGCATTTAATACGTTATCAATCATTTTGAGGAATATAAATTTACATTGTTAAATCAAATTATCTTACCCTTTATATAGTACTAATTTATAAAAATTTAATATCATTACTCATAAAGTTTACTGTACCATTTTACTCTTTGACATAGATAAAATATTCATTGTTTATTGAGTTAATTTTCTAATATTTAGTTTTACAGTATTCAACTGTATAAGAAACTACTACTTGTATACTACTGTATAAGAAATAGAAATATGACCCTGTTAGAGAACAAACAAGTTTACACCTCTGTGGTACTTTGCAGCAAAAATTGAACCTGAATAAATTATTAAAATTGGTGTTTATTTATATTTAAACCCATAGTAGGGGAATAAACACATTTTGCCTGTAACACAAAACGAAATACATTTTGTGTACTTGTGAATTAAATACAATTATTGGTTATTTATAATATATAATTCTTTAACAAATTGTCTTTAGCGTTCCATGATAATAGTAACGTATTAAAATGAAACTAAATTCTCAGTTAATCAGGAATGTTAAAAATGTGACTAAAAATACACTTTAAAAGTATTGTGTCAATGTATGGTTTCGTAGAGAATTTACGATCACAAATTGGCAGAAAAAAATCATATTTCTTTTTGTGGTATGATAATAAAATAAGGATAAAGGGTTCTTATCAAATTATGCAGCTTATTTGACTCTTATTGATTTATTTTTGTTTACAGAGGAAGAATAAATGGATTGAATGCAAACGTACTAGGAAGTCTAATTTCCTAAATGCAATGTATCAAAGTTCATTGACCTTTTTTAAATCTTTGCGTCTCCCATATTTTCTGATGTGAAATATTCAGTGATAAAATCAAATACGCACAGACAGACACACATACACACATATATATGATTTTATTTATATTGATA
>OU015493.1:187010146-187117646 GCA_907164885.2 Dolomedes plantarius
TGAAATCACTGTATTAAGTTCTATAAAAACAACTGTAGATATCTTTGAATAAATTTAATCATGTATCTTATAAGGAAATGTATTTTGCTGCAAGAAAAATGTATTTTTCTCAGTTGAGTAATAAAGCATACATTCCTTGAAAAATTTCAGAATGTAGCTTTTATGAAGTTAAAAATGCACTCTGAAATAAATTGAAATACCTTAAATCATTTAAACTAACTTAGGATAGTTAACGAAATTCAATGAAATTCTTAGAATTTTTTGCAATTAAATTTTTTTCTATGACAGAGTGGATGTAAAAATATGATTCTACGAGTGTATTTAAGGATGTAACGTCACTTATGTTTTGAGGATTTTACTCGAGGCAAAGAATATATCAACACAGCATTTTGGAGGTTTACTGACAAGTGTTTATAATTACAATATAAAAAAGGAATTTCGGAAATCAAACTTCTAAACTCCTTAAACCATATCTTTAGTAGTTTTTGAAGCAAGCTCGTACTTTGCACTTAATTAAACTGTAGCTAATGAAACTTTAAATAGTGGTACTAGACGTCAAAGGAAAATTAAAAATGTCATTTGTCTACATCAGGTATTTAAAGGAAATATATTACTTCTCTGGACGTATTTACAGCTGTATTGACTTTCATAACTTTAAAAATTTCGTTTTAAAGTTTCTCACTTGTGTCATATCAATATAAATGAAATGATATATTCGTTAACAATAATTCATCGTTATCTATACATAAATTACTCCCGGAGAGAACGCATTTCATACTGAAGGATATAAAGAAGGGTACGGAAATAACTGTATTCAGTTTACATATTTCACTTTAATTTGAACTTAAGGATAATTGCTTAGTGAAGGAGTAAATGGGGATGAACATTAATGTGTAAATGTGTATACGGAAATATTATTGCGATATAACAGATGTTTCAGTATATGTTTTTCGGGATTCTATACCTATTAACAGTTTTAGTGACCATTAGGCAGATACAATTAAATTTTTCTGTACATGAATAAAGAAATTTATATAATGTATGCATATATGCTGATTACTACTTGCATTCTCATATATTTATATTTATATATATATATATATATATATATATATATATATATATATATATACAGGGTGTTGTCGAATTTTCCCGTCAAATTCAGAGAGGTGATAGTAGGCGTCAAAACGAGCAATAATAACATAAGAATGTATGCCCTGAAGAGCAAACCTGGTCGACTAGAGGATAAACAAAAATGAAGAAATGTCATTTCTGCATCTTTGTTTATCCTCTAGCTCAGAGCTCCTCAACCATTTATCCTCCACGGCCCAACAACGTTTTTTCGATAATTCCGCGGCACACCACAAGTAAAAGCTTGCAAATACATAAATTACAATAAATACGTATATGTTTTTATTTGGTAAAAAAACATAATAAAATAGCTCTATGTTTCAAGATAATTATAAGCATTTAAGTTTTATATAAATCATTTTGAATTGTGCACCAACACAAGAACAAAAATATAAAGTTTACAAGTACAAAAATTTTCTCTTTAAATTTTATATTAAAAAAAATTTTTTTTTATCTTTACTTAAGTCTAATAAATCAAAGTTAATTTAAACATAACTTATTTATCAATGATATATTTGAGCTTGTTTTGATGAACATATGTACGTTTAATATTTGGCTCTATATTAGAAGAGCTACTCTAAGTTCATAGTCAAGACCCTTTAAACATGATCATTTGTCATTTTTAATTAGAACCAGTGTCGAAAAACTTTGTTCGCGTAAGTATGTCGTATAAAAAGGGAGCAAAATTGCAATGGCCTTGTCATAAATTTGTGGATATTCTTTCTTAACTAAAATCCAGAAATATGATGCTCGAGCATACATACAATGTAAGGTGACATGTTTTTGTTTCGTGTATAATTTCGACCCATAGAAATATTAGCAAAAAGTTAGAGGAATATTTTACTTAGAAAAATTTCTAATTGTTGCTGTGGTTAAATTTTTTTATTATTATAATCGATACAATCTCCGCGGCACAGTCAAGATCATCTCGCGGCACACTAGTGTGCCACAGCACTGCTCTAGCTGATCAGGTTTGCGTTTCCGGTCATACATTCCTATGTGATTCTGTTTTGTTTTTACGTTTTCTACCTCCTCCAGAAAAATGCGATATTTACAGCCATCCAGTGGGGTTGGTAAGAGGTATGGTCCGATTAAGTAAACAGCGTTCTCCAGCATCAGGTTTGCGTTTCTGGTCATACATTCCACTGTGATTATTGCTCATATTGATGCCTACAATCACCCCTCTAAATCTGTCGGTCGAATTCGGCAATACCCTATATATATATTCGTGTGTGCGTGTCTGTGTGTACAGCACTGTGATTTGTGATATGTCTGGAACCGAGTTTTCCTTTCTGTCTCATAGAAGGAAACGAGGTCCTAATGAAAATTTTATTGAACAACGAGGCAATGGAAAATTATAAATGTAAATTAGAATTTGTAATGATGAGGTAAAATTTAAATGAGTGACTGAGAGCTCTTTCAAGTAACACTGCCCAATCTCCAGCCCCTTCTTTCCTATACCACATTAACATTTTTGAAGGATTTCAAAACTGTAGGTCTTAAAACCTTTTAAGGCTGCTCTTATAACGCTATTAGATTCGCTCACCGCAGTGTTAACCAGTGGAGAAAATTTGTCTGCTCTTTATAGCTACGTAAATGCTGATAATCCAATAAAAATCATATTTTCAGATAGAATGAACTTTTATGCCCCTTGCAACAGGATTCATTTTATAAATTTCGTCCACCAAAGGAATTTAGGAGCGCTTAAAACACACTATGCCAGATTTTTCCCCCGAATAATTTAAATTTATTTGCATTTTTTAATATTATTTGCATTTTTTAAACGAAAAATGCCCCAAAGAGTAAAATTTTTCTCTATTACGGAGAACAATTTTTTAAGTAAAAACTTTTAAATCCAAGTCAGCAGTCCTTGGACACAATTTCGCCATAGGTTAACACTGAGGTGAGTGAATCCATTAGGGTTTGTACACTGCAATCTTAACGGCATTTTGAGTTTTTTAATAACTACGATTTTTGAATAGAATAGATATTTTTAGTAGGTACGATCCTCCTAAATGTCATCCATAGGGTTGCTCGGTCAAAACTGTAGTGGCACCAGTGCGTGGTGTTGGTTCACTCATATGGTTCCCCATTGAATGAACCCAAACAACAACAACAGTTTAAATATAGAAAACTACAGACACGATAACCGGTTGAAACGGGACTTTTAGACCGATCTCAAATTCTTAAGTCTGTCTTTAGGTGAATAATATTTTCACCTAAAGACGGGTGGATTAACGGATAATATTTTCTGAAATTTTTGAAAAAATTTTAAGAATACGTAATGTTTGTTTTGAGGAAGGTAAGGTCAGTGTAATGTTCAAAAAGCCGACTGAATTAAAAATAAATATGTTCATACAATTCATGTTATCTACCCTGATACAGCACGCAAAATTTTCCCTTGACTTGCACCCTTACCAAACCTCACATATATATTGTAGCATAGCGAGCAAAAGATATATAGCTTTGCCCAGTTCAGGGATTTGTCGCATCAGCTTTATCACAGGAACTTACGTAAGCGAAGGTGGTTTAAGGGATGTTTACGAGTTACTATAAAACCAAGTCATAAAAATGCCCGACGAAAGTGCCGGAAGGAAGATTGAAAAAGAATCAAATGGTGAAGAAAGTTTCTAAATGCCAGATTCAAAAAGGCTTCACAGAAACCCAGAAAAATCTACACAATTTGATAAACGATTTTAGCAAGTGAAGGTAAATCTCCGGAGCTCGAGCTTTAATAATCCACAACACAATACGGTGGAATTACGTAAATGGCTGAGCAGTAGGACATGTAAGAAAAGGGTGTAATGAATATTCAGAGGAATGGCCCAAATTTTGCTTATTGCGGGCGAAACGGTTTTCCAAGAACTGTTGAACATTATCATTTCTGATGACCTTTGCTATCTCTCCGAAGAAAAATGACTTAATAAAAATAACTACAGTCGATTCCGGTTAATTGGACCACCGGTTAATCGGACCAGCTGCTTATTCGGACCGGATCCCGTCTTGTAACATAAGGCATGTTCTTTTAATCGGACCAGCCGGTTATTAGGACCGGATCCCGTCTTGTAACATAAGGCATGTTCTTTTAATCGGACCAGCCGGTTATTCGGACCGGATCCCGTCTTGTAACATAAGGCATGTTCTTTTAATCGGACCAGCCGGTTATTAGGTCCGGATCCCGTCTTGTAACATAAGGCATGTTCTTTTAATCGGACCAGCCGGTTATGCGGACCGGATCCCGTCTTGTAACATAAGGCATGTTCTTTTAATCGGACCAGCCGGTTATTCGGACCGGATCCCGTTTTGTAACATAAGGAATGTTCTTTTAATAGGACCAGCCGATTATTAGGACCAAAATGATCACGTCTCGATGTGGTCCGATTAACCGGAATCGACTGTACTACTACATCTAATGAAAAATGCTCGATAGAAAAGTCTTCTGTGGGACACATTCCGACAGAAAATACGATGATAAAAGTTAATTCTTTAACTTCTGGCAAGGCTATGATAAAGGATTTTGTTTTCAATATCAGTTGTAAGGAAAGACTTGCTTTTGCATTCACCTCCGTAAAAGAGGATTTCACGAAAAGCGATTTGGCCACTTTGAAGAAGATAACTCTAGTAGAGAAGAAAATTTTCACTCTCTCTGACAAAACGCTACGAAGATCAAGGAAGTGAAACGTAAAGAATCTCTCTAATACTTTTCTTTTCAGCACAGACCCCATTTTTTGTCATCTGCCCAAATAAAAGCTTATTTGGCCAGTGCAACAAGGATGGAAGAAAGGCATTAGGTTGTTGTGCATTTTTCAGTTTACAAAAATAATTGATTCATGCTAATAATGTCAGTGTTAATGAATATTGCCCGCAGATTCCTCATACAATAGAATTTTGTGTCTTTCATTCAAATAAAATACATATAATAGTAAAAATAGTAAAAATTACATGCTCTTTATTTCAATATCCATTTTAAGTTGAAAAAAAAACAGAATTAAAGTTATGCAATTGCTATTGTATCATTAGAAATCTTCACACGAAAAATGCCTCACAGTTTGAGATTGGGATTCAAAATTTCGGAAATCAGCTAATGAATCAATGTTCTCAGAAGTACAGATCTGTGAACATCATTCTTTTTTTAATCAGAAGGCACGCTCGATAATTTGATGTGCACACTACTCTCGCAATAAACACATTAAGTTTTCTTGAATCCAAATGTAATACATCGATGTCTGATACTAATACAAAGATCCTATAGACTAGAAAGTCCAAGACAAACACAAACACTTAAAAACCAAATATTAGTGTCGGATTCTTGAAACCCCCACCATTGAATCTAACAGGTATGCATTGCCAGAAAAATATGTTTTTAAAAGAAAGAAGACTTTTAGTTGAACTCGTTGTTTCATTATCTTACGATATGTTGCTGTTGTTGCTTATGTCCTTTGAGCCTCAGAAGAAAAGGTTCCCAGCCCGGAGTATTTATGAAGAGAGTGAAGACAATATACAGAATGAAATAAGCAGACACAGAGATATAATTTCCCTTTACACAGATGCCCCGGAGGATGGACAGTGGTATTTTCACAGCTTCCTTTTTTCTCCTATTTGAGGAGTTGTTGGAATTAAAATTATCCTCCAATAGGCGGCGCTGGATGTTGGCGTCATTTGTAGTTGTGTCCGAATCGGTTGTTAGTATTGAAACCGATCTGGATATGCTGCACATAATTGTATAGCTTGCAAAATAAATGTTTTACGTCTGAAAGGCTAGTTTAGATCCATCACTGAAAATATATGTGTGTGGCTCACTTATCTTAAGAAAGGCAAGATTACGTAGCTCAAACTAAAGGAACTCACCAAAGAGTATAAGTCGAAACAGGGGCTTCAATATCATGTGAAAGGCTGACTTTAATCATTCAGCGGGCGCGCCAATTTTTGTAACACCATTAGGCGCGCGTTGCATAAAGTGCAACGTCTCTTTAAACCTTGATTATTCCTGTCGTAATAAACTTTTTTTTTCAAATTGGAAATAATAGTTCTGCGTTTTATGACAAGATATAAAATATTGATAATATTGAGATTATTTATAATTTAAAGCCAAATTTGAGTAAGAAGAAATTTTCATAAAAAATTAAAATTCATTTTTAAAACACAAATAATTTGTTCAATTCTCTTCGGTTTTCCTCAATTTCTTCACATCGCAAACATATAGAACAGATTTTGCAATGCGCCTTGCATGAAAAACTATTACATTTATCACACTTTATCATGGTAGTTACGTTATTTAGCCGTCCGCATATATATTACACTTTCCTCCTTTTTTTTTGCCGACACCTCTGGTTCTACTTCTCGGGAAGTTTCCACTTTATGTTTTAGTAAGAATCCAGTTATGTCTGGAGGAAGAAATAGAATATTTGCCCGGGTCTTCAAGTGGCTGTCGAGAAGTTCTAAAGCCAAAGATTGCAGATACAATCGCCTTATTTCAAAACTGACCGGTTTATTGGATCTAAGAACAATTTGCGAATTGATTCCTATTATGTCCAAAAACTTAAAAAACAATGAGGAGTCCATCTTCGGGATATGCGGGATACCGTGTAATAGCTGCACATTTGATCCACTACATCAACTCCTGCTTTTGTCGTATTGTAATCCAGTATAATCGCTGGTTTAACAGAATCGTTATGCACTGTTGCATCATCATGCATTGTGGACAAAAGTATGACTCCCTTATTTTTTTTCGTAGTGTAGGAACATAGGGTTCCTATGATACTAAAAGCAAAATTACTTTTAACATCGGGAACAAAATTATTAGTAATTATCTTACTATTAACAGCTGAAGGTAAACAAATGTTAGTTAGTTAGTGAGCAGACACGGGGACGGACTAATATCGCGAACCGAGCATAGCAACTTTCAAAACTATAAACTTTTTTAATTATTAAATTAAAACCGCCGAACTCAAAAAAAGCGGAGAGCAGAAACAGCTAACATTCCGGGTGGGCCAGCTCCTTTCCGTTTCACAAATTTCCACTATTTTCATGCATGCAAAATTCAACTTTTCCGTCCTCCAATCGACAAATTTTTTATTTCCATCTGTTTTACAACTCTTCATCTTTAAGGATATACACATTTTTATAAAGTTAAAAATGTTTTTCATTGCAAACGAATCTTTTTCCCCAAAGCAGCTTTCCAAATTTCACGAAATCGACAATTTTGAAGGACAAATATTTCGGTTTTCTGCACCTATTAATGTCAATTTTACGATTTATAGGCATTTGATAGATGTTCAGCTTCCAAAATATACCAAATACATTTAATAAAAAAATTGTTTTCATTCTAAAAGAGCGTACTTGCAAAACTCACTTTTAACTGAATGCCGAGTTCGTGAAATTTATTTCTAATTAATGAGCAACTGATGAGCATTCTTCCACCACCAATTTTGAATTCGTCAGAACTGTCTTTCTATTTTTTAAGCACTTTTTCCATCCGAGATTAATATTTACATTCGGCCTTACCGTGACACACCTTCCATCTTGCTCACCTCCTTGTGTGCTGCCATGGCGCAGTTCCATCGCGCTGACCTGATAAACCCTACGTTGTGGGTTTGGTCCCAGGAGCTGTCGCATCTTCCAAATTTTCCTATCTTGATATTTTTTGTTTTCCCCCTCGGATCTCTGCAATCATCTCATTACGAATTGTTTTACCCTGCACAGGGCCTTTTTTTACTATGTTTTTATTAACTTGCTTTCGTGTTTGTTTGTATGTTTGTCACTTACAAATCTTGCAATCGATTTTTAACTAACTTCCCGATTAGCTAGACATTTGAAACTTTTAGAGTAGCTCAGATCACGATGATAATGCATTTTTAATACTTTTAGCCATATTTAAGCAGAATTAAATTAATTTTCAGTTATTTTCAGTTAATTTTGTTTTGTAGAATGGTACAGCCATCTATCGGCCGGAACGGGAATGAAAAGTTGAATGAAAGTTAACTTCCAATTAACTTCATTTTCTTTCAAGTTGATGGGATAATTCATTAAAAAAAATTTTTTAAGTATTTATAAATACATAGAATTGTCAAGTTTATATGATTCAACAGAAAATTTAAATACATGGTATATAAAAAGTTCTTTTTATCTTGTAATTATTTTTTCTTTTAATATGTAAACTTTCCATCTTGTTTGCTACGGGCCATTTTTTCGTAAATTTATAATTAATTTCAACTTATTTTCTTTAAATTTTTTTAATTCTTAATTTTAATCTTAATTTACTTAATTTTAATATATTTATAATTTTTAAATTTATCTAACCCTTATACTTTTTGAAGGTTTTGAACTAAATTTTTATATTAATGTAACTGGTAACTTTCAACTTAATTTAACTTAATATTTTTTTTTATTGAGCACATATACATTGATAATAAGCATCTTGCGACAAGAGTTAAAGTCAATAGACCCAGGAAATCTACTCTTCAAAAGAAATTCTGCTCAGTTGCCAAAAGGAAAAATTATTAGTTGAGAACGAGTCATTTAATAATTGAAATCCAGAAATAATTTTAAAGTACCGGAAATAATTTTAGTTTTAGGAAATGAGAAGTTAAAACCTTTAGAGTTTTTTCTGATGGAATGAATTTCTTTTTTGTCTAAAAAGCAAAATTTGAAAACGGAAATTTGAAAGAATTATTTCAAAATCCAAAATCCTAAATTTGAGAAAGAGCATTTTAAATTATTATTTCGTTCTTTAAAAATTCTAATATTTTTTAAAAAGTGATTAAACGGTTTGTAATCTTTAATAAATGAAACTATATCATTCTAATTCGAAAAAGCAACACATCGGGTTTGCCACTCAGCTAGATTAGTATTTAAAACATAATCAGGACATTTATTTGATTAGTCTTTTTAAATTTATAATTATAGAAAAGCAACTTTGTAAATGCTTAGAATTATTTTAGTGAAATAACCAAAAATAAAATAAGGAATATTTTCTTACATGATCAGGCGCGCTGTGCGCAGAGTGCAACAAATAGAAGTATCCTCTGTTGGAATTACGATTAAAACAGAATGGAAAGGAATACAAAGGTCAGAAAATCAGACCTGCATTAGGAAAGGTGTAGCTATAAATAGAAACTGTTAAGAACATCCAAACCTTGCATGTAAAAGCAAACCATTCAAAATTATGAAAATGTTGCACTTTATACACGGGCACGCTCGCTGAAGGGTTAAGAAAACTAAGGCTAAAAGGCTTAAAAAAACTAAACTTTGGCAACTAAGCCTTATTGCAGAATTGAACCGAAGGCCACGGCAGGGAAAACGCTATCCACTATGCGAAGAGGGCGATTTTTTTAAAGATATGACATCGATATACAGCATTTTCTTGAGTTGTTTTCATGCAGTTTTTAGGAAATTAGAAATATTGGAATTGTTTATATATATATATATATATATTACACATCGCCATGATGTTTGAAGTAACAAGCAACAATTTATTATTAAAATTGTTACTAAAAGCTAACTGATACTTAAATTTATTTTTCTTACTCACAATGTACAATTACCAATAAAACGTTGAGTCGTCTCCCAAGAAGCAAATATTGGGACAAAAATTGAAGTGGCCGGAATAATACTATCTTTATTTTCCTCGGAAATTCAACCCTCTCACATGCGAATTCTAATCTAAAGGAGGAAGAACTTTTGCCGCGAGGATTTCCTGTTAGCAATCACATTACAGAAATGATCAAGGAAACACCTTCCTTGCTTGCCTTTAAAAGTTCGAGAAAAAGTATGGGTAGAAGTTTCTTGATATTTTCGATCATCAGAGTCTGTGAGATCAGGTAAACGAATAGTACATTCAATATGAAAAAAAGAGATATTCAGGAGCTGCAATAAAACCCAAAACGTTGTTTAAAAAAGTCAGGGACTGATTAGGATCCCAAAGTGAATACACAATATTCCGGGAATGTTTTTAGACGTCGCATATTCACTTTTCTTTTGCTTTAAGGATTAAATAAAAACTTGTCCCTAAGAAAGATGTTTTTCTTTAATTTCGTTAATTATGATCATAATTTCTATATTTAGGGTATGGTATTTATCACTTATTTAAAAATTACATATCTTTTTTTAGAAAAAAGTACTTCTCTTTTTGTACATCTGAGTAAATATGAACTCTCAAACATGAAAAAAATTATTCAGTATAAAACGTATGTAACAAGAGGGAAATGGATATGATTGATATATTTATTATCAGTCGGGATAAATAAATTTATATCATTTGAAATCGGCCATGGGGAATGCAGGAGAGGGTTGGTGGGATTTAGATTAAACTTTCTAAATGAATTCATAACTTCACCTTTTTGTTATAAAATTATTAAAATATATAAAAGCGTCACTTGTGTTGGCTTAAAAATGTTTTATAATAGATTTTATAGATACGACGACAAAATCAAATTTTTTGTAGTATAATTAAACTACATAAAGCGATTAAATGGTATGAATGTGTTTGTTTTAGTTGTGTATTTGACTTGTTGTTACTTGTCTAATAGATGCTACGATATAAAATAAGAATATTTTTGACTCTAGTGAAATACCACTGTAAATGTTATATGCGATAAAATAATACAGGAAATTTCAGGTTCCTTTCAGAGTTTTATGAGATTGCTAGGTAGAAGTATGTTGCAGTTAATCCGTTTGTGAATAAATACAAACAAATTTTATCTCAAAGTGTTGATTCAAATACTTTTAATTAAAAAATATTCTGAAGTATCTTTTCACTATATGCTTACATAAACTGCTGTTTTAATTTAGTTTATCCCAGAAATTTACTTGCCATTTTTATCAGGAGAATTCCCAGCTTAAGTAACGACAGTTTTGTCAGTTAAACAAATTGATATTGTTTATAATTAGCCTTTCAGATCTGCTATACACTTGTTTTTTTAAACATAAGAGACATTTCTAGCAAACCTAAAGAATACTAGTTATTACTATTGGTGTTTCATACAGCGAGTGAAATTGTCCGCTTGTTTTTTAAAAACAACGAGGATCTTTAATATCAAAGGGAATTTTAGCACTCACAGTAAGCAAAAATGCGAACTCCTTTTGTCATCCAGTCACTTAACCACCTTGACTTAGTCATATGGTTACAAGCTCGAGACTGCGTAGATACAATTTTCATTTCTATAGCACTCTTCATATCGCAGGAAGTTATAGTAAGAGATACATCATCTATCTGTTACACCGAGAAAAACGTTAAGGTAAGTACTGAAAACTCAGTCACTACAGTCTTTTGTTAATGAACCAAAATGACTGATGTTATGGCATATCACTGAAATTGCAGAAATTAAGAACGCTAAATTTTAGTTAGACCTTTAGATCTCATTTGTGTTTAAATAAAAGAAAAAAGGATGGCCTCAAAAATTGAAATGGACTTACTCAAGAATCTTGTTGGAAGCCGAAAGATATATCATTGCACTCTACTTTGAACTCTGCCATTTTATGCTCTCTCGTATGTGAACTGCAATTTAACTTTCAGAATTTTCCCAATACTCACCTGAACTAGAAGAAATCAACTAAGATTATAGGCTTAGTGTCCTTGACTGCTTTAAAGTTTGGTTGCCAAAAACGAGTGCATTAAACTGTCTTTAATTGTGATAAAGGGTCCGCATAGTGAATGAGAGCAGAGAAAGTCGAGATCATTCATTAAAATGTTTCAGAACCAAGTATTAAACACTGGTAATACTATCGGATATCGAGTAATTTCACCAAAATAAAATGTAAGCATACATCATCTAGGAAATTTTGTAAATCATCGCATAATCACCGATTTGAGAAGATAAAATGATAAGAACAAAATAAAAGTCATCGAATCATGTTATCACTGAGATATATTTAAACCCTTTTCTAAAAATAGGCTACGTATAAAATTAATACCGCGAATCTTGATTAAGGTATTGTCAATAGCTTTATCATACATATCTTTGGTACATTTTTGAAAGAAATGAATAATTATGGTAGTTAATATTTTGTCATCGAATAATCGTGTTCTGCGGATTAAAATAATAATTTTGGCTCCTATAGTAAGAAATACTCCATTCTGTAACCATCATCCTTTGTGAAGTCGTAGCTATATACGTGTTGCGAAAATGACAGTTACGCTATGGTTACTCTAATACGAGAACGAGAATGTGATCAATTTTAATGAAAACTTATTTTATATTTTATTTCTTAAATTTCTCTTGTAGCTCATAATTATACATCTGATACTAATTCCAAACACTTAAATCTGACTGGCGGACGTTCAGAAATATAATTATTGGGTATTGATGAAAAAAAAGCTAATAACAATACCTTAATATCTTGAGAGAACTGCCTTAATAGTGTTAACTGATCATCACCCTCCAAACCAATGCATCTTGTTGGGGAAAATCTGATATCCTGAGATTAGTGTTTGCACTCTCCACGCATACGGTGGGGAGCGTGATTAGAAAAATAGCAGAAAAGATTATCCGGGATATCGGTGTCATGACTCGGGCCATATATCCCGATTTTTATAAGCAGCTAATACCATTTATACAATATGTATTACGCTAAATCCTGATACCACGATATATGGCTGTGAACGTTATTGAAAAGAAATTTAATATTTATTCCAAAATTTCTACTGAAAGTCAGGTAAGTGTATATTGCATTTAACAAATTTGCGAAACAGAAGCAAAAAATTACCTGCAAAGTTCAAATTATCGAACTCAAACTTTCCATCGTTATTTGTATATTATAGTCAGTATGAAAGTTACGGTTAAAATATTAAGTATTTAACCTTTGTGTGCAACAAATTACTTTGTATGTAAACAAATTACTATTACTTTTTTTAATATCATCATAATCTCCCAAAATTGGATGAAGCATTCATTTTGCATTGAAAATGAAATTAAAATATATATTTAAATGAAATATATATATTAAAAAAATATAATTGAAATATATATTTGAAATATATATATTAAATATATATATTTAAATGAAATATATATATATTAATATATATATATTCTCCTTTATTACAGTCATAAATTTCATTTCTATCAAACCCTGACATCCGAGAATCGGACAGAAATCATATTCTAAATGTTATAACATTTTTCAAAATTTGTTCACATACAGCAGCTTTTTTCAACACAAACGTGAATTTAGAGTTATTTATGGAGAAAATCGTTATAAAGGGAATAAAAGAATATCTTAAATAGGTCTCTGAATTCATGAAAAACATTATTTTGAAAAAGAAAATCTTTTACCAACTGACTTTGTTAATATAGCAACTCTGACTAGCTTTAGCAAATTTCAAAATAAATCCTAAATATACGAGGTTGACACATGTAATCATTTAATGCGTAACTACATATAAAAGTTTTCTGGTTTGATATAAAAAATTTGAATTTCTTATCAAAATTTGATAGGGCTCTTGCGTTAAATGTTTGGTGTTTAAGTAATGATGTAAAAGTAGTTTTTTCTTTTTTTTAATACCATGTGTCACCTTTATTTGCAAAATTCGAAGTAAACTGGAAAGGACATATGTACTGGAATTCATTACCACTTCCTAAAATTGAGTTGGAAATTCGCATTTTAGTGTTCAAACCTGGAAATAACTAAACTAAATCCGCCACATCCAATTACCTTTGAGTTTCAAAGAACGTGAGACCACCACAGTGCGATTATCCTTTATCCTATCCAGTTTCAATGAAATTGAGACCACTCGGGAAAGACTCTTTTCGAGATTCGGTGTCTAAAAAATTTTTAAGCCAACTAAGTCACGCTTTTATACATCTTAATACTTTTTTAACAAAAAAGTAAAGTTATGAATACATTTAGAATGTGTAGAGTATAGTTCACTTCTACCCACACTTGGGTGCATTTAATTTGAAGTGGCACTCTAAATGAATTTGATACAAACACAGTTTATACATGAAACAATGTTTATTGAATATTCTTGCACAAGTAGGCTTTGCTTTTAACAACAAGATTCATACGTACTACTTGTACAGATATATAAATACAGCTTTCAAAAACAATATATTTTTCAATACTCACGAACAGTAAGTCAACCAGCAATTCTGCCACGTAAACTTTGGGCCCCCTAAGCACTAGCGCAGGATAGCACCTGGAGCTGCTTACATCGTAGCTCCCTCAACTCGCTTATCTATCAACTTTTACAAGCTTTTTCAACCTTTTTTTTTAATCAAGCTGCATGGTATTTATACCAAGCGCGTATGCCGAAATTAGCATATCTCAAGCAGCTTCTTTATTTCATTCACTCAAAAGTTCGATTCTTGTTAATCGAATCTTGTGTACACCTTACAAATGCTTAGTTAATTTTATTTTCTAAATCACCCCCACCCTCTCCTACATTCCCCATGGCCCATTTCTAATGAATGTGCACGTGTCGGAAATTCTCATTTTAATTGAGATCGAATAAGATTCTTTTAAGCAGTGTAAGTTTAGACGTACATCTGGAGAAGATATTCGGTTGTTCCCGTTAATGTGCAGAAGACATCCAGCAATGATACCCCTCCCCCCCCCCGCTTTGTATATAACGATTCAAAGAGAAATAGTACGTTTTTATACAAAGGCTGTAAATCAGAAAAAAATAAACCCCATCGCACAGCGCCAGATCTTTGTTTGACGTCCATTTTTAAGGAGAAAAGGGGAAAAAAGTGACCAGATGGTGAGCGATATCAGCAAAGCGATTAAGGAAACAAGCACTTACCATGGGATTACTTCCATATCCCGAGGGCGAAAACAAACCTCGTTAGACCTTAATCGCTTTTATCACCTGAAGATATTAAACTATCCTAAAGTTGGTCACTTATAGTCATAATTTATTTAAAAACATTAAAAACAAATGTTTCTAGTATTTTTTCCCTTGAACCTCATAACAGTGATATGTTATCAAAGACGCCCAGACATGATGGCAGGGCATGAAAATATTCTTACCGCTCTTTTCAGTTTCAAGCTTGGCCCCTTTCCCTTTCCAGAAATTAGTTCCTTAAAGCTCTAAAAAAGGAATATAAACAGATAGTCATTAGTCCTTTAGTCCCTCAAGAAAAGTTACTCTTTTTTAATACGCAAATATAAATGTATCATTAAGTTCTTCCAAAAAATTCTGTTTAGCATTTGGAAAAAAAATGGAAAGAAACGCCCAGTTGGGTTTTAGCCCACTTAACCTAATTGTGGTGGTTCTTAAATAAAGAGCCCGATACCCAGAGGCGATCAGCCTTCAAGGTCCAGGCTCAGCCTTGCTCACCTCTACCTGTAACCTTATCAAATGTGAAGTGCAATTAACATGACGAGCGGAAATTAACCAACTGCAGGAACATCCTGAAACCTCCGGTTATTCATTCTCTGTTTCTGGTGTAGCTGAGGATCTAAGTATAACACGGAAACGATCTTAATCTCTCTCCTCTGTAATATATTTCTGATTTTACTTAAAGTGTATTGTATTTTTGGAAAAATTAATGAATTGTGTGTATAGAAAATAATGTGTGTATAGAAAATATTTGTATAATGATCTTAAATTGATTCTTCCTTATTTTTTTCTTGCATTGTACGAGAATACTCTTTGTTGGTATGTAGAATTAAAAATATTAATTTGATACTTTAATCAGGATAAGTCTGATCACCTTTATTACCAGGGATAACTCTTTATATTTAATATCACTGATTGGTCATTCTAACTACCTTTGCCGTTCCGAAATATAGCGACATGTTTTTATTTTTTTAGCGAGGGAAATTTTCCCCAATCAAAGAAAAATTAAAGGGATTGGTCTACTGGTATAAAGACAATGTGACACTTTTAGATTCAACGTCAGTTTGTTAAATTTATTATTAGAAGAGCAAAAATATTTTCTTAAGGGGATGGTGGACCTTTCACAGCGATTTTTGAAATTTTTGCCACTGAGATATGAAACTTTGCTTATATATTCATTAAAGTCTAACAATATTAAACACCTTATAAAATTTTATAGATATTTAAAAAAAAATATTTTATAATTAAAAAAATTTAAATTAAATTACCTTTATTTAAAATGCTCCTTGCGACTCAATTTGAAACTTTTCCCCTTAATTTTGCATTTATATTGCTTATAAATACCTTCTGAACAGAGTTATGTATTTTTTTGTACTTTCGTTGAATAGTTAATTTTCAGGAAATATTTTTATGCTTGTACTCTGAATTTTCTTGAAATTTTTGTACTTTTGTACACTTAAGTTAAACTTTGATAACTTTAATGACCTCGAATCCTAAAATGTATACATAACTTTATTTTCATGTATTACAGGAGTCTTTATTATAAATTTCATAAACTTTCGTCATAAATTATGACGCGAGGAGCATTTTAAAGACTTGCAAATCTGGAAATTACTCATTTTGAGAAAAATACATTTAAAACATGTTTTTTCACCTACCTTTAATACTAACTTTTGTAAAGTCACCAAGTTTTCATTTTACTTTTCACTACATATTTTAAATGCATTTCATTCCAATATTTACATGTTTTTAAAATATTAATACATCCCCCAAAAAATTCCCATTTTTGCTCGATTTTTGGTAATTTGAAAGTCCACCATCCCCTTAACCGTACAGTGACTCGCGACATGAGCTTCCACAAAGTGGGCTTAGGTTCGAATCCTAGATAAGGAATGGTCGTAACTGTGCTTTTATAGGGAGCAAATCAAGTAGGGTACTCCTTTAATAAAGTAGACAACAACATGGTGGTATGGATGGTTGATTGTCCTCAGTATAGAATGCCTGCCACGTTAGAAGATGAATTAATCTTTTTCATTAATTTATTGTTACAATTCACTATTTGTTATACCTATTAATATTTCTATGTACTTATAAAATAACATTTTAATTATTACATGCATTAATTATTAATGCAACTTAAAACATTTATATAAGGATTTTATTAAAAAGTTATTTTACTCTTTGAGAATAACTTTGAATATCATCGTGTTAATATGTCATGGATTCAAGTTAAACTTTTACCTGCAATTAAAAACTTATATTTTATATACATTCTAAAAGGACTTAAAAAATTTTTTATTTACAGACTCTATGAGGGAAACTTTGTACTTTAAAGGGTAAGATTTGTAATATTTTGTGACTTTCGTGGATAATAATAAAAAAAAATGAATCCGAAATTAAAGGAAAATATTCATTTATACTCAGATTAAATTTAGCTGTCTTTTATTTATTGCTAAGCTACAAACCAATGGTATTCATTAAACCAGCATTACCTATTACAAAATAGAGAAATCAATGTTTAATCTGGCTTTTAGAAAACTGGCATGGGTTTAATCTTTTGATTTGTCAGGTAGAGATTTCTAAGCAGAAACAATTACTGCTCTATAAACTTTAGGAAGAACATACAATAATCCCGTAAGAGAAACAGTCATATAAAAGGACCAAAAATAATAAGAAAAAGGTAAACGTTAAATATTTTTTCCTTAACAGAAAATTTACTCTGTGGATAATTAAAGAGTGTTTATCTTGAGTTATCGGAAGGGTCAAATCCCTAGGCGCATTCCATTCCTTTCTATACAGGCCGGTTGAATGAAAATCCTAATATTTGCTTTCTTTTCATTTTACTTTGTATTTAACATACATATTTCTTGAAATAATGAAAATAGAAAAAAAAGTAACATAATTGTTAAAATAATGAAACTAAGGAAAAAAAGGATTTAATCTTAAATCTCTTTAGTGATCTCCATTACAGTATTATCAATTTGGGTTACTTATAATATGATAAGACATTTATGGATTTACTTTTGCTCTAAAACTTCCCACAATTGTATGGTCCTTATTGACATTAGCAACATTGCCTAAAAATTCACAATTACAAGGAAATCCAAGAAAAGGCAATATTGGCTTATTAGAGTCCCTTGTAACAAATTGTGTTCCTTTACCTCCTATCGAGAGAATACATAGGATTGAAACTAGTTTCGAAGCTCAAAATTTCAAAACTTTGAGAAAAGCGATTAAACCGAAATAAATAAATAAAAATTTATCTCCACTTGGACAAATCACCAACCAACCAATATGAGCCGATCAGGAACCAGAATTTGAGGTTATTTGTAAAAAAGACGAAATTCGCATAAAATTATGTACATAAAAACTCATGCCTATGTCATAAATGCTTAATTTTCAATCATGAGATTTCGTAAGAGTGTCGATCATAAATAAAATGCAATTCGGGCCCGCGAGGTTACTCAAATACATGAGCAGTGTTTAAATCAAAGATGGAATACCGTCCTTTGGAATCGAAGTACGTCTGCAAAACCTATGGCAATCCAAAAGGGGAAAATGAAGTCAGAGGGCCCGATGAATACCAAATTCGCGAGTATGTTTGCCTGCTCCTACAGTTAATTAAGGATTCTCTCATGTCGAACATGTCTCACAGCCCACAGTCTAAATTATCTTCTTGTGTCTATATGTTTGTGTTACCGGGATGTCACTTTCTTTAAAAACGAAAATTAAGATTTATATGGAACCATACAGGCCACAGGGGGCTTGTGGTGTTTCACCGAAGGTGGTTGCATTGTATTTAATATATTACCAATATGTTAGTTTTCCCTTTTCACCTGAAAACTAAACAAGAAAAATTGTTTTTTTAAATCTAAATTTGTTAAATTTTTTTTAACAAATTCAGATAGAGTAAATTTTATAAACTCAACTTGTAAGTTTTTGCAATTCTGTGAACGTTAATAGAAGGATATGAGAGATGTTGTTTGTTTGTTGCACAAGCTTTGGCATTCGGTTTAGATCCTCCTTTCTCTACTAATAAGGAAAGTAATATACTAACGGTTTGAATGAACACGCACGCACGCATGCACGCACGCACATACACACACACACACACACAATTTTGACGAAATATAATACTAGAATATTATGAAGGTGAAACAAAAATACATTATGCTAGGCAATACGGAACACTGAAAGGACGAATCTCTGTGGTATGTTACCTGCCACCAGTTGCTGCGAGATATCTTCGGTACATCCTTACCCTAAGATTGCTAAAACAGATGTTTGGAAGTCATTGGATTGTCAGGCGTATATCGTCATTTCGGTCTTCTAAATAAAAGATTTTGAAGAAGAAAGTGATGAGTGTCGAAATGTGTAAAATCTGCAATTTAGAATTACATGTCATGAGATGGTTTTCCACATAATATACCATGATCTGATTTAGAAAATGCTTCTTTGTGATGGAAAAACTATTACGGAAAATAATGGTTATCCATAGAACCAATGGAAGACACATAAAATAATCGTAATGCGATTTAAAGGGTTTTTATTGCCATGTAGGTTTTTAAACGCAAAATTTGGAGTGAATGTGTCTTCCATAAAGGCCAAGAGCCGTCTACAAAGTCCATTCCCCCCCCCCCAATTTCTTTATTATAAAATTTAAAACCCATTCCAGAGATTTCAAAGGAATATGTAAACGCTTTTGAGAAAGTGATTGCTTTTGTAAAAACACTCCAAAGACAGCAAGAAATCCTAATTATTCTAAATAGTTATAAACAGACATCATGTAGGACAAATATATCGTCTCTGGTTGTTTACGTCATCTATATATATGTATATATATATATATATAACAGTTCCATGATTGACTGACAGATAACGCCGCCAAACCGCTGGACCAAAGGGCTGGACCTAAAGGGCTGGTATTTTGCATGACGATTATTCTCACAGTGTAGGGGTGCACTAAGAAAGATTTATGAAAAATTCTTCATAGATTTTTTTAAATTAAATTTTTAAGCTGTTTTTGCAACATTTTTTAAAGTTTGCATTTAAAATCATAATCTGAGGGTTATAAAACATATATCACAAGAAATATCATAAAATCCCTTTAAAATGAAATCTTTTGCGAATCTTTACCTTCATATTTTGATTTCTGGTGAATTTTTAAAAATTAAGTTTTAGAATTTAATTTACTGAATGCTGCTCACGTGGTTTCTTTTCTTTTTGTGATACTTTAAATAAATATTGAGTCACGTGCATAACAACGAAATAAATTGATAAAAAATATTAAAATACAGTAAAACATAAAATTTAACCACTACATTAATTGAGATGGAAGTTTTTAAGAATTTAATTCAAATTAGTATGTTTAATACATATTAAACGTACAAATTAATTGCATACCTTTGTATTTAATTTAAATACTTTCTTCTACATTATTTTGTCTATAAAAATATCCGCCAAGATTTCTTTTTTATAAATAAATAAATAAATAAATAAATAAATAAATAAATAAATATATATATATATATATATATATATATATATATATATATATATATATATATATATACAATGCTGGCCACCCAAATTGCAACACCAAGAAAGACAAGAGATATCACAACAAAATTTATTTTGTAGATAACATGTTGACCAAGTATTAAATGATTAAATATATAGACATCTGTGAAGTGTGGTTCCTGCCAAAATCAGTAGCTAGAGTAGCCGCCATTGTTGGAGATCACCGCTGCCACACGCCTCGGCATTGATTCAAAGAGACTTTGGATGAGTTCTTGGGGTACAGCAGACCAAGCAGCTTCCACACGTTGCCAAAGTTGATCTGCTGTGGCAGTTGGGGATGAAATCTGGGTCAATCGTAGAGCAACCATGGACCACATGTTTTCTATCGGTGAAAGATCTGGAGAGCGAGGCGGCCAGGGAAGCAATTCAATCTGGCGATTGACGAAGAACCATTGGACAATGCGTGCCACGTGTGGTCGCGCATTATCCTGCTAAAATATGGCTGTGGGCAAACCCTGAAGGTAAGGAAGAACAACTGGCTCCAACACCTCGGAGATGTAGCGCTGGCTGTTAAAAGTACCGGCAATGCGTACTAGAGGTGTGCGAGAGGGATATCCAATACCGCCCCATACCATAATACCCGCTGCAGGACCAGTGTGGCGGTGCATAACGCAGCTGTTCAGCATCCTCTCTTCACGGTGTCTCCATTCTCGAATGCGACCATCGTGGTGTTGCAGACAGAAGCGTGACTCGTCTGTAAAGACAATTTCATTCCATTCTGCCGTCCACATCCTTCTGTCATCGCACCATTGGCGACGGAGACGTCTGTGGTTCTACGTCAAGGGTAGACAAAGCAATGGACGTCTTGCGGACAGACCACTCTGCTGTAAACTTTGTCGAATGGTATGCGCAGACACTGGATGATGCGTTACAGACTGCATGTGCTGTGCTATGGTTCGTGATGTGACTGAGAGATCCGTCACTGCCATGCGCACAATTTGCCTGTCATCGCGTGAAGTGGTGCGCTGAGGTGGATGCGATCGAACACGCCGGTCCGTCGTACCCTCCTGTATCGAAGGATTACATATCCGCATTACAGTTGTTTGGTTTCGTCCAACACGACTACCGATTTCCCTGAAAGATAATCCACAATCTCGGTAGGCCACTATCCTTCCTCTGTCGAACTCGGATACTTGATCAAAAGATGATCGCTGTTTTCGACGAGGCATAATTGATCGTTTTCTTGAAAAAACCACAAGAAAAACACAATTGCCGAACTTGAAATCGTCGAAATCTCCAAGCCTTAAATAGCGCTTTGAAGTGGCGCCACAGGCGCGCGTGATGTGCGTCTGCGCTGAAATTCTAATCATTTGCATATCTCACCTCCGCTAATGCATGTTGTAAATTTCATGTTATTTGCATGTTTCCTTCAGGGTGTTGCATTTACAGTGGCCAGCAGTGTATATATATATATATATATATATATATATATATTGGCATTAATTGAATACATTGTCCGTTGTATTTAATTTGAATGTACTCCGTAGTGAAGCACGGGTATTCAGCTAGTATTCATACAGTCTTAAACACAGTGAAGAAAGAAGGAGAATTCACCGGGCCATACAACATTTTCTCAATAAGTGACAGTTCAGGGAACGCGATTATGGTCTTACTGTAGCCGCATCTTCTTGATTCTCGTTTAAAAATGTTGCTTTTAGAAGTATCACTCATCCTGGGAGGAAACATGTCCAACACACGTCTTCCGTAATTGTCCTCTGCAGCAAACGGTCGTAATGGTTGTTTGTTTCATTGCCGCAAATCGATTTCCAAATAAAACACAGAAAAAGCGCTGAGGGTTCTTATCATTGAGAACGTGTCTTGTCATCAACATAATTGTCACTGGCTGTGCATTTGGGGTACTGTTAGATATTTGGTTAAAGTTGTTCTAAGTTTACATTCTTCCAATCTTGAACTTCCATGAAGAAGTGGTAGTGAAAGGTTCACTTACCTAATATCTGCTGATACATGGAGTAATGCGATTGGACAAACTATTTCTTCTAGCATCTAATCCCGTGAATATCTGAGTAGTCAAATCATAATCATGGCTAAATTTCAAAATGACTTTATATAATTATTAAAACACAAAACAAAACTTGGACAATTAGCATTATAGAACTACAACGGACGACATTAACACAACTAGTTAGTAGAGAGAAATATCAGAAAGTGTGTATGAACAAAATAGACACAGACATACAGAGCCTATTCCCAGTGCCATCTGGTGGTTACTAGACAAATTGTTAGAGTATTTATAGAACATAGGAATTTACAATTTCCAACAAACGTGAACATCCCATGCCCTTGAAAAGCCTAACAACTTGACATCTGCAGAAATGCTGGGTTGAGCACGTCTGAAACCGAAAATCGTTCTGTACTCGAAGTCACTGAAAAAATATTTTCACCTATCTTGATCGTAAACACTTGTTTTGAGGACTGAGCTATAACTGGATCAAGGAAATAGCTGGAAAATTTTCTGTGATTAATTGCTACACTAGTTCTAATGGGAGTCTTACGATGCCATGAAATATTTCTTGGCATCAGTAACTAATAAAGAAAACGTTCAGGGATTATTCTCATAACTTTTCCTGTTCATCTGAAGAGGAAACTGAATCCTTTTCAAACCTTTATCATACACGAACTTTTACTGTCTAAAGAATGTAGACCTTTTCTTTTTGATTTTGTTTATATTTTACCACTTAAATGACTAAGTATCATCTATAAATATTTTATAAGAAATTTTACAAAAGTGTCCATCAATCCGTATGCATTTATTTTAAAATGAAAAAAGTATGCTTTATATAAACATAAATGTAAACATTATCATAGAATTTTTATTGAGCATTTGCATCTTATATCAAAAGATAGATAAATACCATTCTATTATTTCTTCAATATCTAATGAATGTTTTTATATAAAATTAAATCGATTGTATTTATATACGAGAGAATGAGATTTTAAGTTAGCACAGAATTCTATAAATTCTATTTGTATGTACTGTTTCTCGTAAATTCAAAAACATACTGTAACTTTTTGACTAGAAAATTAACGACAGGCGTAAAGCCGGTTACAGTATGTTAAAAGTAAATAAAAAAGTAAACAGTTTCAGTTAAAGTTTTATAATAATGCGAATCAGTCAATAATTCTCTTTAAACATATTTTGCATTTTAATAACGAATACAACAGTAACTCGAATTTTTTCTCTGGAGGGATAGAAAATACATAAACATTTTTGATATCTTGTATACTCTCAGAAATTCAACTCTTGTACTCTATTGTAATCTCTGAAAACTTTTAATGCATTTCAAAAGAGATCTATTTTCCTAGCGTGTTTATATGTAAGGAGATATGATATGTCAGATAACATCAGAATACAATAAAATACTGAATATTTTTCTAAGGTCCTTTTCACATCAGCCATAACTTAAATGCATAGTCGCATGGGTTTCGAGTTTTTTGAAAGCGCCTTGTGGACAAAATAAATAGTTTTAATTTTAATTCAAAATATCAAAGATTCTTTATTTTTAATCTTCATTTATAATTTTAACTTATTTATTTACCATCATATTTTGCTTTTTTGAAACATTCATAAAACTGTATATTTATATATATATAGATATGAAATAAATTAAAAACCCTGTTACTATTTAACACGCCCTTTCCAAATTCTTCATCCTAACGCAATAGAACACAGTTCCTCTTTCTTTATTTCTACCTAAAACCAAACCGAAGTAATTTATTAGTTTTTCCCCTAAGGCACGTGTGGCCAAAGCTTATATAAGAGTTATATAACGCGAACGGCGTGGAACATTCGAAAACCATCACCCCATATGACGCGACTTAATCACGTGTCCGTTTCTGGCGAATTAGAAGTTGTATAGACCCGTACGCGGACGAGATATTTCGCGCGTCTGTAGTCTTGTGTGTTTCGCTCTAGCCTGGCAAGATGTAGCGTTTTAATGTCCGTATTGCCGCAGTGTCCTTTGCTGTCGGCGCGGTCGGGCCTTTTTCCTCGGTATCTGTGGAGTTAAGATGTCTGTAATCCCGTCCAAATTATGTCCAGCCACGAAACTGCTCCGTAAATAAAGACTATGTTACCAACCAGCTGTCTCTTCCTTCTGGTATGGATTCCAATTAGTTCGTCTTCATCCCAGCCACTCCTAGCCACTTCGACTACACCCCGGTTATGCGACTACAAGCCGTAGAGCTTCTTACTTTTATTATTTCATATATATATATATATATATATATATATATATATATATATATATTTATACAGGTGGTTATCAAAATCAAAATAATGGAAACACCTATCAATATTAGTGGTGTTTATGAATGTGCTTCGTATTCCTTAAAAAACGAGTCTGGTCACCGGTATTCTTTTATACACTGCTTGACAATTGCTAAGGAACAACTGGTTTTTTCAAACTAGCGTTCCCGACAGCAGACTAATCACAGTAAAATGCAATGCAGAGGGCGTAATAGGGCAGGACCTGTTATCTCTATAAAAGACAGTGCATGAAAACTCTTTATTCTTTCAAAAGTTCATGCAGTTAGGTGTTTGACGAAAATAGTTCCGTAGGTTGTTGGAAGTTATTTCTGTGAAAATCAGTGTGGTGTGGCTATAGTCAAGTGCAAAATGTCTGCAAGATAACATTTGACTGCGTACGAAGGTGGACGAGCTGTTGGACGGCTCGAAGCAGGATAAAGTGTCACTACTGGGGTCAGAGTAATGGGAGTGGCAAAAAGTGTCATATCGCAAATTAAAAAGGCCGCTGAAGGTGGAAATGCTATGCGAAAGCATGCCGGTGGACGTGGAAGGAATACCACACCTCAAGAGGATCGATATGTATCCCTAGTGGCGAAATGGAACAGCCATGTCACTCCTAGTTAGATAGCTGCAGACCTTGCAACCGCTACCGGTACAAATGTATCAGCCAGAACCATTTCTAGGCGATTATATCAGGTTGGTTTGTATGCACGGAAGCCTTTTCAATGCATCCCACTTCAACCAAGCCATCGTCGAGAAAGATTACGTTGGTGTAAGGAACATATTGGTTGAGTTCAGCAAGAGTGATGTTCTCTGAGGAATCCCGTTTCACTGTGACAAGTGATTCTGACCACCAGTTAGAGTGGAGAGAGAGGGGAACACGTTATGCACCACAGAATGTTCAGGAACGTCATCGGTCTGGCCAAGGCATGATGGTGTGGGCAGGCATTATGCACAATGGTAAAACACCGCTTCACATCTTTCAGCGAGGTACCGTTACATCGCAGCGGTATTGCAGAGAGATTATTCTGGATCATGTTCGTCTTTTTAGGGGTGCAGTAGGTCTAGATGTTCTGTTTATGGAAGACAATGTCTGCCCACACAGGATCGCTGAAGTATTGGACACACTAGAAAGTGAAAATATTGAACGTATGACATGGCCTGCTTACTCTGCTGACCTAAATCTTATAGAGCATGCCTGGGATGCTCTTGGCAGACGTGTTTCTCAAAGAACTTGCCCTGCCCGAACCATGCAAGAACTGAAAATCACCTTGAGAGAAGAGTGGGACAATATCCCCCAAGGACGCCCCCAATACTTTGTAGACAACATAAAAAACAGATCCAAAATGTGCCTTAGTGTCCGAGGGCTCACACACCTTACTAAGGTATTCATAACTGTTTCATTCTGGCAGGAAGACCCATTTTTCGTGGCTGTTTGGAAATGCTCCAAAGAGCATCATTTTTGTTTTTCGTTTTCTTATTTTTCCATGTGGCGTAATCTGTACCATTTTGCATAATAAATAATGCACAGTATCGCTACTAAATATGTACGAAGTTTCATTTCTTCAATCATTGTATATTATGAAATATTCCGAAAAATGTGACTGTTCCTTAGCAATTTTCAAGCAGTGTATAATATAGTATATGTATTACTCTACTATCAGGTAGCAGTAATGAAGCTAAGTGCATCGTGCTTTTTGGGGGAACATCGTAAAATGTCAAATCTTGCAGACCTTGAGAAAAGGGCATATTTTTGGAGCGCGTTTAAATTGGAATATCTGTTACTACAACCACCAGGCAATAGGTGTTTTTGAGTTATGGTATCGAAAGTCATGATAACATACGGAATTCACGGGAAAATATCCTTTGCCAAGCAGAATAGTGTACAAAAGGGAGAGCTGAGTGAAATAGACGGAGAGATATTAAAGTGGATTGTGGCATGAAAAAAGAAAACAATTGCAATCAAAATGACCGAAGAGCTCAATCTGCATCTGCATGTTCCGGTATCAACCATTCACTACTTCCACACACATCTATACACTTCTTCCAAACACATCTGCACTGCGCAGTATTCTGGGGGGAAACGAGTGATTTATGGGGAGCGCTCTACAGAGCCGCTCCGCAGCGATTCCCTCTTTGGGCTGTTTTTCAACAGATCATCAAAAGACCATGGGGGGTGGGGGTGGGGTCGCGCTCCTGGAGCGTGACTAATCAACCCCAAAATGGTGTCAAGCGGGATCGGGGGTGCTTACTGCAGAATTGTCTGCATGAATGTGGAAGCGCTATTAGAGGTAACTCGTTTGACACCTCGGCCCCATCCGCTTTCGCGTATTGGCCCATGAATCACCTGAAGACCAGTCGCTACGTAGCAATACCTGAATACGCAGCCGAGGGTTAATTTCCCAAATTCGGTGACATTTTTCATTAGTGTAGGGCCCGAGCACACCGGATGGACAGTACAGATCCGCCATTCACACAAGGCACCCCAAGTCTCCAACCATTAGAGGTAAAAGGGAACTTCACAAACAAAGTATTTACGGAAGAGTAGCTATTCCCAAGCCACTTGTAATAGATGCCAATACAAAATATCGACCGCAATGGTTCCACGAGTGCAAATCCTGGTCAGGTAATATGTCGGAAAATGGCATTTGGTCAGACGAATCATTGTTCACATTGTTCCTCGCAAACAGGACATGCGTATGTCTGGAAAACAGCTGCACAAGCGTAAGATTATGGCTGTCTCATCTCAACTGTCAGTCATGGAGGTAGATCTATAAGGGTTTAGAATGGCATCTCAAGGTCCCCATGGCATCTAAAGGTTTTCTTCAGATCCTATAAATACCCGTAAAAGTGAGATTGAATGGGAAGGACTATGTCAAAATTTAGCTTACCAGGTCCGTCCTATGGTGCAACCATTGTTTCTTGCAGGAGATGGTGTTCTCCAGGATGATAACCTCCCTATACATATAGCTAAATCTATCAAGTATTGGTTTGAAGAGCATGAAAATAAAGTCAAATATCTTATCTTGCCCTGTAGAATCCCCCCGACTATATATCATCCAACCACTGTGATCTCTATAAGCGGATAGAGCCTGGTATCAATAGCCACCACAACATCTCTACAGGATATTTCATTATTTTTCCCTGAAGAATGGTATAATATATTCTTAACCACTATTTATAACTTGTATAATCAAATTCCAAGGTAAATCAGGCGGTATTACATGACAAAGGGGCTCACGCGCCGTATTAATAAATTTTTTCATAATGTTTCTTAGTGTTTCCATTATTTTGATAACCACCTGAATATATATATATATATATATATATATATATATATATATATATATATATATATATATATATATATATATATATATACATACATACAGATACAGTAACCACCGCTTATAGTGATCAGTGGGTATGAGAATCAACAGTTTATAAGAATCAATATCGCAAAAACGAAAACAAATGTATTATTTCCATGTTAAAATTTTCTCTTTAAAGAATCAATCCACCGGTTTTAAGAATCACCTTACGCTCTTCGCTTTCCTTTCATTTTTGCAAAAAAAGTCACTTAAACCCTCTAAAGGCACGAAGTTATTATTTTTTTTGTCAAAGAAAGACTGATAAGATGGGATGGAATACAGTCGTGAAATACATCCCTTTCTTTGTTAGACATAACATAAGAGTTTCCACTTAAAAGCTTTAGCACAACACTGTCCTATTAGCTTGACCCGGGGGCATCTTTACCCGTCCGGGTTCGATTTCACTTTTTTCCACTGACAAAGACAGGGACTCTTTTCCCCACCTCCCACATACTGGTTGTGGATTCCTGGAACCTGAAACACATAAATCTTCGGCGAAGTGTCCACTATCACTTAGGCAAACGTGATATTAGTAGATTCAGCACGTTATCAAACCGTGAAATGTAAGCTAGAAAGTGAATCTTCGTCTGAAACTATTGGCATTAAAAGAGGTATAAACAGCCTCCTGAAAACTTCATTACTTCCAACTACCATAGAAAACTTTTTCTTGCTCCCTTCCTGTAGTTGAAATGTTAAAACTGTTAAGCAGGTATGTTGTAACAAATATTGGATTTTTTTTTCTTATCTTACTATAATCATGTGTATCTACTTATAGGTCTAGAAATTAAGTTGTATTTTTAAAATTATAAAAAATAATTTTAATAAAAGATAATTACCGTAAATTAAAGAGTATTTTATGGTAAATTATCTAATATATGTATATATAGGTGTGTATGTGTGTGTGCCTGTCCAAAAACCTAAATTTCGGCGATAAGAATCAAAAACAGTGATAACAAACGTGATTCTTATAAGCAGAAATAACTGTATATATATATATATATATATATATATATATATATATATATATATATATATATATATATATATATATCAATAAATAAATAAATCTTTTTAAAATTTTTTTTGTAGAACATTTTCCATCTTTCATACAATTTGTTTATTATTGATTTATAAGTTTAGCCTACTCCCCATTTCAAATTTTCTTATACGAAATTATTTTTTCGTAAAAGCTATTTTTAAATACTAGATTTATTGCTCACTCCTATTTGGACAGCTGAAGTTTTGAATCAGCGTGAGAAGTTGTGGATCCATGCTGCTAAAGAACTTCAAGCAGAAAATACGAAAATCTCGTATTTGCTTTAACATTCCCTAAAGACATTTTTGGGGTGTAATCTCCTTCAACACAAAAAAGTAATTTATCAAAAATTACGACATAGAGGAATCTTAGAAAAATGTTAACCAAAATGCTTCAAACCAATGGATGTGAATTTTGGCAGAAAATACAAGATTTTTCAGTCTACTGAGTAGTTTTTTTTCTAGAATAAGAGGTTTTAAAGTTATGATCCTAAAAAAATTGACTTTATTCTAAAGTTTGCTTGGATGTACTAATAGCCTTTGGAATTTTTACGACGCACAATGCAAAAGAATGACTATTTTTTACCTGCATGATTATTAAGTTACCAAATTGTGTTCTCTCTTTCCTTTAGCTCTAAAAAAAAAGGAGTACCATGTTACTTCTTCAATGTATAAATGCCTGTTTCCTTGAGAAAAAATCAATATAATATTCTAAATATTAAAATGCAATTTCGAGATATAAATAGAAACTTCTATTATGATATTTGTTAAATACTGACTGTCTTTATAGCATTTTTAAAGAGAATCAACCCATTTAAAGCAATTTCCTCATTTTTCCGAATCGAAAATATATAATGGATAGAATTACTTGGTAAATTTAATGTAAATACATTCTCTTGTTTTTTTAATAAGTATTGTGTCAAAATTGCAGTTTGGAGTCTACTTGAATCATCTTCAGCCCTGTCACAGGCGATCCATGAAAACAGACGAAAGAGAAATACTTCAAATGGAACTCTTTCTTAAGAAAGCATTGTATTTAATCTTTGAAACCTTTGCATCAGTGCAACAGTGATTGGTAACAGATGAAAAAATGTAATAAAACAATGATTTTGAATCAATGATTTCCATAATGTCTTGATTGTTTAACCTTATTATAAAAGTAGTACATCAATTAATGTGTTATATAAACTGATTTATTGAATGCTTTTCTCAATTCAATGATTCTATTCTTTGAAAGTCAGCTTCCCATAATATATGTAACACATGAAAAAATATAATAAAACAATGATTTTTGAGTCAATGATTTCCATAATGTCTTGATTGTTTAACCTTATTCTAAAAGTAGTACATCAATTAATGTGTTATATAAACTGATTTATTGAATACTTTTCTCAATTCAATGATTCTTTTCTTTGAAAGTCAGCTTCCCATGATATAAGTTCCAACGATCCGGTGTCAGCTTCCTATGATGTATACGATAATTTTGCGGTTTTGTCTTGTAAAGTTTAAGGTTCTTTTCTTTTCAAATATAGTCAAGAATAGGTCATATGAAAAAGGTGAAGTAGCATACAACCGACAATCCATATCAATTCGAGAGACCCCTCATGTGATTGTTAAACCATTCCTACTCACACAACAGAGAATGATTTGTAGTTGAAGCATGGTAATAGATTAAAATCGGTTGTAAATTCCTTTTTGTCATTTTGCAAACGTTTACTCTCGTGATTTGAGTAATAGTACAAAAGGATATGTTTTGGCATTCTTTCCTAGATATTTAACAACCTCAGGGAAAACATTGTCAGGTACTGGTTGTTTTCCAGTTTGTATAGATTTGATTGCTTGATTTAATTCCGCAATGGAGAATTCATTCACAAAATGAGTGTCCAAGTCTCCTCTAGTTTTTTCCTCTTCAGGATGGCATTCTCACATCGCCAAGCTATTACACCTAGTCTACGTTCTTCCTAGGTTTTCCCCTCGACCCTCTCAGCTTCCTTTCTGGCTCTAATATCTCTTTGTTTGGTGAGGTCATCATTCCAAAAGGGTTCATATGATTTCATTCATCCTGTCGGGATGTTCGTCTTAGCACATCGCAGAACGGTCGAGGTAAACACGGATGCTTTTTTGTGTGGAGAAGCATCATTGGCAAAGTTGCCAATTTGATCTTCCAGGTCCCTAGTAAAATCTTTCCAGTTAGCCTTTCGAAAATTTCACATAATTTTTATTGGACCTTTAGTGTGTTTCAGTTTGGTTAAAATCGAGGTATTTATCATTTTGTGTCCGCTACCAGGATCACTGATCACAGATTTCTTGCATTGTTCGAAGATGATCGCCGAGACAATGACCAGGTCTGGGTTGGTCGAGCTTCCAGAATAGTGAATAAAGCTTTTTGGATCATCTTTGTCGTATAGTACAAGTAAAGTATTATTGTCCACAAAATCTTCGACTATCTGCCCCACCTGGTTAAGGTTAGTATAACCCCAATTTGGAGATGTCGCATTACAGTCGCCGACAATAATGTTATTTGTGTGGGGTGTTAATATATCCAGATTTAGGTTTTTGTTATTTGGAGGGCTATAGATACCATAAATTCTAAAATGGGTATTTCCACTCCAAACATTGACTTCTACAATTTCTGCAGTGCCATGATCGTTCATCTCTTTTACTACTTTGAAGGATGAATTCAACTTATTCCTAATTGCAACAAGAATGCCGCTGGCAATCTGCCTGGACTTAAAAAGCCCGTATACAGTAAAGTCTTTCAAATTATATATTTTCATCTTGTCTTCCATAATATTGCCCTCTTGTACTACCAGGATACCAATATCCTCCTCAGCAACTATCTTCTTAATTTCTGCGAATTTGGAGAGAGATAAACCTCAAGCATTCCATTGAAGAATAGAGAAACAACAATTTTCCGTCACCACTGCCCAACCGCGAGTTTCCATAGCCAAAAAAGTTGTTACTCATTTAGCACCACCCAGGAGGCAAGTGTGATTTAAGGAATATCACGGACGCGAGTAACATTGCCTCCCAACTAACGACACTACAATCATGTAATTTACAGTGCAGGAATTGTCTTTAATTCATTATACACCCAACTTAAAATAAATGCTCAAAGTGGTTCACGTTCTCCTGTTTGCATAAATGTATGCGACGACATATATTCGAGGAAACACGTTGCAACATGCCATCTGGAATGGGCTTTATCTCAATGAGAATGTTATTCTGTAGTTGCTCGATGATATGAGGTTTGTTGACATACAGCCGCTGTTGAACATCACAGAAAGAAGTCGGGCGACGTCAAGTTTGGGTATCATCGAGGTTAAAGTGTCCCTTTCAGATCAGACTATCTTCAAAAACTCATTTCACCCGTTCCATCGTGACCCCGGCTGTGTGAGCTGTTGTGCCATCTTGTTGGAAACAACCTTCCTGGCATTCAATGTCATCCATAATGGCATTCATAATTAGTTATCGAGTTAATACGAATTTCAGGGGTATGGCGACTTTTGAATCATTGTGTACATGGATTTCTTTGGTATGCAGTTTTTACAATTGCCTACTGCAGGGGTTCCCAAAAAGTGTGCCACGGCACCCTGGGGTGCCACGTAGAGAGATCAGGGGTGCCACGAAGCGCCCATGATCTCAATCTAATGTATTGCTAAGGACTATTCCAATATAACTCCAAAGGACCTATTACTCCAAAAGACCTCTGTATTGCAGTAGTACATGGTCTGTAGTGGAGAAAAGGTTTCACATAGCATGGTGATAGTTTTCACAGAGAACCTATCACAACTAACTGACCGGTTTGCAAAGTACTTAGCAGACGACCAAACCGAGAAGTTTGCGTGGATCTAAGATCCATTCCATGTTGAAGCTCCAAAAGAATTCACTTCACAAGAGGAAGAATATCTAATTGAGCTATCGAGTGACAAAAGTCTAAAAGCGAAATTCGCTTGTTTGGATTTGACGGAGTTTGGGATATCTATAAAAAATGATTATCCCATTCTAAGTGCAAAAGCTATGAGAATTCTCATTCCCTTTGCAACTTTTTATCTGTGCGAAGCTGGGATTTAAGCAGTGGATGTTATACAGAGCAAATATCTCTCTAAATTTAATGTCAAAAAAGAAATGAGAGTAGCTATATCAAGCTTTGGTCCACGATTCGAGCAATTGTGCAGTGAGCTGCAGGCTTACTGTCACACTAAAACTAAACTCGCATATACCAAGGTCATTTTGAAGGTAATTTTATTATTAATTTTATTAATATTTTTCTATTAATTTCAATTAGAGTACTTGCGTGATTTTTAAACACAAGTTCTATTAATTTATTAATATTCTTACCATTTACTTCTCTAATTTCATCTTCACAGACGTACAAATATGAAATATATATTATACATACATAGGTGGTTATCAAAATAACAGAAACACTAAGAAACATCATGAAAACCTTTACTATTACGGCTCAGAATCACATTTGACATGTAATACCACCTGATTCACCTTTAAATTGGATTATACAAGTCATGAATAGTAGTTAAGAATATATTATACCATACTTCAGGGGAAAATAATGTAAGTTCCTGTAGATATGCTGTGGTGAATATCGTTACCTCGCTCTATCCGCTTTTACAGATCACAGTGGTTGGATGATATATAGTCAGGGGGATTGTACAGAGCAAGATAAGATATATGACTTCTTTTTCATGCTCTTCAAACCAATATTCTATAGATTTAGCTGTAAGTATAAGGGGATTATTCTCCTGGAGAACGCCATCTCCTGCAAGAAAGAATGTTTGCACCATAGGATGGACTAGTGAGCTAAAATTTTGGAAAAGTCATTCTCATTCAATTTCCCTTTTAGGGTTACAATAGGGACCGAAGTAAACCATGAGATGCCAACACAAACCCTGATAGATCTACCTCCATGATTGACAGTTGAGATGAGACAGCCAGAATCTTACGTTTGTGTAGGTGTTCTCCAGATATACACACGTCCGGTTGCGAGGAACAATGTGAACAATGATTTGTCTGACCAAATTCCGTTTTTCGACATATTACTCGACCAGATTTTGCGCTCATGGCACCATTGTGGACGATATTTTGTATTGGCATCTATTACAAGTGGCTTGGGAATAGCTACTCTTTCGTAAATGCTTTGTTTGTGAAGTTTCCTTCTACCTCTAATGGTTGATACTGGAACATGCAGATGCAGATTGAGCTCTTTGTCATTTTTGTTGCAATTGTTTTCTTTCTTCATGTCACAATCCTCTTCAATACCTCGTCCGTCTCTTTCACTCAACTCTCCCTTTCGTCCACTATTCTGTTTGGCAAAGGATTTTTTTCCGTGCACTTTGTATGTTATCATGACTTTCGATACCATAGATCGAAAAACAACCATTAGCCTGGGGGTTTGCAGTAACAGAGACTCCAATTTAAACATGCTCCAACAATTTGTCCTTTTTGCAAGGTCTGCAAGATTTGACATTTTACGATGTTCCCCCAAAAAGCACGATGCCCTTAGCTTCATTACTGCTACCTGATAGTAGAATAATACATACCCTATATTATATAAAAAAATACTGGTGGCCAGACATGCTTTTTAAGGAATACGTAGCACATTCAGAAATACCACTAATATTGATAGATATTTCCATTATTTTGATAACTATCTGTATATATATATATCTTTAATATACCGACCAAGTACCATGTTAACGGAGACCGGAGTCGGCATGTCACACCTGAAAACTTGTAGTCGTAACCAGAAAGACGATTCTCTTCATTTAACACATACGTTTATTTATGCATTTATTGACATCGATTATGGCGGTTTACTAGGCTACAGAGCCTCGCCAAAATCTTGCTCTTCGAGGTATGCTTGAACTTTTATATACTTTATGAGCGTCTTGCCATGTGATCACAAGTCTGTAGCCATTGGCTGAAACTATGACTCTGATGTCAGAGGTGACGTATTATTATTACGTAAAGATGCGATAGAAATTATATTTTTTGAAGGGATGCTAAGCATGCTTTGTTCTTGGAATCAGAAGCGAAAATAGCTCAATCGCGAGAACGAACAAGGCAAATTAGAATTTGAATTGGGTATAGGTTTTTTTTATATATTATATATATATATATATATATATATATATTACACATAATATATATAATAATAATATACCACAGATAGATATTATATGATAAAGGTGTCATGAAAAAATTTTAATTCTCTTTCGAGTGCCATGACTTGGATAAGTTTGGAAACCCCTGACCTACTGTATAATGCCAAATAAATTTGAAAGTTTTTCATCGAGTATTCAATTAACCGTCCCATGAAGTATCTCCGATATTCTTCGACAAGAGTTCCTTTTGGATTTGTTTCTTTCAATCTTAATTCATCGTCAGATTTGGAAAAAGATGACTCTCTTCGTAGCTCAGTCATACCGAGCATCATTTTGTATGCACAAAACAGTGACGTAGAAATAACAACTTAAGTTTTCTGTTAGTTCTACATATTCAGGAGCAATTTTATTCCTTCCAATAGACTTCTTCCAAGTTCTCGCTTAGTCGTTTCAAGTATGTTTAACTTTGGAAAATAACAGCTTTAATTTCCGCTTTCCTAAAATAGCATTCAATCGTATAAGTTGTAACAGAGTTTTAACTTTAAGAAACATTTATTATAATAGTTTAAAGACGATTGCATGACTATTATTTTTGTTTTGCATCAATAATTTGTATATTGAGCTTCATAAGATTTAACAACATCGGAAGTCACCGATGGCAGTTGGCCGATACAACATGCAAATTCAAACACCAGCTTTATATTTTAAAAATTGCTCATCTCGGCATGCAACGAGCATTTACTGATGGAGAATAAGATTATTTTATTGCATAGGAACATCTAAGATTTTTTTTATACTCTTTAAACTGTATCGATATCCTCCATGGTTTTCTGTTGGCTCTATAAGTATCCTGAATTTTTTTAAAAGTGGCTCTAAGGACTTTTAAGTCACAAAGTGTTGTAATTTCTTTGATGTATCTGCTTTTACGATTGAAAGACTGTGTAGTGTTAAGATATTTTCCCCTGTGATAAGATTAAATTGAAAGTAAAAGAACTTTATTTGGTTCTAAAAGGACTTTATCAATTCTAAATAGACTGGGTAGCTTTTCATTTTTGTTAGACACGGGCTGATAGGTATTTCTGTTAGCTCTCCCTTATCAGATAATCAATAATCTTTTCCTAAAGTTCAATGCTGCCTAGATTTGCCTTGATTTCTCTATTTTTCATTCAATCACTTTAGTTTCTTTTTCTGTTCCGGTCTGAATCTTAAAAGTAATAGTACAAAATATCTCGGTGTGGTGCTAGACAACATATTAAGCTTCACGGATCACGTGAAAGCCACAAGGTAAAAGGTTGAAGATAGAATCACTATAATGAAAAGACTTGCTGGTGCTAAATGGGGAGGCCCGCAAGAAACCTTGAATTAGACTTACAACATATATATGAAACCCATAGTTAAATACGGAAGTGAGGCCCTGATTTCTGCTTCTAAAGAGAAAATCGACATATTTGAAAGAGCTCAGAATAAAGCTCTCAGGGTAATTATTGGAGCAGTCAAGACCACTCCAGTAGCTGCAATGCAAATTTATACTTCTAATCCACCCATTTATATGGAAATTAAGAGGCAAGCGGTCGGAACTTGAAATCAAAATGTTGGCCTCTCACAGAGCGGAATGGTTACAAGACCATCAACCTAGCTCTCTAAAAACGCAAATTTCTCCAGTGGAAGTATGCCAAAAAACACTTGAAGATTTTAATGCTAACATACCATTTGAAAACGCGAAAAGGTTGATCAACCCTTTTGATTATATGGAAATCGAAAATAGACTGACAGTCCAAGATTCGGGGAAAAATATTTCCCGGAGGCTTTTTTGAAGGCAATATCGTTGTGTATTATCAACGAACAATATCCGGAAGATGAATGGACCCGAGTTTATACAGATGGGTCTCAGATTCAAGACAGAGCGGGAGCTGGTGTCTATAATACACTATTTTCCCAGAGTGCCTCTGTCGACCGATATATATCCAATTTTGATGCTGAGATCTTCGCAATTCGTTTAGCACTCGAAAATTTAATCACATGTTGGTATTGAAGACAATGAACAGGTAGATTTGCTTGTAAAACACGGAACCCGCATTCAGCAAGATATTATGCCTGTTACACCGGATACACTCAAGACACGTTTTTGAAACATTTAGAGAGGTAAGAACCTCCTATATGGGGGAAAAATTGAAAGGTAAAACCTGGGAGAACATTCAGGACTGTTGGAAATCGTACGGCCACAAACCCCGCAAGGAAGCAGTAGCAAATTTCAGGCTACAGACTGGACACGTCTGCTTGGCAGAACATCTGTTCAAAATGGGTATATTTCCAACCAACGTTTGCCCGATCTGCAGGGCAGGCGTTTTGAATTCGGATCATCTCCTAACTTGACATGGACTTGACAGAATCTCCCAGAGAAACGGAGACATCGGCAAGTTGTATTGGGATGCAAGGACCAGTATGAACTCTCTTTGTGACTGTACTTTTTGATTGCGTATATTTTTCTAGTTTATTTTGTACCTAGTTTTTATTGTTGGTATCTTGTTTATATTGATATTTTGTTTTGTTTCCTGATCCTTTGTAATGTTGTGAGCTGCCTTATTTGCATGGATTTGTTTCCGGATTAAAGCCATATGTAACAACAATGTCTTTTGTTGTCGAGTTCTTAGTTATTTTGTGGGTATAGAGACTTATTAATCACTGTGTACTGTTATTACAAATTTCTTTGTCAGGTAATATTTAATATCATTTGAGTGCTCAACAGATAACAAAAAAAACGAACATAACTATTGGAAATTTATCGTTCTAATTTTGACTAAAACATATTTTCAATTTTAAAGGGTTCCGCCTGGTTGATCATTTTATTCTTTAGTCCCAAGATATAGGGTAAATTAAAACATAACTCTTTTTTCCAGTAAAGCACTTTGTAAGGGGAAAAAAATTCACGCCTTGTAAGATCCCTTTAGGGACTTTACTCACGCTCAGATTACTTACCTCATGACTGCTACAATTATCGACTTTCACGCTCACTATCTGATAATTCGCACTATTATCCCGTGATATCACGGTCGAAAATAGTTATAAGATTATCTTTCTGTTGTTATGTTAGAGAATTAAATTAGGCATAAAGTAGAAGATCAAATACGCCAGCATTTCGCAAAAAAAATAGGAAAAATGAAATCAATACCACACTTGTATGGAATGACGTCATTATTTTTTTATTGTAAGGTGAAACTTGACAAGACTGTTTCTTATGCTTTGAAATACAATTTCAAATATGATGAAAGTTAGTGGAATCATCGATGAGGAAAATTCGGGAAAAGTTATATAAATGAAAAATTTCAAATAGTTTAATTTTACGTTTTTACTACCTAATTGTAATTACTTTATTTCATGACTCGATACACGTACACACAGATACATACATACATACATATTATATATATATATATATATATATATATATATATATATATATATATATATATATATATATATATATATATATATATGTATATATATATATATATATATATATATATATATATATATATATATATGTATATGTATATATATATATATATATATATATATATATATATATATATATATATATATATATACAGGTGGTTATCAAAATAATGGAAACACTAAGAATCATTATGAAAACTTTTATTAATACGGTGCATGATCACCTTTGTCATGTAATACCACCTCATTCACATTGGAATTGGACTAAACAAGTCACGAGTAGTGTTTAAGAAAAAATTATACCATTTTTCAGGGACAAATCATGAAAGTTCCTGTAGAGATGCTGCGATGGATATCGATACGTTTATCTATCCGCTTCTACAGATCACAGTGGTTGGATGATATATAGTCGGGGGATTGTACAGGGCAAGATAAAATATTTGACTTCTTTTTCTCTTCAAACCAATACTTGATAGATTTAGGTGTATGTATAGGGGGATTATCATTCTGGAGAACGCCATCTCCTGCAAGAAGCAATGTTTGCACCATAGGATGGACTAGTGCGCTAAAATTTCGACAGAGTCCTTTTCATTCTATCTCCATCTTAGGGTTACAATAGGGCCTAAAGAAAACCATCACATGCTATCCCAAACCCTGATAGATATTCCACCATGATTGACAGTTGAGATGAGACAGCCAGAATCTTACGCTTTTGTATGTGTTCTCCAGACATACGCGCGTCCTGTTGCAAGGAACAACGTGAACAATGATTCGTCGGACCAAATGCCGTTTTTCGACATATTTCTAGACCAGGATTTGCTCTCGTGGCACAATTGGGGGCGATATTTTGTATTGAAATCTATTACAAGTGGCTTCGGAATAGCTACTCTTCTGTAAATGCTTTGTTTGTGAAGTTCCCTTCTACCTCTAATGGTTGATACCGTAACATGCAGATGCAGATTGAGCTCTTCGGTCATTTTGGTTGCAGAGGTTTTCTTTCTTCATGTCCCAATCCGCTTCAATACCTCGTCCGTCTATTTCACTTATCTCTCTCTTTCGTCCACTATTCTGTTCGGCAAAGGATGTTTTTCCGTGTACTCTGCATGCTATCATGACTTTCGAAACCATAGCTCAAAAAACACCCATTAACCTAGGGATTACAGTAACAGATACACTAATTTAAACGCGCACCATAAATTTGCCCTTTTTGCAAGGGCTGTAAGTTTTGATATTTTACGCTGTTCCCCCCAAACGCACGATGCCGTTAGCTTGATTACTGCTATCTGAGAGTAGAATAATACATACACTATATTATGTAAAAAAATACCAGTGGCCAGACTTGTTTTTTAAGGAATACGAAGCATATTCATAAACACCACTAATATTTATAGGTATTTCTATTATTTTGATAACCACCTGTGTGTGACATATATATATATATATATATATATATATATACTGCTGGCCACCCAAATTGCAACACCAAGAAAGACAAGAGATATCACAACAAAATTTATTTCGTAGATAACATGTTGACCAAGTATCAAATGATTCAATTTATAGACTTCTGTGAAGTGTGGTTCCTGCCAAAATCAGTAGCCAGAGGTGCCGCCATTGTTGGAGATCACCGCTGCCACACGCCTCGGCATTGATTCAAAGAGACTTTGGATGAGTTCTTGGGGTACAGCAGACCAAGCAGGTTCCATACGTTGCCAAAGTTGATCTGCTGTGGCAGCTGGGGATGGAATCTGGGTCAATCGTAGAGCAACCATGGACCACATGTTTTCTATCGGCGAAAGATCCGGTGAGCGAGGCGGCCAGGGAAGCAATTCAATCTGACGATTGACGAAGAACCGTTGGACAATGCGTGCCACGTGTGGTCGCGCATTATCCTATTGAAATATGGCTGTGGGCAAGCCCTGAAGGTAAGGAAGGACAACTGGCTCCAACACCTCGGAGATGTAGCGCTGGCTGTTTAGAGTATCGGCAATGCGTACTAGAGGTGTGCGAGAGTGATATCCAATACCGCCCCATACCATAATACCCGGTGCAGGACCAGTGTGGCGGTGCATAACGCAGCTGTTCGGCATCCTCTCTTCACGGTGTCTCCAGACTCGAATGCGATCATCGTGGTGTTGCAGACAGAAGCGTGACTCGTCAGTAAAGACAATTTCACTCCATTCTGCCGTCCACATCCTTCTGTCATCGCACCATTGGCGGCGGAGACGTCTGTGGTTCTGCGTCAAGGGTAGACAAAGCAATGGACGTCTTGCGGACAGACCACTCTGCTGTAAACGGCGTCGAATGGTACTCGCGGACACTGGATGATGCGTTACAGACTGCATGTGCTGTGCTATGGTTCGTGATATGACTGAGCGATCCGTCACTGCCATGCTCACAATTTGCCTGTCATCACGTGAAGTAGTGCGCTGAGGTGGATGCGATCGAACACGCCGGTCCGTCGTACCCTCCTGCATCCAACGATCACATATCCGCATTACAGTTGTTTGGTTTCGTGCAACACGACTACCGATTTCCCTGAAAGATAATCCACAATCTCGGTAGGCCACTATCCTTCCTCTGTCGAACTCGGATACTTGATCAAAAGATGATCGCTGTTTTCGACGAGGCATAATTGATCGTTTTTTGAGAAAACCACAAGCCGTAATCTCCAAGCCGTAAATAGCGCTTTGAAGTGGCGGCACAGGCGCGCGTGATGTGCGTCTGCGCCGAAATTCTAATCATTTGCATATCTCACCTCCGCTTATGCATGTTGTAAATTTCATGTTATTTGCATGTTTCCTTCAGGGTGTTGCATTTACAGTGGCCAGCAGTATATATATATATATATATATATATATATATATAAGATACAAATATATAAACGACCCAACCTTTCGGTTATGCGTTGTTAAAAAAAAAAATAAAAAAAAATTAAATAAAAAAAACTTAAGGGGGGGGGGGGGGGAACTTATGCTTATTTTGTAACACACTTCGAAATAGAATATCTAAGAAATCGGATAATGAACAGCCATAAGGGCCATAACTATTTTTACTATGGCTCTTCTACAGTAATAATCATTATAAAACCTATTCTTATTCTAGATATCAATATTGGTAGGTAAGCTTCTGCGTATATTATTAAATTGACTGCATACTATCATACAGTGCTCCACCGATTGTTCAGCACCACAAGAGCAAGTGCTACTTTTTCCGTGAAACCTGCTTTGATAACTACCAAATGACCCATGTCCAGTGATTGCTTGGTTTATGTAAAAATCTGCACTTAGCCTGTCAGTTTTAACTTGAGGAAAAATTTCTCTTACTATAGTTCCAGCAGTTGTATTGTTCCAGCTATCTTGCCAGACGTGTTCCGCCATTTGAAATAATTTTGCTTTTACTTGGTTTCTAGTCCATTTAATTTCTTTATTTATTACTTCCAATTTAGTTGCTTCTTTTGCAGTCTGATCAACTGCTTCATTTTTATCAATCCCAATATGCGCTTTTATCCAATGTAGTGTGACATTAAGTCCCGAAGTTTGAACTAATTTTTTGATGTTATCCACCATCTCACTTTTAAAACTGAGTGTATTTAATGCCTGTAACGCACTACGGGAGTCTGTATAAATATCAATTGCTTTATGACCATGTCCAATAGCATCTTCAATAGCCAGTTGTATTGCATACAGTTCAGCACTGAAGGAACTCGCATTATCAGATAGCCTTTGTTTTATTTCCAATACTTTTAAATCCTTAATATATTTATTAATACCTGCCCCAGTTTTTCCATTCATGCGGGAGCCATCCGTGTAATAATTAATATCAGTAATTGGAATTAAATCAAATGTCCAGTTTATTGTCCATAAATCAGTCTCACGTTTTATAGGTCTGTTCGCCAATTCGCAATTATTTTTGCTAAAATTTATATCCATAACTTCTATTCCTTGTTCCTTGTAATATATTTCAAACATTTTGTACTCAATTTCAGCTCTGAGATCTAAAGGCATACAACCTGCCAGTACGGCCAATGCATTCTTTGAAACTGTTTTATAGCATTTTGCAATGCTCAGTAAGAAAGGTCTTTGAATTTTATTTAATAAATTGTTTTGTCTTACTGTATTCTTGAACCAGAATGGGGCCCCATAAAGGATAATTTTTTCTATTATTACTTTATATATTTCTTTCAATATACTGGGCCTGAAACCCCAAGTCTTCTTACTGTACCTTGCCAGACCGTACATCACTCTAAGAGCCTTATCCTGTACTTCCACTAGATGTTGCATAAAATTTAGGTCTTTATCCAAGAGTATACCCAAATACTTTACTGCTTTTCAATATTTAATCCCATGCATACCCAATTTGACTGTAGGTTTACGTTTGATTTGCCTTTTAAAAGCTATTATCGTGTAGAAACATTTATCCGTGTTAAATTTTAATTTATTATTATTTGCCCATTCTAGACACAAGTCTAAGATCTTAGTCGCATATTGAGTAAATTTATAAGATACCTTACTGCTAATTGTAATAATCAGATCGTCAGCAAATGCTTGCATTTTAATGTTTGCCTCTTCCCATTCCTTTTGTAACAGCGGGTTAATTACCAGTAGCCAAAGAATAGGTCCCAGGGAAGACCCCTGAGGAACCCCAATATTATAATCCATTAGATCATTATTTCTTAGTTTAATCTTCCTATCTTGCAAGTAGTCAATTATTATATTATAGAGATTCTTACTTATTTTTAATTCTTTTAAACTTTTGACAATGCTATTTTTATATAGCATTGTCAAAAGTATATATATATATATATATATATATATATACAGAGGCTGTTCGCACATTTTTTAGACGATTTTGGTAAGCGGTAATAAAAAATCGTTTGCTGCAAAAGAAATAATTGCAATTGTACTATGTTTTTAAAAGTCAAAATTATCTTCTGCGGCTTAAAAGTTTTGTTTTTATTCAAAATGGCCGTTTAATAAAGCAGTGGTTCGAAGGCTACATTTATGCTCTTTCCGAAGAGAAATATGCATACTCCGTTATACAAAAACGATGTGAGAGTTATGGTTTTGTGATATCTAAAGCGTCGATAGGTAATATCGTCAACAAGAAAGGAAAAAAACGTCAAATTGGAGCCTCAAGTGGGAAAAAAATTCCAAACAAGTATCCAAGGAAAACACGGACATCTTCGACTATTGCAAAGGTACGTTGTTTAATGCTAAAAGAAAATCCCCCTAGTCAAAGGACAGTTGCAAAATCATTAAAATGTTCGGTGTCCACTGTAAACAAAATGATAAACGTTGATTTAAATCTTAAGAAAGCGAAAAAACGCAATGTGCATCGTCTTCTTCCAAATCATATCGCTGTACGCTGGACACGCTGCAGAATTCTATATGAGAAACACTTATCCAAAGAAAAATGGAAAACAATTGTCACAATAGATGAATCATGGGTGTATTTAAATGATTGCAACAAAAGAAGAGCCATTTATTATCATAAATGGGGAGAAAAAAATTTAAGTACATGGTTCAAAGAATTGAAAGAAAGTTTTTCTAAGGGATTCATGATTGTTGCCGGTTTTTCTTATAATGGCAAGTTAAAAATAAAGAGAGTGGAAAAAAATGTCGAGATTAACTCCAAATACTATCAGGAACATATTTTATCGCCAATTTTTCTGAGTGAAATACCATCGCTTTACCCACAGTGCCATCAATCTGTGAGACTCCATCAGGACAAAGCAGTCACACATGAAAATCCACTGTAAATTTCCTAAAAGAAATGGAACAAAAAACTGGTATCAAGGCCATACCCTTCGCTGATATCCTTACTAAATCTCCCGATGTATCACCTATGGATTTTTGTGCTTTCGGACTTTTAAAATCTGTATTATCCAAACGTCGTCCCAAAACCCTTACAGCACTCTGGAAAGCTGTTCAGGAGGAATGGGATAGAATACCTCTTCTGACACTTCAAAAGGCATTATTATCCTGGAAATTGCGGTGTCGAAAGATAGTTCAGAATAAGGGATGTCAAATAGAACATTTAAAACACAAGAATTTTATGTAATTTAGTTTTGTGAATACAATATACATCGTCTAAAACATGTGTGAACAGCCTCTGTATATATATATATAGTGTTTTTTGTGACGGACTGAAACTGGAATCTTTTTATATTTGAAATTGCTAGTTTTATTATTTTAATCAATAAAATATTACTAAAACCTAGTATATGTTAAATAGATTAAATACTTCAAACAATTTTTAACACAATTTTCTTTTTGTCAATTGAAGTTTGAATATTCATTTTTCTTTGTCAGTAATTTTAGAATCAATTGTATGAGGAATTCTGGAACCTATTTCATACAAAAAAAACAATAATTTGTCTATAAAAATATCCTTTGAGATTTCTTTTTTATAAATATATATATATATATATATATATATATATATATATATATATATATATATATATATATATATATACACACATAAGATCACTTTCTCCAATGTCTGAGAATCCACACAACACCGAATTCAAATTCATTTTATATATTCGACCAGTATTGCTTTTATGATGGGAACTAACATTGATCGTTCAAATGCATGTGTTTCTAGTTGAATTTGTTCGAAGATATTTGAGTGTATACATCCATAACAGCTTCGAAGGAAAATGAAAACACTTACCTTTATTAAATTTTTAATATTATAGAAAATATTGGTTGAAATGACATATTTTTAAAAGACAAGAACTGAAACAAGAATTTCACTTGCAACAGCACTTCAGACATTTCACCTTCTAAAGAAATACACTTCCAAGTCAAATTCAAAGAGAAAACTGTAAAGAATTCCTTTAATTTTGTGTTAAGTATTTTTCACCGCCTTGGCGGTATGAATCAATTCTTTTCTTTTTTTTTTTGATTTCCCAGATATCAAATAATTTGAAAATGCCAAGTATAATTTTACAGAATATTGTATTCACATTTTAATCGAATTTTGGCAGAACAGTTTCATTTTGAATTATTACCTGAAAGAAAACATTCTCCATTATGAGGAAATCATTTCGTGTCAACTTATTTTCATTAACCTTTAATTGTTTATGTATTTAAAAACAATATCTAATACTCTTAGAAAGAACTTGAAAAGGTCTATTTTTTATTAAGTACGTAAGAAGTACTTAATAAAGTATTTTTATTAAGTACATAAGAAGTTTGTGTTATTATGATACTTAAGTTATAGGGATGATTATTTTAATTTCTATAAAGCTTTAATAAATTTTTAATGGATTATTTAACAGATTTATATATTTATAAATGCATTTTAACTATCCTATGTAAGCAGGCATACACAAATTATTTTGAGAGTTTACGCCTTTACAAATTATTCCTTTAATAACCGAGAAAGAAAATATTTGTGCTTCATTAATTAACACTTAAAATTTTAATTGCTGTTCGAGATAAATGAATGTGAAAGGCTGCATCATTTCTATTTTTGTTGTCATAATTTGCATATTTTTAAGCAATTAATTTTAAGTAGTTCAAAAATAAGTGTTATTCCAGTAATAGAACATCGATATTTTAGCCAAGTAAGTTTTTTCCTTTAAGTCAATCGTTTTTCAGTTTTCATAGAGATATTACGAATGTTTCCTTTTTAATTATTTAATTCCTGGAATATTAAACACCTTTATGTTAAGAGAGAAACTATTTTCAAGTTGTACGAAGACATGTCAAATGCATTATTTTACGCATGTCATGGATGAATTAACACGCATTAACGAATCTCTCTGAGTCTGCATATTTATGTTACGCATATTTCTCATTTAAGAATCTTTACCATTTCACTTTTAATACCACTAAAGGTACATTTATTATATATTTATTAAATACATGGAATAGGGATATATAGAAAATATCTCTCATCTAATAGTTTCTTCTATAAAATGAATATTTGCCTATCTCCTCGTTGCAGAACAGTTCTAACATCAGATTCAGGATTCATTTTATTGTAAAACAGTATTGAACATTTAATAAACCATAAGGTCAATTTATATGACTTTTTATGGGTGGCTCAATCATTTTCACTGTTCCACAAATAAAATGTCATAATAATAAATGCATGTTTTGTAAGATGTCAGTTTTATGAAACAGCCTCCAACCCTTCAAAAGGTACTACATTGGTGAAACTGACGAAAAATAGCTGTTTCAGTTAGCCATAGTGACGCGTAATGCATCCAAATCCTGTAGGTAACAACGAGTGAAAGAACTTTAAGCACGGGAACAATGACTGCATCTTTCTAACAAATAAATCATTGTTTTCCTTGAAGAGCCCTAAACGCATGGATACTTTCATGATTTTGATTGATTAATTTTTTGTCTCGTTTGTACATAAAAATCCTAAACGTGTAAAATATCATTTAATCTATTCTAATTCCAATGACTATGGATCATTCTAAATGAGCACACGGGCCATTGTCTTACTTGCATATCCCAAATCAATCACACACACACGTTTGATTTGTATACTATAAATTTAAATATATGCATGTATACTATGTATTTAAAACCATGGGATCCAGAGTCTGTGGGTTCGAGTCCCACTCTTGGCATGGATGTTTGTAGCCGTTGTGAATCGGCTTCAACCCTTCGATGGGAACATCTGTCTCTCAGGCAGCTATTGTTTCTTTATTCCACAATGCCTCCCCCAACTCTTCGACTTTTTGTTCTGTGAGTCTACACATGCTTCAGTCAATATCTTGTATTCGGTGTGGAAGGGTGATCCGTGACGCCAGGCGTCTATGGTTCAGGTAAAAATTAGATTAATCAGACCAAAAATTAAAAATCTAAACCCAATCACTCGTTTGACTTACTAAATGACTCTCCAAAACGAACCGTAATATAACCCGTTATAATTGATTCTGTTCAATAGAAGCTGGTTAAGAATTAAGAAGAAATGGTTTGATGATTGTGGCTACCATGAAATGTAATAAACCGCAAATACCCTCTAAATTTCTAGTTAGGAATATCTGAGAAAGAGATATTCCATCTATATCTGGCTTCCAGGCAGACGTTCCCACTAAGCGGGATAATAATCATGTTCCTACCGAAGGGTTAAACTGTAGGTCCCGGTCTAATTAGCCCTTGTGTAGCAAAAAAAAATGACCGCAGCGCTCCAAACCAAACCAAACCAAAAACCTTTAGCTTACGAGGACAGATTCCCTCTTTAGGACGGAAAAAATTCATATCCCCTTTATAAGAACATCTATTATGGGGTTTATATACATATATATATATATATATATATATATATATATATATATATATATATATATATATATATGTATATAGTCATTCTTGGGATACATGCTATCCCACCCCGTAAGGAAAAGGTTAAAACCATGGTTATATATGGTATTTTAGTTTACACATTTTAGTTTACGCATTTTACATACGAATTTTAGTTCATTTAAAGCAAAATAATACTTGATTTTATAACACAGAGATAAAATATAAGGTGTTCAATAGAAATATTGACACGTCTCATGCAATATTTTTGCTGTTAAAAAATAAAGTAATGCTCTTAAGATTCGAGATAAAGATAAAGGAAAATGCACCGTTTATCTCATACTGTTTTAAAATAGACGAAAGCATCAGTGAGGAAAAATAAACATATGTTCTGAGAAAAAAAAAAACCATTAAAAAATTAGAGTAATTTGTATTTTAAAAATTAACTTCATTTTATGGAAAAATTGCCTTTAATTCAGGCGGATATGCGAACCATAAAATGATACTAATTATATGTCTTCCTTTAAAATTAAAGCAGAACTTGTATGCTCTTAAAAAAACCTTTTTATCCTGCAAAATCTTACAGAACATGTTTCCTTAACATGAGTAACTACAGTAAAATCAGACAGACAATATTTACAAAACAACTGAAACACTGCCAAACTGTTTAATACGCATTTAGACATAATTATCTTGTAATTAGTCTCAAGGGATAGCTTTAAAGGAGCGGGCAGAAGTAAATTATTATTCGATGGATCATATTAATGAACAGTGACAAGCTATTAACTGGTAATCATTAAAATTACTGAACTAGGCTTTTCCTGTAATAGATCACTCGCTTAGAAAGTGATATTTTTAATTTTGCGACTTCTAATTCTTTTATAAAGCAAAATGGAGTGGAAAGTACCTTAAATATTGAGACAATGAGGATTATTAAGCAACTTAACTCGCTATGTTTCTTTTTGTAGCGTTATGTAATTAACTTTCCCGAAAAGTTTATAAAAATTATTTTGTCAAGATAGATACTTCTTAAAAGGTATTATTTCCTACAGTAATTCATCATCTGGTAAATTTGCTTGTTTTAAAAATTTAGTGGAAAGAAATGAAATATAAAAATTTCTCGTTTAAAATATAATAATAAGCTGCTGATATCAAATATATCTTTTTTTAGTAAGTTTATTAGTTGAAACATGTTAAGTGATTGAACATATTCGCATTACAACGGAAATTAAAATTCTGGCTTTGTAATTAAATTGAGTTATCAATACTATTATACATTTAGAAACAGAATGTACTTACATGCAAGTTGACTTCCAGGAAAATTAATTTGATGTAAAATTAAAAGAAATTTAAATAAGAAATATCTGGTAAAGTATTTAGTGTCAACTCTCACGGTAAGTTAAACGATAAGGAAAATCAGTCTCAATTTAAACTTTATATGAACGAACTGTATTAAGCATAAGCAGAGAGACATTTTCAGATTCGTCCCACGTCTTGCTAAACTGGGATGAAAACATCAAAAGGTGATTTCCTGCATTGTTTTTAATTGCTGTAAAATTAAAATAACAACTTTTGTTTGCATAAGAATGTGATATTTCCAAACTGCACTTAATAAATTTCTTTAAAAAATAGAAAATCTAAGACACAATACTTTTTAAATTAAGTAAAATAGTTCTTAAAGTTTAAGAAACACCTTGAAAGGCGTCTCTATAGCGCTATTTTTTGTCTCCAGAGGTAGAAATGACGATCTCGTTGTACAACGGGACTTAATAAACCCCGAGACCAGGACTTTCATTTTCAGAGAAATTTCGTCCAGTGCCCAGATTTCAGAATACCTTCGACACGCAAGGGGAATGTATGACCATCAAGATATAGCCATTTTCGCCTGATCGCGAGGGGAAAATAAGTACACCTGCCCCTCGGTTTTCACGGTTTCAATTTTACACGGGTTTTAAATTTTATAAATAAAAATAATATGGATGTATTATTTGATTGTTTTACATTGAACGCACTCATTAATTATCGGCACACACGCCACAAATGCATTGCGTCGCATTGCATTGTGTTTAGCATCATCGTCATGAAGGTAGATTTTGTTTCATTTCCATATTGTCATTCCTAGTTCATTTCTACACGAGGTAAAACATTAACTTTTGAAACATATATATAAATAAATAATTTATCATTACATATTACTTAAATTGCCTTTTCTTCACTTCGGCATAAACTCATTGCATCTTTACACTGTCATTACAAACATAACTACTGCTTGCATCCATCCCTTTTTTTAATATGAATACTGTGTCTTGTTTTACGCGGTTTCGATTTACACGATTTGTCGTGGAACGCATCTACCATGTAAATGGAGGGATAGGTGTAATTTCTATTCTATGAAATCGGTTCTATTCTATGAAATCGGTGCAATATCGTGAACTTGGTATAACGTTTAACGTCCCCGCAGTGGGTTCAAATCCCATTCATATCCCGTTTATGGCTTGGTCATTTCCACGTTGTCTGCTCATAGGGAACAATGCAGGTGCACCCAAGTGCTGCTCCTATAATAAAGTAGCCATCAAGTCTTCGCGGTATTAAAGGGCGAATGTCTTACTAAAAGTGCCTTCTCATTAAAAAAAAGCTATGAAATCACCGCTTTTACCGTTAATCCGGGGCCTGAGCCCACTGGGTTATTTTCGGGACAAATGTTGCAAAGTCTACGCCTCCGGCTCTACGAAAGCTTTATGAAACATTTAGAATGACATATCTAGCGCTCTCTTTGTCCACTAGGATCTCCAACTACTTGGACGCGTAGGTGCCACGATAGCCTTATGAGAAAAGGGTTTTATTTTCGGAGTATATTCGACGGTGCCTAGGTCTAAGGAACCTCTCCAAAAGCAAGTAGGATGTCGGGCCGTCTCGATACCTCTGTTTGGGTCCTTTCGGGAACGAAAAATTACGTAATTTCGATCACCACTTTAACGATTCACCCGGTTCCTGCTCACCCGGGGTTGATTTTTAGGACACAGTGTAGGCTTGACGTATTTATCAAGTTTAGAATTTAGTTCCTACCACCGTTTTACCACTTAAGATGTAATAACTAGATTGAAAAAACAAATTACATCTAAAAGAAAGTAAATTTCGTTGAAAGGAGAGATGCCAGCGACTAAATATCAGCATGGGTTTGTTCTAAATAGCTTATACGTTTAGAAATATGAACTGTAGTATGAAAGATGCTAAAATATACAATAAAGGCACAAAAGAAATGAAAAAGATGACTTGCAATGCCTTTCAAATTATAGGAATAATTAAATATACATTGCTTAAAGTGCCCATTATCTTATAAATGTCGGATATAGTGCAAACACTTTATTATAGTTTTATCTTAACTGCATTTAAATTCTCACACGTTTGTGTGCTGATTAATTACAAGGTATAAATGTCATGCGATGTTTTACGGTTATACATTTTTTTCCAATTGTCCATAATGGGGGATTAATTTAAATGCTCAGAAAACTTCACTGTAAATGTTATGTGTTAATTGGTTCTTTGTTTGTAATTGGTTCAAGTACAAAAGGAAAGCACTATTATCAAGAAAGACATCCTCATATTTTGAAGAATAACATTGTTAATATTAACATTATGGGTTATTGTGCAACAGTTCCATACTCGAATTAGTTTACAGTTGTTTGTTAAGTAATAAAGAAAACACCTTTACTGGTGAATATTATTTTTTGCTTATATTTCAAAGGGGCAATTTTAGTCAAATATTACACTGTTGACTTTACATAACTGCTCTGAATCTAATAAATGGTACGTGATAGAGAGAATCTGATTATTCCACCGAATTCAGCCCCAACAATTAGTTAAATTTACCCATTTACAAGCCAGATACAGAAAAAAGTTAAAATTTGTTGAGTAGTGTAATTTTTCTCCCCTGGCTTCGGTCTGTGCATAGCCTCACGTGGTGGAGTGGGCGTTAAAGTTTCCACCAATTAGTAATCTGTCAATGTTGATATTTCGGAGGATCTGTATTTCCTGAATTTGTTTATTTAACTTTTCCCCTGTTTCTATATCCTTTGGTTTTATCAATAACGTCTTTCTCTCTGTAGTTAAGGCTTATGCGTATGAGCGTTGGATTTTATTGCCTTGTGTAGGTTTTTCTGTCACAATTACTTTTGTTGTGTTTTTTGTTCTAGAGTTCTATTATTTTTTGCGCGATTTTTACCATTATGTCGTTTAAGCTCGTTTTTTGTTCTGGTGTGATGTTTGTGTTAGTTCATTCAACTGAATCAGCAACTGAAACGTCATCTTTTCTTTTTCTTCTGTATGCTGTGATTCTTCCTTCTTTGCTATCTCATCCGTCTGTGTTCTCCTATCTTTCTTGACATCTTTTCCTACTGTTTCTTCTTCATTGTCAGTTTTTTCTCCTTCCTCTTGTTCTGTTTCCTTTCTGCCTTTCTTTGTCTCTTTTTCCTCGCCTTCTTCATCTGTTACTATCTCTTTGATAGTCTCACTTTCCCTTCTATTTTCCTTCATAATCATTTGCTTCAGTCTCTTTGCCAAGACCTGGAGGTTTTGAGGGGTCAATGGCCCTTGTCGGGGTGCTTTCCTTGCCACTCTGCTTCTTAGCTTTTCCCCATTTATTTTCACCTCTTCCCAATCTCCACCATCCTGGTCCTTCCTTTTAGGTTTAGCCCCTCAGGGGGGTTTACCGTCTTTGGGTAAACACGGGTGTTGCAATCCCGAAGTACCCCAGCGAACTCTCTCTCCTTTCCTTTTCCTCTCCTCTCTTTTTCTACTATTTTCTTTCTTTTCTCCCTCGGTGTGGTTCCTCTTCGGAGGCGAGGCCTCCCCATTAGAAGATGTTGCCAATCTGTTTCTCCTAGCTTCTAATGGCGTGTATATCACCCACGTGTTTGCCGTGCGTTGAGTCCTGTGTTCCTTGAAAAGGGAATCCTGGCAGTTGAGGGACACTTTTGGTATCCCAGTACACTGCTTTGGCCCCCGCTTCAGGTAAACGGGAGGTACATAGTTGTTCCCTATTGTATCAATCGGCTGGTCGCGGACTTTGTCTTCGGCTAGGAGCCATGCAATCGTTTCTACCGCTGGGTATCTCGTTAAGGGTGGAGTCTGGTTCAGGGTCGTTTCGTGCGCGTATAGACCCTGCCAGCACTGGTGCAGTAATCTGCATCCCCTTGTTGGGCTCCATAGTGGGTGGTGCGGCCGGGCCCTGAATTATAATCCCTTTTTATGGATACTTCTTTGAAAAATCCCACGGTGAAGCATAATTCACTGCAACAAAATGACAAGTTTTTATCACAAAAGCCTTCTGCACCTTGTGGAGAACAACATGTTGAGTTAAAAAGTAATAACGTAACACTTTTTTTAATATCTATGAACGAAGGAAGTTCTACAAATGCTTCACCTTTTGTAATCCAGAAAACTATAAACTCAGGTTTAGGTGAGGTGAAGTCTCTCAAAAGATTTCGATCAGGTGATCTTCTTTTAGAGGCGACTTCTGCACAACAGTCAATTTTAGTTTCAAATTGCAAACATCTAGCCCCATTTACAGTTACGATCACGCCTCATGCCTTTCTTAATTTTTCCCGTGGTATTTTTTCAGAGTCATATTTCTTATACACGTCGGAAGAAGAAATTTTATCAGAACTGCGCAATCAACACGTTTGTGACGTACGCAGAATAACGATTCGTCGGGATGGTAGACTTCTTCCTACGAAGCATATCATCCTGACATTTGACACTCCGACACTTCCGTCACACATCCAGGCTGCATACCACCGTTTTCCAGTTGAACATTATATCCCAAGCCCTTTGTGCTGTTTCAAATGTCAGCGCTTTGGCCATTCAAAAAATGCATGTCGTGTGTCTGTTACTTGCGCTCGTTGAGCCGAGATCGGCCATGACGGTGAAGGCTGTACTGCCCCAGTTTAATGTGTTAATTGTAAGGAAGAACACGTGGCGTACTCACGGTCACGTCCAAAATGGCAGACAGAAAAAGAATTGCAGATATTAAAAACAACAAAAAATGTATCGTATGCGGAAGCTCGTAGAGAGCTTGAGTCCCGGACACCGAGACCTGGATTATCATTTGCCTCTGCGGTTAAAAAAATCTGTAAATTCTGTTGGCACACAGACTGAATCACTGCCCAGACCGAAAGTCTCCAATTCTTCATCCGCAACATCACCCTGAAAACAGTCTAAAATGTTTTCAAAATCACAACAAACTTCTAAGATTACCTTGATAACTCCGTGCACTCCTATTTCACCCAACATCCCGACAAAGCCGAAATGTGTCACTTCTCCTGTGTAAGAATCAGAACCAACGCATAGCAAAAATGCAGTAGCCCACTTTACCCCGACACACCTATTCCACCAAACACAAATATTCCTAAAAATAGTTCCCCCCCTTTTCGACTTGTAAAGTGTAAACCTAAAAAAAAAATCAAATCAAATCAAAAATATAAATTAGAAATAGACCCTCGAACAAGACCTGGTATATCACGTAAACAAAAAGACCCTAAATACATAAGGAATCAAAACCTAGGAAAAAACCAGACAATTTGCTTCAAATTTACACATCTGACATCTCTGACGCTGATGAAATGGAATGCATGGACATTCCATCCCTTTCCTCTCGACAACCAGTTTAGAGGAAACAGCGGGGAGTCTTAACAGCTCCTCACACAAAAAAAAACTTCTCACCTTGGTACTTGACCTTTTATCACTTTTGTTTTGACTTGTTTTCCTCATGCCTTTTTCTAACCATTGTTATCACCCTTTTATTTGCCTTTTATTGCCACCTTTATTTTATACTGCTTTTATATATAGACCAATTCTTAATTTACCTTTGTTCTTATCACTTACCTTATTGCTTTTACCTCCAATGCACGAGACGGGACCCGTCGTGGCAGCTATAAGGCCTTCCGGGTGGAATTCCCGTCCGTGGGTATAGACCGCAGTCGGCAACTATCCCCCGCCGCACGACTCCAGACAAGTGCCCTGCCACCGAACGACACGCGGCAGGGAGGGCCGGACAGAGGCGTGACGCCGCGCAGGGGTACTAGCTCTTTGCGCCAAACAGGCGAAGGGCTAATTAGGTCTAGTCTAAATTTGGAATACTTGAAGGGGGCATTTGAATATTGCTTTTACCTCATTATGTCTCATTGCGTCTACAGGATGGGAGAATCCCCATCCAGTCATCCAGATGTTTTTGTTTTGGCATATATTGCCTTTCTCTCATATATTAATAAAACTGTTTTTCACTTTTACTGTTACCTACTTTTAAGTACGGCTTTTTGTTAACTACTGGACTGTTTTCACCATTTTGTGCATGCCTGTGTTTGCTTTGTGTGATTTTGTCACTTTATGTTTTGTTTGTCATTTGTTACCTCGAGTTGTAAAATTTATGTGTAAAACTCATACCTTTTTTTTTATACATTTTATCTGTGTTTTTATATGACTTTTTCCCGGATTTTACCCGTCTTCATAACTTTCTGCCATTTGTAAATATTTTATTATCGTTTTAATGCACTGTTGGTCAATAAGGGTTTAACTATATATATATATATATATGCTTTTTCGGATTTCATCGTGTGTTTGGCGCAGTCTGTCCTCTCTGGACCTTGCGCCATAAAAACCCAAAACAACCAACCAACCTTTTAGGTTTAGGGGTCATATCCTGACCGGGCACGTTTTCTTTCTTTTTCCATGCTCTTCTTACTGGTGAACTCTGTTAAATTCGTTCTTCTTTTTTACCTTAAATTTCCTTTTCTTTCTTCTTTATCAATGCTGACACAGTGGGGAGCTACGGGGGTCGCATGCGATGACTTTCTGTTGAATTTTGTTCAGCGGAGAAGCGCAACCTAGCTAGGTTTCGTAGCCAGGGGCCCTCAGAGGAGCAGTTTTTGTGATGCTGTGGTTATTACATTTAAATTACATTAAAACACAATAAAATTTACAATTTGTTTTGTTACGTGGTGGTTAGACTGCCAGTGTGAGACGCCAGTGTTTGAGTGACTATTTATTTATTTAATAGGTTTTACTTTTAATTTATTGTTTCCCCGGTTACTTTCCCCCTTTACTCTAATATGCACTGCCGACGAGCTGCACCCGCTTTTAGTTCCAGCCTCTCGACTGGCTTATCTAGTTCTCAGAACCGAATATTGCATGCAGACCTCCAAAGACACCCCGCATTCAATCCTCTAGCACCTGCGACCCTTGCCGTTTTATTTACTCTTCCTTATCACCCTTTATTCTTTTTCCCCTTCGCGAATAGTGGGTAAAAACCGCCCAGCGAGTGAATGACGTGTGAACCTGGAGGGTCGCATTGTCCAGTCTTTCATCTATCCGGATCTCTTCTAAGAAACCGGTTATTGCAACCGACCCTGAAAGAGTCCACAGGTGCTATCCTTGTGCACGTTTTTTTTACCCACCATGACATGCTTTGTTAAGTTACTTATTAATGTAACTTTGCGAATCGCAACTTTGATTGGTTTTCCATGAACTGACCTTCAGTATGGCACTCCTAGTTCTGCTGTATCAACTAACTGTGAAATTAACGGTCTATGCACTATCCTGTTGTGTGTTGTTTAGAGCGTCATGTGTATCGTATATCTTCCACTGTAGAGTTTGCAAGTGATGTGTTTTATATAAAAACTTTGAACACGTTTTGTTGATATATGGTATATGTTTTAGTTTTGTTGTAGTTAGTATAATCATATATATAAATATATATTACTTCCTTTTTATTATTATCTGAGCTGGTAAAATATTTTGAGTTAGTTTTGAAGATGACCAGACACTCAAGGAACTGCACTGCTGGAGCGGTATACACTTATTATGAAGAAAAATAGACAATAAAGCGTGTGGCTATAGAAGCCAGCAAGGTCGTATTGGGAAATACTCTTTTAAAGGCTTTTATTGTTGTTGTTTGACTCTACAGCAGTGTAGATATCCTGTCATTATCCCAGATGGTTATCTGTAAGATAAAGAATCCATATTGGACTATATTATTCACCAGAAAACACAGATTGTTAGACGTATTAAATAATATGAAAAACAGCAGAAAAAAAGAACAAAATCAAATGGCTGAACTAGCTAAAGCTGAAAAGGAATCCAGAGCTCAGAAATTTATGGATATGGAAAAAAGTAATGTCAGTACCATCTACTTCATCGTCTTCATCTGCAGCAAGTAGAAGTAACGGAAAAGATAAAAGTATGCCCTGTTTTTGGATTCCCTCCTTGACTCCTGATGCTGAAAAAGTTAAAATGAAGAAACCAGAAGAATCTGTAATGTGCCCTATGAGTGGTAGACCTTTGAAAGCCAAAAACTTGTTTCCAATACATTTCACCGAGGTGAATGATCCAGATGACAAGCGTGCGTTGATCGCGAAGAAAGACAGGTTCATGTGCGCTGTTGCTCATGATATTTTTGGTAATTATGTACCTTGTGCTGTACTGCGTACATCAGGCAATGTAGTTACAATGGAGAGTGTTGAAAAATTGATTAAAAAGGACATGATTGATCCTAAAAAATGGCATGAAATTGAAAGACAGTGATATTATTCCTTTACAGAGAGGAGGTGCTGGTTATGACAGCACTAATGGGAAACTGGATGCTAAAGTTAAAAATGTCATCATAACGATGGCATAGATAAAGAGTTACAAAGATTACTTGTTGCGTCTTAAATTTCTTTTATAAGACTAATATGTCTGTTGACCTCTTAAACATGATAGTTGCTGAATTTTGCTTGATCTTAACTTTTTGATCTATCTTCTTGAAAAGGTAATGGTTTTAGCCCCTAATTTATAAACACTGTTAAACATGGCCTGACAGGCTGCCTTTTTTTAAAGTTTTTAAGTGAGATTAAAACAGCTTGATTTATCACCTTGTTGACAATGTAATCAAATTGTTCCTGTTATTTATGTAACCATTCGTAATAAAATTTATTATAGACTGTATTTTGTTCTTTGAACTTAAGTGAGTTTTCAGTAAGCCACCTCTTCCTTTTATTTTGATTTATCAAGTCTAGAATGTGATAGATATTTAATAGGAAAATAATTTGTGTTTATTATAATTAACTTGGGTATATATTGGCGAAGAATTTGAATACAAATCTAATCTAATGGCCAACGTAGTGTCAAATATTACTTTCTTTAATTGATTATTATTAGTATATATAAACAGAATACTGTATAAAGAGTCTTAATTTCATTAGGGCCTTAATTTCATTGGGGCTTCGCCATATTGTCTCATATTTTCATAAAGCTTTTTTTTTGTGCCAAAGGCTTGGTGCATTACTCGGTTTACCAAAATTGGAATTTTAAGCACGGTTAATTCTCTTTTAATGGTTCTTCATTTGTGTTGCGGAAAAGCCAAATATTGTAGGCACATATCGCAAGCATGATTCTACGTAGTAAAAAATAAAATATTTTTTTATACCCAGTAAATGAAAATTCATGGACTTTTCTTCTGCAATTTAAAACTTTTTTAATTTAAATTTTGAAAAGTGCCAATATTTTTTAACATGCATAATAATTATATTTAAATGCATATTTGGAAAAATTATTTTGACAAAACTTTTGGGTAAATAAAGAGATAAAAGTTTTACGGCATGAACTGCTTTAAAGAAATTTCACTTACAGTAGGAAATATTTTGATATTTGTTTTTTTTAAGTCTAAACTATTTTCTATGTGCAAACAAAATCTATAAAATTTGAAAAATTTTGTAGATTTTAATTATGTTCTTTTAACTCGTATTGTATACGAACATATTTCAACGCTGTGATCTGTAATTCTGTCATGTTGTCTCTTTGTATAGTTAATACAATAACACTAATATTATGCAATAAAAGAAATTGATATATATATATATATATATATACATATATATATATATATATATATATATATATATAGATATATATATATATATATATATATATATATATATATATATATATATATATGTGTGTGTGTGTGTGTGTGTATGTACTCTATTTTCAGGTTTTTGTAGAATATCATTTTTATAGATTTCTAAAGCTACTTTTCATCTGAAAATATAAAAACAGTAAATAAGGTAAATTTGCTCAGTTTCTAAATTAAATATTTTCCATGCACAAAAGAAAATGCTTTCAAGCATTATAGATTTAGGAAGTCTTTTGAAAGAAAGGCATTCGAATCAGACGCAAGTTCTGAGAAGTACATACATAAAATTCTTTTATTTGAATAGTTAACATTTACAACTTAAGTAAGCAATAATAAACGAGTAATTTTAATCAAAGTAGAATTTTGTTTAGATATCCATATTGTTGAAGTTCTTAAGTAATTAATGTTATTCATAATTTGTATGTAAACGATATTTTTTTTTTCTACTTTTTCGGTGTTGAGGGAATGAGGAACCAAAATATCTAAAAATAAGCCCATTTATATTTACATGTCTTGAAATATTTTTAAGGCGATTTATATTGAAGTAACACGTGTATGTTTCTTTGATGATTCTGTTGTTATATACAACATTTATAAGCTGTATTGTCTATGAATACCATACAGTACTTCTGTATTTTAAGTCAATTGATCTGCCAAAGGGAATTTTTATGATTAGTCATTTTTTAAAAAGGATATACCTTCAATTTCTTGTCAGATATGTGTGAAATTTTGTGTTAAATTTATGTGTTTTCAGGCGTTTTAATCAAGATTTAAAAAACTGAAAATATATTCTCTGCAGCAAAATTTACCCTGAAAAAGAATTTTCTTTTCTCTTTCTTCCTTCTTTTTTTGCATTTGAAATTTGTACAAAACTTTGTGATTAAAATTTTCATAAATCCTATAGGTAAAGTAATTTTAAAACTTTCAATGAGAAAATTATGCACCTAGATCTTGCAGTAGATATATTTAAAAAATAAACTTGGTTTAAATTTGAATTTAAAGCTTTTTTAATTTAAATTTTGAAAAGTGCCAATATTTTTTAACATGCATAATAATTATATTTAAATGCATATTTGGAAAAATTATTTTGACAAAACTTTTGGGTAAATAAAGAGATAAAAGTTTTACGGCATGAACTGCTTTAAAGAAATTTCACTTACCGCAGGAAATATTTTGATATTTGTTTTTTTTATGCATGCATCATGAAAAGCACTTACGGCTAAGTATCCATGCTTTACGGTGAGTGGTCAGCTCATTTCTTTGAGAAACCTGTCAAAATGTTTTCAAGTTTGAATCTTGATATCTGTTCTCTTATAGTTTGAGCAAATGTATTTTTAGGAACTCTGTCTTTACTTTCCATAATTTTTTCCTTTAGAAACTTGTTCTGTTCACTTATTCTCTGACAATTACGTGCGTACGCTTTTAAGTATATGTGCCTTAGTTTAAGATCTACCTGTCTAAATTTACTATTTTTGTGTACGTACAATAATAGTTTGGGGCTTAGATAAAATATATTTTTTGATGAAAACGAATGTTTCCAAAAGGGGAAGTACAGCAGGAGTGAAGTTTTATTCTATAAAATAAGAAGACTAAGCTGATTGAATATACTTCTTACATCTTGAAATATCAAAATAGGGCACATTATTCTTTTGCACCATTTGGTTACTTAAATGCATCGTTGAAAGAGTAGAGTCCATTTGTCCGATTAGGAGACTAGGTACCTGCTTGTGGCTGCAATGCAAGGCAGTTTAACTTTTACAGCTCATCATGCGTTAGCTGAGATAAAATGATTAAAACCAATTATTTGGGTGACTTTGATCACGAATTTAAAGTGGGTTTTTCGCAACTTCTTCGGTTTATCAGGCATAAGGTTTGCTTGTGTAAATTTCAAACGATGAAACTTCAGAAACTAGTCAAGCTGATTGCAGTTTTGAGGCCCAATATTTGTCAAATATTATATACCTTTTGTATATGGTAATCTGAACCAACCACCTGTCCAAGAATCATGGTGAAAGGCAATTTTGCTACAGTAGACGAAATACGGTGGAAATGAAGGCTCTTGCTCACATGATCATAATTTGCGAGATTATTGAGGGCATCATGATTGAGACTGTGAATGATGATCATGATTAATGACCATGGCTTTTTATTTTTCGGAAACGTAAACATCATCTTGTGGTGTAACGAAATGATCTGGTTTCGATATCTCATCGTAGCAAGAGATTTGCCAGAAAGGTTTCTTATATTAAATGATTTAGAATGGAACGAAATGAAAATAAATAAGTTGATTGTGAAAAGACGAGGATAGTCAAATGAAAGAAAAACAATAAAAACCTAATGATATGCTATTACGAGTAGTAATCCGAGAAAAATATGATTATTGTGAGGAAAATGTACATACAACAGACATTCTCGCTAAACAAGGATAGCCTAACAAGATATGGAAAAAAGATGTTCATCTAAGGCAGGGGTCGTCAACCTTTTAATACCTACCGCTCACTTTTGTAGCTTCGTTGATGGCAAAGTTTTTTTACCACCCACCGGAGCATATCCGCAGTGACTCAAGTGCTAAGTAAATTTTAGAGGGGAGGATTTGCAAAAAATATGTACATAAATTTATCTTATTATTTATGCTTTAAGTAGTATATATATACATAAACAGATACGGATGGCTACGGAGCTCATTCGTTGCTCCCTCGTCCACAAGTATACTTTGAGAAGTGTCCGGTGAATTATTACCTGTAATTCAAGTATAGAGATGGAATTCAAAAGTAAATTGCAAGAGCATATTTTAAATAGCCAATCTCACGAATGTGTTAGCAGTGTATTCGATATATGGAGGAAGAAAAAAAATTTCTAACAACGGGCGAAAATTCCCACCGCCCACCATGAAAGTCTGAATCACCCACTAGTGGGCGGTAGTGACCATGGTCACTACCACTAATGCAAGGTATCCAAGATTCAGGCCTAATATTATTTATACATACATATATATATACACTGAAGTGCCACTGAATTAGGAATACTTACCTAGAAACGAGCTGGGCCTCCTCTGGCCTTGATAACAGCTGCCACACGACGAGTCATAGATTCAACAAGTTTCTGGAAACGTTCCACGGGATTGGCTTGCCAAATATTGGCTAAAGCTGTCCATAATTCAGTATGGATCTTTGGTGCTGTGTGATGGCCTTTCACGCCTTGTTCCAAAACATCCGAAGGATGCTCAATAGGATTTAAGTCTGGGCTTCTAGGTGGACAATTCATGACAGAGAAGTCAGAGGAATGCTCATCCAACCAGCCAGTAGCCAACCGGGACTTGTGAGAGGTACAGTTGTCTTGCTGGAAAACTCCATTACCGTGCGGATAACAGAACAGCATAAACGAATGGAGGTGATCACCCAGCAACTCTACGTACCGAATTGCATTGAGGGAGGTTGGTACATGCACCAAAGATCCCAAACTGTGCCACGAAAAACCACCCCAGACCATGATTGATCAACCATGCCCTTGTACAGTTCCAGCCAGACATGCAGGATCCATGACTTCATGAGCCTGACGCCATATTCTCAATCTCCCGTCAGCGTTAAGTAGTCGGAATCGAGACTCATCACTCCATGCTACTCGTTTCCAGTCCTCTACACCCCAGTCTCTGTGTTCTCTTGCCCAGGCAAGACGTGCAGCCCGATGGCGAGTATAGAGCAATGGTACTCTCGTAGGCCGTCGGCTCCCGAAACCCATACGGCGAAGCGAGCGTTGCACAGTCCGTTTACTGACTGTACGACTGGCACCATCATTAAACTGGATGGTAATTTGAGCTAATGTTTGGCTTCGCTGGCTTCGTACAATACGCCTGAACCGTCTCTCACCACGCACTGTCAAGGCTAATTGTCCTTTGCAGTTTGCCCGGTCGCTAGTTTTTTTTCCCACCATCCATGTATTATTGGTATACTCTTGACACTGTCGACCTTGAAAATCCTAGCTGTCTGACGATTTCGGAAATTGAATGGCCCATGCGTCGCGCACCTACGATTTGTCCGCGATCGAAGGCGTTTAAATCAGGCAGTTTACCCATACTGGCAATTCCAACAACTAATTCAGAACAACCACAGTATGCGCTATATATGCAGTTACCACAGCGCCCTCACTTGCGCATACATGATGCGCAGCGCTACACAATTTGCAGAGGCTTTGCTATCCCTAATTCAGTGGCACTTCAGTGTATATATTGATTGATTGGATTCGTGTCACTTTAAACTAGGAATAGCTTAAAATAACTTTATTATTTTACTTATTACATTAACAAAAATATTTACTTATTAAAGTTATATTTTTACATAGTTATAATATAATCTGTTGAACTATTTTCATGTTTAACTATATTTATACTATTAATATTTACCTGTGATATAACAAGTAATTTGCATTTTATGAAGTGAAACTTAATTTGAAATTGTAATTGTGCTTATATAAGGGAAGCACCAATGTACACATATATGAGAAAAAATGTACAGGAGTTCTATTTTAAACGCATTTTGAATTTTATTCATTCAGAATAAATTAAAGTAAATATTTATAGAAAATTTGGATACTTACTATTTGAAAGTAACTAATTTAGATTGGAAGGGGAGTGTAAACTTTCTGTTCTACCGTTTTTAAACACATAAATATGAATATTTTATTTTACAGAGTATAAAATCTATGAATAATTAATAAATGTATATTTTAGGAAGTTTTCTGTTCTATGAATAATTTTTTTCAACACGCAGAGTTTTGTAATGTGTTTTTAACAGTAAAGATAAATTTTAAGTTGCTTCTCTGTATTTTGATTAATATTCTAACTATATTAAAAACTGTTTTTAATTTTTTTTTTCATAATTTCATATCAAAATGGCCTAGAAGTTAATAGTTTGTAGAATTCTGTTATTCTGTTTGTAGAATTTTGATACAAAAGCATAAATTTGTACCTTTTTAAAAAAAGTAAAAGCCCGAATTATTTAAAATTTTTACGTTTGTGCATACTTAAAAATAAAAATATATTTTCACTTTTTGTTTATGAAGCGTGAATTCTGTTACGCTTCAGCTGTTTTGTTTGCAACAACGTGATGTAAACATTTAAACAGAGGCGCTTAATACAAGTAATATATGGGAGCAAAACTAATCAAGTTGAAAATCCCAGCACATAATTTTTTTCAATAAACAGAAGCAAATTAATCAGTTTAATACCGGAGCACTCGTTCCAGCATTAAACTGAAGAAAAAATTATGCTCATATATGATATTAAAGGAATTCTGAGAGTAACGACACGTGGCATTTTTGCAAGAAGTATGCCAGTAGTTTTGCACTTTTTTAATATACATTTAAAGACTGCGTGTAAATTACATTAAATGGTGCATTGTAAGTAAATTAAGAGATTTTGAGCGAAAGAAGTTTGATTGAAGTATCATTTATTAACTTATCACATCGATGACCAGTCATGACTAAACTCGTGTTTCCGTGACCAAACGCAGATGACCAGTAACGAGTTAACTCGTGATTAGCTGAAATCGAACTCGACTTAACCCTTCTGTGGAAACATCTGCTTCTCCGGCAGCTATTCTTTCTTTATTCAACGCTGCTTCCCCTCTCCCCCTTCGACCTTGGGTTCTGTGAGTCTACACATGCTTCAGTCAACATCTTGTCTTCACTGTAGAAGAGTGATTCGTGACGTCAGACGTCTATGGCTCGAGAAAAAATTAGATTAATCAGCAAAAATTTATAATCCCAACTCAATCACTCGTTAGACTAACTAAATGTCTCTACAAAACAAGCCGTAATATAACCTGTGACAATTGGCTCTGTTCAATAGAAGATGGTCAAGAATTAAGAAGAAATGGATCGATGATTGTGGCTACCAGGAAGTGTAATAACCACAATTATCCTCTGAATTTCCAGTTAGGAATATCTGGGAAAGTAAAATTCTATCTACATCTGCCTTCCAGGCAGATGTTCCCACTAACGGGGAAATCATATTCCCACCGAAGGGTTAATTCGTGTTAACTCTAACACGAGTTAACTCGAGTTTAGCGTGAAAGCTGATGAGCATGACCTGTCATTAAAATTGGCGGTCAGCAATGTGTTAATACTTGAAGCTGGAGATGTATGTTTATGGTATAAAGAAGTTAACTCATAAAATCTAATTATGATTAGCACCACTGAAACATTTTTAATAAAATTCAAAGTTTGTAGACTATAATTTTAATGAAAATACATTTCTGTTACACATGTGTAAACGTTACTGTCTTTAAAATTCTTATTAAATGGTTTGGAGCACTAAGGTGAATTTTTTGCTACACGAGGGTTATTTAGACCGAGACCTACTGCTTAAAGCTGATTCCGAACGGCTACAAACATACATACCAATAGTGGGACTCGAAGCGACAGACTCTTGTACTGAAAGCCAGTGCCCTAGCCATTCGGCCATTATCCGGCTCACAGCAGGTAATGAAGATCTTTGGGATAATACTTGTGACATTAATGAGCAGCCAAATGTAAAAGGAGATCGATGGACTAATTGAAAAAAAGATCATAATTTACTAATTAAATAACCACTATTCAGTGCACATTTTTGTTGGTTTCTGTCTATCTAAATGAATATACTTATTTAAAAGTTTAGGTATTCGTTAAAGAGAACTTGAACAAATTTTAGTGGGATCCAAGTTAATATATCTGATAATTAATAAAAGTTTTTAGGCAGTCACCTTAATGTTAAAAATGTTCTGTTTTTTTAATACACAGGAGAAAAGGTAATCTTATTGAGAACCGTACTGCAAGTTTTCAAAAAAAATTAATGACTTCACTTTATGAAGAAGTTTAAGTGACTATATCACGTTCATTCAGAGAGTGTGAAACGGTTGGACAGAGACGTGAAAATTGATGAAGTTAGATTCTTACTAAACTACTACATACAAATGTAGTACGTAATTCTATAATTCCATACCGTCCATAATACTATACCGTCAACTGGGGTAACTTTGGCCTTTGAGGGTAACTTTGGCCCAACAAGTGAAAAAATATTATATGTGTTAAATCTAGACAAAGGAGAGTGATTATCACTTATTTATTGCAAGGGACAATAGGTGGCAGTACTGCCTTGACCTCCTCATAGTTTCGTCTTTTAGTTCCTCAATTTATCACCACTACAGTGCTGCCCCACTTTGCTATCACTAAAACGTATATCGTTGTTGTCGTCCAACTTTTTTCGTTTGTTGGGCCAAAGTTACCCGCAAAGGCTAAAGTTACTCCAGTTTATGGTGCATTAAGAGGAACTAAAATACAGCTTTTTCAAATTTATTCATAAAAATGCGGTTGTGGCTTAAAATTAACAACACGAATTTTAACATAAAACTCTAAATAATCGTGACTGTATGGAGGCGATTCAAATCCACAGGAACTCCTTCACTTACTTTTTTAGTAAATTCTTATCTGCTCATGTTTTAGTATAAACCAGTGGATAGTGACTTTTAGAAATCCATCCACATATACACATCTAGAGTCTGAAATAGATCAATTGATGTGTATGTAGTCGGCACACTACCTAGGAACAAGAAAAAAAATAATGCGAGCAGTCCGAATACGTACAAAAATATTTGGAATTAAAAGTAGACTAAAAAACTCGAAAACCAAAAAATATGAATACCATGTCTTGGCAATAACCCTTTGCTGAGCTGTAAGTAATAATTTAGAAATGAAAGGTTGATAACTCGTATACGATAACTTAGGAAATGCATTCAAATGTTCTTTTTACAAAAGCCTTCAACGTGACATTTCCCATCTATAATATTGAAAGTATATGAAGCGGAAAATCAAGAAAGGACTTACTTTTTGGGCTGATACATATATTTGAGGAATATATAAATGTTTTGAAAAGGGAAACGGAAATCTTATGCTGTTAAAATCCTTCGAAAGTGATCTGTGAAATATACCCACACTTTGTGAAATTTTTTATTATCAATGCTTTATTTATATTACTCTCTTTTTATTTGTAACAACAATCTATAAATTAAACTCCACATCTTATCTACCTTAAGGAATCAGATGAATTATTTCGGAAATATGTTTACACACCATTACACATACGTGGCTGTTATGACTTTGAACATAAATTTTAAAATTTTATAAATTACATTAGATAAAGCATGTATCCCTATCTCTTTAGGCTGTATGTATCGCATTATTTAACCAATATTTTAAAATATGTTTTAAAATGACATTTTAGACATGAAAAACAACATTAAATTTATCTGCAATATTTTTCGATTTTCTTGTATCTAGAGCTATTCTGCTACTATATATTTTATGCTAACATTTATCTTTTATTGATATGTATATTTATAGTTCGAAAATTATTTATTGCTGATCCCCAGAAGCGTTATCAAAATGGCCGTTGTAGTTGTTTGACATCGAATTTATTACAAACTAGAAATTAGATGACAATCTTCAATGTGTGAGATCTTGATCGCATTTTATTATTTATGGCTCTTTTGTGCATTATGAAAGCTGTAAAAATATTTAATAAAATTATTAAGGGATTGTCGTGTGGGAGCAGGTTGAGGCAATTTGGACAAAATGGTGGAAGAAATCTGAAAAACGAATAAAGGTAGGTGGCAGTAAAAAGTCAAAACTTGATGATCATCTCTTCATTTATTTAGTTATCATAAAAGAAAAGAAGGTGGCTTAAGGCCATGACAAAATTAAAGCTGGACAAAATTAAAGCTAGGATAAGTCGTCACGCAGATCCAAGGCTGCCCGGATTCTCATGCGCCGACCTCTTCGTCGACCAAGGGGGTGCTCTCCTCTGTAGGCCACATCCTTCGATATCGGCAGCTAGCGGTGATCTGTTCTTCTCATCAAAATTCCCTCTTCCAGCGTGGCTTGGTCACGTAACATGATGAGCTGGCCAGAAGTGGGATTGGCGAGTGGCGCTCGCCAAGCAGTGGAGCCAAGCTTGCGGAACAAAGATTATTAATTTTACGTGTCATAGGAGGGAAGGCGAGGAATGCGCCAAAGTGGTGGTCATTGAGACTAATCCTTTTGCACGTGCATCTTGGAATGTGTTTGATATGAACACAGAGCTTAAAAAGCAGGCAAAAAGATGATTTGTGTTGAATGCAACAGCTTGCAGCAGGGGATGTATCCATATTTACATGATGAGAGGCGTTCTTATGGGGACAATCCTCAGATGGCGAATAGTTTTCATAGGGCAGAATATATCCAGTATATAAAAAGTTAATAAACGTTACGACAGGGATTATAAATAATATCAATAAAGCATACTTTATGAATCACAATTTCTAAATCCTTCCTGGAAATACACCCAAATTTGTCCAGAAAATTCAATCATTAAATAAAATATATGGTTCTAAATCAGGGATTCCCAACCTTGCGAAATGCTTTCTGAGGGGTCGCCATGATTTTTTTCAATCAAAATAACTTTTTAGAGAATTTCACCAGAAAATTCTGTCAATATTTATTTATCATGAAACAGTAGGGCTGTGATGTTTATTAAAGGAAAAAAGTCTCATTCTAAGCGAAAACTCAGTTCGCTAGAAATCTACCACCTTTATACGGTGGTACGATTATGGACATAGGTCCCCCACCTCTCATAAAGCAGGTATCACCTATAACTTAAACTTCCAAAAAACAATTGAGGACCAAAAACAAACTATGGCTACTTTACCATGACAACCAAAGCGCTCGCCCCTTGGGACGAAACAACGAAGAAATGACACCGAATGAGAACGAAGCCCCCAAACTCGAATTATTTATGACGGTTAGTACCTTAATAATGACACGTGAAACAAGATAAGAACAAACAACAAAAGATATAACCCAACTTAAACTGAATTGATAAAATGACTGCTGTTTTTTTAATCTTTTTATAATTTTTTTAATAATTTTTATAATTTTTTGATAATTTTTTAATTATTTTTTCATACTTTTTAATAATTTTTTTTTATAATTTTTATATGGTGGTAAATAAAAATACCGGTCACTTACTATGTACAGAGCACAAATTTTATACGTCAGTTTTTCTTTCATTAGCATTTGCTGTCACGTTTGGGTATTATTGTTGTAGTTTCCCCAACGGAAGTTAAGCAGTTTTATTTAGGCAAGAGATTTTCTTGTTACATAATTCTGAATTCATACAGCAGATGGATTATTTTTTCTTAAGGTTCTGTTCAGTTCTATTACTGCTTTTATACATCTTTCCCTAAAGGATGAATGTTTCTTAATATTATCTGTTTCCTACAAATTTTTTACAAATCCCATTTTTGTTACATTAAATATTTTTCTGGAATTGTATGGAAAATACATATTAATGTCTTCATTTATATCTTAAAAGGCATTTTTAATGAAAATACTCAAGGAGGGAAGAGGGTGCGTGGAAACCAGTCGAAGGGGTCGCGACTCAATAATGGTTGGGGAAACACTGCTCTAAATGATAGCAAATCCAGGACAGAGACAAAATCCTGAAGCTTCATGCGCTTGAATATGCGTTAAGGGGATGGTGGACTTTCATGTTACCGAAAATTGAATAAATATTAGAATACTTTGGTGTGTCAAAATTTTAAAAATATGTAAATATTGGAATAAAATGCATTTAAAATCTGTAGCGAAAAGTAAAATGAAAACTTGGTGGCTTTAGAAAAGTAAGTATTAAAGGTAGGTGGAAAAACATCATTTTAATGGCTTTTCCTCAAAATGAGTATTTTCCAGTTTTGCAAGTCTGTGAAATGTTCCTTGCGTCATAATTTTTGATGAAATTTTATAAAATTCATAATAAAAACTCCTCAAATACATCAAAATAAAGTTATGTATCCAATTTATGTTTCGGTATCATTTAGATTATCAAAGTTTAACTTAAGTGTAGAAAAGTACAAAAATTTCACGAAAATTCTGAGTACAAGCATACACATATTTCCTAAAACTTTAACTATTGAACGAAAGTACAAAATATTACATAACTCTGTTCAAAATGTATTTATAAGCAATTAAATGCAAAATTAAGGGGAAAGATAAAATTTGGATCGCAAGGAGCGTTTAAAAAAATTTATTTTAATTTTTTAATATAATTTTTTTTTAATATTTATAAAATTTTATAAACTGCTTAATATAGTTATACTTTATTGAATATTTATGTAAAATTTCCTTTCTCTGAGGTAAAAATTTCAAAAATCGTTTGTAATGTCCACCATCCAAGTATTAACATAAAGTGACAGTGCAGGATCTATATCTGATACAAATTGCAGTAAGTAATTTGACAAATTTAAACCGGTTTCAGTTTTTGCTGCTTGAAATGCTAGCATTTGTATACAACATTCATTACAGATATAGATTGTGTATAAAAGGTACTTGATTCAAGATATATTGGATGCAAGTTATAGAATGGAGTATATTACTTTTTGAAAGAAAAATTTCGTAAAGAATATTTGGTGGCGATTTGAAAATGGGAACCAAGAGGAGGGTAAAGTTCTCAGCGGTTGAAACTTTTCACTGACCGTGACATAAAACAATTCATTATAATAAGCAAAATGAAACGGTCAGGGCATTTAATGCAAAGGAACTAACACTAAAATAGTCTTCAAAGCTTTTAAAACTGAAACAAAAGAATAAGGAGAAGACTAGAAGCAAAATCAAGAGACTATACTATAGTGATTATAAAATCATTCGTGTAATGAAGCGGGGAACGACTGTCTACAAATTTCACATGCTGGGAAAAACTTCTAAAAAGAGCTGCGACACATCAAGGGTTGTTGTGTTTCATGCACAAATTATTGGCGGTCAAAAAAAGGTAAAACAAAAATCGCTTTTGGATTTTATATATCAAAATAACTAAGCGCTAATAATTAGCCTAGAACTATTGACATCTACATGCACACGCAGAAAATACATTCTTTAATGTGTTGTATATCTTTAGTTAGATGACGTGATGGCTGAAAAAAGTATGGTTGAGTTTAAGCCAACGCAATAAAACAACTTGCAAATCATTGTTAACAATGAGACATTTATCAACATACAACGGTTGAAATCCGGTTTCAGTTACATTTTGTTACATCTTTAAATGAACAGTTTAGGAATATACAACGCAAAACATAGTTAAAACACTCAACGTTTCTGAAAAATATTTTAATTAACTTCTTTATATATGCAAAATTCTAGTGTGAAAACCTATTTAATTTTCTTCTTTGAAAGCAAGTGAAATTAAAACAAGCCTTCCATTAAAAAAACCAAACTTTTGTTAATTCGATCAGAAAGAAAATATTTTAATATTGATTAATGCATTATGATATTTGAATCATACAAGTTACTATGATATTTGGGACATATCTAATACTAGCACATTTAATTCAATAATTGGCTGAAAAGATTAAATAAATAAAGGAGAGTAAAAGAATAAATGGAATATGCAACGGTTATCAATATACAACGGTTGAAATCCGGTTTGAGTTGCATTCTGCTACATCTTTAAATGAACAGTTAAGGAATATACAACACAAAACATAGTTAAAACACTCAACGTTTCTGAAAAAAGTTTTATTTAACTTCTTTATATATGCAAAATTCTAGTGTGAAAACCTATTTAATTTTCTTCTTTGAAAGCAAGTGAAATTAAAAATCCTTTCATTAAAAAAGCGAAACTTTTGTTAATTCGATCAAAAAGAAAATATTTGAATATTGATTAATGCATTATGATATTTGACACATACAAGTTACTATGATATTTGAAAAATATCTAATACTAGCACATTTTATTCAATAATTGGCTGAAAAGATTAAATAAATAAAGAAGAGTAAAAGAGTAAATGGAATATGTGTGAATGTGCAACATTTTATGAAACAAAATATTAACTCTCTGAAATAATCCGAAAATAAATACATATAAACATGAATTTGTATTCGACTGAAAAACTTAACCGATTATACCATTTAGAGACTTCTTTTTAACTACATATCGGAGACAATAGATAACTGAAATGTTTTGAACTCTGTCCGTGCCACCAGAACCTCTTAGTCTTCCAGAACTACGTACTAAGTACCCCTCACGCTCGAGGACACCTTATAGATTCATTGTGAGAATACTCTGCCGTGAGTCATTAGTGATGTCAGTCTTTAATTTGCATATTCCATAAACGTCTATGACATCGGATTTTGAGGGGCTCTCGATAGATTCATTCTGAGAATACTCTTCCGAGAGTGCTTGGGGAATGATATCTCTGATTTGTATACTACGCAAATGTTTATGACGGACGTCAGAGATAAAAGGGAAGGCAAAATTCGATGACAGATATTGCAGTTGTAGTATTTTATGATGATCTGATTTTTTAAGCATTTATTAAAAGATATGCAGAATTCAAGTGATAAGTTGCATTAAAAGGCTTCATATGCAAAGGTTACATTACTATATAAAGGATTAATTACATTAATAACTCAAGATTTGAAATATAGTTTCTATGAACATTTTTTTATTGCTTTATATTCAAAGCAACATGAGAAATGCAACTAAGGCAATATTGTTTTATTTTTTGCCACATTGAAGGAAAATAAATTAATTTCAAGGAAAACCTTGTTTTTATTATGTTTCAATTTTCTTCTTCAAAACATATCTTTACCTTGAAAATTAAAACAAACATTTCTTGACTCAAACACGAGGAAAATATATTTAAAGACAAAATAGTTTTAAGTGTTAATTTCAATGTAATCAATAGTCCCAAAATTATTACAGTGTAAAAAAATAAAAAATAAATGAATAGCGATAACAACTAGTATACCATTTTAGAGTTAAACACGTGTTCTTTTTAAGGGTATAACGAAAGATGAAACACTTTGAACATTATAAGAATCATTAGTACCTCTTTCTGAAGGCAAGAATGCACGCTACGTTCGAAGACTTCTAGTTAATTCATTTAGTGAATACTCAAAGGATAAGAATACCTAAAATAATTAGCTTCATCTCTGGTACAATATACTTGTATTGAATGAAATATAAAAAATACATGACATACAACAAATAATAATTTCTCACCATCTCTTAACCTCCATGTATTCAAGTTACTAAACCAATTGTTTGGATAGTCTGTAAGAGAAAACTACTGCATCAATTTATTTCATTTTGGCCTTAAACAAAAGATTTTAATCTATAGATGTGTCAAATTTGGTTTTTGAAACCGATATTTCTATTAATTAGCAATAATTTATAATCAAAAATTCCTTTCTGCTTCTGCTCAGTGACAAGTTTAAATCTGGCTTTAGATACTCACTAAGCACGAGACGCCCAGTGGCTAAGTGGATAAGGCATCAGCCTGCCACGCCGGGGGTGTGGGTTCGATTCCCGCATAAGACTTGGCTGTATTCTGGGGAACCGGTCAGTCTTCCGCCTGCAATTGGAACCCCGTCTAGAATGGGGAGCTGCAACCCATCGTCCATCGCCGGTGTCATCGTCTGTCAATAAAATTCTTCTGTGATTGTGTCATTTGTCTGTTTCTATGTCTTATATTCATATGTACACCGGACTGGGGTGTAATGTTGTCATCCCCCAGGGACATTAGCCACACACACACACTAAGCACGAGGCTGCATAAACCCGTTACTTTGTTTATTCCGAGGAATCCTTCTAGTTCTCTCTTTCTGCCATTTTTATTTTTAATTAAGCTTGCGAGATATAGAATTTAACCTCATGGAAATTGTTTATTTCGCGCTTCTGAGTAACCCCATTTCTTTTTATTGGGTTCAATAGTAATTGTTTTTAGTATATTTCTCTATTCTTAATATTATGATTTTCAACATTTGGTAATGATGTGTTGAGTATAATTTGTGTGTTAGTACATTTATTTACTATCCAGCCGTCATGTTGTGACGGGTACCAACTAGTAATAATTTAATTTACCCTAAGAATATCGGTAATAATATTTTGCTGTTTGGATTTAAAAATTTTCTTCTTCCGAAGAAATAAGTACCTTAAATTGAACTTAAACATTTGTTGAAAAAAAAAAAAATTAAAGGAAGTTAGATGAGTCCCTAAATCTGCTAAAGGACTAAGTCAAAAAGGGATATTTATGTCGGGTAGTATGTGGTACACTAGAAGAATATACAAGATTATATTTGGTTTAAAGAGCATAACGAATTAAGATATTGTGTCCAATAGCGATAAAACCCATTCAAAGTTTTTGATATTTATTGAAAAAGGTTTATGGAATGATGTGACAGTAGAATGTTGTGCAGAATCTTACGAAACAAAATGAGATAATCCTTGCGAATTATTAGTTTATTTTTGCATAATTTCATTGAAATAGTGCCCCAATGAATGTAGTACTTTCGAAAAATGTATAAAAGTTCACGACTTCTGCTTTCGGCTAGATAACGAATTAATAAGAAAGTTGAATAATCACGATAACGTTATAAATACCGTATATTCCGGCGTATAACGCGCAGTTTTAATGCAAGAAATAAAATCGAAACTTACTGGTGCTCGTTATACACCGGGTATAAAAATAATAGATTTAAAAATGAGAAAAAGATGAGCATAAAACTATTAGATTTCTACATGTACCTAAATGCTGTTTATTTAAAATAAATGACATGCCTTATGAACTTAAAAATTTTCATTATCGGATAACATGAAAATTTCTTCCTATTCGTCTTCCGCTATATCTTCAGGCACATCATCGAATTCTGTTTCATATCCACCATCACTGTTACTCTGATCCATAAATAAATGATCACCTTCCATTCAATCTAGATTGTTAGATATACACTACTGGCCACTGTAAATGCAACACCCTGAAGGAAACATGCAAATAACATGAAATTTACAATATGCATCAGCGGATGTGAGATATGCAAATGATTAGAATTTCAGCGCAGACGCACATTACGCGCGCCTGTGGCGCCACTTCAAAGCGCTATTTAAGGCTTGGAGATTTCGAAGATTTCAAGTTCGGCAACTGTGTTTTTCTTGTGGTTTTTTTCAAAAAACAATCAATTATGCCTCGTCGAAAACAGCGATCATCTTTTGATCAAGTATCCGAGTTCGACAGAGGAAGGATAGTGGCCTACCGAGATTGTGGATTATCTTTCAGGGAAATCGGTAGTCGTGTTGGACGAAACCAAACAACTGTAATGCGGATATGTGATCGTTGGATGCAGGAGGGTACGACGGACCGGCGTGTTCGATCGCATCCACCTCAGCGCATCACTTCACGTGATGACAGGCAAATTGTGCGCATGGCAGTGACGGATCGCTCAGTCAGATCACGAACCATAGAACAGCACATACAGTCTGTAACGCATCATCCAGTGTCTGCGCGTACCATTCGACGCCGTTTACAGCACAGTGGTCTGTCCGCAAGATGTCCATTGCTTTGTCTACCCTTGACGCAGAACCACAGACGTCTCCGCCGCCAATGGTGCGATGACAGAAGGTTGTGGACGGCAGAATGGAATGAAATTGTCTTTACTGACGAGTCACGCTTCTGTCTGAAACACCACGATAGTCGCATTCGAGTCTGGAGACACCGTGAAGAGAGGATGCTGAACAGCTGCGTTATGCACCGCCACACTAGTCCTGCACCGGGTATTATGTTATGGGGCGGTATTGGATATCACTCTCGCACACCTCTAGTACGCATTGCCGGTACTTTAAACAGCCAGCGCTACATCTCCGAGGGGTTGGAGCCAGTTGTCCTTCCTTAACTTCAGGGCTTGCCCACAGCCATATTTCAACAGGATAATGCGCGACCACACGTGGCACGCATTGTCCAACGGTTCTTCGTCAATCGCCAGATTGAATTGCTTCTCTGGCCTACTCGCTCTCCGGATCTTCCGATAGAAAACATGTGGTCCATGGTTGCTCTACGATTGACTCAGATTCCATCCCCAGCTGCCACAGCAGATCAACTTTGGCAACGTGTGGAAGCTGCTTGGTCTGCTGTACCCCCAAGAACTCATCCAAAGTCTCTTTGAATCAATGCCGAGGCGTGTGGCAGCGGTGATCTCCAACAATGGCGGCTACTCTGGCTACTGATTTTGGCAGGAACCACACTTCACAGAAGTCTATAAATTTAATTATTTGATACTTGGTCAACATGTTATCTACAAAATAAATTTTGTTGTGATATCTCTTGTCTTTCTTGGTGTTGTAATTTGGGTGGCCAGCAGTGTACTACATTTTTTAAATGACTTTTCAATCATGTCAGGTTTAATTTCATTCCATCCTTTTATTATCAACTTACACACTTTTTCTAGACTGACATGATGTTTCTTCTTAAAGAAAAAGGTGCGTGTTATACGGAGAATATACCTAAAATTTTTTAAAATGTAGTTTAAAATTATAGGTGCACGTTATACGCTGGAATATACGGTAAGTTTACAGTTCAGCTTTTCCTTACGGGGGGGGATAGCATGTATCCCAAGAATACGGGCCCAAGAAGGGATATATATATATATATATATATATATATATATATATATATATATATATATATATATATATACATATATGTCGAATCCGGGAGTAGATACAAGTATCTGTGTGTCATCTAAGGTATTTTAGTAACTAAAAGTTCGATTACCTACTAGAATTTATTCAAATTTAGAAAAGTCGGCACAACACAATATAACATAATATAACAGAATATAAACACGTAAACTCTATCATTTAGTCCTAGTAACTGTATACGGTCCGCTGCGTCCGAGTACGCTGGCTTCCACTCGTCGAGTATCTTAGTCGTCGTCTTATCCGACAGTGCTCGGCCATCAGACCTGCAGTGTCCTCACTGCACGGGAACAAATCTGAAAAAAAGAATAAAATAGGGAGAGAGAGATAGTATTTACAGAGAAGTATGTAGACAGGTTAGTTAGTCCACGGTTTTAACAGATCAGCAGAAGTGTTGGTCAGGTTTCGACCTTAATGTTCTCCAAGTTTTTTAACTTCGTATCTGTCCTTGGGCTTTACACGGATCACTTCGTAAGGTCCAAGAAATTTCGACCTTAGCTTCATTCCACTACCGAAGTGAGTACGTTGGATAGCCACTAGGTCTCCTTCTTTATAGACATGGGATTTTTTCCTTTTCTTGTCAAATCCTCTCCGGTATTCTTCCTGTATCTTTAAAATATTATTCTTCTCGTCCTCGCGGATCTCTTTAAGGTAATTCATCATAAAGTTGATTCTTTCTTCTTCCAAGATTTCTAAAATTTTGGATTCCTCTCTGCTTCTCATCTTGACTCCTGTTAACAATTCGAATGGTATCTTTCTGGTGCTTCTCGATACTGTTAAATTGATCGTTCTTTGCAATATGTTCACATGTTTGTACCATTTGGTTGGATCGTCTAATGATAATTTGGATAGCATCGGGATCAACGTTGCATGTAATCGCTCTACCTGTCCGTTTCCTCGTGGAACTCTCATGGTAACTTTGATGTGTTCAATATTTTCATACTCACAATAGTCTTGAAATTCTTTAGAATTAAATGCTCCACCACGATCAGAAATAATACGGTGAGGATTTCCAAATATAGCTATCTGTTGTTTTAACCTCGCTATGGCATCCTGGGCGGATACAGTCTTTACCGGATATAACCACGCCCACTTTGTGAAAGCATCTATCACGCTAAAGATGTGATTGTAATATTTGTTTGTGATCGGAAGAGGACCAATAAAATCCACATGGTAAGTTGACAAAGGCACGTCTTCTTTAGGAATTGGATTTAACCAGCCTTCTACTTTTCCTACTTTCTTATTTACTAAGATACATTTGACGCAGTTATTTATGACGTTTTCAACATATTTTTTAATGTTGGGAAAATAAAAATTGCGTTTAACTACATCCTCAGTTTTGGCCACACCAAAATGTCTTAATTGATGAGCGTTCCTAACAACCTCGACCTGCATCATTTGAGATGCTACCAAGATTTCCGAATCGTTTACAATTTTTTATAGCACATTGTTTTTCAAAATATAATCTATTATTTTACCATCTTCCAATAATTTTTAATGGTTTCTATATAGTCATCATCTTCTTGGGACTTAATTATTTTATGTGTTATACCTTCGCATGTGACACTCATAACTGGATGTCTGCTAAGTGCATCGACATGTCTCATAAGTTCACCAGGGCGGTGTTTGATTTCGTAATCGTATTGTTGTAGGAAAAGTGACCATCGCGCCACTTAAGGTGTTGTTTCTTTCTTATTCATTGTTTCCATGAAAGCTGAACAATCATTATAAATTTTGAATTTTGTACCTAACAAGTAGTGTCTGATTTTTTTAAGATCCTCTACAACGGCCTGTACTTCTAACTCGTAACTCCACAGCTTTTCCTCTTGTAATGAGGTTTTGCGACTCATATAATGAATCGGGTGATAAATATCATCATCGTCCTTTTGTAGCAAAATTGCCGCAAATCCTAGCTTAGAGGAATCCGTATGCAGTTCTATGCTTCTCCCCGGTTAAATAGGTGTAAAATGGGTTCATTACTTGAAAGTTCCTTGAGTTTCTGAAAGGCTTGTTTTTGCTCATCATTAAACTTAAAAGGTATTGAGGCACACAGCAAGTTACTTAAAGGCTTCGCTATCGTAGCATAATGTGGAATAAATTTTCTAAAAAATTCTGTTAGTCCGAGAAAACTTTGAACTTCATTAATATTTTTAGGTTTAGGGAAATTTTGGACGGCTACAGTTCTTTCTATAGAGGGTCGAATAGAACCCTGTTCAATAATATGTCCTAAGAATTCAATATTTCTTTTCATAAACTTGCATTTCTTTAAATTAAGCGCAAGACCGTACTTGGCTGCTGTATTTATAATCTGTACTAATCTTTCTAAACCTTCAATTTCATCCTCAGAAGGAATAATAATATCATCTAAGTATATAATCAAAGTACCATCCCTGAACAAATCTCTAAAAATATGATTTATATATCTCTGGAAAACCGCAGGACTGTTAGCTAATCCAAAAGGGACTTTCAAAAATTCGTATTGTCTGCTTTCTGTAACAAACGACGTGTATATTTGGCTATTTTTATCTTTGTCGACATGAAAAAAGGAATTTATAAGATCAAGAGTAGTGAAAACCTTACCCTTCTCTAATTAATCTATAAATTCTTCTAAATTTTGCAGAGGGTATTTATCCTTAATCATTTTTTTATTCAACTGACGGTAGTCAACACATAGGCGCATTGTCCCATTTTTATTTCTACAAATTATAACTGGTGATGAATAATTTGATACGCTTTCCTTTATAATACCTTGTTTCAACCACTCGTTGATTTGACATACAACTTCTCTTTTTTCAAGTAGTGGTAGACTTCAGATCGAAATTGGTTCCTCGTCCGTTAAAATTATTTTCAATTTTAAATTTGTTGTCTCTATTTTAATCGGGTTGTAATCAGAAATCAACTTATTTAATTCATCTTTTATCTCCACGTTCGAAATATAGCTCAAATCATAAAGACAGTCCTCAGTCAGCGATAAATTAACTAATAAAGATTCAAATCCTTTTTTGCTTTCGTTTTCAAACCATATCTACTTATCGCTTAATCCCGTTTGTATTTCTTGATTACTCATTTCAGGGCAACGAAAAATATCACGCTCAGAAGTGTGAACCACTGAGTCATCAGTTTGTACGACAGACACAGGATGTCTATAGATTGTTTCTTTCAATGCATGTAAAACTTTAGGAGGAATAATAAATGGTACGTGTAATTTATCTATGACAGCGCAATTTACGTTCGAAGGTCTCTTCGAATCTTCGAGCGAGATAGAAATAGTCGCGGCATCAGCAATTATTTTTTGTCCAAAGAATGAAATTAATTCAATTTCCCCGTCAGACTTGATTGAAACGTATGGGATTTACAGGGTGTCCCAAAAGTCTCTGTACAACTTTAAAAATTTATTGCAGAAAAAATAATAGGCCTACAGCAAAAATAATTACAACAGTACATAGAGTAACTTAAAAAGTTTTTTTCTGTTCATAGATGGCGCTGCATGCGCATGTAAAAGAATTTTGGAAAACACTTATTTATTCAAAATGGTTGATCCCGTGAAGAAAGCGCAATGTGATGCTTGGTTTATCGAAACAAAATTGTACGTGATGTCTCACGAACAATTTTGTTTCGATGAATAGTTCATTCCCGCAGCGTTGGATTGGCAGGGATGGCCTCATAGCATGGCCTCCCCGGTCTCCTGACATCTCTACTGGACTTTTTCTTTTGGCGTTATGTTAAAGATGCCGTGTACCGAACAAAAGTGAACAGTCTCGTGGAATTCAAACAAAAGATCCAAACAGCTGTAACTACTGTTGATGTTAGCACGCTGAAACATTCGTGGATGGAATTGGAACATCGACTTGATATTCGTCGTGTTATGAAAGGGTCTCATGTAGGAGTATACTGAGGTAGTAAAAAAAACTTTTTACGTTACTCTATGTACTGTTGTAATTATTTTTGCTGTAGGCCCATTATTTTTTCTGTAATAAATTTTTAAAGTTGTACAGAGACTTTTGGGACACCCTGTATTTCGGATTTAAAACACAAATTTAGCTTCCTGGATGAATTAATGCTTTAATTACGTTTCCATAAATGCTAATATTCACACGTTCAAGTGACTGTGAAGAGGGGATTTTAACTTTAGCTACCAATTTATTTTCAGTTTTTTCCTTTTGTTTTGAGAGAATAAATTGCTTTTCGGTTTGGTTTTTGATTCCATTAGAGCAATATTTTTCCAGATGGTTAAAACTGCCGCACGTGTAGTATTCTTTGGTCGGATATCTATATTTAATTGAGTTGTTTCTCATAGGGGGTGGGGTGTATTTGGCCTCTTTGTGAAATTTCTGAAATTTATTAGTGTTTTCCTGAGTCTGAAAACTTACTTCACTAAAAGATCCATCTCCATTTACAAAGTATATATCAATTTCTTTTCCTAGAGATTTCGGTTCTAGCCATCTTTCCCCTAATTTTTTATTGATGTATGATGAAACTTCTTTGTCCAAAGTTTGAAAAAGCTTATCGGATACGATTAGTTGACACAACGCTTCAAAATCATTAACTTCCGGCAAACTACAATAGTACTGAAAATTCGCCGACAATCTTGACGCGAATTGCGTATGTGTTTCATTGATTTCCCCTTCTAGCCTTCCGAAAGTTACTTAGGTATTCTTGCGCGGTGGGTTGGAATTCTTTGCATACTAACAACTTAACGGTATCGTAACATTTAATGTCATTTAATACCATCTTCACATATGTAAAATAAGATATTTTTCGCTTTATCACTGAGAAGGTTGATTAAAATTTGCGCTTTATACACTTCTGGTACTTTTTTAGTTTTAAAGGCCATGTCTAACGTTCGAAAAAACAAATTGAAGTTTTCTGGTTTTTCTGGAATAGGAATTGTTAAAGTACGTATGCTGTGAATAAAATTTTCTAGGTTACATAAACTAGACACTGTGTCACTGCTCGAACCAGCGAATTCATTTCGATCTGCCCTTTGAATCCTTACTTTTTCTAATTCTACCTGTTTTTCTAATTGGGCGAGTTTAATTTTTTCCAATTCAATTTTTTGATTTTCTATGCTAACTGCTCTTCTCTAGCTCTACTTTCGTTTACGATTTTCGATTGACTGTCCTCAATTATGGACGTTAGTAAATCTGTAACATGTTCGGGGTCATCTTTAAACGCTTTACATCATTCAATTCTACTCTTTACCTGCACCACTGTCAAACCAGCAGGTGGTGTTTCCGCAATTTCAGCTAATAAATTGATTAAATCTTTTTTCTTTGAATTTTTATACATTGTGTATCATGTGTATCATACATTGTGTATTTTTATACATCACATATATTTTCGCTAGCAGGTAAATATAAATCAAAGTTCTCCTACCTGTTTTCACTGGAGCCTGAGCCGGTCACAGTTTATAATTGAAATCGGTAATACCCACGAAGACTTAAAGTTCAGGATTTCATTCCGGCCAGTTCCCCCACTGTAGAATCCGAGAATAGATACAAGTATCTGTGTGTCCTCTAGGGCAGTGCTCTCCAACCTTTTAATCGCCGCAGATCGGTCAATGTTTGATAATTTTACCGCGGCCCGCTGAGGGGGGCTATGACTACAATTTTGATTCTTAATTTTGAAATGTTTAATAAACAATAAACTAATTTAAAATAGTTACAAGATTTCTTCTGTTACAAAGTTATAAATTAGCACAAACCCGACAAAGTCGCACTAACCCGAGACAAATACACCACAGTAAATAAAATAGAAATAATTTAATGTTCCTTGGGCGGCCCGGTACCATTTGATCCACGGACTGGAACCGTTCCGCGGCCCGTTGGTTGGGGATCCACTGGTCTGGGGTATTTCAGTAACTAAAAGTTCGATTACTGACTAGAATTTATTTAAATTTAGGTAAAACGGCACAACGCAATATAACAGAATATAAACACGTAAAATCTATCATTTATTCCTAACAACTGTACACGGCCCGCTATGTACGCGTACGCCGGCTTCCACTCGTCAAGTGACCAGATGCGTAGGCGTGAAATCTCGCATTGTCTACCGCGCCCTCTGGTAGATTTTTTATCCGACATACATATATATATATATATATATATATATATATATATATATATATATATATATAACCCCTTAATGATCGTTCTTACAAAGGGAGTAGAAAATTTCGGGGCCCTGTTTTCCGGGAATCGGAAAAATGGGCCCCGTAAGCTAAAGTTTAAGATAGCAGTAAAAGGTTTAAAGAGAGAATAATAATATTTATTCAGATGACTTGTTGCATCCAGTTCTGTCAATAAAGTAGAAGAAAAGTCAATGAGGTAACTTTCTGAAAAAAACTATTTCGTCTTGAATTAACTTTTTTTGCTCTATTTTATATTTCTACATTCCAGGCTTCATAATACGTTCTATTGCATTTTGTGGATAAAAAGGTACTTTTAACGCATTGCAGTACATTATGAAGAATAAAGGAGGGAAGAAAATGAGTTTCCCGGGAGTATAAGATTCCCGACATATCCTCTTTATTTTCTCATAAGTTTGTTTTCTCTGCGAAAAGTGCGAAAAGGGGAGTTACTATTCACTTTCATTTATTTTGACCCGCCACTTCCGGGTAAATATTGAAAGTTTACCAAGCACTTCTATTACCGAAAGAAAACCAGATCTTTGCACTAATTAAATGTATTGCTTTGTTATAAAAATACCGTTTAATAAGGGCGTGAATATCTTGCTTCTGTAATAGTTACTATTATGAGGTGAACACAAGTTAGCATTTCTTTATTTGATTCTGTAAATAAATATTTATGAACATAAGTCGTAAAGCGCAAATAATCATGTTAAATTACTTCGTTTAAATTCCCGTTAGAAAAGGACTGAGGAAAACTGTGAAGATTTTGAAAAATATATTTTACATTTATAAAAGTTAGGGATTCAAACAAGGGATATCAAGTAAAAATTTTATAAAGCAGATGTTTTCCTTTTAGGTTTTATTAATATAAAAAATATAAAAATAAGAATTTTATAGACATGCTGGGGATATGTATATTTAAATTTTTTATTCCAGAAGTTTAAAATTTAAATTTCTTAATTATGGAATATTACTTGAATAAATTAAATTCATTAAAAGTTTTGAAAACGAAAGAAATTTTAAACATTTTTACTATCATTTTATGCATTATAATCTAAAATCCATATACCTTCACGAAAAACACAATTCGTTATGAAAAAATGTTATTTAGCATTACTGTGACTGTGTTTTCATAAAATGTCAATTGGGATGACTTGTTATAAAACCAACCACCAAAAACCTTTAAAAGTGCAAAAGGAAAAGAAAACGATTGCGTTTATATGAAAAAATTAACCATCAATGAAAGTAAAAGATCAGGAATAGTTTAATTTTGAGTTCATGTTCAATAAACAATATTCAGAACATATTGAGAAAACATAAAGACAAAATCACAGGCGTATAAATATATTCCATCGAATATTGCTGTCACTGAAATTTTATTTTCTATTTTTCAAGAAATAAACCGGTTTATTCAAGTATTCAAACTTGAGTAGCTTTACTTATTTTACGAATTGGATTTCATCTTTCATCTTTCAATTCCTGTGATAATTAAAATACTCGTAAACCAATTCATAAAGATTTTCCCTTAAAAGCAGACAATAGTTCCTATTATGTACCGTGCTTCGTGAAGTTTACTTCCCAGATTTGCTTCCTATAAAATCTCTGTAATATCACTCGATACACATTGTTTTATATTAATTCAGGTAAACATACACCAAACGACAAGCATTCATTTCAAATGATTGGAACAGAGCTTTTGTCTCTTTTAATTTCAAATTTAGAAAGCTCAATTAATTTTTGAATGACACAATTGTGCTACATGTTCTCATTCATTCATGGAAATTGATTGTAAAGATCAGGTATCGCCATCTTGTAACTGCTAGGTAAACGTTCACTCAAAGCACCACACATATTTGCCCTAGGAAACATTTACAAAAAATAACCTGGATAATTTCTAGTTTTACAGTAGTTTCACGTTTTACATATTTAAAATTTTTTGTTACACGAAGAGATGCAAAATTTTCTTGAATATTTAAAAAAATTTCTCCCCTATATTTAGGCATAATCTGGTTTTGAAGGCATGGAATACTCACACTTGCGTATGAAGCAGTAAGATTACGAAATAAGCAAATTAAGAGATTATAAATGAAGGCTTTATATGAATAGTAGTCCAACTCCACTGTTTAAAAAAATGGAGTTAGCCTCACTTTCATGTTCATACAAGTCATTTCTATCTTATTTTTAAACTGGTACACATCCAGCTCATTTCTGCTGCCAACAGAGGGCATTACAAATCAGACTTCAGTAGTCATTTCTCAGCAATTGGGATCATTAGACTTTAAGGCTCTGTATCTCAAAATGAACAAGAATGGAGTTGGAACACTATTCAAATAAGACCTTCAAATAGCAACTATATGTTAAAAACAGTTTCTATAGTATTTATATACAGACAAAAATCTCCATGAAACTTATCCTGAAAATGTTTATTTTTCTGAAAAGCTTAGTATCACTATACAACATCACATTAAAAAGATTGAAAAAGACATTTAATCCATCACTATGATTAATTACTTTCCCACGATTCTATTATATCTTATTCTGTTCTTCCATGTGCAGACAAAGTGAAATTTGTGTTTTGATAAATTAATTTCCTGACCTCAATCAATTTCTTTTGCTTGTCAATACGTCTCCGTCTGCATTAAATGTGATACTCTTAAGAGAGGAAATTGAAAACGCTCATAATTTTGTATCAGACTCATGAAATCAAAGTTTTTAGATAAATTAAGAAAGTGGTAACGTTTACTAAGCAAATGAGAAATATACTGACTTTGTTAGTCATAAATTCAAAATTTATGTATGAGAAATTTTTTTAATTATTAAAGATTAAATAAATTTCTCATACATAAATTATTATATATCTCATAGATAAAATATTACATAAATTTAACAGATTTGAATTTAAAATTTTTGATGAAAAAATATTACTTTTATGATAAATAGTAAAGAAATACAAATTTAATTAAAATTGCTCGTTCCAGGTTGAAAAAAATTAAAAAGGAAAGGTTAGTATTTTGTGTTTTAGGGCCAATACTTCATTGGACATGACATAAACGCATGTATTGTATAAATACAGGGTGTACGGGCTAAAAGTATCCAAAAGTCATGACTTATTTTTACGGAATTAGCCATTGGAATTTTAAAAAAATTTAAATAGAAAGAACATCTCACCAAGTTTTAATATCAATTACAGATTTCTATCATAGTATCATAGATTTTGATGTATGCACCTTTTGTAGTAAGACAAACGTCTAAATGGTAATCAAGTTCTGTCCAAGTGTTTCATAGCATATCAGCCGTTATTAGACTTTTTTTGCTTGGAGATTCATTAAATCCGTTGTGTATAGACAAAACATTGAAATTGTGGATGAGTTGAAGAAGCGCATCATTCAAGCAATTCGTGTAATAACTCCTGATATGCTACGAAATACTTGTAGGGAACTGGATTACCATTCAGACGTTTGTTGTGCTACGAAAGGTGCACACATCGAAATATATGATACTATGACAGAAATCTATGTTTGATATTAAAACTCGGTGAGTAGTTCTTTCTATTTAAAATTTAAAAAAAAATTCTAATGGGTAATTCCGTAAAAATAAGTCATAACTTTTGGATACCTTTAGGCCGGACGCCCTGTATTTTCTGTTACCACTAATATTCTTTATATTTATGATATTGATTTCAACTAAGTGATAAATTAATTTTTCACAAACCTATGCTATTCAACAGAGTATTCTAGATTAGACTGGGCTATTTTAATTTCGAATAGCCTATTGAAAAAACAGCCATCCTAATAGTCTTCATGAAAATTATGGAGACTGTTTTGCTGTATTTCTATAATCTCTATATATAATAAGTAATAGGTAACCTATAACTTCTCCGATGTGACTTAAAAAACAGATTTTACTTATATAGGGTACTACTAGCCCAGGACTTTGTCTGTTTTTTCTATTAACGTGTGTTAGAAACTTGAGGTCCTGCTGATAGTTATATTGGACGAAATGATCGTTTTATTTAAATTCCTCTTTCAGCTAGTTCTCGAGAAACTAGGAGAAAATTTTCTTGTTAACTTTTCTCCAGTGAGAAAGCTTTACTATTACTGCATTTTGTCCTCGAAAGTATTTTTTGTCATTATAAATTTATTATTTTGCTAAAAGCATGTTGGGCTTTAATTGAAGTGAAAATTACAAAGGATTTTATAAAAATATTGTAATAATCAAAAATATAATTGAGTTACAGAAATGAAAATTTCGTTTCGTACACATTTTATGTTATTAGTATTGCAGAAATACTTTTAAATAATTTACGTTTTAGTTAATTCCATTGTCGTATTACTCGTCCATTTTATTTATATGGCAGGATTATTTGGTGGTAGTACAAAGATTATCTATCAAGGGGTATTTGGGTGCGTTGTGTTATAATTATTTTATTTTGTTACCCAAGGCTCTGGACGCAATTAGCAATTAACGAACAAATTTTTAAACCAGTTGGATCTGCTACATCAACCTTGCTCCACATTAAAAAACACCCAGCAGATAAATAATTACTGAAACAAGATTTAAAACAAAAAAAACCTATTTATTTACAATTTTCCCTAATATTTACATCTTATCTCATCAAATTTTAATTTATATCATAGCTGCTCTGTTCACTATCAACAGGGTTCAATTTAGTTTGACTTCTGATTCAGGGAGCGTAAATACAAACTACACAAAATTCTAAAAGCTCCTATCCAAATTAAATACACGATATCTTCAAATACGTGAAACTCACACTAACTATCAAAAGGCAAACGCGGGATCTGAACTAAACAAAATCAAATAAAAACACTCACGTCTTTCAGCTGAGAGCGACTTTCGGGTTCTGTGATAACACTGGTAGGGACTCTTTCCGAGACGTCAGTTTGGACTCTGTAGGTTCTCTTTAGTTTGATGGGTGACTCCTCCACGCTTCGGTTAGCTTTAACTGTAGGCGTACTGGAGGCAATCTTCTCTGCTATCCCTCTCTTTATTTCGGATTCGGGCTCAGCTATCACTCGTTTCTCCACACGTGCTGTCTTTCTCGGGACAGGATCCACTGAACTCCGTCGCATCAAACCCCCTTAATTTTATTTTTGATCCGGGAATATTCCACCGTACTCTTGGGGCAATCAAACAGGGGCAGGTTATTTTTCAGCCGAACCCAGAGGAAGGCCTCCTGGACTCCGACTGACCGACTTTTTTTACGTCTCCAAAAAAACTCACTTCAATTATTTTAATTCTCTCACAGTTCCCGCCTCCGAAACCATTTCTTTAGCCATTCAGGAAACTCACATCTTTTTATTTGCTGAGTCTCTACACTTAATTTCCTCTCATTCGCTATATTCTTTCTTATCCAAAGACTCCCCTCTTACGTAACATTGTCAACAGCTGATGACCACCCGCAAGACAAACCGCTAACCCTCGTGGTCTACCAACGAACCCCGCTATCAATCTCCCACAAAGTGTTATTGTTGCATAATGTCACAAGTGGTGCCATCCACAGCTTATCTGCGTCTGGAATCACAGACCCCACATACGCTAGGCTCATAAAACTTTCGTAAATTGGCTAATGTTGCCGACAAACGTTTTGCCCTATAATTACGTCTGCATTAAAGACGTTCCCGACCTTTACCACAAAATGTAATGAAACAAGCTTTCGAACATTTTAGTTTCTCTTAAAATTTAATTTAATTTTTTTTGAAAGCGCTTCATTACATCCATATATGCCTATTTTTAGTATTGCAGTGGCGTATAAAAAGTGGAATATGCTAATATCATTAGCGATGCTAATGTAAGAATTTTAATGTCACAAGGCGAAGGAAATCCAGCAGAAATTTTTGCACTCGAATGAATGTAAAGGCTTAACGGCAAAATCCCAGAAACATTCAGAATAATTTTTATTTTATATCGGTAGGGTCATAAATATTTAATCTGGCTATTTCTCTGTTTAAAGCTTTTCATTTGCAAATTTTTAAATCCAGATTTAAAATATTTATATTACTGATATTTTCTTAAAAGCCTTTTAAGCGTACGCTTCCCAAATTAAAAAAATGCATTTTAATTAATGGGAATAAGAGGAATAATTGTTTATAAAGACTTCCCAGATTATTTACTTTAAATATTAACAGATGATACAATTCACAAATAACCTTCTACTTCGGGCAATTGTTATATGCATAGCAACCGGGATGTAACATGCATAATTTAAGACTCATTGCATTTAAAAACGAATAACAAGATACTGAAAGCCTGTCATAGAAAATTATATTCATACGGCAATAATAATTTCTTTGAAGCATAACTAATTTATCAGTAGATTAGTTTTAAAAATTGTATATTTTTAAATGTGATATATTTTATTTGTTTTGCATTGGAAGGTATGCGACTATATTATAATATACATATTTTGGTACGTTTCCTATAAGTTTATACTACTTATGGTAATCTAATGATTTCATAGCCAAGTACATTATACATATTTCACTGTGCAATGAAAAGCTGAGACAAATATGTCTGCATTAAAATATCTGTAACCGAATTAGATAACTGTTGTCAGGCAGCTTAGAATATAGTGATTATATAAGAAGCATACTCAAAGCAAATTATTATAGACTTATCATTATTATAGAATAATATATAAAATATAGAATAAGAGAACATAGATTAGAATATTGAATAAATATAATCTATAGAATAATAGAATAATATAATTATTATAAACAAATTATTATAGACGTATGTAACGAAATTATTTTCATAAAGTGAGGGCTTGGATTTTTGTCAAAAGATTCAAACAGGACAATCAGACATCAAAAAGCTGTGCTGAACCAAACAAACACAGCCCTTAAATCTAAGTGAGTAGAATTCTGAGAGCCTTTAGCCATTCGATCCGAGAATGAAAATAAAATTTTGCTTCTTTTTGATCTAAGATTTTTAATGGATCCCCAGAAAAATTCTAATAGCCTTTCTTAAAAGACGTTTTACCATAAAATGATATTGCTTTTACATTTTTAATTAATTAAAACAATTTTGCATTAGAGATCATGTAAAATAAATAAAATTAAAATTCTGTAATAGCTTTGTCAAAAGTGAAATATTTAACGATATTTGATTTTAGTAGATTAAAACTACGTAAGTAATTAACTTGGTAGTCCAAAAAACATTTCATTAGTCATTTGAAAAAATTTACGCATTAAGTTTAGTAAATCGTGACAATTTTATATTAATTTACTAATACTTCTATACCAAGCAGTTCAGTCCAAAGAAGTTTGAGAACAACTGCTTTTGTTACAGCGAAAACTGACAAATATCGACAATCTCAACGTCCTCATTAGTTCAATCTGTATGCTGGGTATAATAGTTACCAATATTTAAATTACTTGTTTAGAATTCTGAAAGACTTGTTTTCAGAGGTATTTTACATGTAAATAATTGTTAATAAAATTTATTTTTCTCTAACCAAAATTTTCTATATCGAGAATTTGAGAACTAATCCAGCAAACTTTTGACTCTAAATAACGGGAGACTTCATGACAATATCTTTTTTCAAGTCATTTGAAAGTTTTCCCAAATCTGCAAAATGGGAAACTGGGGAATTATTTTAGTTTGCATAAATGTTTCTCAAATTCTATTCTCGAATTTTCCGTTTTAGATAAAATTTGTAACTGGAGGATATATATTACTAGTATGAATAGATAAATATGTAATTGCAATATATATTTATCAGATGAATTTAGGAACATGCGATAAATAATTAAAATTTATTTACCTAGCTTCAAAATTTTATAAATGTTTGGCGTGGTGCTTTACAAACTGACTCATGAAAGCACTGAAAAAAAAATCGGAAAATTAGTGGAAACATAATACAAAAAATAAATACGATTTCACATGCCTTGCATTGAATAGCTAGTATTATAAACTAGTAATGCTGTTTAAATTTGATATTCTGTCTTAAAATATTACACGTTTTTATCATAAAAATACAATTTTTTTATTATTACTTTTTTTACTTTTTCTTTCTTTTTTTATCATAAAAATACAATTTTTTTTACATATGATTATCGAGATCAAATTTAAGGCAGAATTTCATACGATTCGTTTACTCGAATAACATATTGTAAAATGTAACTGATGGTATTGCCTCTTAGGAATGGAAAATAAAAGTGAATAAACATATAGGACGCTTTCCTTCACCCCCTACATGAAATAACACATCCTTTGTGAAACTGCTTATTACATTAGTGTTTACTGGCACATGTTTACTGGCGTTGTTAATTTCACAAGGAAACGGTGATATGCCGGGTGACCATAATTAAAACGCCCGTACTCCGACCTCTCTATATATTGAACTAACTGAATACCCGTGCTTCGCTACGGAGTACATTCAAATTAAATACAAAGGTCAATGCATGCAATTAATGCAAAAAAAAACCTATAATAAATTTATAATAAATACAGCGGTCAATGTATGAAATTAATAAAAAATGCCAAAAAATATATTTATAAAAAACATAACGGATATTTTTATTGACAAAATAATGTAGAAGAAAATATTCAAATTAAATCTAATAGAACATACTAAAGAATCTAGTACAGTTAATATAGCACAGTTTGAGGAACATTTCTTTTACTGTATTTTAATATTTTTTGGGATAATGTCGAATCATCTGCCGCATTAGAAAGAGAAAGATATATTTTTTTGTCAATTTATTCTGTTGTTACTCACGTGCCACAAAATTAGTTTAAAGTATCACAAAAAGAAAAGAAACCACGTGATCAGCATTTAATAAATTTAATTCCAAAAATTAATCTTTAAAAATTCACCAAACATCAGAAAATCGAGGTAAAGATTCGAAAAAGATTTCATTTTAAAGGAATTATTTTAATCTTTCTCGCGATATAACTTTTATAACCCTCAGATTATTATTTTAAATGCAAACTTAAAAGAATGTTACAAAAACAGCTTAAAAATTTAATTTTAAAAAAATCTAAGAGGAAATTATCAAAAATCTTACTTAGTGCACCACTACATTATAAGAAGAATCGTCGTACAAAATTTCAACCCTTTAGGTCCAGCGGTTTCGTCTGTGAGTTGCATGTCAGTCAGTCAATCAGTCCGTCAGTCGGTTACGGAACTGTTTTATATATAGAAACTATACATTGTATAAGCTTCAAATTATGCACACATACTATTCAAGACATGGGAAAACGGATTACGTGAAAAGAAAATTAGTTCCAGGAACTCCGATAGGTTGCATTGTACAACAGAAAATATGAAAAAAATAAAAAAAAATAATTATTTAAAAAAAACTTATGCGAAATGATATTTTTGGCAGATTCTGGGGAGCTACGAGGCCCACTCCCACCTGAGTGGAACAGTGAACACCCATAACTGTCGCATTTGGGACAACGAAAGTCCCCGTACCTTCCAAGAGGTTCTATTCCACTCACCGAAAGTTACAGTCTGGTGTGGATTCACAGTCACATTCATTTTTGGACATTTCTTTTTCTAAGAGGTTACTCGCAATGTCCCTGAAACATGCACTGTGATGGCCAACAGATACAAAAGGATGCTCGAAACTTTTGTTGTACCCCATTTGCAAAAGCAGCAATGTCTTGACTCAATTACTTTTATGCAAAATGGAGCGCCTCCACACATTGGATTCTGCGTACAGCAGTTTCTTCGGCAACGTTTCACTAATGACAGAATAATCAGTCGTGCGTTTCCGAAAACCTGGCCATCTTGTTCTCCAGATCTTAATCCGTGGGAATTTTGGTTAGGGGGGGGGGGGGGGGCACTTAAAAATTCTTGTTATCTAGGACATCTGGTAACCGTGGCAGACTTGAAATAAGGTATCACTCTGCGTGCGAGAAGCATTTCAGTCGACCATTTAAGGGCCCGCAGTTGAACAAGCTGTTCACAGACTACAGTTACTGCATCTTCAAGAAGAGGACTACATTGAGCAGCATTCCCTCCGTCAATAAGGTCCATGTCACAGGTGTGTTGGATACCTTCAAATGAAATTTGTTTAAAATGTGTTTTTGTGTCTTTTCAATCATGTCCAGTTGTACAGCGCCACCTATCACAGTTTCTGGAACTAAATTTTTTTCGCGTAATCTGTTTCTCCATGCCTTGAATAGTATGTGTACAAAATTTGAAGTTTATGCAATGACTAGTTCAATATATAGACAGATCGGAGTGGGGGAGTTTTAATTATGGTCACCCGGATTTACAACGAGGTTTATATAAGTACTGAAAGTGAAATAATAGATCGAATTCAAATGTCTTCAATAACTGAGCGTCTGTTTAAGTTCAAAAGTTCCAACAATAGTTTTTTATTAGAAATCGGTGGTCAGTACATTGTTGTTTAATCTATATATTTAAGTTGCTAAGCCGATTATTTCGGCAGTCCGTGAGAGAAAACTACTGCAGCAATTTATTTCATTTTGGTTTTAAACGAAAGATTTTAGTCTATAGAAGTGTCGAATTCGGCTTTTGTAACCACAATTTCTATTAATTAGTGATAATTTACAGTTAAAAATTTATTTCTGAGACATGTTTATATGCTCAGTGACATGTTTATATCTGACTTTAATTACGTACTAAGCACGAGGCTTCGTAAACACGTTGATTTGTTTATTCCGAGGAATCTCTCTAGCTGTCTCATTGAAGAGCCATATTCATTGAAGAGCCACATTTCTTTTTATTGTGTACAATAGTAAATTTTAATGTGTATTTCTCTATTCTCAATATTATGATTTTCAACATTTTACTGAGTTACAGAGTTACTAAGTACAAATAGCAAGTTTTTAGTTTGTCATTCAGTAATCATATTTTTTTGCTGTGTTCAAAATTAATTTTTTAAAGTGTATTTCTCTATTCTCAATATTATGATTTTCAACATTTGGCAATCATTTGTTGAGTATAATTTGTGTATTACTTCATTTATTTACCGTCCTGCCGTCATGTTTTGATGAGTACCAACTAGTTAATCATAAAAAGATATTACGTTCAAATAAAAATAAAAATTATATAATTACACATCAGATGAAGTTATATATGGTATACTTTTTAATATGACAGCCACTTCCGAAGGATTTATACTTTTCGTAAATTAATTAATACAATACTGCTAATTTTTCTTAAATATTTCTAACGAATTTCCACCTAGGTGATCAAGGGAAAACAGAAGTCAGTGCTCAGGTACAAGAATGAGAAAGATTTCTTACCTACATTTACTTAAAGGAAGCTGTCTTTCATTGGAATTGGTAGTAAGAAATTTCACGCAATGCATCTTTCATCGAAGGTAGTGGCAATGTAGTGGATGTTCTAATTTAGCACATCTCATAGAAGTCGGAATCATGTCTTACTTTTCTTACATTTGGTAAGTTAGGTATATTATCAAACGCATTCTGACCTCTTATCTTACCACTTGCATACGAAAAAAATTTCAGTTACCGCCTCCGCATGTTAATCGTATTAATATTTTTGCAAGTCTAATTACTTAGCCACTTGCAATGTATTATGAATCTTGTATTAGAGGTAAAGCTTTGGAGATCTTCTGCTGTATGATATTTTCTCAAATTTTATTACTTGTACAGAAATTTCTAAAACCCTTTATTACCTGGCTTCGACAATTTTCATTTCAAATTTCCTTTGTCACTTTATACATCTTTCTTCTTAAACCCAGTTTTATGACTTCATTTTATTACGCATCATAAACTTCTCCAGAACCACTTTCCCGAATGTCAATCCCTTTGACTGGGAAATTCAATTCTACGCCCCACAGAGCATATTTCAGTAAATTTGATTAACTGTGATATATTTGTTGGTAATACAGAATAATACATGAAGAGGTGCTACCATAACTTCAGAGGAATCAGGTTTTTCTCATCAAAAAAAGACATCATGTGATGTGAATAATACATTGCACTTTCGTTCGTAGAATTTCTATCAAATGCCACGCTTGGATATTTTAAGGTATATCCGCTGTCGAGGCACTATCACTTACTTTATAGAATAGACAAGTTATGTTTATTGATATTGAAGATCACGTGAATTTTAAATTTTCTCTCATAAGCGAAGTAAAATGCTTTTCGGTTCTAAATATTCAGATCAAGAAATTTGGTACTGACCATTGAATTAAGATAGTTTCATGAACTTTTTATTCAGGCGAAAATGAGTTTTTCATTTCGACCACAGGAAAAGGTCACATTAATCCTCTGTTAATATAATTTTAACATTTTTCAGAAAGTTATACATAGTACGACATAAATAAGCAACACAAAATAATTTCAGATGTGTTAATAGATATGCACTAATTAGATTAAAAATAAGGTAAAATTACAAAAAAGCTATTAAATCAATTAATAAGTATTTATAAATATAAGTAAATAAAAATCGAAAAATTGAATAAAAATTAATATATTAAAAAAAATAAAAGAATCATAACACCAAGTATAAATTGTGCAACAGAATGTTAACTTTTTGGATTTCCTTAACATTTTTATTCAATATAACTCTACCACAAAGATTCAGAGAGGATATTTTGGGTTTTATTTCCACTTCTTTACTTAAATTGAAATTCGCAATCACACACAATCAATATGAGTTACCGGCCTGTCACTCCCCCGCGCCCGTTCGCAAGAGTAACGGAACTCTGTCCGCGCATGTTCAAAAGAGGAACGAGAGCGGAGATGCCGATTTCAATCCTTTCAGATGCTCCGAAACATCCGATATTTGCGGACGTTTCCGTGGAAAGTTCGTGGCAGAACATGTGAATATTTCCTTCCTAAACTTCATCTCCATTTGTTTACGGTTACAACTGTGAGCATCAAAGGTAAGCGAAAAAAACTTATTATAATGGGAATAATTGGCAGCAAAGGAAAATGGAATTATTTCCCATGTAGACATTCGATTAACTTTCTGAATTAGAATATTTTGAAGAAAAAAAATTATTTAAAAATATGAATGACAAGGATAACGAACCAAAAAAAAGTCATTCAAATGCACGTTTATCAAAAAAAATATTTTTATATCAGAAAAATAGCCGTTATAAAAATAAAAATATTTTTTGCCCTCCCCTACTAAAACCCCCCTACTAAATTAAACGTCACCTGTCAGCTTTTCTTGCAATTATTATACATTTTTTTACTTGTTCGGAATAATATTGAATACTTTATAGGATTTTAACAAAGCTTTTAAAGATCTCCTGTATTTATACTTTCTTTAAACGTTACGATAAATCTTACACTACTTCCATAGGCTGCAAATATTTTTTGGAAAAAGCTGGAATATTATAAAATTATTTAGTATTCTTTGATAAATATTAGTTTAAAATAATAATATCAGAAGGAAGTAACTTTTTTAACAGGTACTGTGTCTTTAAACAAACTTTATCTTGCTTGAAATATAGTTGTGTTACTTTTTATTTAGGCAAAAGTCAAAGTAAATAGACCATGAAAACTCAATCAATAGTGACTGATAATCCATATTAAAGATGGGAAAGTGTATTATCGCTTGCATTTATATAGTCGTTTTTTAACAATAGTAGTTTAGTAAGAAATGTTAAAAACACAAATGAAACACTTGTAGTCTATTCCCAAATTATGTAACATTTTGCATAATGTTTTTTAAAGATCGCAAAACATTATATTTATACCAAATATTATAATGATAAAATAACCAGTTTGTACTACTGATAAGTTGCTGCCATCAAGAGCATATGATTTGTATCAGTTGTTTGATCCATCTTAACATTTAGTTTTCAATTTAAGCATTATGATACATGACATTTTTACTTACACTACCAGCAAAGAATTTCTTTTAAAAATTTGCACAGTATATTTCTTTGAATTTATTTGTTAATAAGGCAAATAATTTTTATGTAGTAAAAGTTGTGTTGGTAAATTGAATGTGAAACTTTTCTTAAAATTTCAAATAATTTATTTTTTTGAAACTGGTGTGACGTAGGAAGCAAGCTTTTATTTGCGATTTTCTATTAAGTGACTGAACTAGAAGACAAGTTTTTCAATTTTTATAGTAAATTGTGCCTTAATATTTGATATTATGGTAGAAAAAACTGTATCAGATGAGTTCTACTTTCTTTTATCTCACTTTAGTTTTAACCACAATTTAATTTTAAACATACGGTGTCTAGAGAAAATTAAAATATTTTGAGATCTTCAAACGAATTTCATAGCGAACATAAGGCAAAGAGCTCTCAATACCTATTCCACCAAATTATTTAAATGCATATGTAAAATTTTAGTTTTATTGAAAGTCGGAATATTTCTTTTTTGATGATATGGGATTCTTTGTCTTGTTTGTAAAAAAACAACAAGAGTCCCGTAAATGATTCTACGCTTACTGCTGGAAAAATATTCATATTACAGTCATCTTTATGCGCAGAGATTCATTTTATTTGAAAATATTTCGGCACCGAGTACAATTTAAGGTGTTTCTAGAATCGTATAATATAAAAATAAAATATCACTATATTTAATACACGTTTCGAAATGCAAAAATTACAAATTTTTGATCTAGCACAAAAATTAATTTTCACCTTCCTCTCTGTCATTCATTAAAGGAATTTCACCAACATGAAAGAAGGATTTAACGTAAACAATTGAATCATTAATTGTTAGGTGAGTGAATGAATTTCCTATATATTTTTAACGTGTTGATTATTACCTAACAAGAACAAGCTGGTGGTTACTTGTGGCTGAAATATAAGTATCGACTTCATCTCCACACTGTTTGGGCTGTTCCAAGAAAACCAGTTATATATATTTTCACCTATTTTAATACTCTAATGCCTTATTTTTCATACCATTAAAATATTAAAATAGTAAATATCACCATTTAAATACCATTATAATCACTATATGAATATTACCATAATTAAATATCACTATATGAACTTTATACATGAGATTCGAAAGCAGCATAAAAGTAAGGTATAAGAGCAAATAATTTACTAGTTTGTTTAATATCAATGAAACATTATTCAATGGGGAAATGCATATATTTTTATTTTTCTACTACAGTATACTTCTAAAATGCGGATAATTTTATGATAAAGTTGTAGAAGATTTACCAAATATTCTTATAGCTTTGAACACAAGATCTGAGTTTTTTAAAATAAGGCTTGTAGAAAAGATTCTTCCATAAATATCATATAGTTTTTGGCTTAATAACACTTAAAATCGTATGATTTTACAAGTAATAAATAAATATAGTTATTAAATGTGTTTTTACTTAGATTAAATACATATCACCAAATGATACTTTTAATGGAAGGTACCAGCAAAAAAGCATTTACAACGAACTCTTTAAAAACTTTGAACAAGTCTGAAATTCAAGATTTTTAAATTATTATAGGGTAAACTTTGTTAAAATAAACACATTAATATTAAGATAATTTTATAGTCTGAAATTAATAACGTTTTTAATAAACTTGTGTTGGATAGCTGACATAGCATTACCTAAAAAACTGATAATTCATGGCTACCAGTTGGCATAAGCATGTAAACTAGTACTTTATTCTAAAGACATTATTTTTAATATACTTATATAAATTTTATGCGAAAAATTTATTTAAGATTATGAAGATGTTTTTTTTTCAAATTTTAATATAAAATGGAAACTTTGTCAAATTTATAATGAAAAAGAATTTTTTTTCTTAATTTTAAGTTTCAAAGAAATATTTTGAGTAATTAATTGAATACTATTTAAATGTGTACACATGATTTAATTCACGTTTATAATTCAAATTACTCACGTGGTTTTGGTCTAATTAGTTCTCTTCATTACTTAAAAATGAAGTGAATATGCAATAGTGAATGCAAATGGGATATGCAAAAGTGAATATATTTAATTGAATATGCAAAAAAAAAAAAAATTTATATGGGAGGGAATTTGTTACAAAAAGTTTAAAATAATACTATATTACACTTAAAAAAGTTCAAAGAATACTAAATTTTTACTGCATTGTTTATTTTGAGCTTTAAATAAGGCCAGAAGATAAATCTTTGTTTAAAAAAAATTGTCATGGCTTTTGAGTTTTATATTAATAAATTCTTAAATAACATCTTTCAGCATTCATGTCATTTTCAGCATTAAAAGATTTACCGTGGTAGACGATAATTCTCAAAGAAGCATGATGACCGTTTGGGACTGTATAATGTTATTTGAGAAAAGCATTTGCAGAGACTTTGAGATTTCGAAAATTGTCTAGATGTTTACTCTCCGGGTGTTTTATTAGCGTAATAAAACTTTGTCTTGATCATATCTTGTTGCTGTTTATGGAAAGATTTCCAGAGAGGATCAAGACATAGTGTAACTTGAAGAATAACCCACTCCCTTTTTAACAGTGTTATAATAAATTATTACTTCTCACTGTTCAAAGTCTTTGTAAAGTATTGTATGCTGTTTTAAATACTGATAGATATACCTGCAGAACTGATAGGTTCTTTCAGTCGCGTTAAAAAAAAAATATTGCCTTTATTATATTGTTATTAAAGATTATATACCCGTTGAGTGATGAAAATTTTATACAAAAAATTCACATCTTAAAATAAACTAAAATAAAATAAAATGTTACGCATGTTATAGGCACAAAGTAGGTACGCAAATAGTATTGAAATAAGAGGGATTTTAGTGAAATTTAAATCATATTTAGGTTGTACTTTTGATGATGTTATTCTTTACTTTTCTTTTAATTAGCGGGGTTGATGAATTTAATTAATCTACTATTTCCTGAGATCAAAGGAATAATTTTTGATCTAACAACGTGTTGCTGGCCCATTATAAATACATGCACAAACACACCCACATTCGCCAATATGCCCTCACACACGTATATATATATATATATATATATATATATATATATATATATATATATATATATATATATATATATATACATACATATGTGTGTGCGTGCGTGCGTGTGGGCACGCACCGTTTTAATTAATATCCTATCTCAATTTAACATTAGTGAAACGAAACTCACTGGCAAAGAATCGGTGTGTTATTTCTTCTAAAACCAGACAGACGTCAGACAGTTGCATGTTGAGCCTCCTTTTTGAGTTTCATTCCAAGTTATTTCCCACTTATGTCGATTGCGGCAATATCTTCCATTTACGTCCAATATTCTAATTAAGCAGCTCCCTACAATTTGTCCCTTTTGATTTAATATCTCGAAAACTTAAGATTTGTTTCCCTAACACTTGTTTTAATTTTTCTAATGACTTTTCCTATTATGGCCAGTTGGTAGAGTATTTGTTGTTGTTGTTGTTGCTTATGCCACTTGACCGACAGCAACATCAGATCAAGTCTATGGGAGATGAAGGTGCAGCTCCAGTTTCGACTGGCACCACACAAGGGTCGGAGTCCGACTTGGCCAATGGACCAGTCCCGTAATTTTGAACCGAGTCAAGTGACGAGACCGGAACACTTGCCCCCGCACCTCCAGAGGTAAATTTGAGAACTTGGAGGACATTCTAGCCGCACCCCATTTTATGTGCCCCGGTCACCATTAGTTAACAAGGCGGTAGATTTGCAGCAACGAGCATTGAACCAGGGACGTTCTGATCACTGGCCCGCTGCTCTTGCCAACTGGGCTACCACGCCCGTCGGTAGAGTATTTACCGTCTTCGAAGTTACAGGACTCATATACTAGTTTACATGCTTATGCCAACTGGTAGCCATGAATTATCAGTTTTTTAGGTAATGCTATGTCAGCTATCCAACACAAGTTTAATAAAAGCTTTATTAATTTCAGACGATTGTTATACCTATCATGTAATGCGGACTATTACGATTGAAAATTTTTGTCTTTGGATGTTTTGAATCTGATTTTTAAAAAAAATATAAATCCTTTGTACGTGGCCACCCACCGTCATCCTTTTACAATACCTCTGTGTTCTTCGTTCCTGGGGATAAATGCATTTTTCGTGTAAAATGGATATTTCGTAATGTGGGCAATAAATCTTATACGTATTAATCATCAATACTAACAGTCTACATGGAGTAATGGAGAATGTTTCTATAGAGAGAAGTTACGAAAATAAGCTAGTATGCTTTTTTATTCTTCCGGAGGTGGGAAATGGATTTGTATATCGGACGTTATAGTAGGAAATATATCGGATAAGGCATCCGCATGAGCCTCGTCCGGTATACTCCATATACACGTGCGCTTAAACACACTCAAAATATGAACAAAAGTAAATGGATAATCTTTCAAAATGCTTTTATTTAAAGAAAGAAAAGGTAACAATTTCGAACTTATCCAAAGGGTGTAGAGGTCTGTTTAATGTTTCAGCCCCATTCTCAACAAATGAGTCGAGTGGATGAGATCCTTATCGGGAGGGGAAAGGCATTATATTGTCCCGCTATGGAAACAAAGTAGAGTATTTACATATGTTCCTACTTACTTCTTCCTTGGAAAACAACACAAAAAAGGTTCGGGCTATGCAAAACTGAGCTAAGTATTAAAAGTTTCATCCTCGATACCCTCTAAAACCAACTCCAATCCGAAAAGATCATCCCTTCTAAACCATTTTATAGATCCTCCGCACTCTCAAAATCATCATCCATAGTAAAGGAGCACTGAACTTTATGTAAGTTAGTTTCTAGAGATAAAGATGTTATAATAACGTATAGCCCCGTCAAACTACTAGTTGTCAATCATTTAAAGAAGTGAGTAAGGTCAACGAACCAAACATCATTTTTGTTATTTAGATGATACGATTTCCGTGAACAGTACCTAAAACGCAACAGTAGATACTTATGATACTGCAAGAGTTTTTTTATAACCATGTTGGCTAACATACTCTGTTGATTACGTGGCATTTAACATCGAGAAAATTATCCGTTATGAGTTATTTGGTGTCTATAATTCATTTCCCATGGCCCATTTTATTTAAGTTACCTTTGCTTTGGTCCAAGCAAATGTTTTTCGAATGAAAGGCGAGTAGTACACCCATATTTATTGAGCGTTGACTACTTTTTTTATTTTGTATGATATTAGGTCTGTAAACGGAGTCATGTTGTTGGGAAGTGCTAATAGTCTGAAAGAGTCTAGCCTGATGTGTAGTAATGACGTTATCCCTTTTAAAGTTCAAATACATCTGTTTCTTCCTATTTCCTCATTATTCACAATGCCCTTGACGTATTAAATGGTGTTATTGTAACTATGGATTTTGAAGAATTCCTTTTCCGAAGTAGCAATACACAAGTAGTTCTTCTAATATGTTTCAAATTCTTTACGTTTTTATACTTTCGAATAACCCATGTAGAATGTAACTGTTTACCAACTACACATTTTCTTAAAACTTAAATGTTAAATATAGACACTGTCAGATATATCGCTATTTATGAACTTCAGACCGTTACCTCATATTATAGGAGGCAAACGGTATGAGGCAATATGCTTTCTTTGTTGCCTTAGACCTCAGCAAAATTTGCAGCAGGTCGCAATTTCCTTATTTAAGGTTGGTTTGTTGATTTTGATTAAGAGCGCTACTCTCAACTCTTGCAACACAAAAGATAGTTAAACCTACAATTTTAGACAGATTCCGAAATGCTACAGATATCCATGATAACAGTGGGACTTGAACCCACAAGCTCGGTAAAAATTTTAGTAGTCATTGTCAAATGCGCTTTAGCTGTAGGTAAGGTACTTAGATATCTGATCTGAAATATCCACCATTTTGTTGATCATTGTTATCACGTAAAGTCACCATTTTATTCTGATTCTTATAGGAGTAATCCCTTTTCTTTAAGATACTTTTTACTTGTTTTACATGATTTGGTTTAGTAAAAACAAATATACCTCACTGAGTCTTCAAAGCAGATTGGAGTGGGATTTTAAAATCAAGTAAAATATTCACGATAATTCAATTTATACCTCTAGGAAAGTTTAGAACGCATAAATACTACGCCTGAAAGACATTTTACTTTTTCATTAGCATGTATGTTTTACATTAGCATGTATGTATACAGCAAATTTGCGTTCAAAGAAAGATAATCGAATTCGTAAAGTAGCCGAGAAGGGAAATTTTAACATCGCTGTTTTGTAAACTGGCGGTGAAAGAGGAACAGAAGTATTGCATGGGATATGTATTGGTGAGATTGGAAAGCAAGAGGGATGCTTGTGTGCCAACCTGGATATTATTCTGGTTTGCTGTTTAACAGATTTCAAAATTTCGGTAACGTACAGAAAAAGCTGACGTTTGACGGAGAAACATCTGTTGAAACATTAGTGACATGCATTCGTGAAAATGTAAGCTTTCGTTTGTACATAAAAATTGACACATTCTGGTGTAAATTTTTATTATTTAAGTTTTTTAAAATTTACTAGTAAACTGAAGTTTTTTTTTTGCAATAATACATTTAATAAATTTTCTTTTAATTCAGTCATTCCCTAAACGCTACTGTATTAAGAAGTTTTAATTTACCTTTATAGGTTTCTCCCTTTCGGAGGTATCTTGTTTCTTGAAGAATAGCTTATAAACGATGATTTCGTGAAATCGTATATATTATGTTAGAGTAGTAATTAATGAAATATCACACATGCTTTTGTTAAAAATTCCTTTTCCAAAAACAAATTTATAAAACGTTTATTGATACTTACTACTTTACACAATCTGTTAGTGTGGGAAAAACTGGGAGAATATTATTACTGAAAAAATATTCGACAGATTGAATAAAACAAGTAACGCCATTTAAATCTCAGAGCTCGTTCATTAGAATTCTAGAGGGGATGCACCCGTAAATCGGACATTATGAAAACTCTTCAAATATTCACTTTACTTTTCATCTCGAAGTAAAAACACATGTATACATATTTATGAGTTTCAATTTTTATTTTATTTTCATTCATAAATTACTTTTATAATTTGCATAGCTTGAGCATTTTAAGCAATCGCGATTGAAAAAGTTTATCATATTTTTCAGAACACAATGAATTTGAATTGTGAGGAAGAAATTTTAAAAAAAATGCTTCCGCTAGTATATAAATTTAATTCTGCACATATCTTTTAGATGAAGAGACAATGAATATTTGTTTCTGAGATGCATTATATCAATAAGAATTAATTATACTAGATTTCTGCGTTTAAAATTCAGATTTAAAATTTGTAACATCATTATTCCTTGGCCAGTTAGATTTTTTTAAAGGTATTTAAATGTAACTGTTTTTTTATATTTAGATAGCATAAAATCCATGGAAAACTTGTAAACCAATTACTTTAAAATATTACCATAGACACTCCCTATTGATTATTATTACGAAAAATAAGATGGAAAAAGATGGAATTAATATTTTACTTATTAATTCCATCTTTATCAATTAGAATGTAAAGATTATAATATCTTTATTTTATAAAGGATATAATTATATTTATATTATAAAGAATCTTCTGTATAATATAACGAAGATTAATATTTTTCTTATTAAAGGTGGAATTAATAAGAAAAATATTAATTCCATCGTATAATTATTTTTAAAATAGTAAATGTGTGTGTGGGTATAATGTGAATCGTGACATAAAGAAGTCTGTGCCATGGCATCGAACTTCTGTCATCTTAGAAATAGGAGACTGAAAACTGGCGAATATTTAGATAGGGCAGATTTCTCCTCAGATTTCTGTCTATGGAAACCCATTCCTTCTCCCAACCCTTTATCCCACTTGGAAGATTTTTAACGGTCATATGAATGTGCTTGTACTTCAATAAAGAAATTCTGGGTTGAATATCATGAATGTTTGAATAGCATCAGAAATCCCTGGACTTCGGAACTATGTCTCCTTCATTCATGTGAAGTCAACTGATTTTATTTTTACAGTAATGCTATTTATATAAATGTCGAATACGATGGGGTCAAAAGAGGACTTCAGTGGTACAAACTAAAACAAACGTTGTTTGTTTAATCAAAATAATTATAAATCTATTGCAGATGTATTTTATAGTTCATTCTTTCTTTATAAAAATCAGTTTATCGTTTTGCAAAGTTTTGATTTACCCACTTTTAAATGTTTTAATACTGTTTTTAAAGCATTTTACTTAAAGAAATACCGGATTTACTTACCTTATTTTCAAACTTTTTAGTTATTTTCTTTCTCTTATGAGAAAATCGAAAGAAGTAACTAGATGGTGATCACACTACGAAACCAAATCCTTTTCGGTTTCTTTATACATTTCTTCAAGAAGTAATCTCTCCCGTGGCTCAGAAGTAGAGCATTAAGGTAACTTATTTTTCAAAGGACGTCTCAGTTGCCTCAGTCCGGATTATCTAAGTCTTGATTGCCAATTAAACTGAGCATTTAGGGAATGGCTGCTTTCGTAAAATTGACTAATTACAGTGCATTAGTTTTCCTTTAAAAATTTGAATAAAAATGCGTGAAACGTGAAGTTAAATGATTTTAAGTGATTACGATAGAAAAATACATTTTACCAATTGGTTTGGAAACCAAAATTGGTGAAAATTCTTCAAATAATCGGAATGAATCACTAGAACAGTGCTGTCGAACTTAATTGTGGAGAAATTAAACATTAATATCCTACCCCATGTTCTCGATGGTCTTGAACGCCAAACCTGCGATTTCATAAATTTGGCAGAACTTAAAAACCTTTCAGGGGCGCCGTTCGCACAGTACTAAGTGCTAAAGTTTAGTGCTAACGTCTAAATCTAGTCTTCTTTTCACTTGAATTCAATGTATTCCAGTTAAATAATCAGAAAAATGGTTAGTGCTGTCATCTGTTATCAGTTAAAAGAAGTAAAAACATTTCGCAACTTTTAATTGGAAATTTTTCCAAGATTTTTTAGGTTAAAGAAATCAGGGGAAAAATCTTCCCCGTGCAAACGGGGGAGATTGTTGCCTTTGAAAACGGTTAAAAAGAAACCATTTCACCGCAGAATTTCAGTGTAGCAGTGCCGTAGAGGTGGATCTTTGGAACCACAGATGAACCTTTCCATGCACTCATCAAGTGGGTGCACCACTGGAACAAGGCGTTGAGAAACCATTAAAAGCAATTTTGTCCAGTCTCTGTTTGAGGATCCTGACGTTTAGATGAACATATTTAAAACTTCTTCCTTCGTACGCAGTATATTTAATACGGTGTTCTTGAAGATGACAGCTAAAAGAGAGTGACGAGCAATGAAGTTGTTTTAAATCATAAAATTCCTGGGAATAGGGGATATGTTGTGAAACCTTTCAATATTCTGAAGTTTTGTAACGGAAAAATTTTACTTTTTTGGTTTTATGTTAATCCTGTGGAGTTATTAGAATAGTTTTTTTATCAGTCTTTACATATTCTGTAGCTGATTATGTAATTTGCCATTAGTTTTGACATTATTTTGTTACAAAAAATTAGAAAAAGTGGTTCATTATGTTTATTTTTTATTATTTTTGTACATTTTCATTATTAATTTCACAAACAAAATTTCAGAAACACAGATTGTAATTGCACAATATTTTGATTTTAATATTAATATGGTAGTTGTAGTTTTTTTTCAATGCGGTGACACTTGTCGCGAAGACATTCGTCTATAATTCACCACAGTTTTGCTAGCCATTTTATTATGGGGGCGCCATATAGGCGGTCCAGCATTGCCCCCTATGAGGGGACGACACAAACAGAGGCATTTTAGTGGCCCTTCTCCAGGATACGATCCGAGCACCCCCAACACCGAAAACCAGCGCGCTGTACCACAAGGCCGCCACGGCCCTTTGTTTGTAGTAGTGGATGCATTGAAACAATATTTTTAACGTTTGGCTTGAAATTGCTTATCAACGTATAGTCACTAAGTAACATAACGAATATAAATATATGTTTTACTAAATAATGTTACTGACTTCATTTTTTTAAAAAAGATTCCTTACATTCCACTCTTTAAAATTAAATCATAATAAAAAAATTGAGTTTATTGAAGGTTTTAAGGTGATCTCCCCCCTTAAGTTCCAGTGGATTTCCCCCAGTTCTGCCTAGTGTTGGTACACAAATAAAAGCCGGCGGCGGCATTCGACAATTATACAAAAGCGTCAAGACAATCGACTTTAGATGCGTGGATAACTCCTCCCTATGCAAATCTGTATTTATACCTTTAAAACGGGTATTATTACCTAATTATTACATTCATAAAAATTAAATTTTTAAATAGAAAAATTTATCATGGACCCCCCAATAGACCCCTGGAATATTATAGATCCTTTTTAAACTTCTATCTACCCCCAAGGAGTCCACCTGGACCCCGTTGGGAATCCCTGCTCTAAAACATTCATTCTCAACATTTTATGTCACGGATTCCTTTGGATGATCTTCAGATCCTACGCTTCCCCTAGGCCTAAAAGTCGAAACCAATACTAGTAGAATACGTTCTACACCTATTTTATGTTAACCATCCGGGCCCCTCCCGTCTTGAATAACACTCATACCTCGCTACGGGGGAGGGTAGCTCTAAGATTGAGAACTACTGCTCTTGTACATACCTATCAGGAATAAAAATATCATATTAATTTTTTTTATTTATGTATAATTGACATCAAGCATTGTTCTATCATCTCGAGGTAAAAATAAAAAATCGTAAATTTTCGATAGCTTGAGAACTCTACACTTTTTTCATAAGAAATATCTAAATTTTTATCATAAGTAATATTTGATTCATGCTTTCCAATTATTTGATGAAATTTGGAGTCTCTGAAGTGGTTAAAGAATTCCAATCGAAAATTGCAAAGATATTTCTCAAAAAATAGTTTTCAAATTTTATTTTTATTTTAAGATTATCTAGTTTCTAAATAATTCATTAAAAATATTATGCAAATATTCAATGTTCAGTTAGATTGCAGAAGT